>JBBDGP010003152.1:960000-1605247 GCA_037952835.1 Lithobates septentrionalis | reverse complement strand
GGTGAAAAGGAGATAATAATTCTTTATTAACCACCTGACGTCCGCGCTATGGCCAAATGACGGCCACAGGGCGGACCTGCATTCCCGGGAGGCCATCATATGACGACCTCCCCTGTGCACGCTCCCTGGGGGCGCTGTGATCACCGAGTCACTGAGACTCGGCTGATCACCGATCGGAGTAAGGGGCCGGTCCCGGCCCCTTACCATTTGATCAGCTGTCAGCCAATGACAGCTGATCACATGATGTAAACAAAAGATCGGTAATCGTTTTTTTTTTTTACTCACGCTGACAGCGTGAGTAGGAAAAAAAAAGCCGATCACCGGCTGGGATGGAAGAGGCACATCTGCTCATCAGTGCCACCTACTAGTGCCAATTAAAAGAGCCCACAGTGCCACCTAACAGTGCCCACAGTGTCACCTATCAATGCCAACAAGGGCCATCTATCAATGCCCACAAGTGCCACCTATCAATGCCCACCTGTAGTGTCCATCACTGCCACCCATCAGTGCCCATCACTGCCACCCATCAGTGCCCATCACTGCCACCTATCAGTGCCCATCACTGCCACCTCATCAGCGTACATCAATGAAGGAGAAAAATTACCTGTTTTAAATTTTTTATAACAAAATATAAAAAAATAAAAAATGTTTTTTTTTTAAAAATTCAGTTTTTTACATTTTTTTAACAAAAGTAAAAAACTGCAGAGGTGATCAAATACCACCAAAAGAAATCTCTATTTGTGGTGAAAAATGATTAAAAAATTTCATTTGGGTACAGTGTTGTATGACCGCGCAATTGTCATTCAAAGTGCGTCAGCGCTGAAAGCTGAAAATTGGTCTGGATAGGAGGGGGGTTTAAGTGCCCTGTAAGCAAGTGTATAAAAGATAAAAATCCATCATCAATCACATTGTCCAGAGATGCCGATCCTTATCGATCATAATGAATGATGCCCACCAAAAACAAAAAACAGACAGTGGGTGTTTCACTTGTGAATAAGTGAGCATACACATTCACATAGGGAGGGGTGGTAGCAATTCCATTTAAAAGTAGCTTCCAAATTCTGATAATTCACCGACCCCCACGACCACCAGGCCAAGGTTGCAGGGAATAGGCCCTTTTTGTTGATGGATAAATGTGACCTATTAGAACAGATAGAATAGATTCAATCACATGGACCTTTTTCTTTGATGTGGTTTTACGATGTATAGGCAGTGGATTTTTTTTTCTCAGAGAATAAGTACAGGTCCTCCCTCCTTCTGAGTCACCCTTATCTCCGCCCACTACCCGCCTCCGAGCACCGTTCCTGGGTTCCACCCCCTACCCACCTTTCAGTACCGCCCCTTTTAGAGAATACAGAACCAAATAATTTGTATGGAATTTAATACTGATAACAAGAAAATCAATAAAATGCAGCCAACAGTAATACCCCCCCCCCCAATAATAGACCCCCCAGCAACTAGAGCCGCCAAAAAAAAATACCAGCACCAATAGACCCCCACTAGCAACAATAGATTTCCCAGAAGCCAGCAATAATAGACCACTCCCTCAACAATAGATCAATCCCAGCAACAATGAACCCCTTTCAGCAACAGTAGATCCTCCACCAGCAACAATAAACCTCCTGAGCAACCAGGGCTTTTTTTTCAGCGGGAATGCTGAGGAACGCAGTTTCGGAACCTCCAGCACTGAATGGAAAGATGGGTGTACTGCAGGGTCTATTGTACTGATGCCTATTGTCGCTGGGGGATCATTTGTTGCTGGGGAGGTATATTTTTGCTGGTGGGGGACTCTATTGTTGCTGGTGGGAATCTTATGTAGGGGGTCAGTTATGGCTAGAAGGGATCTGCTGTTGGAGGGAGGGGTCTATTGCTGCTGGCTGTCGAGAGATCTACTGTATTGTTACTGGCAAGGGTTTAATATTGCTGGGGAGATCTATTGTTGTTAGGGGGATCTATTGTTGCTGGTGGGAATCTTATGTTGCTAGGGGGTCAGTTATGGCTAGGAGAGATCTACTGTCGAGGGAGGGGTCTATTGTTGCTGGCTGTCGGGAGATCTACTGTATTGTTACTGGCAAGGGTTTAATATTGCTGGGGAGATCTATTCTTGTTAGGGGGATCTATTGTTGCTGGTGGTGGGATCTATTATTGCTGGTGGGGATCTTATGTTGCTAGAGCGTCAGTTGTTGTTGTGAGAGATCTACTGTTGGAGGGAGGGGTCCATTGTTGCTGGCTGTTGAGACATCTACTCTATTGTTACTGGCAAGGGTTTAATATTGCTGGGGAGATCTATTGTTTTTTGGGGGATCTATTGTTGCTGGTGGGGAAATCTATTGTTGCTGGTGGGGATGTTATGTTGCTAGGGGGTCAGTTGTTGCTGGGAGGGATCTACTGTTGAGGGACGTGTCTATTGTTGCTGGCTGTCATGAGATCTACTGTATTGTTACTGGCAAGGGTTTATTGTTGCTGGGGAGATCTGTTGTTGTTAGGAGGATCTATTGTTTCTGTTGGGGTAATCTATTGTTCTCGAAGAGGGATCTTATGTTGCCAGGGGGTCAGTTGTTGCTGGCAGGGAGTTTCTGTTTTTCTATCAGGAACGCAGTGCCGGCACCTCCAGCACTGAATGGGGTGCTGGGGTATGTTGGAGGGTCTATTGATACCAACTGCTGGGGAGACCTATAGGGTGGGGGGCAGAGACAAGGGGTGACTCATAAGGGGGAGTACCTGCACCCAGTGTCGGTGTGTCCATAAGGGCGCACGGGCACCGCCCCCCTCTCTCCTGCCACCCCCTCTAGCATCAAAAGATAGATTCATGCATTGCATGAATCTATCTATGGCTGCCGTTGCCACCCCCTATTCAGGTGCCCGGCACCTTTTCGGGTGCAGGGCGCCTAAATTACAGCGGCAGGGGGGGGGGGGGGTGGTTTTGAAGCACCTGATTAGAGCCATAGGCTCTAATAGGCGTCAAAAAAGGTGACCTGCGAGCTCGCAGGTCACTCAGCTATGTTAGAAAAGCGAATGAATATTCGCTTTCCTAACACTAAACCGCCTCTCCGCCAATCAGGTGCTCGGATCTGTTACCCATCACCTGATTGACTGAAACGACAGGCGCTGTGATTGGACACCTACCAGGCATCCAATCGTAGCAGAGGATGGGAAGAGAGGACGGGAGAAGACATCGAGGAGCTGTGCCACCGAGTCAGGGTAAGTACAGACGGTGGGCGGGGGGCACACTGGCAGCATTTAATATGACACACTGGCAGCATTTGATGGCACAGTGGGAGCATTTGATGGGGTACAGTGGCTGCATTTGATTGCACAGTGGCTGTGTTTGATGGGCACAGTGGCTGCGTTTGATGGCACAGTGGCTGCATTGATGGGCACAGTGGCTGCATTTGATGGGCACAGTAGCGGCAATTGATGGGCACAGTGGCGGCAATTGATGGGCACAGTGGCTGCGTTTGATGGTACAGTGACGGCAATTGATGGGCACAGTGGCGGAAATTGATGGGCACAGTGGCGGCAGTTGATGGGCACAGTGGCTGCGTTTGATGGGCACAGTGGCTGCGTTTGATGGGCACAGTGGTTGCATTTGATGGCACAGTGGCTGCATTTGATGGCACAGTGGCGGCAATTGATGGGCACAGTGGCTGCGTTTGATGGCACAGTGACGGCAATTGATGGGCATAGTGGCTGCATTTGATGGCACAGTGGCTGCGTTTGATGGGCACAGTGGCTGTGTTTGATGGCACAGTGGCTGCGTTTGATGGCACAGTGGCTGCATTGATGGGCACAGTGGCTGCATTTGATGGGCACAGTAGCGGCAATTGATGGGCACAGTGGCGGCAATTGATGGGCACAGTGGCTGCGTTTGATGGTACAGTGACGGCAATTGATGGGCACAGTGGCGGAAATTGATGGGCACAGTGGCGGCAGTTGATGGGCACAGTGGCTGCGTTTGATGGGCACAGTGGCTGCGTTTGATGGGCACAGTGGTTGCATTTGATGGCACAGTGGCTGCATTTGATGGCACAGTGGCGGCAATTGATGGGCACAGTGGCTGCGTTTGATGGCACAGTGACGGCAATTGATGGGCATAGTGGCTGCATTTGATGGCACAGTGGCTGCGTTTGATGGGCACAGTGGCTGTGTTTGATGGCACAGTGGCGGCGATTGATGGGCACAGTGGTTGCGTTTGATGGGCACAGTGGCGGCAATTCATGGGCACAGTGGCTGTGTTTGATGGCACAGTGGCGGCAATTGATGGGCACATTGGCAGCAATTGATGGGCACAGTGGCTGCGTTTGATGGCACAGTGGCGGCAATTGATGGGCACATTGGCAGCAATTGATGGGCACAGTGGCTGCGTTTGATGGCACAGTGGCTGCGTTTGATGGGCACAGTGGCTGTGTTTGATGGGCACAGTGGCTGCGTTTGATGGGCACAGTGGCTGCATTTGATGGCGCAGTGGTGGCAATTGATGGGCATAGTGGCTGCATTTGATGGCACAGTGGTGGCGATTGATGGGCACAGTGGTTGCGTTTGATGGGCACAGTGGCGGCGATTGATGGGCACAGTGGCTGTGTTTGATGGGCACAGTGGCTGCGTTTGATGGCACAGTTGCGGCAATTCATGGGCACAGTGGCTGTGTTTGATGGGCACAGTGGCTGCTTTTGATGGCACAGGGACAGCAATTGATAGGCACAGTGGCTGCGTTTGATGGCACAGTGGCGGCAATTGATAGGCACAGTGGCAGCAATTGATGGGCACAGTGGCTGCGTTTGATGGCACAGTGGCTACGTTTGATGGGCACAGTGGCTGCGTTTGATGGCACAGTGGCTGCGTTTGATGGGCACAGTGGCTGCGTTTGATGGGCACAGTGGCTGCGTTTGATGGGCACAGTGGCTGCGTTTGATGGCACAGTGGCTGCGTTTGATGGGCACAGTGGCTGCGTTTGATGGGCACAGTGGCTGCGTTTGATGGGCACAGTGGCTGTGCTTGATGGTACAGTGGCGGCAATTGATGGGCACAGTGGTGGCATTTTATGGTACAGTGGCTGCTTTTGATGGCACAGTGGCGGCAGTTGATGGGCACAGTGGCTGTGATTGATGGTACAGTGAGGCTGCAATTGATGGGTAGGGGTTTTCTGAATTTTTCAGTTTGTTTGCGCCCCCCCCAAAAAAATGTTCAGCCGCCACTGCCTGCACCTATTCTCTGAGAAAAAAGCCCTGCCAGCAACCCCTAGACCTCCCCACAACAATAGATCCCCCCCCCCCCCCCCCAGTGACCGTAGAGTACCCCAGCATAAGTAAATCCTGCAGTATTTTCTAGTACCCCTTGCCATACATTCTGTGCTGGAGGGTGTCGAAACTGTGTCCCCCCACCCCCACCCCCACCCCCCAGCATTCCTGCTGAAAAAAAGCCCTGTGTTTAAGTAATAAAAATTCCCTTTGGTATGTTACAGTCTATAATATTTATATGATGACTTGTCCCGTATACAAGTAAGAATTTTCCGGAAAAGAACTTCCAATCTGAATGTATTATGGAAAGCCTTGTAGGACAGGAGACGACATTCCGGTGTGCAGGGGCAATGCCGGGACAGTTTGGAAGAATACATGGAGAGGATAACAATACAACAAAAATAAAGCTTTTTATGGATTACCTGAGCCCCGACCACACCCAGCTAACCCTTTCACTGCTAACAGTAATATACTAAAAGAACAAAATACGGTTGGAGTTGGGTTGTCTGTGCCCCTTTGTGTCACCTATACCACTTATTCAGCAGGCGGGCCGGTATGAACCTTAAACAAATTCTTTCCCACGCTCCGCAAAAAAATCAAAACACACAAAAATACATCAGGTATTGGTTTGCACTTTTGAAGGCAACAAAAGACAGATGCGATGAGCCTGATACACTATATCACCAAAAGTATTGGGACACCTGCCTTTCCACGCACATGAACTTTAATGGCATCCCAGTCTTAGTCCGTAGGGTTCAATATTGAGTTGGCCCACCCTTTGCAGCTATATAAACTTCAACTCTTCTGGGAAGGCTGTCCACAAGGCTTAGGAGTGTGTCTATGGGTTTGACCATTCTTCCAGAAGCTCATTTGTGAGGTCAGGCACTGATTTGGACAAGAAGGTCTGGCTCGCAGTCTCCACTCTAATTCATCCCAAAGGTGTTCTATCGGCTTGAGGTCAGGACTCTATGCAGGCCAGTCAAATTCCTCCACCCCAAACTCGCTCATCCATGTCTTTATGGACCTTGATTTCTGCACTGGTGCACAGTCACGTTGGAACAGGAAGGGGACATCCCCAAACTGTTCCCACAAAGTTGGGAGCATGAACTTGTCCAAAATGTCTTGGTATGCTGACGCCTTAAGAGTTTCCTTCACTGGAACTAAGGGGTCAAGCCCAACCCCTGAAAAACAACCCCACACCATAATCCCTGCTCCACCAAATGATTTGGACCAGTGTACAAAGCAAGGTCCATAAAGAAATGGATGAGCGAGTTTGGGCTGGAGAAACTTGACTGGCCTCAACCCGATAGAACACCTTTGGGCTGAAAAAGAGTAGAGGCTGCGAGCCAGGCCTTCTCGTCCACATCAGTGCCTGACCTCACAAATGCGCTTCTGGAAGAATGGTCAAACATTCCCATAGACACCCTCCTAAACCTTGTGGACAGACTTCCCAGAAGAGTTGACGCTGTTATAGCTGCAAAGGGTGGGCCAACTCAATATTGAACCCTACGGACTAAGACTGCGATGCATGTGGGTGTAAAGGCAGGCGTCCCAATACTTTTGGTAATATAGTGTATATTAAAGGCACAGAGACAGCTTACTTTGAGGGCCCATTCACACTTAAGTGTTGCGATGTGGTGAGTTGATGCACATTACGGCACGCTTTAATGTACCACAAATAAATAAACAAACCGCTTGGTTATGAAGTATAAGAAGCCAGCTTCAGCTAGTCTCCTCTCAAGCTACACCCCTCTAACAAGTCTCACCCTCTTAAGGGCTTAATCGTAGAGGTCCTCTACAGTTAAGACAGTAGAATGGTGAAACGTGTTAGAAGAGGACTGGCGTGGGATTAGATGAAGCTGGATCCTCCCCAAACCATGCCCTCTTAATCGTAGAGGTCCTCTACGATTAAGACAGTAGAACGGTGAAACGTGTTAGAAGGGGGCTGGCGTGGGACTAGATGAAGCTGGATCCTCCCTAAGCCAGGCCCTCTAACATATATCACCCTCTCACAGGCTTGTTTGTAGAGATCCTCCTTGATTAAGCCAGTAGAAGGGTGAAATGTGTTAGTAGGGGGGCTTGGGAGGAGACTAGCTGAAGCCAGCCCCCCTCCTAATCCATGCCCTCTAACACATTTTACCTTCCCACAGGCTTAATTATAGAGGTTCTCCATGATTAAGACAGTAGAAGAGTGAAACGTGTAAGAAGTGTGGCTTGAGTGGAGACTAGCTGAAACTGTATCCCCCAAACCATGCCCTCTAACTCATATCAACCTCCCACTGGCTTAATTGTAGAGGTCCTCCATGATTAAGCCAGTAGAAGGGTAAAACGTATTGGGGGGGGGGGGGTATTTGGAGACTAGCTGAAGCCGACTCCTCTCCCAAGCCATATTTTACCTTCCCACGGGCTTATTTGTAAAGGTGTTCCATGATTAAGCCAGAAGGAGGGTGAAATGTGTAAGGAGGGTTGTGGATATAGAGGAGACTAGCTTCAGCTGGATCCTCCCCAAGCCACACCCCTTTAATGCATTTCACCCTCCGAAGGGCTGAAATAGCAGAGGTCTTCTACGATTAAGCCAGTAGAACGGTGAAATGTGTGAGAAGGGGAAGGCTTGGGAGGAGACTAGCTGAAGATGGATCTTCCCCAAGCAAAGCCCCCCTTAACACATTTCACCCTCCCACAGGCTTAATTGAAGAAGTCCTCCATGATTAAGCCAGTAGAAGAGTGAAACATGTTAGAGAGGGGGCTTGGGAGGAGACTAGCTGAAGCCGGCTCTTCTCCCAAGCTCTCCCAAGCCAAGCCCACTAACACATTTTACCCTCCCACAGGCTTAATTGTAGAGGCCCTCAATGATTAAGCCAGTAGGATGGTGAAACGAGTTGTGGCTTGGGAGGAGGCTAGCTGAAGCACCCTGCAGTGTTTGGAGTAACCAGGAAAGTAGACAGACTGGGGCCATGTTGCAAACGCCCCCCAGCTATATGCAATGCATGGTGGTATGGGCTTTTAAGGGTTAAACTTGAGTGGTGAAGACACAATGTCTCCTTGTTGCCTGTCAAACTCACTCTGAAGAGCAACCCATCGCAGATCTCTCTTGTGTCTACAAGTCCTTACATTTCTATTGCTTCCCTGCCATTCCATTCAGTTGCCAGTAGTGAAAAGAAAGTCCCACTTAAGGTACAAATTAAATGCTACCGTAATAAATGTCAACTGAATGTCTGAAATACAATGGATGTTATTTTATGGTTTTCTCGGGGATCGTTAAGCAAATGTCCCGCTGAATCGTTTACAAGATAACCCCCGGGTCTGCTTTCTACGAATAAGGTGAAGCATTGCTGAATTATAACCCAATAGGACGTCCAAAGAACCCCTGTACTAATTTGCTTTATTGAGGGACTAAAAAGACATTCTTCTACAGTAGATGTAAATCCTAACAGTATCTCGAAGTTTCAGGGACATTCTTTGGTCTGGGGGCTCGATTTTATTCTACTCCTTACTTTATCTCATAATAACTTTCTCATAAAAATTCTTAACTCACAAACATAATCATCACCAAGATCTGTGCTCTTTTTTATTATTATATCTACCAATGGTTTGTGGGTCAACCCCAACAAACCCAAATCTCATCTCTACTCACTATCACCTGTTGGGTTCCACCATCCCTTAGCATGAGTCCTAGAAAAAAAGGTATTGAAAAATGCGCTTGTCAGAGACATTGGCCATTTCTTTTTCCCTACACCAGGAACCCATGGTTGTGGCAAACCCAAATCTCATTCCTACTCACCATAACCTGTTGGGTCCCACCATCTTGTAGCATTAATACAGGAAAAAAGATACTGGAAAGAAGCACTTGACAGAGACTTTTGCCATTTCCCTTTCCATACACATCCCCGGGATGCACCAGGAACCCCATGGTTGAGGCAAACCCAAATCTCCTCTCTACTCAACATGACCTGTTGGGTTCCACCATCTTGTAGCATGAATACAGGAAAAAAGATACTGGAAAGAAGCACTTGACAGAGACTTTGGCCATTTTCCTTTCCATACACATCCCCGGGATGCACCAGGAACCCCATGGTTGAGGCAAACCTAAATCTCATCTCTGCTCACCATGACCTGTTGGGTTCCACCATCTCGTAGCAAGAGAACTAAAACGAGTGCTGCAAAAAAGCACTTACGCTATATTGTCAAAAGTATTGGAACGCCTGCCTTTACACGTACATGAACGGTAATGGCATCCCAGTCTTAGTCCATAGGGTTCAGTATTGCGTTGGTCCACCCTGTGCAGCTTTTACAGCTTCAACTCTTCTGGGAAGGCTGTCCACAAGGTTTAGGAGTGTGTCTATGGGAATGTTTGACCATTCTTCCAGAAGCGCATTTGTGAGGTCAGGCACTGATATTGGGCGAGAAAGCCTGGCTAGTCTCCTCCCAAGCCCCTCTTCTAACACATTTCACCCTTCTACTGGCTTAATCAAGGGGGATTTCTATAAATACGCCTGTGGGAGGGTGATATATGTTAGAAGGCATGGCTTGGGGAGGATCATCCCAGCTATCTAGTACCACGCCAGTCCCCTTCTAAAATGTTTCACTGTTCTACTGTCTTAATCGTAGAGGACCTCTACGATTAAGCGCTTGAGAGGGTGAAACGTGTTAGAGGAGTGTAGCTTGAGAGGAGACTAACTGAATCCGGCTTCTTATACTTCATAACCAAGCGTTTGTTTTTTTTATCTGTGGTACATTAAAGCGTGCCATAATGTGCATGAACTCACCACATCGCAACACTTAAGTGTAAATGGGCCCTCAAAGTAAGCTGTCGCTGTGCCTTTAATATACACTATATTACCAAAAGTATTGGGATACATGCATTTACACGCACATGAACTTTAATGGCATCCCAGTCTTCGTCCGTAGGGTTCAATATTGAGTTGGCCCACCCTGTGCAGCTATAACAGCTTCAACTCTTCTTGGGAAGGCCGTCCACAAGGTTTAGGAGTGTGTCTATGGGAATGTTTGACCATTCTTCCAGAAGCGCATTTGTGAGGTCAGGCGCTGATATTGGGCGAGAAGGCCTGGCTCACGGTCTCCACTCTTTTTTATCCCAAAGGTGTTCTATTAGGTTGAGGTCAGGACTCTTTGCAGGCCAGTCAAGTTCCTCCACCCCAAAATCGCTCATCCATGTCTTTTATGGACCTTGCTTTGTGCACTGGTGCGCAGTCATGTGGAAGGGGCCGTCCCCGAACTGTTCCTACAAAGTTGGGAGCATGAAATTGTCCAAAATGTCTTGGTATGCTGACGTGTTAAGAGTTCCCTTTACTGGAACTGAGGGGCCAACCCCTGAAAAACAACCCCAACACCATAATCCCTCCTCTACCAAACAGTGGATGGTGGACCCTCTTAGGGGCTTGGGCTGCAACCTTGTAGTCGTTTCAGTAAGAAGACTTGGATAAGAAAGAAGAAGCATCTGGTCTTCAGAAAATTGCAACTTTTGATACATGGTTCATAAGACGTTTACTAAAACGTAAACATGTACATCAAGTCAATGTGTTTGAGGGGAAGGAGAAAGAGGAGTCCATCCTCCCAAAACACGTTGGCTCGATGTACATGTTTACAATTTTCATAAACGTCTTCTGAACCATACATCAAAATTTGCAGTTTTCTGGACACCGGGCACTTCTTCGTTCCTACCCAAGGCATTTTCGTCAGAGACGTTGGCCAATTCTTTTTCCCTACACATACTATTTATATCCACACCTGCTATATACATAAAGCCTTCCCGGAGAAGAAAAAAAAGAAACCAACTACTGTCTTCATTATATGGATAATATAAAGTGCACAGCCTGCTTCTGGTTTCCTCTCGAAGCCTCACGCGGTCAGGAATTTTCTAGTCTACCATTTCTAAGCAGAGCTGTCAGCATCTCCTTATGTCTGATTAGAGACGGCCAATATGGAAGTCGGAGATGGGAATATCCAAACAATGGAGAAATTGTTGAAACATCTGGAATTACAGATTAGAATATAAAGGAATGATCAGACCTGTCAGGGCATTAGCATGGGTCTCTCGAGTGCTGAAGCGACACCCTACTGAAAACCGAGGATTCCCGACATGTTACTTCTTGATTGGGCTGATACATAAGAACGTTCCATTGATGACTAAGTAAGAGATGTAGCACGGTGATTACCGTAAATTGAGTGGGGGATTCACAGAGAACCCAGCCTTGAATGTGTCTCAGCAAGGTTTGTTTTGCCTCACCTTGGCTTTTAATGGAAAAAACATTAAGTCTAGCTTTTTATTTTTTCAAATTGTATACAGTGGGGGGAAAATAATGATTTGATCTCCTGCAGATTTTGTACATTTGCCCACTTACAAATAAATGAAGGGTCTATAATTTTAAACCATAGGTGTATTTTAAATGATAAGAGACAGAATATCAACCAAACCCCCCCCCAAAAAACCACATGATACAAATGTTATCAATTGAGTTGCAGTTCAGTGAGTACAATAACAATAAGTATTGGATCCCCAAGCAAAACGTGACTTGGTGCTTGGTGGAGGAACCCTTGTTGGTAAGCACAGAGGTCACACGTTTCTTGTAGGTGGTGACCAGGTTTGCAGACATCTCAGGAGGGATTTTGGTCCTCTTCTTCTTCACAGATCTTCTCTAAATCCTTAAAGTGACACTAATGCAGCGTACACACGAGTGGACTTTTCAACCGGACTGGTTCGACCTACTTTGGGCGGACTTCCGATTTGAAACATGTTCCAAATCTAAAGTCTTCTGGGGTCCCTCGGCGGCTCTTGCGGCTCCTCCCCACATCAGATAACCTCCTAGGAAAAGCCCTAACGAACGGACTTGCCTACACACGATCACACCAAAGTCCGACGGATTCGTACGTGATGACGTACGACCGGACTAAAATAAGGAAGTTGATAGCCAGTAGCCAATAGCTGCCCTAGCGTCTGTTTTCATCCATCGGACTAGCATGCAGACGAGCGGACTTTTCGATAGGAACCGGGTCCGGCGGAGTTCCGACGTGAAGATTTGAAACATGTTCCAAATCTAAAGTCCGTCAGATTTTCGACCTGAAAAAGTCCGCTGCAGGTCCGATGAAGCCCACACACGGTCGAATTGTCCGCCGGACTTGGTCCATCGGACCAGTCCGGTCGAAAAGTCCGCTCGTGTGTACGCGGCATAAAGGTTTTTTTTTTTTTATATATAACAAACATGTCATACTTGCCTCCACTGTGCAGCTCATTTTGCACAGAGTGGCCCCCGAACCTGCTCTTCTGGGGTCCCTCGGCGGCTCTTGCGGCTCCTCCCCACATCAGATAACCTCCTAGGAGAAGCGCTCTCCCAGGGGGGGGGCTTACCTTGCGGGCGCGCTCCCAAGTCCAGCACTTGGCGTCCATAGAGGCTGAATGCAGGAGTCAGCCCCGCCCCCCCCCCGGCGCTCGCGTCATCGGATTTGATTTCTTTCCTTTATACACTGTTATTTAAAAAACAATTGTGTCACTTTTATTCCTATTACAAGGAATGTAAACATCCCTTGTAATAGAAAAATAAGCATGACAGGACCTCTTTAATGGGGGGGGGGGGGGTCAAAAAGACCTCAGATCTCATATTTACACTAAAATGCAATAAATAAAAATAATAATAATTTAATGTAAAAAATAAATAAATTAATTAAAAATGGCCCTTTAAGAGCTATGGGCGGAAGTAACGTTTTGACGTCACTTCCTCCCTGCAGTGATATGGAGACGGGTGGGGGCCATCTTCTTCCCCTCACTCATCTCCATTTCAGGCTAGGGAAAGGATCAGATCGCCTCCGTCGCTACCGACGACTGCGGTAAGCGGCGGAGGGCACCGGAAAGCGGCAGGGGGGCGGACCCCTCTCCCGTCGCTGATAAAAGTGATCTTGTGGCGAATCCGCCGCAGAGACCACTTTTATCTTGAAGCGGACTGCCCGCTCTTGAAGAGGATACCCGGGTTATGGTAGCTAGCTGCTACCATAACAACGGTATTCCTCTTCAAAGTAGCCTTGTAAAACGACGGCGGGCGGTCTGGAAGTGGTTAAACAACATGTGTCAAAAACAAGGGCCATGGGCCGAATCCGGCGCGCCTGGCCATTTCATGTGGCCCTTAAAGCTCTCCTGCAACTGCAGCACCCCCCTTGTCTCAGCAGTTGGCAGCAGAGAGGAGGACAGAACTCCTCTGCCAGATCCTGCTCTTCTCCATGCTCCATGCAGCTGCAGAGGGGCCAAGAGAGGACAAAACATCTTCTACATGTCCTCCACCTCTCTGTGGAACCGCAGCAGCCCCTGGTCTCAGCCTCCCTTGGTTCAGCAGACTCCAGCCCTCCTTTAGGTCCTCCTCCAGACCCTGCATTATTTGCAGCAGCAGCACAAGGTAAGGGAGGTGCACTGTGATTTAAGAGAGGGTGGGGGGGACTCTTGACTTCTGATGTAAGGAGGGTTGCTTTGGACATCGAGTCTTACAGATACAACTGGTCCTCTGAGGGCGACCATAATGCTGATGTGGCCCGCGATGAAATTGAGTGTGATGCCCCCTGATTTCAAGCACAAGACAAAATAATAAATAATAATAAAATATGTAGTATACAGTGCCTTGAAAAAGTATTCATACCCCTTGAAATTTTCGCCATGTTACAACCAAAAAACGTAAATGTATTTTATTGGGATTTTATGTGATAGATCAACACAAAGTGACACATAATTGTGAAGTGGAAGGAAAACGATAAATGATACAAATAAATATATGAAAAGTGTGGGGGGGGGACATTTGTATGGCGCCCCCCGGAGTCAATACTTTGTAGAACCCCCTTTCTCTACAAGTCTTTTTGGGGATGTCTCTACCAGCTTTGCACATCTAGAGAGGGACATTTCTCCCCATTCTTCTTTGTAAAATATCTCAAGCTCTGTCAGATTGGATGGAGAACGTCTGTGAACAGCAAATTTCAAGTTTTGCCACAGATTCTCAATGTGATTTAGGTCTGGACTGTGACTGGGCCATTCTAACACATGAATATGCTTTGATCTAAACCATTCCATTGTAGCTCTGGCTGGATGTTTCGGGTCGTTGTCCTGCTGGAAGGTGAACCTCCGCCCCAATCTCAAGTCTTTTGCAGACTCTAACAGGTTTCCTTCTAAGATTGTCCTGTATTTGGCTCCATCCATCTTCCCATCAACTCTGACCAGCTTCCCTGTCCCTGCTGAAGAAAAGCATCCCCACCACATGATGCTGCCACCACCATGTTTCACGGTGGGGATGGTGTGTTCAGGGTGATGTGCGGTGTTAGTTTTCCCCACACATAGCGTTTTGCTTTTAGGCCAAAAAGTTGAATTTTGGTCTCCTCTGACCAGATCACCTTCTTCCACATGTTTGCTGTGTCCCCCACATGGCTTCTCGCAAACTACAAACGAGACTTCTTATGACTTTCTTTCACCAATGTCTTTCTTCTTGTCACTCTTCCATAAAGGGCAGATTTGTGGAGAACACGACTAATAGTTGTCCTGTGGACAGATTCTCCCACCTGAGCTGTGGATCTCTGCAGCTCCTCCAGAGTTACCATGGACCTCTTGGCTCTTCTCTGATGAATGCTCTCCTTGCCCGGCCGGTCAGTTTAGGTGGACGGCCATGTCTTGGTAGGTTTGCAGTTGTGCCATACTCTTTCCATTCTCCGATGATGGATTGAACAGAGCTCTGTGGGATGTTCAAAGCTTGGGAGATTTTTTTATAACCTAACCCTGCATTATACTTCTTCACAATTTTATCCCTGACCTGTCTGGTGTGTTCCTTGGCCTTCATGATGCTGTTTGTTCACTAAGCTTCTCTAACAAACCTCTGAGGGCTTCACAGAACAGCTGTATTTATACTGAGATTAAATTACACACAGGTGGACTCTATTTACTAATTAGGTGACTTCTGGAGCCAATTGGTTCCTCTAGATTTTAGTTAGGGGTATCAGAGTAAAGGGGAGCTGAATACAAATGCCCCCCCACACTTTTCACATATTTATTTGTATCATTTATCATTTTACTTCCACTTCACAATTATGTGCCACTTTGTGTTGGTCTATCGCATAAAATCCCAATAAAATACATTTACGTTTTTGGTTGTAATATGACAAAATATGGAAAGTTTCAAGGGGTATGAATACTTTTTCAAGGCACTGTATCTCTGCATAACATGCACATCTCTCCATGTTTTATGCCGGACACATGGATTCCTGTGGCGGGGGCGGGAGGGGGTGGTACTTTTTGAAGCATCTGATTAGAGCAAGAGGCTCTAATAGGCTTCAAAATAGGGTTGGCTCAGGGCGCAGAGAGTGCGCCTTGATCCCACCCAATTGTGTGACGATAGCGAATTAATTTTCGCTATTTTCACACTAACTTTCCTCCCTGCCAATCAGGAGGCAGGGCGGCAGACCTGTTTCCTGATTGGCCAAATACACCAGGCCACCCTATTTGATGCCTGGCGCTTAGGAAGAGGAGCAGAGAAGACACGCTGGAGGAGCTGCTGCGGTAAGGGGTGTTGGGGGGGTCGGTGGGCTCAGTGGCTGCATATGATGGGCACAGTGACTGCATATTAGGGCACAAGTGGCTGCATATGATGGGCACAAGTGGCTGCATATGATGGGCACAAGTGGCTGCATATGATGGGCACAGTGACTGCATATTAGGGGCACAAGTGGCTGCATATGATGGGCACAAGTGGCTGCATATGATGGGCACAAGTGGCTGCATATGATGGGCACAAGTGGCTGCATATGATGGGCACAGTGACTGCATATTAGGGGCACAAGTGGCTGCATACGATGGGCACAGTGGCTGCATTTGATGGGCACAAGTGGCAGCATATGATGGGCACAGTGGCTGCATATTAGGGGCACAAGTGGCTGCATATGATGGGCACAGTGGCTGCATTTGATGGGCACAAGTGGCTGCATATGATGGGCACAGTGACTGCATATTAGGGGCACAAGTGGCTGCATATGATGGGCACATGTGGCTGCATATGATGGGCACAAGTGGCTGCATATGATGGGCACAAGTGGCTGCATATGATGGGCACAGTGACTGCATATTAGGGGCACAAGTGGCTGCATATGATGGGCACAGTGGCTGCATTTGATGGGCACAAGTGGCTGCATATGATGGGCACAGTGACTGCATATTAGGGGCACAAGTGGCTGCATATGATGGGCACATGTGGCTGCATATAATGGGCACAAGTGGCTGCATATGATGGGCACAAGTGGCTGCATTTGATGGGCACAAGTGGCTGCATATGATGGGCACAAGTGGCTGCATTTGATGGGCACAAGTGGCTGCATATGATGGGCACAAGTGGCTGCATATGATGGGCACAGTGGCTGCATTTGATGGGCACAGTGGCTGCATATGATGGGCACAAGTGGCTGCATATGATGGGCACAAGTGGCTGCATATGATGGGCACAGTGGCTGCATTTGATGGGCACAAGTGGCTGCATATGATGGGCACAGTGGCTGCATATGATGGGCACAGTGGCTGCGTTTGATGGGCACAAGTGGCTGCATATGATGGGCACAGTGGCTGCACATTAGGGGCACAAGTGGCTAAATTTGATGGGTACAGTGGCTGCAATTGATGGGGAGGGGTTTCAGTATTTTTCAGTTTGTTTGCGCCCCCCCAAAAATTTTGAGCACCAGCCGCCACTGTTCCCATCAGCCGTATAGACATATGACAGCAGGCAGGATCCCCTCTTGTTCTCCTCCGACATTATATGATGTCACCCAGTCTTGCCACTATGGCGTGCCCACGGGGGGGGGGGGGCGCAGCACTGTGGTCGCGGTCGCACTGTGTCCCTGGGATCGTGGCCGCGGCTCTTTACCCATGTGATCCAATCACAGCTTCACAGCTGATGTACACACGGAAGTGCCGGTAATCAGCTCTCCTCGCCTCGCACGGACAGAGCGAGAGGCAAGGAGAGCCGATCGGTGGGATCTCCTCACAGGGGAGACCTGTATAGGTAATCAGGGCCGAGGGGGATTGGTTTGTTATATACCAGCAGCACACACCGAACGATCTCATGGGTACCGATCCGTCTTCACACTTTCCTGAGAGGGTCTCTCACTGTCTCTGTGTGATAGAATCGGATCCTCTGTCCCTACAATTAGGGATTGATATTGTTCAGTTGAGCAAATCTTTGATTGATTTTGCACACATAGACAGAGGACATGTTCACCGCTCCCCGGGGTTTAGGCCCATTGGCTTTGTATGTGCCGCATTTTAAATGATTCAATAACAATGTTCTTATTTCTGGTGTCGGTTGGAGGTTTATATTGAAGTTATTTCTGCTGTAAACGAATTCTGAGTCCAATAAACGTAATGTTTTTTGATAGCACACTGCCCAGGGTCACTATATACCGACTATCTGGGAACTCTTCCCAATTTTCAGTGCAGCCCCAACAGTACCTATCAGTGATGCCACTCTGTGCCCATCTGTGGTGCCGACCTGTACCCATCAGTGACACCAGTATGTGCCCATCAGTGATACCAATCAGTGCTGCCTTTCAGTGCCCATCAGTGCCACCTATCTGTGCCACCTAATATTGCCCATAAGTGCCACCCATCAGTGCCCATCAGTGCCACCTATCAGTTCCGCCTATCAGTGCCCATCAGTGCTGCCTTTCAGTGCCCATCAGTGCCACCTATCTGTGCCACCCAATATTGCCCATAAGTGCCACCCATCAGTGCCCATCAGTGCCACCTATCAGTTCCGCCTATCAGTGCCCATCAGTGCCGCCTATCAGTGACCATCAGTGCCACCTATCCGTGCCACCTAATATTGCCCATAAGTGCCACCCATCAGTGCCCATCAGTACCACCTATCAGTTCCGCCTATCAGTGCCCATCAGTGCCGCCTATCAGTGACCATCAGTGCCACCTATCCGTGCCACCTAATATTGCCCATAAGTGCCACCCATCAGTGCCCATCAGTACCACCTATCAGTTCCGCCTATCAGTGCCCATCAGTGCCACCTAATATTGCCCATAAATGCCACCTATCAGTGACCATCAGTGCCACCTATCCGTGCCACCTATTGCCCATAAATGCCACCTACCAGTGCCCATCAGTGCCGCCTATCAGTGCCCATCAGTGCCGCCTATCAGTGACCATCAGTGTCACCTATCCGTGCCACCTAATATTGCCCATAAATGCTGCCTATCAGTGCCCATCAGTGTCACCTATCAGTGCCCATCAGTGCTGCCTATCAGTGCCCCTCAGTGCTGCATATTAGTGCCTCCTCATCAGTGCCCTTCATTGCTGTCTCATCAGTGCTTATCAGTGAAGGAGAAAAATTACTTATTTACACATATTTCTGACAGAAACGAGTGCTGCGTACACACGACCGGACTTTATGACATACTTGGTCCGGCAGACCGGAGTCCGACAATTCGATCGTGTGTGGGCTCCAGCGGGCTTTTTTTCCCCAAAAGTACGACGGACCTAGAAATAAAACATGTTACAAATCTTTCCTACCGACTCGAGTCCGGTCGAAAAATCCGCTCGTCTGCATGCTAGTCCGACGGACAAAAACCGACGCTAGGGCAGCTATTGGCTACTGGCTATCAACTACCTTGTTTTAGTCCGGTCGTACGTCATCACGTACGAATCCGTCGGACTTTGGTTGATCGCGTGTAGGCGAGTCCGTTCATTCTGAAAGTCCATCGAAAAGTCCGGCCGTGTGTACGCAGCATAAGAAACACATTTTTTCTTTTCAAAATGTTTTCTGTTTTTTTTTTTTAGCAAAAAATAAAAAACAAGCGGAGATTAAATACCACTAACAGAAAGCTCTATTTGTGAGAAGAAAATGATAAAAATTTAAAGTGATTGTAAAGCTTGTTTTTTTTTCTTTTTTAAATAACAATCATGTCATACTTACCTCCACTGTGCAGCTCGTTTTGTACAGAGTGGCCCCGATCCCCCTCTTCTGGGGTCCCAGCTCCTCCCCGCATCGTATAACCCCCTAGGAGAAGCGCTCTCCCAGGGGGTTACCTTGTCCATAGACGCAGAATGCCGGACTTGGCCCTGAACCCCCGACTCCCGCGTCATTGGATTTGATTGACAGCAGCGGGAACCAATGGCTGCGCTGCTATCAATCTATCCAATCAAGAGCTGAGAACACTCAGGCAGAGAGGAGGAGCGTGTCTCCGCCGCGGGAATTACGGGGCTCAGGTGAGTAAAACGGGGGGGGGGGGAGGGCGGCTAGGGGGCCGGTCAGTGTCAGAAGTTTTTTCACCTTAATGCATAGGATGGTGATAGGACACGAGGGTTTACAACCCCTTTAAGGTGGTCATTCGGGTCTAAATGCTCATTCTCATGGAACATAACCTCAGTACAGGATACTGTGGACCATTTTCTGGTGGCAGATAAGTCCTTATTCCTCTTCTATATGATAGAAGCCCAGATGTTTCCAGGAATTAAGAAAGACAGCGGGTTTTATACAATTTAAGCCATGATGGATTTTCTTGGTTCATTATTTTTGTTAAGGTATATAAACCGATTATTTTAGCTTAATAAAAATGTAAATATTTTTGGTTTTCTAAACATTATTGAGTGGATAAAGATGGACTCTTTGGAGGTCCTTCTTTAACGGTAAACATGCTACTGTATAGGAATTGTGCGCCTGTATAAGTAAATTGGCTTTCGTCTCAGCCTCCGGCATCAGCTATGGAAGCCGTTTCAGGGCTCCACTTGGTTCATTCTTTTGGGGCCAGAGTTTGCCAAAAACCGTAACAAGACCCATTCATTCTACTTCTGGGTATTTCCTTCTTTTCCCTTCTCAAGGCATAGAGAAGGTGGACCCTGGCTGTCCATCACAGTCTACATGACTTTTTTTCAGCAGGAACTAGGAGGAACTTTAGTCCCACCACCTCTGGCTCAGGTCTTCTGCTCCCTGCTCACCACTATCACTTGGTGACACTGAAGTCCAGCTTCTGTATTTACAAGTGATAGCTTATCTCCCAGTGGCTCCCACAGGTCAGATCTCCTGCGCAGATCCCATTGAGTGTTGGACAGGGACAAGGGAGATACAGAACAGGTGCCCAGGGTTCAGTGCAGTCATGGGCAGGAGAGGGCCCCGTGGTAGGCTGCACCCTCTGTGGTCTCCATTGTTTCCCTGGTGACCAGTTGTTGATGCTCCTACTGCATGATCTCCCTTGTAAGTGACTGTAGTATAGTATAGTATGCTGGGAGGTACTACAGCCGGATGGGTGCTTCAGCTTAATATTGCAACAAACCTAATTCGTGACAGATGGTGGAGCTTTTAAGGAGGGGGGAGAAGATAAGGGCAGTGGAGGGAGGGGGTTGTATGCAGAGGGAGGAGCTACTATTTGATGCCATTTGGCAGGTATGTGTGTGTGGCGGGCATGGTTGAGTTCCTGCACCTATTTTCTGAGAAAAAAAGCCTTGTATAAAAGACACCCCCTGCTGCCTTAAGACCTGAAGATACAATGAGGGCACCAAACATCCAAGAGTGCCAAGTTTTATGGCTAAAACCAGAGTTAGGGGGCTCACGTTTACACTGAATGCCAATCAAAGCCCCCGTCACTAAACAAAACGGTTACCTTACAGTCCAGTTCATGCGTTGTGTTTGCTTTGCTTCAAAAATGCTCCCCCATGTCACTTTCTTGGTGCTTCAAAGCGTCTCCAAAGCCTCCATAGAAGTCTATGAACAGCACCTGAAGCTTTTGAAAGGCTTTTATTCAGCTTTAGCTTCAGGAACATCTTGTAAGTGTTGGGGGTAAGTGTTAGCTTCACTTTTGTTTTGGACACCATCCCTACAGAACACCATCCCTACAGTCAAGCACGGAGGTGGAAACATGATGCTCTGTGGCAAAGCTCGTTTGTAGCACCTGCAGCTTTTAAGGGGATTTTGCTCAGTGTATGCTTCACTTGGAGGTATTGCAAGTATGAGATATCCCAGGATGCACTGGGAAACCAACAAGCAAACCGTAAAGACCTTATCAGCAGTCACTTCCGGTTCATGAGTATATATTCTGGGGGTGTCTGGGGCAGACGTCACATCTGGTGTGCAGCGTGGAGCAGCGGGAAGGTGAGTGGGGTCCGGGCTGCAGCTGAGCACCTAGTAGATGGCACACGTGGTGTGGAACATATCAATGCTATAGAAGAAGGTTAGCGGGGACCGGAGAGGGAGGACTGAGCAGCAGAGGATCAGCAGAGCTGGGGGACCGGAGCAGGAGAAACTAGCAGATGCCACACATAGTGTGCAGCATGGGAGCAATATAGCGGGAGGAGTGGGACCAGAAAGAGAGCACGATCAGGAAACCAGAGGATCAGCAGAGCTGAGGGTTACTACTGAGTGGGGGATCAGAAGAGCTGAGAATCAGCAGAGCTGTTGGTACTATTGCTGAAGGAGAATGCTAATAAGTTGGGGATAATCTGAGAGAAAGTACCAATAAGCTGCGTATATGCTTAACAGGGGTACTAATGAGCTGGGGATCTGTTGAGTGGGGCTACTACTGAGCCAGGGTTCTACGGGGCCCCTTTAAAGCGAATAGAAAATCAACACATGCACACAGCGCATTTCCCAACCTTCATTAAAGCTTCAAAAAAGCATCACTGAAGCATCACCGAAGATTCACAGAAGCACCAAAAACACATATAAAAGGCATGTTGAAGCTGTAGGCACTTTAATGTGTGTTGAAGTTGAAGCAAATATAAATGAGCCCTTAGACTCACTGGTAACCCTTTTTCTAGGAGTCTTCCAAGACAGCGCCGAGGTATAGAGCTCCTCCCGTCAGGACAGGGAATATGTTACCCCCAACACTTACAAGATGCTCCTGCAGGCCTCGACTTCAGTATATTCAAGAACCATAGGGCAGCACTACAAAAATAAACAAATAACGATAAACTTATAGGCAGGAAATCCGGCTGTCCTGCATGACTCCAAGAAATAGAGTTACCGGTAAGTCTAACTCTGGTTTTCTCAAGTCGTCTTCCAGGACAACCCCTGAGATGATGAGCAAGAACTTATCAGCCTAGGGAGGGACCACTGCCCGGAGGACATCATCCGAACACCTGGTCCTAACTCGATAAAAGGTCCAGGCGATAGTGCTTAACAAAGGTGGAATAACTGGACCACCTTGTTTTGGTGAGGCACCAGCTCTCTTGGCCCAGAAAAGAGACAAGACTCTTGTTGATTGTGCCTTAAGAGAACATGGAGAAACATTCATGACTATATGTGCCTCCATTGGTTCCATGGGAAACACGTTACTCCCCCCGCCTGGAAGAAACACCAATAACTGAAGTGGAGGACCACCTTTTAAGTGTTGGAGTTAATGTGTTTTCTGTCCCATCTGGAGGCACTCTACATTTTAGTGGTTGTTCTGGAAGACGACTTGAGAAAATTGGTTCACTTATCTTGGTCTGGTCTTGGTCTGGTGTGGTCTTTGTCTGGTGTGGTCTTGGTTTGTTCTTGGTCTTGTCATGGTCTGGTCTTGGACTGGTCTTGGTCTTGGACTTGTCTTGCTCTGATATGCTCTTTGTCTTGGTCTGCTCTGGTCTTGGCCTCTGACTTTTCTTGGTCTTGGACTGGTCTTGCTCTGGTCTGGTCTTTGTCTTGGTCTGATCTTGGACTTGGTCTTAATCTGGTCTTGGTTTGTTCTTGGTCTGGTCTTGGTCTTGGTCTGGTCTGGTCTTTGTCTTGGTCTGGTCTTAGCTTGTTCTTGGTCTTGTCTTGGTCTTGTCTGGTCTTGGTCTGGTCTTGGTCTTGGTCTGGTCTGGTCTTTGTCTTGGTCTGGTCTTAGCTTGTTCTTGGTCTTGTCTTGGTCTTGTCTGGTCTTGGTCTGGTCTTGGTCTTGGACCGATCTTGGTCTGGTCTTGGTCTGGTCTATGGGTAAGCTCCTAACAGAGTGAAAAGTGTTAGGGGGTTTTGTGCACTAGATTCTGAGGCCCTAATATGGTGAGCGGTTCCCCTCTTTCCTTCTTGGATCTTTTCCAGAGACTGTGTTATTTAATCGTTAACCAGTATTCTGCATAAATATACAACATTTTCTATTTTTAAAACGTTAATTTTTTTAATCCAGACCATAATAAAGAATGAAGAAATTAGGTACACCACCACCGCACATCCTCTTTAAAGTGCTCTAAGTGTTCCATCTGACAGGGACCCATAAATTAGATATATTGTTTTAAATTGAAAGGTTTGATAAGAGCACTTCTTCTATTTTTCCGAGTAGTTTCTATAGCGGTGGAAGTGTGAATTCACCTCGAATGATCCTCCACATCTACAATTCATTTTAATGAAATGAAATTGGAACATTTGGTTTTGCACGGTAAATGTGAAGCGCTTGAGGCTGACTTAGAGTTGAGTTTTAAACGGCTTATAATTTGCCTTCCCTTGCCCCCCCCTCCCCCCCTCATCAGTACGATAATGACATAAATAAATAAAACCTTTCCATTTTATGCCCAGTGATGTCATCACTGGGTCTCTGTACTCCTCTAGGCAATGCAGGCAGAACATAGCTGGTGGGAGGGGCCGGAAGCATTACAGCACCCTGCCTTGGTACTCCTTCCTTTGAATGTTCTTAAAATGAAAACTTTTGTCTTTTGTCTACTAGCGTATGGACAGCTTCAGTATTTCTGGAGTTTTTTTTTTAATAAGGAATAATTGAGTTATAATTGTGAATATCAACGTATATATATATATATATATATATATATATATATATATATACATAAAATTATATTTTATATATATATATATATATATATTTTTTTTTTTATTATAAAAAATAATTATAATATAATAAATACATAAATAAATTCTTAAAATGATAATGTTAAGAATTTAGTAGCGTATGGCCAGTTTTCGTGTTTCTAGACTTTTTTTTTTTGAGAAATAATTAAGTTATAATTGTGAATAGTTAAGTTATAATTGTAAATACCAATGCTTTTAAGATTATAAGATTATTAAAAAAATATATAAATTATATATATATATATATATATATATATATATATATATATATATATATATATATATATATATACATATATATATATATATATATATATATATATATATATATATATATATATATATATATATATATATATATATATATATATATACATATATATATAAATATTAAAAATGAAAAATATAAAAAAATAGATAGAATAAAATAAATAAATAAATTTAAAAAAATAAAAAAGTACTATATTCATTATGTACAGTTTAATGTATATATATATATATATATATATATATATATATATATATATATATATATATATATATATATATATACATACATACATTATCATTAACAAAATATTAAAACTGGAAAATATATAGAATAAAATAAATAAATACATTTAAAAAAATAAAATAAATAAAAAAAGTACTATATTAATTATATATAGTTTAATGTATATATATATATATATATATATATATATATATATATATATATATATATATATATATATATATATACATACATACATTATCGTTAACAAAATATTAAAAATGAAAAATATAAAAAAATATATAGAATAAAATAAATAAATACATTTAAAAAAATAAAATAAATAAAAAAGTAATATATTAATTATGTACAGTTTATGATCAATCACTTTAAGCTTCTTTTGAACAATTGATCTGTCTATCTATCTATCTATCTACTGTATCTGTCTACCACTAATCGTGTCAATTTGTCCTGCTCTTCATGTTCATTCACTTTGCTCGAACATTTCCTGACTCTGAGAGCCTTTTGACATTTCCCCAAAGAAGCCATCGATCATGTAAAGCCTTGGGTAAAAGGTCAGGTGTCATTCCCTCACCTCCCACCATCCATGACACATACTTAGAAGGGGCTTTGTTTAATGCAATGCTACATCCCCAACTGCCCCAATCTCACTAACATGTGTACAGAAGGAAGCAGATCATTGACTGGTTGAACCAGCAAGACACATGAAAAAACAATGGGCAGGGTGGGGGGTTCATCGTCTACCATAGAAGCTGCTCACAAAGACCACCCAGGTTGTAGACAACTCAGGCAGTAATTCCCTAAATAACTTTTTATTTGGATTATTGACTAAGATATTAGCATCTGGGGAAAAAGCTAAAAAGTTTACTCTTTTTTTTTTTTAACGTCACGTCTGTTTTTGTCTTTTATTTATTTTTATATATTTGTCTTTTCATATATCAAAAACACATAGCCAGTGGTGTATACATTGTATCTACGTTCACCGGGACTAAGGTCAAAGTGTCAGATTAGTTTTGTTTATGAACATTTTTAGGAAGCCCTATTCACGTCCCTTGCTTTTTTTTTTTTTTTTTTTTTTTTTACGTAACAGTTCTTTTTGAGTTTTTATTTATTTTTATATATTTATCATTTCCTATATGGAAAATACACACAGTTTTGTTTTTGGATTTTTTTTTTTTTTTTTAGGGTGCCCTACTCGTCCCTTAAGTTATAAAAAAATAAATAAATAAATAAAAAAAAATTAAGGGACGAGTAGGGCACCCAAAAAAAATTAAAAAATGAACAGTTATTTTTGTCTTTTATATAGTTTTATATATTCTTAATTTCCTCTATGGAAAATATGCAGTCATGAATGTGTACCATGTATCTACTTTCATCAGGACTAAGGTGAAAGTGTCAGATTAGTTTTGTTGAACATTTTTTTTAATGCACTATTCCTGTCTCTTGTTTTTATTTATTTATTTATTTATTTATTTATTTTACCATACAGCTATTTTTATCTTTTATATATTTGTAAATTCCTATATGGAAAACACACAGTCGAGGATGTATACAATGTATCTACTTTCACCAGAACTGAGGGGAAAGGGTCAGATTAGTTTGTTTATGAACATTTTTGGGTGTCCTATTCCCATCTCTTGTTTTTTTTTTTTTTGTTTTTTTTAACGTGACTTTTTTTTTGTCTTCTACAGTATCTCACAAAAGTGAGTACACCCCTCACATTTTTGTAAATAGTTTATTATATCTTTTCATGTGACAACACTGAGGAAATGACACTTTTGCTACAATGTAAAGTAGTGAGTGTACAGCTTGTATAACAGTGTAAATTTGCTGTCCCCTCAAAATAACTCAACACACAGCCATTAATGTCTAAACCGCTGGAAACAAAAGTGAGTACAACCCTAAGTGAAAATGTCCAAATTGGGCCTAATTAGCCATTTCCCTCCCCTGGTGTCATGTGACTCGTTAGTGTTACAAGGTCTCAGGTGTGAATGGGGAGCAGGTGTGTTAAATTTTGGTGTTATCGCTCTCACTCACTCATACTGGTCACTGGAAGTACAACATGGCACCTCATGGCAAAGAACTCTCTGAGGACCTGAAAAAAAAGAATTGTTGCTCTACTAAAGATGACCTAGGCTATAAGAAGATTGCCAAGAGCCTGAAACTGAGCTGCAGCACGGTGGCCAAGACCATACAGCAGTTTAACAGGACAGGTTCCACTCAGAACAGGCCTCGCCATGGTCCACCAAAGAAGTTGAGGTCACGTGCTCAGCGTCATATCCAGAGGTTGTCCTTGGGAAATAGATGTATGAGTGCTGCCAGCATTGCTGCAGAGGTTGAAGGGGTGGGGGGGGGTCAGCCTGTCAGTGCTCAGACCATACGCCGCACACTGCATCAAATTGGTCTGCATGGCTGTCGTCCCAGAAGGAAGCCTCTTCTAAAGATGATGCCCAAGAAAGACCGCAAACAGTTTGGGAAGACAAGCAGATAAAGGATTTGGATTACTGGAACCATGTCCTGTGGTCTGATGAGACCAAGATAAACTTATTTGGTTCAGATGGTGACAAGCGTGTGTGGGGGCAACCAGGTGAGGAGGACAAAGACAAGTGTGTCTTGTCTACAGTCAAGCATGGTGGTGGGGGTGTCATGGTCTGGGGCTGCATGAGTGCTGCCGGCACTGGGGAGCTACAGATCATTGAGAGAACCATGAATGCCAACATGTACTGTGACATACTGAAGCAGAGCATGATCCCCTCCCTTCAGAGACTGGGCCGCAGGGCAGTATTCCAACATAACGACCCCAAACACACCTCCAAGATGACCACTGTCTTGCTAAAGAAGCTGAGGGTAAAGGTGATGGACTGGCCAAGCATGTCTCCAGACCTAAACCCTATTGAGCATCTGTGGGACATCCTCAAAGGGAAGGTGGAGGAGCGCAAGGTCTCTAACATTCACCAGCTCTGTGATGTCGTCATGGAGGAGGGGAAGAGGACTCCAGTGGCAACCTGTGAAGCTCTGGTGACCTCCATGCCCAAGAGGGTTAAGGCAGTGCTGGAAAATAATGGTGGCCACACAAAATATTGACACTTTGTGCCCAATTTGGACATTTTCACTTAGGGGTGTACTGACTTTTGTTGCCGGCGGTTTAGACATTAATGGCTGTGTGTTGAGTTATTTTGAGGGGACAGCAAATTTACACTGTTATACAAGCTGTACACTCACTACTTTACATTGTAGCAAAGTGTCATTTCTTCAGAGTTGTCACATGAAAAGATAGAAGAAAAGATTTACAAAAATGTGAGGGGCGTCCTCACTTTTGTGAGATACTGTATATATTTTTATATATTTGTCATTTCCTATATGGAAAACACACAGTTTTATTTTTGACTTTTTTTAGGGAGCCCTATTCCTGTCCCTTGATTTTTTTTTTTTTTTTACTTAGGCCCCTTTCACACTTACACGACTTGTCCCACGATTTTGTACTGCAAAATCGTATGACAAGTCATTCTCCATGATTTTCAATGACTACCATTCATATTGGCACGACTTTAAGTCGTGCCGACTTGAAAGTAGTCCCTGCACTACTTTGGTCCAACTTCTATGCGAGTTGTACTCCATAGACCTCAATGTTAAACCCTGAAGTAGCATGCAAGTCGTGCCTGAATAATATAGACACGACTTCAGCACGACTTTGTAAGCACAAGCCTGACTCGCTGATCGGGAAAGGAAAACTTTTTTTTCCTTTCCCGATGAGCGACAGGCAGTGCTGACAGCTGTCTGGTATGAATCCAGAGGGGGAACTCCACGCCAAGTTTTAAATGAAAAAAAAACGGCGTGGGTTCCCCCCCCCAGGGGCATACCAGGCCCTTAGGTCTGGTATGGATCAAAGGGGAACCCCCTACGCCGAAAAATCAGCATGGGGTCCCCCCCAAAATCCATACCAGACCCTTATCCGAGCATGCAGCCCGGCCGGTCAGGAATGGGGGTGGGGACGAGCGAGCACCCCCCCCCTCCTGGACCGTACCAGGCCGCAGGCCCTCAACATGGGGGGGTGGGTGCTTTAGGGCATGGGGGGCACCCTGCAGCCCCCCCACCCCAAAGCACCTTGTCCCCATGTTGATGAGGACAAGGGCCTCTTCCCGACAACCCTGGCCGTTGGTTGTCGGGGTCTACGGGCGGGCGGCTTATCGGAATCCGGGAGCCCCCTCTACCTGATCCCGACTTGTGTTTGACTCCGCTTCTGTCTGATGTTCCTGTTCCTTGCTGCCCGTCTGTGTACCGAACCCGGCCTGTGTCCCATCTCTGCCTCTGCCTCTTGTCTCGGTGCCTGCTCTGTCCGGCTGTTGATGACCTCCTGGCTACGCCTCCATCTGCTGACCCAGCGATACAGAGCTCCGGTTCTCAGAGCCTGCCCAGCGCTCTTCAGCCACCTGGTTCCTGACAAGGCCCAGCCAGCACCATCAACTACATCGGCCCTCGTGCCACTCTGTGTCCTTCACTCTCTTGCACAGGAGGTGCAAGTGAAGCTCCCTCTCCAGCTCGATATCCACCAGGTACATGACACTCTGCTCGTCAGGCTCCACCAGCAAGGTACATGACAGTAGGAAAGAGGGACTTTGTTCCAAATCAGGGACAGTCCCTCAAAATCAGGGACAGTTCCTCAAAATCAGGGACAGCTCCTCCAAATTCGGGGCAGTCCCTCAAAATCAGGGACAGTTCCTCGAAATCCAGGACAGTCCCTCAAAATCCGGGACAGTTGGGAGCTATGCACTGGGCACACATGTATGAGAACACACAATAGGCACACACAGGTTGAGGACACACTTAGGACACAGGACGCGCACAGTCAGAGCACCTGCGCAGATGGGACAACCAAACAAGTTACAGCACTACTTATATAACACCAATAATGTTGTGCAGCGCTGACGGTTTTCTGGCATGTAATGACTGATGGGTGCTTTGTGGGACATTTTCTACTTGTACATCTGCATGGGTCGACTGAGGGCCATAGGCATACGGTGGTTGGATGTGTTCAGTAACATCCAGGAGACGAGGACGGGGACAGATTCATACAGACGGCAGCTGTCTAAACAACAGCAAATAATTATTTAGGATGAGGTTCCAAAAATAAATAAATAATTAATAAAAAAATCACTTCCGATTTGGAGTCCAAGCAGTTTGAAGCTATCGCAACGGTCACGCCATTTGCTGTGTGTGCGCTGGAGGGAGCGCGCCCTCGCCAGATGTTGGCTGCATCTGCGTCCAATAGTAAAATAGCGTCCAAAAGAGTCAATGTCTAATGAGGGAGCAATCTATGATAAATGCTAACATTGCAATATAACTGGAGCTTTTATACTGCTGTCCAGATGGCATGTGAAATAAAAAAAAAAAAAAAAAAAGGAGTTTATATACTGAATTCTATCATACCCGGTATTAACCGTTTACAGTAACCCGATTACAATATTTTTTAAGGATTATAAAACAAAATACAACTAAAGATAATGCACACTTTTTAGTTTTAGATAGACCTGTTATTTAATTTAATTTTATTATCGTATTTTAATATTTATTTACTATTTTATTATTACATTTTTTTATGCACTGTTGTTTAGATTATTTTTAGATTTTATGTTATTATTATTATTATTATTATTTTTATTAATTATTATTATTTACTTTTTTTATTTTTTTTAGCTGTTATTTAAATAGAGGTAGTATTAACCGCTTACAGTAATCAGATTACAATATTTTTTAAGGATTATAAAACAACATACAGCTACAAAATACAACTAAAGATAATGCACACTTTCTAGTTTTAGATAGACCTGTTATTGAGTTTTATTTTATTATCATATTTTACTTATTTATTTACTATTTTATTATTACATTTTTTATGCACTGTTGTTTAGATTATATTTAGATTTTATGTTATTATCTTTTTTAATTTTTTTTATTTATTATTATTGTTATTATTTACTTTTTTTATTTTATTAGCTGTTATTTAAATAGAGGTAGTATTAACCGCTTACAGTAACCAGATTACAATATTTTTTAAGGATTATAAAACAACATACAACTAAAGATAATGCACACTTTTTAGTTTTAGATAGACCTGTTATTGAGTTTTATTTTATTATCGTACTTTACTTATTTATTTACTATTTTATTATTAGATTTTTTTATGCACTGTTGTTTAGATTATTTTTAGATTTTATGTTATTATTTTTTTTTATTTATTTTTTTATTAATTATTATTATTTACTTTTTTATTTTTGTTATTTATTATTATTATTATTATTATTATTTACTTTTTTTATTTTATTAGCTGTTATTTAAATAGAGTTAGTATTAACTGCTTACAGTAATCAGATCACTATATTTTTTAAGTATTATAAAACACCAAACATGTAAAGATAATGCACACTTAACCGCTTCAGCCCTGAAAGATTTGGCTGCTCAATGACCGAGCCATTTTTTTTTTGCAATGCGGCACTGCGTCGCTTTAACTGACAATTGCGCGGTCGTGCGACGTTGTACCCAAACAAAATTGACGTCCTTTTTTCCCACAAACAGCGCTTTTTTTTGGTGGTATTTGATCGCCTCTGCGGTTTTTATTTTTTGCGCTATAAAAAAAAGAAGAGTGACAATTTAAAAAAAAAAAACACAATATTTTTTTACTTTTTGCTATAATAAATATCCCACATTTTTTAATAAAAAAAACTAATTTTTTTCCCTCAGTTTAGGCCGATATGTATTCTTCTACGTATTTTTGGTAAAAAAAAAAATAATCGCAATAAACGTATATTGATACAAAATAGGGGATAGATTTATGGCATTTTTATTATTATGGTTTTTTTTTTTAATAGTACTGGCGGCGATCTGCGATTTTTATCACATTATGGCGGCGACCTGCGATTTTTGACACATTTTTGGGACCATTGACAATTATACAGCGATCAGTACTATAAAAATGCACTGATTAATGTATAAATGTCACTGGCAGGGAAGGGGTTAACACTAGGGGGCGATCAAGGGGTTATTTGTGTTCCCTAGTGTGTGTTCTAACTGAGGGGATGGACATGGCCAGCAACAATACTCAGGTAGGCCATGGCAATCAAAGGGTTAAGGCAGTGCTTGGTGCTTTCACTAAGGGATGTGCTTTGCAGGGAAACCAATACTGGCACATCCCCGTTGACAGGACTATATTGACCGGTCTATATTATCTACATTGACAGAGCTTTTTCCTTTCTTCCTTCTGGCGAGAAGGAAGAAAGGAAAAAGCTCTGTCAATGTAGATAATATAGATCGGTCAATATAGTCCTGTCAACGGGGATCAGCGGATGCCGGTGGTCAATCATTGGCCGGCACCTGCTGATCGGCTTGTGCTGTGACTAGTCACAGCACAACTGGCACGTACACGCCCCCCCCTACCCGGAAGTACAGAATCACATACTACGTACGTGACCCGGCACAGGAGAGCCGCTCTGCCACCGTACTCCTATGGGAGGCGGTGGGTGGATAAAAGACTTGTCAAAAATGTTGGTGTCTTTATTTCTAGGTTACATTTTTCTAGGTCCAGATTTCATAAAGCTCCCCCACCTGCACACCCCCCTCCCACAACCACCAGGCCAGGGTTGTGGGCAAGAGGCCTTTGTTCTCATCAACATTGGGGACAAGGTGCTTTGCTAGTGGGAGTCCTGCCTAACATGGCACCCCCCCATGTTGAGGTCAAATGACTTTATATTGTTTAGAAGGAGTGGAACATACTTGCCGCCCCCCCCCCCCCCCTTCCTGGCCAGCCAGGCTGCCTACTCAGAATAAGGGTCTGGTTCAGATTTATAGGGGGACCCCTCACTTTTTGACAGGGGGGCTTTGACAGGGTCCCCTTCCCCTGGCCAAAAGTGACTGCGGACATTTATCAGTCCTTTTCTCTGTAGCCTCTCTGTATGAATAGGAAGGGCTCTGAGGCTTCCTGCTCATTCACAAATTGAAGCATAGTAAACACAGTATACTATGCTTCGGTGATGAATGGACACAAGAGGGATTGCTACCGATCGCTCACTATGCTCATTTAAGAGTGGAAGGGACCAGTAAATGACATCCTACTGTGTACCTGCAGCAGCTTCCGGCAGGAGAGGAGGGAACCCCCATTGAGAACGTCCGATTGATGACGAAACGCGTCTGGCACAGAATTAGAAGTTCTGATCGGTCCTCCAACATGTTTTCATTAAAAGACAGGCTAAGCCCTGAAAGAAAGGTTCATTCATTATTGGTTGACCTCTCTGGGGACCGGCAATATCCGGTGTAGGGGGGGGGGCTGGACAGCAGATGGAAGGGGTGCATGGGCTAGAACCAATCCCCCTGCAGTGCAGCCAGAGGTAGAAAGAAGAGGAGAAGCTGGCAGCGCTGCGGGGGGAGGTAGAAGAGGATCGGTGTCTGCAATAAGACAGTACAGCCGGGCCTCTTGCTCAGTAGGTGACCGGGCCCCCCCCAACCCTTTTTGGACTAATGGGGTCCAGGCCCAGTAGAGGAGGTCTGGCTGTACTGCCTTATCAGCGGCCCTGTCTGTAGTAGCGATGGTTACTACCGCAGGGATTGGCCAGGTATGGAATAAGTGTACACACATTGGTCCGAGCTGGACCAACGTAACCAGGGCTTTTTTTCAGAGGGGAACTTGGTGGAACTCAGTTCCACCACCTCTGGCTCAGACCCTTTGGTGCCTGCTCACCACAATCACTTGTAAACACAGAAGTCTGGTCTTTGAAATTGTCCCAAAATGCTTGTAGCCTTCTAATGAGGCCTTCTTCTGAGAAATATCAAAGAAGTTGAGAAGTGTTTTTGATGGGTATGCGGCATGGATAGGATCACCTAACAAAAATATTTTTTTCATTTTTCTCAAATTTGACTGCGAAAGTAGAAATGGTTGAGTTTTTTCATGGCACGTAATGAGAAGTTCTGGTCGGTCCTCCAACACATGTTTTCATTAAAAGACAGGCTAAGCCCTGGAAGAAAGGTTCATTCATTATTGGTTGACCTCTCCGGGGACCGGCAATATCCGGTGTAGCACCGGCCACAGAGAGGATAACTGCGGGTCCCCAAGGCTTATTACACAGCTATCATCAATTTCACACAATGGCAGAGGAGATCAAACGAACGTTCCGCTAGAGTAACCACAGAGACAGACGTCCTTCTTCTAGTGTTGACATCTCACTTCATTTTTTTTTTTTTTTTTTTTTTACATTTCCCCAGAACTATTCAAAAAAAAAAAAAAAAAGTCTTATTGTGATAACACATTCCCCGTCTATTGTTGTATCCCGTTCTGCTGTACAATAATTGGAAGAGCTTTGTCGAGCAATTACACCTATTCAGACATTTACTGCATGGTTATAAAAACACAGGTGTGCACTTAAAGGGTGTGTACACCCCAACACTTCTTGTATTTGCTCCTTTATGGTCTGTTAAATCTGAAGTTTAATTTCCTTATATTTTACCTTCCCTGGTTCCCCTCATCAACCCCCCCCCCCCCCCCATCAACATGCTAAATACATTTGTAGCGCTACCCCCACAGGAGCTGCTGGTTACCGGTACCAGGGAGCCCGCTAGAAGGAGCAGCAGAGCTTCCCCAGACCAAGAAGGTCATGGAAGGTACCGGGCATCATACACCGATACACAGACCTACCTTCAGGCAAAGACTGGGATAGGGGGGCAGAGGAGGGACTGCAGATAGGGACAGGGCTAGGGGTCTCTCTGTCACCTGCCCCTCTCACCCGCCTCTCTCTCAGACCACCTGTCTCTCAGCCCACCTCGCTTCTCTCTCAGCCCCCTCTCCCTCTCAGCTACCCGTCTCTCTCAGCCTCTCTCTCGCAGCCTCCCTCCTCTCTTTTCAGCCCCCCTACCTATCAGCCCCCACTCCCTCTCTCAGCCCCCCGCTCTCTCAGCCCCCCTCGCTCTCACCCACCCTCTCTCTCAGCCCCCTCTCTCTCTCTCTCACTCCCCACCTCTCTCACCCACCCCCTCTCTCAGCCCTCCCTCTCTCTCAGCCCCCTCTATCTTTCTGAGCTACCCCCTCTCAGCCCCCCTCTCTCACGCTCACCCCCCTCTCTCTCAGCCCCACTCTCTCTCAGCCACTGTCTCTCTCGCTCACCCCCCTCTCTCAGCCCTTCCTGTCTCTCTCACTGCCCCCGCTCTCTCTCAGCTACCCCTCTCTCTCAGCCCTCCCTTGATCTCTCGCTCAGCCCCCCTCTCTCTCAGCTCCCGTCTCTCTTTCTCAGCTACCCTCTCAGCCCCTCTCTCTCTCATTCACCCTCTCTCCCTCAGGCCTCCCTCTCTCTGGCTCAGCCCCCCTTTCTCTCAGCCTCCCTCTCTCTCCCTCAGCCACTCTCTCTCTCTCTCTCTCTTGCTCTCCCCCCTCTCTCTCATCCACACTCTCTCTCAGCCCTCCCTGTCTCTCTCACAGCCCCCTCTCTCTATCAGCTACCCCTCTCTCTCAGCCACTCTCTCTCTTAGCCCCCCTCTCTCTCAGCCCACCCTCTGACAGCCCCCGCTCCCTCTCTCAGCCCCCTCTCTTGTAGCCCCCTCTCTCTTATCCCCCTCTTTTTTTCTCTCACCCCTCTCTGTTAGCCCTCCGCTCCCTCTCTCACCCCCTCTCTCTCTCATCCCCTCTCCCTCTCAGCCCCCCTCTCCCTCTCAGCCCCCACTCCCTCAGCCTCCCTCTCTCTCTCCCCCATTCTCTCTCACTCACCCCCTTCTCTCATTCTCACTCACCCCCTCTCCCGTTCTCTCTCACTCACCCCCCCCCCCCCCTCTCTCATTCTCACTCACCCCCTCTCTCATTCTCTCTCACCCTACCCCCTCTCTCTTTCTTGTGAACTGGACTGCTTAACTCCTGGGGGGGGGGGGGGGGGGTGAAGGGAATTTAATTCATTAACAATGTCGTTACTCAGTAAAGTTCAGAAAGAAGGGGCTAATGTTCTGCCACTGGTCACTGATGCATTAGTAGCCAGTGACAGTTATTTAACCCCTTTCTGCTGAATTAGTGGTACCAGTGTCAGTATTATTACTCCTTTATGAAGGGGTTGAAAAACACTGCCATTGGCCACTAATGCAGCACAAAGGGTTTAATTAACTCCACCAATACCCACCAATGAGAGAGAGAGATTAAAGTAGAATTTCCAGTTTAAACCTAACTAGCCTTAAAAATTCTCCCCTTCTAACGCCTATGCTGGCTAACCTGTGTAGAAAAGATGTATCCACCTATTTTGAGGCTGCTCTAGTCCGGTCACGTTATCCCTGTGTGAGCCAGTGGTGTATGAAAGAGAGAGGAGGGAGTGTCAACATCAGATGGGACACAGGAACCTATGGGTGATGTCACTGCTCCATGCTTTATCAGCCATTGTCAAGCGCTCTCTCCTCTCCCCTGCAGCCACCATTGACTAATACAGGGGATCATGTGACCAGACCAGAGCCAGCTGAGAATAGGTAAGCGCAAAGGGGTTAACTGCTAAGTTACCTGCCTTCCCCCGGGTGCTGACAACCCAAACTAAACCACTGATTGGATGTCCAAAGGTAATGGAGACTCCTCTCTTAGGCTTCCTCTCCTTCCTTTCCTCAGTTCCTGGCTGGAGGCAGAGTCCCCAGACCTGGGGTCCCCTCTCAGGCCAACGACAACAACCTCAGCACTCCATCTTCCACCAGACTCCTCTGCTGGCTAGACTCCACCATATTTATGGGCTGGTTCAGCCACACTGCCAGGCCTCCTGCCTGGGGATTAGTCCAAACTCCCATCAACATTCAGACCCAGCCTCTTTACCTCCACCCACTAGCTTCTAGAAGTTTCCAGGGACCTCCAGAACCAGGGGAGGCAATAGAGGACCGGTCTGCAAAGCCTTCCAGCCTGACCTGAATTCTCTATGCAATGCAGGCAGATCATGGCTGGTGGGAGTGGCCGGCAGGGTGCTGTACATAGCTTCCTAAAAACATCACAGCCCCCTGCCTCAGTACTCCTCTCAAGAGCCCTCAGTCCTGATTCAAGCAGTAGGTTGGCTCTTAGGGAGGAGTTACGCAAATATTAAAAATGCCTTGATGGGTGTCCGTCTGGAGGAAGAGGAGGCGTTCTTGGTGAAATGCATTTGCATTGTAACACCCAGGGCCAGCACAAGGGGTGGGCAGAAGGAGCGGCTGCCCTTGGCGCAGCGTTTATTGTAGGGATGGGGGCACCGCAAGTTCCTTCTACTATAAGGCCGTCAGGAGTAGTGACAGCGGCATCACTACTTTTGTGAGCCCAGTGCTCGAAGCAGTGAGAAGAGAGTCGGGAGGAGGTGCAGGCTGTGCTCTCTCTCACTCTCCTCCTCATAAGCTGGCACATAATGAAGGGGGGGGGGGGCGCCATTTGCCATCTTTGCCCTGGATGATCTTGTCCCGGAACTGGTAACAATCATGTGTGAAGATGATCCTCTATGAGTCGGTCTCTCCCCGACAGCGTCTGTGATCAGCAGTGGGAAGCAGAGGGTGAGAGGACACTCCGGTCTCCGGTCTGTAGCAAGCTGCAGGTGCTGCGATGTGGGCGGTGCTGTGCTGCTCATGGGCGTCCTCATTCCCAATCTCAGGCTTGGATCTCCACTGCTATGGGTGGCAGGTGAATATAAAGACAGAGGTGCTCTCCCTCCAACTCTCCCCGTGCTAAGAGGAAGAACTTTCCCAAGCAGTTTAATAAAAGTCCTCTCTCCACTCCTATTAGAATCTGTAGTGTAACCATTATATGGCTGCCGTCTTAAACTACAACTCCCAGCATTCTCAGTACTCTGCATAGTAGTCTATATACAAACAAAATCTCCTGCGCTTAAAAGTGGTGCGACGCCAGTGGAAATAGGCTAGAATTTCTATGGCTCCCAGTAGATGCACAGGCCTTTCTGCCCTCCAAGGGTCAGGGGACACCCCATGGAAACGCTGTAAAAGAACAAAAAGAGGGCGCACCAACCTTGCGCATCACACAAGTGGTATTTATTGAAATCAAATGGGCTCTGAGGAAAAGGGGGGTCTCCCTTTCGAAATGCGTCAGCCATCGTGAAGATCCTCTGGCGTGCTGGACACGGTCCTGGTGACCTGGTTGCTCTGTCTCCATTGTGGACTTTGATATGCTTTTATTATCCACTTGTTTGTGAGTATGTTTCCTTCTTTTTGATCTCAATAAATACCACTTGGGTAATGAGCAAGCTTGGTGCACCCTCTTTTCGTTCTTTTACAGTGTTGCCATTGGGTGTCCCCCCTGTCCCTTGGAGGTCAGCAAGGCCTGTGCATATACCGGGAGCCATAGAAATTCTAGGCTATTCCCACTGCCGTCGCACCACGTTTAAGAGCAGGAGATTTTGTTTTGTAGATGTTCATAGGCCTGCTTGGCTTTAGCTCTCCCCGTGCTTGCTGGAGGATTACGATGCCAAATAACATTACGATCACAGTAGAGGGAGAGAGGTGAATAAAGAGCAATGTCTCCTTCTCCATGTTGTTGTAGCCCAGCACCTGGCTACACAAAGAATGCTTTGCATTCACTGAGAAAATACAAAACATTCTCTGAATGGTGTCCATGCCCGGTGGCTGATCTCCTGTGTTCGCAGTTGAGCAGAGCAGCTGCTCGGCACAGGACTTGGAAGTAATAGGGGATCACTGGAATAGCAGTGTTTTATCTGTGTCTTCTACAGTGATTTCCAGCTTCCTAGAGGGACCCCACAGTAGGGTTGCCACCTCATCCCTTTAAAACTGAACACATATTAATTACACAGGTTCTGTGGCTGATTAAGGTGCTAATTAAACTCACTTGGTGCCTTATCTGCATTAAATTGGCCTCAGAACCTGTGCAATTAATATGTGTTCGGGTTTAAATGGATGAGGTGGCAACCCTACCCCACAGGTATGGTATATGTATAGTTTCATTGGTGCAAACTTGACAAGGAGAAATGGGCACTGGAAACAGTGGTTTCAGTATACACATACACTATATTGTCAAAAGTATTGGGACACCTGCCTTTACACACACTTGAACTTTAATGGCATCCCAGTCTTAGTCCATAGGGTTCAATATTGAGTTGGCCCACCCCTTGCAGCTATAACAGCTTCAAATCTTCTGGGAAGGCCGTCCACAAGGTTTAGGGGGGTGTCTATGGGAATGTTTGACCATTCTTCCAGAAGCGTATGTGTGAGATCAGGCACTGATGTTGGACAGGAAGGCTTGGCTCACAGTCTCTGCTCTAATTCATCCCAAAGGTGTTCTATCGGGTTGAAGTCAGCACTCTGTGCAGGCCAGTCATGTTCCTCCACCCCAAACTCACTCATCCATGTCTTTATGGACCTTGCTTTGTGCACCGGTCCAAATCATTAGGTGGTGTGGGATTGTTTTTCAGTGGTTGGGCTTGGCTCCTTAGTTCCAGTGAAGGAAATTCTTAAGGCGTCAGCATACCAAGACATTTTGGACAATTTCATGCTGCCAACTTTGTGGGAACAGTTTGGGGATGGCCCCTTCCTGTTCCAACATGACTTGACAACAGTGCATAAAGCAAGGTCCATAAAGACATGGATGAGCGAGTTTGGAGTGGAGGAATGTGACTGTTCTGACCTCAACCCTATAGAACACCTTTGGGATCAATTAGAGTGGAGACTGCGAGCCAGGCCTTCTCGTCCACATCAATGCTTGACCTCACAAATGCGCTTTTGGAAGAATGGTCAAACATTCCCATAGACACACTCCTAAACCATGTGGACAGACTTCCAAGAAGAGTTGAAGATGGTAAAGCTGCAAAGTGTGGGCCAACTTAATATTGAACCCTACGGACTAAGACTGGGGTGCCATTAAAGTTCATGTGCATATAAAGGCAGATGTCCCAATACTTTTGACAATATAGTGTATATAGAGCTATAGTGGGGAAATAATCGAGCAATACCATCTCTGCAGAGGACAACTTAACTATAAACCCAACAGGGGAGAAGAGAGAGACCAGGAAAGAGTCTCAAGAGGCACTGGTGAATGTTGACCACCAGGCCCTAAAGGAATCAGAATCCATACAGACCAGCCAACAGGTCCATGCAGAAAGGGTATCATCCAAATTATTCTAGCCAGATGCTACCTGGGTCTCTGTGGTCATAATTTTATAAAGGATTTGTGCCCATTCCAAAATCGTCCAAGGAGATTGACTGATATGATGTTACAATTGTCCTCAACATACTACTAATGTATTAAATAATGAAGTAACTAAATACAGATTTTTATTATGCAAATATTTATTTGTGATAAAAAAAAAATAGAACCATGCTGTGAAATATTGTATATATTCATGAGGACATGCTTGGGAACAGATTTCCATTATATGCCTTTATACAGCTACCCAACGCCTTGTGGTTATGCAAAGGAAGGGCTGAACATTTTTTTCTCATGGATCGTACCATTCCTGAAGTCTTTATTTTCCTTTGTCTTTATTCTGTCCATTTTAGATGTGTTACGGTTGATGGACAGGATGGAAGTGAACTTGTGTCAACAAACTACCAAAAGGTTGAAGCCTTTAGCAAATTGCTCCCTCAAGATTCAAGCAGTGGCTTATGAAAATATTTGAGTAGCTGTATAATTATCAACAATGCTTTCCTAACCATCAATGTCCCTTGAAATGTTCCAAAAATTACCGGGAGATGTACGGTTTATGCTTTTTTGACTATTTCTGGATGTTCCAGATCCATATTTTATTTATTTAAGAGGGTTCTTCAAAAATGTTCTACACATTTTTTTAACTCCATTAAATATAAAAAAGTGCAGAAACTTTTTGAAGACCCCTCATATTTCTCTAATATATTTATGAATTGAGATGAGCAACATTAGGTCCGTTGATAGAAAAAAAAAATGCTTTGCTAATGTCTCGACATTTGTGCTTAATGAACCTTCAAAATAAAAAAACTTGCATGGGGTCCCCCCAAAATTCATACCAGGCTGTTCAAATCTGGTGTGGATGTTAAGGGGGTCCCCGTAGAAGAAAAAGTGGCTACTTCATTGCCCCCGGCTGTGAACCTGTAGATTGTTGCAGCTTGCCTTTCCTGTGCTAAAGCTACTTCATGGTCCCCGGACGTGAACCTGTAGACTGCTGCAGCTTGCCTTTCCTGTGCTAAACCTACTTTGTGGTCCCCAGCTGTGAACCTGTAGACTCTTCTAGTCTGCCTTTACCTGTGCTAAAGATACTTAATTGGCCCCAGCTGTGAACCTGTCGACTGTTCCAGTCTGCCTTTACCTGTGCTAAAGTTACTTCATGGTCCCCAGCTGTGAACTTGTAGACTGTTGCAATTTGCCTTTCCTGTGCTAAAGCTACTTCATGGTTCCAAGCTGTGAATCTGTCGACTGTTCCAGTCTGCCTTTACCTGTTCTAAAGATACTTTGTGGTCCCTAGCTGTGAGCCTATAGACTGTTGCAACTTGCCTTTCCTGTACTAAAGCTACTTCATGGTTCCCAGCTGTGAACCTGTAGACTGTTCCAGTCTGCCTTTACATGTGCTAAAGCTACTTCATGGTCCCCAGCTGTGAACCTGTAGACTGTTGCAGCTTGCCTTTCCAGTGCTAAAGCTAATTCATGGTCCCCAGCCGTGAACCCGTAGACTGTTGCAGTTTGCCTTTCCTGTGCTAAACCTACTTCATGGTCCCCAGCTGTGAACTTGTAGACTTTTCCAGTCTGCCTTTACCTGTTCTAAAGATACTTTGTGGTCCCTAGCTGTGAACCTATAGACTGTTGCAACTTGCCTTTCCTGTACTAAAGCTACTTCATGGTCCTCAGTGGTGAACCTGTAGACTGTTGCGCTTTTGCCTTTCCTGTGCTAAAGATGCTTCATGGTCCCCAGCCTGGAACCTGTAGACTTTTCCAATTTACCTGCACTTGTGTTACTGAGTGAGACGTGTCCACTGCTAGCAATAATGGTTTAGGATCATAAATACCGTATGTATTAATAATGATAATAATAATAGTAATAATATTATTTCTTAGGGGGGGTGTTAAAGAGGAAACCATAATGGTTTAGGGTCAATAATATTTATTACTAATGATAATAATAAGAACAATAATAGTATTAACAATATTTGGGGGGGGGGGGGGGGGGTTAAAGAGGAAACTGTAATGGTTCGGTGTCAATTATATTTAGGCTGTTTTGTTTCAAGTTCAAAAGTTGTTGAACTTTTTTTCTTTTTTATGCACTGTCCTTGTTTCAATTAGATTTTTTTACAGAAAGACATTGCTAGAATCTGCCTGTTTTATGTCATCCTGTCCATACTGTAGACGTTCATTAGTCCCCCATTTAGGTGAGTCAGCATTTGCAGATCCTTCCTCAGACAACATCTGTGGAATCGTCAGATAGACGTAGTCATAGAACGTTTCCTCTGGGACTTCAGGTTTGGCCTTCATCCATATGGCTGGTTTCCCTCTCTTGTCCTGCACATGTCTTGGTTTGCAGTCCTGTTCTAATCAGTAGTGTTTCATGGCATATTAAGCTAATCCCCCATCCCAGATGAATTATGTTATGAAGTAACTCATGTACTTGGAGTCCCCTTTTGGAACGCTGGATTTCCCTGCTCCTCCGCCTCTGTGTTTCCGGGACACCTACTGTTCTCCCAGTCTGGCTACCATCTTGAGTCATAGGATTCCAGAAGTGCTATTCGCTTGGCGTTAGTTCTTCTGTGTGGGATCAGAACAATGCTATTCATGAAGGAGGGTGTAGAGAAATTATGAAGCAAAGATGTATTTATATCCATTCCATTGTCAAAGGTCTTGTCTTACTGGAATATTTGCTAACCTAGAAGTTACTGGAATCTGGCATGTTCAGACGATGCGAGGACAGAGTAGAGCAGATATCTGAGCATCTACTCATCCAGTCACCCCCCCTTATCTCAGATGTGACTTGAAAATCTGCTCCAATTTAGAACATTTTCCTTATGAGTTTTTATGGGGGTCCATAATTACAAACATCTCACTTTTTCCTCAACTTAAGCTAAGGTTCCTTAGGCTGGGTTCACACTAGTGCGAACTAGTTGAGGGTTGTCCCGCATCCAATTTGCATACCAGGAGATTGTGACCGACTCTCTATGGAGCTGGTTCACACATCTCCGGAGCGGCTCCGGTGCGAATTGCACAGGAGTCCTGTGCCGTTTTTGGTCCATTTCAGGTCCAAATTCAGCCAAAGATTCAGGCTGAAATTGGACCTGAACCGGTGAATGGAGACGCACCGGGTCCCCCGCTGTGAGCCGCTCCATGCTCTAGTGTGAATCCAGCCTAAAGGTCTACATCACCAACCTCATCTGCAGATATCGCCCAAATCGCCCCCTCCGCTCCTCCCAGGACCTCCTGCTCTCTAGCTCCCTTGTTACCTCCTCCCATGCTCGCCTTCAGGACTTCTCCAGAGCCTCTCCCATCCTCTGGAATTCCCTACCCCAGTATATCCGATCAGCCCCTACCCTGTCCACCTTTAGGAGATCCCTGAAAACTCATTTATTCAGGGAAGCCTATCCCACACCCACATAACTGTCCCTGAGCCACCCCCATCAAATCATTCTTTGCAGCTATTACCTTTTGTACCACCACCCCCTCCCTTTAGAATGTAAGCTCTACGAGCAGGGCCCTCCTGTACCTTTTGTATTGAACTGTACTGTAATTGTGTTGTCCCCCTTATACATTGTAAAGCGCTGCGTAAACTGTTGGCGCTATATAAATCTCGTATAATAATAATAAAGGTTGAAATACATGTTTCTTAAAGGCCTCTTGCTTTGGGGGAACTTGAGCAGGCTCGCTCCCAAACCACAATCCCGTGAATAGAGCAAGGTGCTACAAAGGTCATGCTGAAGACCCTTGTTAGATTTTTTTTTTTCTTGTGGCCCCCCAGAGACACAGTAGAACGTAAGAGGAGATCTTCCTAAAGAAATAGGATATGCCCTCTAAAGCTGGCCATACACTAAAATAATTTTGTTTGAAAACTTTAGTTTCAGGAAACCTTTTGCTCGGTTTTCTAATTCTTAGTTGAGTCAAATCATCCTTTGCTTTTAAACCCCAGTGATGAGAAAATTTAAAGGAGCAGGATGGAAAATTTTGTCTCAAATGAAGGAATTCCTTAAAGTACGTGTGGGTTTCGCTCAGGAAATTAGACGCATTCCAAAATAGAATGTTGAAAGCTAACAGAATTTTGAAGTACCTTTGAAGGACATTCAGCATGCTTTAGACAGTTGTCACCAGGACCCAATATGTCCATGTGGCCACCATGTTAGGCCAAAGAGATCACAAGCATGCCCGCCACGTTGTGCACGTGCACCTACGAGGTGGAGCATCCCCCACCCACAGCTCATGGGACCAGCAATACCAGTTAACATTTGGGTCAGTTCCAAACCCGTTTTGGGCAGGACCCAAGCTCATCCCTATTAGACTATAATATATTTTATTTTTGTTCTTGGTTTAGTTATCCTTTAACTTCCAGGACAGGCATCAAATATTTAAAATAGAAGAAGAAATCTGCTTATTGTTAGACATACACTCACCGGCCAGTTTATTAGGTAGACCTGTTCAATTGCTTGGTAACACAATTTGCTAATCAGCCAATCACATGGCAGCAACTCAATGCATTTAGACATCTAGATGTGGTGAAGACGACTTACTGAGGTTCAAACTGAGCATCAGAATGGGGAAGAAAGGGGATTTAAGTGACTTTGAACGTGGCATGGTTGTTTGTGCCAGATGGGCTGGTCTGAGTATTTCAAAAACTGCTGATCTACTGGAATTTTCACACACAACCATCTCTCGGGTTTACAGAGAATGGTGGGAAAAAGAGAAAATATCCAGTGAGCGGCAGTTGTGTGGAGGAAAATGCCTTGTTGATGTCAGAGGTTAGAGAAGAATGGGTAGACTGGTTCCAGATGATAGAAAGGCAACAGTGACTCAAATAGCCACTTTGTACAACCAAGGTATGTAGAATACCATCTCTGAACTCACAACACATCGAACCTTAAACCGGATGGCTACAGCTGTAGAAGACAAACACCAGTGCCACTTCTGTCAGCTAAGAACAGGAAACTGAGGCTGCAATGTGCACAGGTTCACCAAAATTGGACAATAGAGGATTGGGAAAAATGTTACCTGGTATCACGAGTCTCGATTTAAGCTGCAACATTCAGATGGTAGGGTCAGAATTTGGTGTAAACAACATGAAAGCATGGATCCATCCTGCCTTGTATCAACGGTTCAGGCTGATGGTGGGGGTGTAATGGTGTAGGGGGGATATTTTCTTGGCACACTTTGGGCCCCTTTAATATCAACTGAGCATCGATTAAACACCACGGCCTACCTGAGTATTGTTGCTGACCATGTCCATCCCTTTATGACTACATTGTCCCCATCTTCTGATGGCTCCTTCCAGCAGGATAATGCAAAATGTCACAAAGCTCAAACCATCTCACCACTGGACAATGAGGTCCCTGTACTCCAATGGCCTCCACACTCACCAGATCTCAATCTAATAGAGCACTTTGGTGAAATGGGAGATTTGCATAATGGATGTGCAGCCAACCTATCTACAGCAACTGAATAATGCTATCATGTCACTATGGGCCAAAATCTCTGAGGAATGTTTCCAACACCTTGTTGAATCTATGCCATGAAGAATTAAGGCAGTTTTGAAGGCAAAAGGGGGCCCAACCTAGTACTAGTAAGGTGTACCTAATAGAGTTGCCGGTGAGTGTATATAAACTTTTTTAAGGTGGCTAAGTGTTCTATCCACACAAACACACTACAATCAGCTTACAAAGTTCTCCTTAGATGGTACTGGGTTCCAGCCAGGAAATCTGAACTATCCTGACTGATGTTTTTAAGGCTGCAGCCACGAGGTGAGGTCTTACGTACGTGGTGATCATGCCCTAAATTGCTTTCCTTCTGGTCCAGAGTCTTCGGCCTCCTCCATGCACTATTTCATTTGGTTATCCACACGGAAGCTACAGTAGATATGCTCTGCTTCACTATCCAATTACAGGCCTTTATGCCCCACTAATAACAGACGGTTAGCCTTGTTTCTCTTCCTGGTGGCCAAACTATAGCCGGGGCCTGGAAGAAGTCCTCGATCCTCATACAGGAAGGTAAGGACCACATGACCCTAATGCTAAAGATGTCCAGTATCCTTTAAGACTCCCATCTCAAATTTCCCCAGACATGGGACCATTGGCTCCATTATGCCCTACATTATTTGGGCCTTACATCCCTTTAATCCCTATCCTCTCTTCAGATCGAGCCTGAGCTTCATGGGAGGTTATCCTCTAGTCTCCACCACCCAACTTCCCCTTGTATTATTCCCCTTCTAAACCAACACCTCTTCTCCCTCGCTTTCTCACTTCCTTCTATCCTCCTGTATCGAATTGCCTACCCAATCTCGTGCAGAACTACTGTTACATCTGATTTGCCTGACTTGATTTAACGCCTGCTAATGCTATAGCCTCTTACGTGGGCGTCGTAGTTATTATGATTCACCTTTTTCTGAAAATTTCATGAAAATCCTTGAACAAGAAATATATAAACTTTAAAAAAAAACTTACAGACCATAAGGATGTACGGTGTCTGAATTTTGGCACTAACGGCTCGTAAAATGTGATCTGATCAAGACAGTTTTATTCGAGAAACAATAAACACATCATTCCCGTATCTTTACTGTAAAAAATGGGTTTGTGGATAAAAGACTTAAGTTAAAACATGTAATTAATGACTAATGGAAACAAGGTAAAGGCTCTGACTAAGAGAAAAGGAGAAAAATGTAGACTTTCCTTTGCTGTATTGCCTAAGGCACTCCACTGTCGGTTTATTGTTGAGTTGCATGACCTTACTTACCTTTTTTTTTTTTTTTACTTTTAGATCACAGACACCTTGCTGTTGCAGTTTTGTATAAAATAGCCTGAGACAATTTAGAGTTTATTCATTTTAGAACACAGCAAGTCACCCTGCCCCTGGGTCATGAGGAAAATAAGCAGCAAAATAGCCTCCTCGACATTCTTCACAGTTGGGATAATGATGCTGGTATATAGTGTTTTTGAGTAGTGATTTGGGGAAGCCAAATAGACTTTTGCAAAGATCTAGTTCGTTTTGTTTTGTTTTTTTTTTTGTTAACTGTTTGAGGAATGAAACCTGAGTGCCTTTGTACTAATCTTGGTATGTTACGTTTGAGACACGTTGAAGGTGTGGCTTGAGGTGGAAGGGGGTCACAGTGTGGGCTGGAAGCTACTTGCAGCAAAAAAAGAGATCAGGCGCCAGCTGAAGAGCAACAATTGCTATATGAAGAACAGAGGCCAATACCAGTCTAATGGATCATAGCTGCTGGGAAGTACTCATGAGAGAGTATAACATGTGAAAAGCAACAAAAGTTCCTAGGCGCACTTAGATCCACAACATTTATCTCAAAAAAAGGCTTGTAATTGGTGGAGGGACCAATAATTATGCGAGCCACACCATACCCATTGAAAAGCTTGTAGTTTGTTGGATTAAAAAGAATACGCTTGATCGAACAAATGCCAGAGGTGTGTATTAACATCAGCGAACCTTCATGAGTACTCCACTGAGAGCGGTCCGGGATGTGTCTAGATCAGTGATGGCAAACCTTGGCACCCCAGATGTTTTGGAACTACATTTCCCATGATGTTCATGCACTCTGCAGTGTAGGTGAGCATCATAGGAAATGTAGTTCCAAAACATCTGGGGTGCCAAGGTTCGCCATCACTGGTCTAGATGGATGGCGGGTCGCAGCGATGGTAAGGGCAGCTGGACTGGATGGTGACTACCAGGGGCGGACTGACCATTGAGCAACTCAGGCACTGCCCGAGGGCCCTGGGCCACTAGGGGGCCCCATCAGGGTTGCCAGCCTCAGTAAAACCAGGGACAGTATGTATAAATCTGTGTTTTTTTACATCTGTCTGTGTATACTGTGTGTACATGTATGTGTATACTGTGTGATTGTATACTGTGTGATTGTATACTGTGTGTGTGTACACTGTGTGGCCCCATAATCTCTGATTGCCTGGGGGCCCCATAATCTCCTATTGCCCGGGGGCCCCATGAGTTATCAGTCCGCCCCTGGTGACTACCCAGCAATCGAGAGGAGCATATCTGCCCCTGTATGTGACCACAATAGACCAGGACCGAGGAGGGCTGTTGACAAGCCGTAGCTCAATGTGCCCACGTCCGGCTAGTAGCGATTACGTCACTCGCTTGGTCGGAACTGCCCCGGGACGGAAGCCGCTGGTGAAACGCACACCTCACTGAGCTATGGCTTATCAACAGCCCCCCTTGGTCCTGGTCTATTGTGGTCACATACAGCGGCAGACCAGCTGCTCTCGATTGCTGGATAGTCGCATCCAGTCCAACTGCCCTTACCATCGCTGCGACCCGCCATCCATCTAGACACATCCCGGACCGCTCTCAGTGGAGTACTCATGAAGGTTAGCTGATGTTAATACACACCTCTGGCATTTGTTGGATTAAGCGTATTCTTTTTAACCCAATAAACAACAAGCTTTTTCAATGAGTATGGTGCGGCTCACATAATTATCGGTGCCTCCACCAATTATAAGCCTTTTTTTAGATAAATGTTGTGGATCTAAGTGCTCCTAGGAACTCTTGCTGCTTTTTTGCTGGAAGCTACTTGCCTCAGATTGGAAGACAGAAGGTGGACACATCACTCACCGGAACCCAGCCACTATATAGAGAGGTAAAGATAGGGCTTTAGCCTGAACTCCTCCTGGCTATGCTCCTCTGACGTGTTTCGTCCTGCCTACGGGGGCCTAATCATAGAGATAGGAAGCTACTTTCCTGCCTAATAAAACCAATTGGATTTCCAAGATATCATTTGGTTGTGGTTGATTTTGAGTTTACGTCAGAAAACTCATTTTTTTTAAAAGGATAAGTGGGCAATGGTAGCATAGATGCCATACTTGAAAAATATATATACATATATATATATATATACATACATATATATATATATATATATATATATATATATATATATATATATATATATATATATATATATATATATATATATATATACATGTATATATATATATATATATATATATATATATATATATACATGTATATATATATATCTATATCTATATATATATCTATATATATATATATATATATATATATATATATATATATATATATATATATATATATATATATATATATCTATATATAGATATATATAGATATATATATATATATATATAGATATATATATATATAGATATATATATATATATATATAGATAGATAGATGTAGCACCCTGGTGTTTAAGCAGGGTTGTAAATTTAGTTTTTCCAGGCGATAGTTGCCCTGGTTAATTGTTAGTAGATACACGGATTCCTCTCTAGTTCTGGACTTGCTGCACCTTCTCCCTTCTGTCGCTAGGTGGCGTTATGCTGGTGACATTAGATAGATAAGAGCTTAGCAAGGTCAGGTTATGAATGGATGGGGTGTCTCAGCCAATTGGGGGGGGGGGTTTCTTTAGTCCCTTGGCCTGCTGGGAGAGCCTATTTATTTGGGTGGAGTCATGTGATCAGGGCTCTGTGCCACCTGGACGGCTGTCTGGATGGACGTGTGGTATGTTGCCCTAGGATGCCAGGCCAGAATCCTCAGGCCTATCCCGGGGATATTTAGCTGCTAGGCTGTCTGAGGGCCTATCCAGAAGCAGGAAAAGCAGCGCAGGGTTGAGACTGCAGGATTGGAGTCCAACCAAGAGTAAAGGTTCAACCGGACAGGGGAACCAGTTGTGGTCGGAGGTAGAGGGGAAGCTGTCGCTACTAAGGGACCACCCAGCTTGTTATCGGAGACCACTGTGTGAAAGCTGGAGCCAATACTGGAGCGGTCTTCTCACCAGCCGGGGACGGTGAAGAAGTGGGAAAACTTCAGCAAGTGCCAAGCCAGGGACCCAGTGGGACTGCAAAGTTGACGCTTGCGGAGCATCAGTGAGTGCCAAGCCAGGGACCCAGTGGGACTGCAAAGTTGACGCTTGCGGAGCATCAGTGAGTGCCAAGCCAGGGACCCAGCAGGTCAGCAGGGGTGATGCTTGATGAGTATCTGTGAGTGCCAAGCCAGGGACCCAGCAGGTAAGCGGGGGTGACGCTTGAGGAAGATACCGAGTTATTGAAGTGGAAGAGCTCAGGAGATTCAGTGGCTATTGGATCGGGAAGTCTAGTGAGAGACTGGGAGCTCAGTGATCTACAGTGAGAGACTGTAGTGTAAGAGAAGAACTATTCTGTTTTGCCAATAGTTAAGTACAACTACCGTTAGTGACTGTTACAAGATTTGTTGCCATAGGAGACAGCGGTCCTTCCAATACAGAAGTGGTATCCGGCTGGAGGCCTCCCACTGTATAGCTGTCTACCTATAGAAGTCTCGGGGTCTGCCAATTATCAGTGCATCTACTTAAGGATGTCCTTGCCCTAACCTGCTCTCCCACAGTTCTGTTAAGAGACAATAAATCTCTGTTGCATTCAATAAGTGTCTGGTGCCCACCACTCCATCTCGCATCACACCCACCATGCCTTGTGACCCGCTCTACAAAGACGGATGTCAGCTCTCCCTGACTCTGGAGATCACCATTAGGCCTTTTGGAGGTCCGGGACCTTGCTACATATACATTTTTTTTTTTTTTTTATTGATTGTGGGTTGTTATCAGGGGAGTGGGTGACCCCTAGTGGTGCAATCATTGAAGGAATGGAAAGTCAAGGTTTGGTTACTAGAAGGAGAGGTCAACCAACGTCAAGTTCGGTTGGGGGAGGGTGAATCAGTGGTGGGAGTCACTCCCAGAGGCACAAGATCTAGGAGGATCTGACCTAACAATAATAGAAGTACAACATACTGCCAACAGGTGATAGAAGAATATCCCTGAAAATTTACCAGCAAGCCAGAGAAAAAACGATTGGCATTCAAAATTGAGGTTTTATTATTGATATTTATATAGCACTAACGATTTACAGGGTGCTTTACATATACAGTATATATTGTACATTCACATCAGTCCCTGCCCTCAAGGATCTTACAGTTTAAGGTCCTTATCTCACATTCATACATACACATACCAGGGCAAATTTAGATAGGAGCCAATTAACCTATCAGCATGTCTTTGGAGTGTGGGAGGAAACCGGAGTACCCAGAAGAAACCCACACAAGCACAGGGAGGACATTCCAGGCAGGTGGTGCTGCGGTTGGGACCACTATGCCACTGTGGTGCACAATATTTGCCACACAGCTTTGTCAAGACTCCCTGTGAAGTGTGCTCCCTAACTCTCTAGTCCAGTGATGGCGAACCTTGGCACCCGAGATGTTTTGGAACTACATTTCCCATGATGCTCTGGCACTCTGCAGTGTGGTTGACCATCATGGGAAATGTAGTTCCAAAACATCTGGGGTGCCAAGGTTCACCATCACCGCTCTAGTCTATGAGAGCCTCCTTCTTGGAGCACAATACATATAGCAATGAAAGAATTGAAGGCATGTAGGCCATTCCACCATACACTATATTACCAAAAGTATTGGGACGCCTGCCTTTACACGCTCATGAACTTTAATGACATCCCAGTCTTATTAGCCCGTAGGGTTCAATATTGAGTTGGCCCACCCTTTGCATCTATAACAGCTTCAACTCTTCTGGGAAGTCCGTCCACAAGGTTTAGGAGTGTGTCCATGGTAATGTTTGACCACTCTTCCAGAAGCATTTGTGAGGTCAGGCACTGATGTTGGACGAGAGGGCCTGGCTCGCAGTCTCCGCTCTAAGTCATCTCAAAGGAGTTGAGGTCAGGATTCTGTGTAGGCCAGCCAAGTTCCTCCACCCCAAACTCGCTCAGCCATGTCTTTTTGGACCTTGCTTTGTGCACTGGTCCAAATCATTTGGTGGAGGGGGGATTATGGTGGGGGGGGAGGGGGGATTATGGTGTGGGGGGTTGTTTTTCGGGGGTTGGGCTGGGGTCCCTTAGTTCCAGTGAAGGAAACTCTTAAGGCGTCAGCATACCAAGACATTTTGGACAATTTCATGCTCCCAACTTTGTGGGAACAGTTTGGGGATGGCCCCTTTCTGTTCCAACATGACTGCTCACCAGAGCACAAAGCAAGGTCCATAAAGACATGGATGAGCGAGTTTGGGGTGGAGGAACTTGACTGGCCTGCACAGAGTCCTGACCTCAACCCGATAGAATCCCTTTGGGATGAATTTCGGCATGCCTTCCCAGCTCTCCCGACTGTGCCTGCCACTTACCGACACCTGGTGGTTCCTCCCTGGAGACTTTGCCTGGGAGTACCTTCCACTGTCCTCTCCTGCTCCTGGTCAGGACACTCCTGTGGTTTTTCAAGGTTCCCCTCCACTCCTGAGCTCCAGGCCCAAGGTCACCCCCCCCCCCAGACTATGGAGCTTCCTCAAAGGTCATGACAGCTAGTACTCCATCTCCCAGTTCTTCCACCTGACAACTCCCCCCCAGCTTGGCTGACCCTAGGTATTTCAAGGGAGCCTGCCCCCTTGAATGTATCTGCTCTGACAAAAGTCTCACCTCTAGAAAATAGAAGTAGAGGGTCCTACACATTTAAACTGCAGCACATCAATGTGAAAGCAGCCATATACGGGGCTCAGAACTGTAAGGGTTAATTTACATTTGCAGTTTGGGGGTGGTAAAACCCTATAGTTAAGATGTTCTTTTATCACCCCCTGCCCCAACCGCACCCCCTTTAGCTGCAGTGGCCAGGGGTGTACACATGGCGCAGTAGGAGTTATACGCCCTCTTGTGGTGGTTGGTGGGTGTAGCACCTGCCAAGCATGATCCATTCAAGTCAATGAAGCCACTCTGTAAGTGCCCTGCAATCTTGTGCAATACAGCAAGCAAGGGGTTAAAGCAGGCAGCGCTGTGCTGCTTTCTCATCACCTGCTTCAACATCTTCGGACCCCGCAGCAGCATGCAGTTGCGGGGCACTGGTCCCATTTACTTGAATGCATTGTGTTTGGCAGGCGGAAGCACCCACCAAAAGCAACAGGAGGCTTAATTCGTGCTTCAGAATGTGTACACCTTTGGCTGCTTGGGGTAGGGATTGGGGGGGGGGGGGGCGGGCATTAAAACCACAATGCAAATTCAGGGTTTTACCACCTCCCAACTTTACATGTGAATGAGCCCTAAGAGTGCCGCTGCTGAATGCAACTAAGGGCTCATTCACAAGTGCAGCAGACACTGCTGCTCCTCTGAAAAGCGATCCCAGTTTTGTTTGACAGGTGGGGAGGAGGCAATATGATGCCTCCTCACCACACGCTTTAAACCCACGATTGTCATGCAATGCACAGGATTGCGACACTGGAGTATGGAAATTAGCGGTTTAAATCAGGTGTGAGGAGGCAACACTGAAGGGGAGGCTTACTAAAACTGGAGCACTCAGAATCTGGTGCAGCTGTGCATGGTGGCCAATCAGCTTCTAACTTCAGCTTGTTCAATTAAGCTTTGACAATAAAACCTGGAAGCTGATTGGCTACCATGCATGGCTCCACCAGATTTTGCACTCTCCAGTTTTCGTAAATCAACCCTTGTGCCCGGCGATCTTTGACTTTCTCTCACGTTGGTCCCGGTAGATCTCCACCTCTTTAGGGTTGCCTACCCCTGGTCTAGAGTTTGTTGAATCTAATACCGTGTACACATGGGCGGAGTTTTCGGCATCAAAGGTCCGACGGTCTTTCCGATGGACTTTCGACGGACTTTTGACGGACTTCCGACGGACTTTTGAACGAACGGACTTGCCTACACATGATCACACCAAAGTCCGACGGATTCGTACGTGATGACGTACGACCGGACTAAAATAAGGAAGTTGATAGCCAGTAGCCAATAGCTGCCCTAGCGTCGGTTTTCGTCCGTCGGACCAGCATACGGGCGAGCGGATTTTTCGACCGGACTCGAGTCCGTTGGAAAGATTTGAAACTTGTTCCAAATCTAAAGTCCGTCTGATTTTCGACCGAAAAAGTCCGCTGCAGGTCCGATGAAGCCCACACACGGTCGGACAGTCCGCCCATGTGTACACGGCATAATGGGAACTAACATATTTCTAATGATTGAATTGGCTCCCAGCCAAGAGAAATCAATGCACTGGTCAAAGTTAATCCAAAAGTAGGATATTTGTTCTAAAAAAAATAAAATCAAGGTATTGACATGCTGTGAGTGGAGAAAAAAGTCCGGACAGCCGCACACCAGGAGATTATAATCCAACGAAATTTCTTTGTTGTAAAATCAGGATCAAATCATGTACAAGGCACCATGGATAGAATGTACAGGCAATCAGCTAACGCGTTTCACGCTCTTGCGGAGCTATGAGTAAGCGCTCCGCAAGAGCGTGAAACGCGTTAGCTGATTGCCTGTACATTCTATCCATGGTGCCTTGTACACGATTTGATCCTGATTTTACAACAAAGAAATTTCGTTGGATTATATTCTCCTGGTGTGCGGCTGTCCGGACTTTTTTTCTCCACTCACAGCATGGATTAGCATTAGCCAGCACCTGGGGCTTTTGATCTCTGGAGAGCAACATCCATTTCATACCTGGTTTGGATCCAACCTGGTGCGGGGAAAACACTTGTGCTGCGCTTGCATCCAAGATATTGACATGCAGGGGCGTCGCTAGGGGGTGGCTTTTGGGGCTATAGCCCCGAATCTGGGGCCAATAGCCCCGAGTCTCTGCAGGGGGCCCCCAAAGGGGAGGGGAGGCTCTCTGGGGACCCTTATGTAAGTGGGGAGGCTCTCTGGGGACCCTGATGCAAGAGAGAGGCTCACTGGGGACCTTGATTTTAAGGCAGAGGCTCTCTAAGGACCCAGATTTAAGGGGGAGGCTCTCTGGGGACCCTAATGTAAGGGGGGCTCTCTGGGAACCCTGATGTAAATGGGGGGCTCTCTGGGAACCCTAATGTAAATGGGGGGCCCTCTGAGGACTCTGATGTAAGGTGGAGGCTCTCTGGGAACCCTGATGTAAGGGGGACTCTCTGGGGACCCTGATGTAAGGGGGAGGCTCTCTGGGAACCCTGATGTAAGGGGGACTCTCTGGGGACCCTGATGTAAGGGGGACTCTCTGGGGACCCTGATGTAAGGGGGACTCTCTGGGGACCCTGATGTAAGGGGGACTCTCTGGGGACCCTGATGTAAGGGGGGCTCTCTGGGGACCCTGATGTAAGGGGGGCTCTCTGGGGACCCTGATGTAAGGGGGGCTCTCTGGGGACCCTGATGTAAGGGGGGCTCTCTGGGGACCCTGATGTAAGGGGGGCTCTCTGGGAACCCTGATGTAAGGGGGACTCTCTGGGGACCCTGATGTAAGGGGGACTCTCTGGGGACCCTGATGTAAGGGGGGCTCTCTGGGGACCCTGATGTAAGGGGGGCTCTCTGGGGACCCTGATGTAAGGGGGGCTCTCTGGGGACCCTGATGTAAGGGGGGCTCTCTGGGGACCCTGATGTAAGGGGGGCTCTCTGTGAACCCTGATGTAAGGGGGGCTCTCTGGGGACCCTGATGTAAGGGGGGCTCTCTGGGAACCCTGATGTAAGGGGGGCTCTCTGGGAACCCTGATGTAAGGGGGGCTCTCTGGGGACCCTGATGTAAGGGGGACTCTCTGGGGACCCTGATGTAAGTGGGGGCTCTCTGGGGATATATATATATATATACACACACGTATATTACTGTATATACATGTGTATGCCCGCCCAAGCGTATGACTTTCTTTACTATGCTGCTATGGGCTCTAGCCCCAGATCTTTTGTAGACCTAGCAACGTCCCTGTTGACATGGTTCTCAAACAAAAACTCAAGTCCATGAAATTGGGTGTCCATTACTCACGTCCATCGAATGGTCGAGTGAGTCATTTTTAGACTTTCTCATCTCAATGTTCAAACTAAATTCTACAGGTGTAAGGTCAGATTTAAAGATCCGGGGGCACGCCAGAAGCCCAGCACAATACAATGGCAGTTGAAGACCTCTACTATGTCCTGCTGCCGAATCAGGTAAACTAAACAAAAATGGCGACCCGGTCAATCCGGCATATCTAAGTAAACAGCAAACACAGATAACAGGGTATAGGAATCGGAGTGAGTAGCAATAATTAACAATGTTATGCCTGGATCAACACCAGCAGGGAGCAAAGAAGGTTCGTGAACCACGGGGGGGGAGCTGTATGTAATAACATATCAAAAAAAGATGCTATCGGGGTCACAGGAAGGTATGCAAAAGAAATGTCAGAAACACCAGTGAGTGAGGCATGAAACCGAAATACCTCAGACAGAGCAGACAACAGAGGAGGCACGGGCAGAAAAGAATAAGACTGGTTACATAGTTACATACTTACATAGTAGGTGAGGTTGAAAAAAGACACAAGTCCATCAAGTCCAACCTATGTGTGTGATTATATGTCAGTATTACATTGTATATCCCTGTATGTTGCGGTCGTTCAGGTGATTATCTAATAGTTTCTTGAAGCTATCAATGCTCCCCGCTGAGACCACCGCCTGTGGAAGGGAATTCCACATCCTTGCCGCTCCTACAGTAAAGAACCCTCTACGTAGTTTAAGGTTAAACCCCTTTTCTTCTAATTTTAATGAGTGGCCACGAGTCTTGTCAAACTCTCTTCTGCGAAAAAGTTTTCTCCCTATTGTGGGGTCACCAGTACGGTATTTATATAATGAAATCATATCCCCTCTCAAGCGTCTCTTCTCCAGAGAGAATAAGTTCAGAGCTCACAACCTTTCCTCATAACTAAGATCCTCCAGACCCTTTATTAGCTTTGTTGCCCTTCTTTGTACTCGCTCCATTTCCAGTACATCCTTCCTGAGGACTGGTGCCCAGAATTGGACAGCATACTCCAGGTGCGGCCGGACCAGAGTCTTGTAGAGCGGGAGAATGAACTGGTACTAAGGACATTTTCGGAAGAGCAAGAGAAGGTCCAATGGTGATGGTGGAGGATCTAAATATTGTTACCTGTGATAGGTAACTGCAACTGTGAACCTATCTAGCTCTAATTTTTTTTTTTTTAATGTCAGCCTCTCCATGATTTTGGCAGGAAACCTTTTGTGTCTGTCAATGTTCATGCCAATTTCTGTGCTGACAATAGTAGATTCAGTGGTCTCCAACTGTGGCCAGGTGCAGCTCTTTGCTGCCCTTTATCTGGCCCTTGGGCAAATATCCCTCCTACTGACACCAATGATGGGTCACCATTCTTCCTACTGACAACAATGATGGGGAACTTTTCCCCCTACTGACACCACTGATGGTGCACCATTCCTCCAACTGACACTGATGATGGGACACCATTCTTCCAACTGACATTAATGATGGGACGCCATTCCTCTAACTGACACTAATGATGGGGCATCATTCCTCCAACTGACACCAATGATGGGGCACCATTCCTCCAACTGACACCAATTATGTGGCACTTTTCCCCCTACTGACACCAATGATGGGGCACCATTCCTCCAACTGACACTAGTGATGGGGCACTTTTCCCGCAGCTGACACCAAGGATGGAGCACTATTCCTCCCTATAAAACCAATGATGGGGCACTATTCCTCCCTATAAAACCAATGATGGGGCACTATTCCTCCCTATAAAACCAATGATGGGGCTCTATTCCTCCCTATAAAACCAATGATGGAGCATTGTTTACTCCCACTGATGTCAGGGCGATTTTGCACTCTCCAGTTGTAGAAAATTAAACCCCGTGGTAAATGCAATGGGATGTGCTGCATGGGTGTTGGGCTATATTGTACAATACATTGTGGTACCATCTCAATGAATAACACCAAAATACATGGCACATAGATTAGGTACATTGCCACAATGCAATGTGAATGGCCCGTTATTTTGCACAGAATAATGGTGCCAGGTAATAACAGGGCACAAGTAGGACCTGCTTGAGGTGGGTGCTACCTCTACCACTGAAATAAGGAGAATGACATTGTTGATGCCACCCTTCTACCTGCTTCGGTGTCCCCTGCCCACCAGTTGCAAACAGTGGAGAAGCTGCACCAACACAGACACTCAGAGAAGAAAAAAGGGCCATGAGGTTCAAGGAAGGAGGGGGCTGTTCTAGGGAATTAGTAAAGTTAAATCGTGCTGAAAAGCATACAAGCAGCTGGCACAACCATCGATATACTGTAATTAGTGTACAAATAAAAATAATATATTTTTATTAAAACAAGTGCAAACGACTTACAAAATTACAGATAATAGGTGCTTGTAAGATCTGACGAAACGCGTAGGGTGGAGTTACCTCTTGTGATGTCATCACGCACTCCAAAACCAGGAAGTGATCCATCCGGCTCCCGGGATAGATTGTTTTTACAGACGCCTATTATCGGTGATTTTGCAAGTAGTTTACACTTGTTTTAATAAAAATTCTCATATTTTTACGCTATGTGGCTCTTTCGGCTTCCCATCTATGTTTACACTGGTTTATCCTATTGCTGAGAAGGTGCTTATAAAGGATATGTGGTGGTGACCCGGAGGATGCCTTTTTGTTTTCCACAGGGACCATCGAAATTCATATGCCTTTTTTGACTCTTTTTATTATTAAAGAGTCTATGAATCCTGGTAAGAGTCCTTATTGCACATTTAGGTGGTGGGGCACTTGGAAGTTTTACGATGTACATCAGGATTCCTTCTGCTGATTCACTTATGACAATTCACAGTAGACCAAAGCTACTTTTTTTCTGGGACTTCTAATCTTTTCTTTGGGACCATTTTTTTTCCTGTATGCATTTATATTGGATCTAATTTTATGTATTTGCTATTATAGATATTTTAGTGCTGCACTTTTTTTTATATAGTATTTGTGCTAGGGAATTACTTTGTCAATTTTGACAATTCCGGGAAAAGGAAAGATGCTGTAATGAAGCATTTAGATAAATTAAAATTTTCTATGAGGATTTTTATTATTATAAGTGAAAAATACCTTCAAAATCACAGATAATAGGTGCCTGTAAGATGTGACGAAACCCGTAGGGTGTAACTACTGCTCCATTCAAATTTTCTGTGCTTTTATCTTCATTTTCTTATCCTCTTCATTTTTAAGGTGATGACAGGGTCTCTTAAAGAGACTATGAATAACCTCTTATTTAATTTTTTTTTTTTTAAATATATTAATTGAAGTTTTAAAATACAAAAGTAGACCAGAAAAAAAAAGAATAGCCTGTTTTGTGAAGTCTGAATATTAACCTTGTCTCTGTGGTCTGGCTCTCAATGCAGAATAGCTATGAACCTTGGAAAATAAAGAACAAGAAAATAAAAAAGGACAATAAAAAATGTTGCCACATTTTTAGAAGACTGAACACTTCCCAAGGCTGTGCAATAGCTTGAGGCCCATAGAGTTCCTTCTGAGTTGTTAATGCAAAACCAATCTTTTTACAGTCAACTGCCCAACAGGACACATTGTCATGTCATCTCTGAACTGCCCACCTTGATAATATGCAAGCAGCAGGAGCACTGCACACCGGGGTGCAAAAAAAAATATATAGTAGTATAAAATATTTGTAAACAAGATGACTAGTCAGTCCATATCTTGATAGAAGGGGTCTAAACATCAATCCAACTGCGAAGGAATCAAGGAAAGAAAGCCACCACCAATAAATGTATAGATTGGCCCGCTCACCTCCAGGTATGACCAAAAGGTCAAATAAGGCTCAACAGATAGCTGATGGAAATCCTGCTGATATGTCTGCAGAGATACCCTCCAATACTAAGCCAAAACACTACTCCAGATATAGGATCTTAGGATCAGAACATCAAATCCCCACTGTAAATTCCAACAGGTCTATGCAGGCTCCCTCCAATATGATACTTCTTGTGTAAGTGACACACTCGCCTCCTCACCACGCTTGCGTTCTCGATACACACCGGAGGTGACGTCACAAGGCCCCACCCAATGCGCTGCGTCACTGGGCACGTGACTTTTGATGTTTATATATTTTTGATGTTTCACATAGCAGCGCGCAAGTTTTACCCATCTACACACATCTACACACACCTTGACAGTATGATCTAATTTTTAAAATATCAGACCTTGCATATAAATGTATGGCCCTTTGTGTGAACAGTCTCTCCTTCCCCCCCAAATAAGTTGTAAAACCATTAACAAAGTGAATTTTCCTGATGATATTCCCATGTCAGGACCTACATACAATTGCCAGTGATGGAGGGTTTGAAACCCATTGGGCCATGTCACAGCACCTCTTCATTTCCTTACGGGGGGGAGGCCTCAGATTCCATTGGTTACAGGTCCAGTCCATCAAGGGGTCTAACCAACCATCTGGACCCAAAGCTTTCCAGGGCCATGGGTTTTAAAGCATTTGGTCTTACAGAGGACCAAGAAACCCATCTCTTCATGTCAGCCAACTCACCTTCACCAGGCCACCACCTGCTTCTTAAATGAGTCTGTCTCAGGTTTTTGCTCCTCACATATAGGCTTACCCGCCATTCCATAGGAATAAAGAGACTCAGCCTATATCCTCATTTGCCTGCTTTTTATTACATGGGAACTCACATAACATCAGTCAACAGCAATCATTATTTTATGCTCTATGGCAGTCCAGGTCTAGATCTGTTGACAAAAAAAGGAACAGAAAAGAGAGAGCGCCCCAGCCTTGTGCATTATCCTTGGATACGTTTATTAAATAACAATATAAAAACTGCTCACAAGCATGTTAAAGAAACCGCAATGTAAAAAGCCTTTAAATGATGCAACCGGTCTGATGGCCTCAGTCTCCAGGTGATGAAGAAGAGGACGCAAGGGCCACAGCTGGCTGACGCGTTTCAAAGGATAACCTTCTTCCTTAGAGCCTATTGTTGACCACCATTGGTAACTTACGGGTGGTACCCAATCGGGAGGCAAAAGAAGCCTGTCCTCTGAAGGAGAAGCCACCTGGCGGGGCTATTATATTATCACGGCTGAGAGCCTAATTTTACTACAAGGTCCTAACCACTTCCAGCCTAGGCTTATTCCGGCACTCCTCTCCTACAAAAGATATTTGAATGATGCCTGTAGCTGCACCCATCATCCAGATATCTCCACTCAAATTCCAGGACATCATATGACAGCCTTGGGTGGGAAGTGGTTAAAAAAGACTCTCTCTCTCAAAAAAAAAAAATGACTACACTACTGTACCCTACACTACGCCCCAACTGTATATACTGACTTGACCCCATCTAATCACCCATTTCTCCCTACCTAGGTGAGGACCCTTCCCAGGACTTGCAGGCCTTACAGGTTAGTAGGCAACCACAAAACATATTTCAGACCCTTCTGTACACCATTATACACTCTTACATGCCTAACACATTTTTTACATAAAAACAAGGATTCACGCCCCTATAGCACCTTGGATCCAAGCAAAGATCATTCTAATATAAATATTGTGACTGAACGGTTATCAAATGCAGACACCCAGCAATACTGGTTTAAAACAAGAATTTATTTTTTTCATGGACAAGTTTTACAATGTCTAATTTTTTCGACAGTCTGTAAATTTCTGAATGGTTGGCAACCCTTGGTTTCAAGATCATTTGGAGTTTCTGGTAAACGTACCACAAAAACACCAAACTCGTTGTCTTTGGCCAGGATCCTTCTCCATAGTTGGGCAGGACGCATAAAGTTATTGTCAGAAGCTGAAGCCCACAATTCTTTTACTTCGTCTTAAAACCTAACAGCTAGAGCTAGAAAAAAAAACAATGTTTCATAGGTCAATCTTCCTTTAAAAAAATAAAATAAAATAATATTTGGGTTCCTTTGTTTGTGTTTCCAATTATGCAAATGCCCTACTTACCCTCCCATGACCCAGGGCTACTCCCGTTGCACATTGGCCACCACCACACCAAGAGTCATACAACCGCTTTCTATTTGCCATGTCCCCCCTGCATAGTTGTCAATGCCTCACCAAGAATCTTCCAACCCCTTCCTGTGAACTAAGTCTATGTCCCCCTTGCACAATTGTCACCAGCCCAACCAGCTTCATCCAATCCCTTCCTGTGAGCAAGGTCTATATTCCCGTTGTATAATTGTCACGGCCCCCCAAGAGTTATTCAATTCCTTCCTGTGAGCCAAGTTTGTGTCCTCCTTGCACAGTTGTCACTGCCCCACCAAGAGTCATCCAACTCCTTACTGTGAACCAAGTCTGTGTCCCCCTTGTACAGTTGTCATTGGCCCACCCAGCTTCATCCAACCCTTTCCTGTGAACAAGGTCTGTATCCCCCTTGCACAGTTGTCAATGCCCCACCAAGAGTCTTCCAACCCCTTTGTGTGAACCAAGTCTGTGTTCCTCTTGCACAGTTGACACCGGCCCACCCAGCTTCTTCCAACCCCTTCCTGTGAGCAAGGTCTGTATCCCACTTGCACAATTTCTTCCTCCCCACCAAGAGTTCCCCAACTGCTTCCTGTCAGCCAAGTCTGTGTCTCCCTTGCACAACTGTATCCAGCCCACCAAGACTCATCCAACTCCTTCTTGAGAACCAAGTCTGTATCCATCTTGCACAGTTGTCACCGGTCAGGCCAGCTTCTTCCAAACCTTTCCCGTGAACAAGGTCTGTATCCCCCTTGCACAGTTGTCAATGCCCCACCAAGAGTCTTCCAACCCCTTCCTGTGAAGTCTATGTCCCCCTTGCACAGTTGTCACCAGCCCAACTAACTTCACCCAGCCCCTTCCTGTGAGCAAGGTCTGTATTCCCTGTGCACAATTGCCACCGCCCCACCAAGAGTTATTCAATTCCTTCCTGTGGCTCAAGCCTGTCCTCCCCTTGCACAGTTGTCACTGCCCCACCAAGAGTCATCCAACTCTTTCCTGTGAACCAAGTCTGTGTCCCCCTTGCACAGTTGTCAATGCCCCACCAAGAGTCTTCAAACCCTTTTGTGTGAACCAAGTCTGTGTTCCTCTTGCACAGTTGACACCGGCCCACCCAGCTTCTTCCAACCCCTTCCTGTAAGCAAGGTCTGTATCCCACTTGCACAATTTCCTCCGCTCCACCAAGAGTTCCCCAACTGCTTCCTGTCAGCCAAGTCTGTGTCTCCCTTGCACAATTGTATCCAGCCCACCAAGACTCATCCAACTCATTCTTGAGAACCAAGTCTGTATCCATCTTGCACAGTTGTCTCCGGCCAGCCCAGCTTCTTCCAAACCCTCCCTGTGAACAAGGTCTGTATCCCCCTTGCACAGTTGTCAATGCCCCACCAAGAGTCTTCCAACCTCTTCCTGTGAAGTCTTTGTCCCCCTTGCACAGTTGTCACTGCCCAACTAACTTCACCCAACCCCTTCCTGTGAGCAAGGTCTGTATTCCCTGTGCACAATTGCCACCGCCCCACCAAGGGTTATTCAATTCCTTCCAGTGAGTCAAGCCTGTCCCCCCTTGTTTTTACTGCCCCATCAAGAGTCATCCAACTCTTTCCTGTGAACAAAGTCTGTGTCCCCTTGCACAGTTGTCAATGCCCCACCAAGAGTCTTCCAACCCTTTTGTGTGAACCAAGGCTGTGTTCCTCATGCACAGTTGACACCGGCCCATCCAGCTTCTTCCAACCCCTTCCCGTGAGCAAGGTCTGTATTCCACTTGCACAATTCCTCCGCCCCACCAATAGTTCCCCAACTGCTTCCTGTCAGCCAAGTCTGTGTCTCCCTTGCGCAATTGTATCCAGCCCACCAAGACTCATCCAACTCCTTCTTGAGAACCAAGTCTGTATCCATCTTGCACAGTTGTCACTGGCCAGCCCAGCTTCTTCCAAACCCTCCCTGTGAACAAGGTCTGTATTCCCCATGCACAGTTGTCAATGCCCCACCAAGAGTCTTCCAACCCCTTCCTGTGAAGTCTTTGTCCCCCTTGAACAGTTGTCACCAGCCCAACCAACTTTACCCTACCCCTTCCTGTCAGCAAGGTCTGTATTCCCTGTGCACAATTGCCACCGCCCCACCAAGGGTTATTCAATTCCTTCCAGTGAATCAAGCCTGTCCCCCCTTGTTTTTACTGCCCCATCAAGAGTCATCCAACTCTTTCCTGTGAACCAAGTCTGTATCCCCCTTGCGCAGTTGTCAATGTCCCACCAAGAGTCTTCCAACCCCTTTGTGTGAACCAAGTCTGTGTTCCTCTTGCACAGTTGACACCAGCCCACCCAGCTTCTTCCAACCCCTTCCCGTGAGCAAGGTCTGTATCCCACTTGCACAAGTTCCTCCGCCCCACCAAGAGTTCCCCAACTGCTTCCTGTCAGCCAAGTCTGTGTCTCCCTTGCACAATTGTATCCAGCCCACCAAGACTCATCCAACTCCTTCTTGTTAACCAAGTCTGTATCCCCCTTGCACAGTTGTCAATGCCCCACCAAGAGTCTTCCAGCCCCTTCCTGTGAACCAAGTCTATGTCCCCCTTGCACAGTTGTCACCAGCCCAACCAACTTCATCCAACCCTTTCCTGTGAGCAAGGTCTGTATTCCCTGTGCACAATTGCCACCGCCCCACCAAGAGTTGTTCAACTCCTTCCTGTGAGTCAAGCCAGTCCCCCCCTTGCACAGTTGTCACTGACCCACCAAGAGTCATCCAACTCTTTCCTGTAAACCAGGTCTGTGTCCCCCTTGCACTGTTGTCAATGCCCCACCAAGAGTCTTCCAACCCCTTTGTGTGAACCAAGGCTGTGTTCCTCTTGCACAGTTGACACCGGCCCACCCAGCTTCTTCCAACCCCTTCCCGTGAGCAAGGTCTGTATCCCACTTGCACAATTCCTCCGCCCCACCAAGAGTTCCCCAACTGCTTCCTGTTAGCCAAGTCTGTGTATCCCTTGCGCAATTGTATCCAGCCCACCAAGACTCATCCAACTCCTTCTTGTTAACCAAGTCCGTGTCCCCCTTGCACAGTTGTCACCAGCCCACCCAGTGCCATCCAACCCCTAAATTGTTCCACACTCAGACATCACAATTTACAGTTTTCAAACATAAGAGTGCTGCTGAAGCCCACCTTGGAGCAAAAGAAACGGGCACAGCCATTGTCACGTGACCAATCAACATATTGAGGTGATGTGTACCTGGAGTTCAGCTTTAAGACAACACCCACCTTTCACCATAGCCACCAATTACTGAGGCACACTATGGGTCATGAAGAAGGAGCCAGTGCACATGCTCCAAAACGCGTAACCGCCCCCTCCTGACATCACATCCGGTTACTTCCCCTGGTGTCTGACACTGCTGGCCGGCTAGGAGATACGCCGATTGGATAATCCAGGGAGATCCTCCTGCTGGGCATTTAATATTACTTGATGAGCCTGTACACACATCCCCTCTTGTAATTGTTTTTCACTGTTTATACCAACTAAGGGCTTGCACTTAGAAATGCCTTCTTCTGTGTTCTATGGTGCCGTATAGCCCACAGGAAGCTGTGTTTGCCATAAAATATTAATTAAATAATTAATACATTAAATAAATATAATTATACCATAGCTTCTTTCTGCAGCACTTTTAAGCAGGAAGTTGGCAATAAAAATATTCTTTACACTTTCTTTAAATTATCTTTTTTTTTTTTTTTCATGTATATAATAAAATAGGGAAGGGATATACATAGGAAAAATGGAAGGGCTGTCACATGTATAAATAAAATAATAGATATAATGAATACTGTAGATGAATAAATAAATATGAAATAATAAATAAATATTTATTTAAATAAACAAATACATAAAATAAATAAACAAACAAATGAATACATAAAAAAGTAAATAAATAAATAATTGAAATAAATAAATAAATATGTTAATTATATAATGAATGCATTAAATAAATATAATTATATCATATAATCAAATAATAAACACATAATTATTTTAATACATTAATAAACATACAAATGAATGAATGCATGAATAAATAATTAAATACATAAATAATTGAAAAAATAAATATGTTAATGATATAATGAATGCATTAAATAGATATAATTATATCATATAAGTAAATAATAAATACAGAATTATTTTAATACATAAATAAATACATAAATGAATGATAAAATAAATATATTTATAATATATATAATATATTGTATAATCTTTTTTTTTTTAATATAAAAAATAGGGAAGGGATATACAGAAGAAAAATGAAAGAGCTGTCATATGTATAAATAAAATAATATATATAATGAATACTGTAGATGAATAAATAAATAAATATTAAATAATAAATAAATCATTATTTAAATTAATAAATACATAAAATAAATAAACAAACAAATGAATAAATAAATAAAAATGTGTCAATTATATAATAAATACTTATAAATATAAGTATATCATATCATAAAATAATAAATAATTATTTTAATACATAAATAAACAAACAAATGAATGAATGCATGAATACATAGAAAAATAAATAAATGATTGAAAAAACAAATATGTCAATGATATAATGAATGCATTAAATAATATAATTATATCATATGAGTAAGTAATAAATACAGAATTATTTGAAAACATAAATAAACACATAAATGAATGATGAAATAAATATATTTATAATATATATAATATAATGTATAATCTTTTTTTTTTATATAAAAAATAAGGGATGGGATATACAGAGGAAAAATGCAAGAGCTGTCATATGTATAAATGAAATATTAGATATCATGAATACTGTACATTAATAAATAGATAAATAATATTAAATACTAAATAAATAATTATTTAAATCAACAAATAAATAAACAAATGGATGAAAAAATAGGTAAATAAATAAATGATTGAAAAAAATAAATATATTTATGATATAATTAATACATTAGATAAATATAATTATATTATATATTTTAATACACAAATAAACAAAATGAATAAATAAATATATTTATGATATAGATAATATAATGTATATATATATTTTTTTTTAATATAAAAAATAGGGAAGGGATATACAGAAGAAAAATGAAAGATGTGTCAATTATATAATAAATACTTATAAATATAAGTATATCATATCATAAAATAATAAATAATTATTTTAATACATAAATAAACAAACAAAGGAATGAATGCATGAATAAATAGAAAAATAAATAAATGATTGAAAAAACAAATATGTCAATGATATAATGAATGCATTAAATAATATAATTATATAATATGAGTAAGTAATAAATGCAGAATTATTTGAAAACATAAATAAACACATAAATGAATGATGAAATAAATATATTTATAATATATATAATATAATGTATAATCTTTTTTTTTTTATATATAAAAAATAAGGGATGGGATATACAGAGGAAAAATGGAAGAGCTGTCATATGTAGAAATGAAAGATTAGATATCATGAATACTGTACATTAATAAATAGATAAATAAATATTAAATACTAAATAAATAATTATTTAAATCAACAAATAAATAAACAAATGGATGAAAAATAAGTAAATAAATAAATGATCAAAAAAAATATTAATGATATAATTAATACATTAAATAAATATAATTATATTATATATTTTAATACACAAATGAATAAATAAATATATTTATGATATATATAAAATAATGTATAATATTTTATTTTTTAAATATAAAAAATAGGGAAGGGATATACAGAAGAAAATAGGAAAAGCTTTCATGTGTATATGTCCCTGGCAGACTAATAGGACATGTAGGATAAAGGTGCCTGCACTCTTTGTAGTAGTCAATAATGAGGTTGGTGGGATAAATGAACAGGCGGTCAGCTGCCGAGTGGCAGATGCCATTTCTATGCCCTGGTATCAGTTGCTCATTGCCTAAAGGGGTCTAAAGTTTCCCATTGTCTCCAGGAAGAGCCTATTAATTGGTTAGCATCTGGGGCAGGGCTGAATTTACTGTTCTCTGCGCCTTTGCATTACGATAGGTGACGGGATCGCTCCTTCTGGTCTTTTGTGGTGCCAGCGACACCATGACCAAAAAGGTTGTTGTGTTGGTGCCGTGCCATACCCGTCTCTCTGCTCGTCAGCTGGCAAACGGAGGGATTTTTGCAGGGACAGCCGCTGAATACAGATAATCACTTAATTCCACCATGAAGACGTTCATCCGCTTCGTAGACGGTCGTTGATTTGCTCACCTACACAAATATAACAAATTCATTTAGAAGCTTTATTTTGTAATATGTCCCGGATTTGCTATTGCTTATCCCCCGACATATATGAATGGATCACGTCCAGCCTCCCAGACTGTGCCTGATTAATGTATTCATTTATTATTTTAATTAATTTAATGTATTATTTTAATGCAGCTGAGGCTAAAATTAATTAAAGGAACATCATTTCTAAAAAAATATGTATCCTAAAAATGATATTCCGGTAATAAAATAAAATCAATAAATGGATTTATTTTTTTATGTCACGTGCCATTAAAAATGTTTTGTTATTATATGTTTAATTACCGTATATACTCGAGTATAAGCCGACCTGAATATAAGCCAAGGCACCTAATTTTACCACAAAAAACTGGGAAATCGCATTGACTCGAGTATAAGACGAGGGTGAGAAATGCGCAGCTACTGTAAGTGGAAAAGAGGGCCAACAATGCCCATTTGCAGCCTCACTGTGCCCATTTGCAGCCTCACTGTGCCCATTTGCAGCCATAGGTCCCCCGAACTTCAATTTCGGTAGTTAAGGGTTCCTAGATGCCCCCTAGCTGTAGCCAAAATTTGGGGTCTCTGGACCCAAAGGGTCCCGAAATGGCATTGCTGCAGATGGACACAGTTGACCGATTTTGGGGCCCCGTATCTCGGGGGCCACTTGGTGCTAGGAACCCCACATTTGGCATGCAAACCCAGTGGAACTACAAGAAGCACTACAACATATCCAAAGCTGGGGTTCCTAACACCAAGTGGCCCCGAGATACGGGGCCCCAAATTCGGTTCGGAAAATGTCAAGCACTTTTCTACAGCAGAGAATGACTGTCACGAAGATCCTGCCAGTAACCGGCGTCCCAGGCGCACGGGAACCCGGCCACGGGTCCCATTGCGCATGCGCGCGCATTCACGGGTGCGGTCACGCACGGGCACGCGCGCGCGCACTCCCGCTGGTGTCAGGCGGGCTATTTAAACCTGCCTGTCACACTCCATCCCCGCTGTCTGCTCTACAGCGTTCTGTGAGTGTTACCTGATCTGATCTGTGTTTCCTGTTATCTGACCCGGCTTCCTGTTTGACCATCCTGCTATCTGCCTGCACCAGACCCTCTTGGCTTGCCTGACCATCCCTCTGCATTACCCCTGGTACCTTTGCTGTCCGAACGTTACTGACCACCGGCTTGTTGACCCTCCGCTGTGTTCATCAGCTTCCAGTCTGCTATTACCTACTGTTGTTCCTGGTTCCAGTCCAGCTGTCAGTCTGCTATTACCTGCTGTTGTTCCTGGTTCCAGTCCAGCATTCCAGGCTACCTTCTGCTGTGTTCCAGTCCAGCGTTCCAGGCTATTACCTGCTGTTGTTCCTGGTTCCAGTCCAGCATTCCAGGCTACCTTCTACTGTGTTCCAGTCCAGCGTTCCAGGCTATCTTCTGCTGTGTTCCAGTCCAGTGTTCCAGGCTATCTTCTGCTGTTGTTCCAGTCCAGCGTTCCAGTCTATTACCTGCTGTTGTTCCTGGTTCCAGTCCAGTGTTCCAGGCTATCTTCTGCTGTTGTTCCAGTCCAGCTTCCAGTGTGCTATTACCTGCTGTTGTTCCTGGTTCCAGTCCTGCATTCCGGTCTCTGTCCTCAGTCTACTCTTCAGACTACTCCAGAGGGTGCCACCACTACTGGACTTTCAGCAACCGTTGATCCTGCCAGGCACCCATACGACTCTTCACTCCTGGCCCTCTGTCTCCATTCCGGCGGAACGGAAGTGGGAGCTGTAAGGGAGGTCTTTTCCTGCACTTCAGGCTCACAACCTACCAGGTACGTGACAATGACATTTTCCGAACTGACTTTGGGGCCCCGTATCTTGGTGCTAGGAACCCCAGCTTTGGATATGTTGTTGTGCTTGTTCCACTGGGTTTGCACATCAAACTTGGGGTTCCTAGCACCAAGTGGCCCCCGAGATACGGGGTCCCAAAGTCGGTTCGCAAAATGTTAAGCACTTTTCTGCAGCAGAGAATGACATTTTCCAAACCGACTTTGGGGCCCCGTATCTTGGTGCTAGGAACCCCAGCTTTGGATATGTTGTTGTGCTTGTTCCACTGGGTTTGCACACCAAACTTGGGGTTCCTAGCACCAAGTGGCCCCCGAGATACGGGGTCCCAAAGTCGGTTCGCAAAATGTCAAGCACTTTTCTGCAGCAGAGAATGACATTTTCCGAACCGACTTTGGGGCCCCGTATGGACACAGTTGACCGACTTTGGGGCCCTGTATCTCGGAGGCCACTTGGTGCTAGGAACCCCACATTTGGTGTGAAGACCCAGTAGAACTAGCACTACAACATATCCAAAGCTGAGGTTCCTAGCACCAAGTGGCCCCGAGATATCTCGGGGCCCCAAATTCGGTTTGGAAAATGTCAAGCACTTTTCTGCAGCAGAGAATGACATTTTCCGAACCGACTTTAGGGCCCCGTATCTTGGTGCTAGGAACCCCAGCTTTGGATACGTTGTTGTGCTAGTTCCACTGGGTTTGCACACCAAATTCGTGGCTCCTAGCACCAAGTAGCCCCGAGATACGGGGCCCCAAAGTAGGTTCGGAAAATGGCATTCTCTGCTGCAGAAAAGTGCTTGACTCGAGTATAAGCCTAGGGGGGCATTTTCAGCACCAAAAAAATGTGCTGAAAAACTCGGCTTATACTCGAGTATATACGGTGTGTGTGTATATATATATATATATATATATATATATATATATATATATATATATATATATATATCTTTTTGCCTTTTATGTTAGAGCTGGATTATGTGTGGTGGTCCCACATTATCCCCTGAGGAAGCCATCATTGGCGAAACATGTTGGGATTCAACATCTGTTTGTGACCACCTTTCTCTCTTGGGACACCGGCTCTACAATGATTTTAATCTTTCAAAATTTCCCTTGTTCCCTTTTCTTCCCTTTTTGTATCAATAAAGAAATTATATTTTTTATTATTCAACTTGCTATGTACCATTTGTTATAAGCACCACAATAATCCCATTCCTCCATACCCTTTATATTGATTTTTTATATATATATATATATATATATATATATATATATATATATATATATATATATATATATATAAAATCAATATAAAGGGTATGAAGGAATGGGATCTATCTATCTATCTATCTATCTATCTATATAAATAATATATTATATATATATTAAAATATACATGCAGACCAAGCACCCTGACAAAAGGGATAGTGATGAGGGTTACGTTTACCCACAACAAACTAATCACACTCTGTGCCTAATTATTGTATTAATAAAAATTATTAATAATTATCACAAAATAATATTAATAATTAATAATAATACATGATTTTAAATGCAGATGAGGCACGGACTGGGCCTAATTAAAGGGGTGCGATTTCCAAAAATATTGCATCCTAATAATGATCTGCAGTTAATAGTTAAAATAATAGTTTTCAATATATAAATTTATTTATTTATTTTAATCAATAATTTTTATTCAGATTTAAAGAAAAAAAAAAGAATCAAACAGTATATAATATGCTATAAAGTACAAAACACAGGATTAAAAAAGCATCAGATTAGATATGTGCAGTTAATTTCGTTCCGAATTAAAATTCGGATGAGATTTTCGTTTTATCAGAAATTCGGATGTATCTGAATTTCCAAATTAATATAGTACCCAATTTAAACGAATCCGAACTAACGAAAAATAAAAAATCGGACGAAATTTGAATTGGAATCCTTTCCGAATCATTTTCAAATTCAAATAGTTGTCGAATTCGAAAACTTTTCGAATCAGAATAGTTTTCCAAGTTCCAAAGAGAATAAAATAGAATAGAAAATGAAGGAATAGAAATTAATTTAGTATAGTACCCAATTTAAACAAATACGAAATAACGAAAAAAAAAAAAAGAAAAATCGGACGAAATTGGAATTTGAATACTTTTCAAATTCAAATAGTTTTCGAATTCGAAAACTTTTCTAATTAGAATAGTTTTCCAAGTTACAAAGAGAATAAAATAGAATAGAAAATGAAGGAATAGAATTTTTTTTTCTTTTCTATTACTTTATTTTCTATTCTATTTTATTCTCTTTGGAAATTGGAAAACGATTTGAAAACTATTCGAATTCGAAAACTTTCCATATACAAACATTTTCCGATTTTGAAAAACGATTCAAAAGTTGATTTCGAAAACTTTTTGAATAGATCCAAATTCGGATTTGAAAAATTTGAATTGATTCGAAAACAAATAAACAAAACGAAGTCCGAAAACAAATTAAACAAATTTAACTAAACAAATTTATGTAAATAAAGAATAATGATCTGCAGTTAATAGTTAAAATAATATTATTTAATATATAGGTTTATTTATTTATTTTAATCAATAATTTTTATTCGGATTTCAAGAAAAAAAAAAAGAATCAAACAGTATATAATGTGGTATACAGTACAAAACACAGGATTAAAAAAGCATCAGATTAGACATGTGCGGTTCATTTTGGTTTTGAATTAAAATTTGGATGAATTTTATTTTTTTTCAGAAATCTGGATGTATCTGAATTTCTGAATTAATCTAGTACTTGTAGTAATTAATCTAGCACTTATAGTAATTTAGTAATTTACTTATAGTAATTTAAACTAATCCGAAATAAGGAAAAAAAAAATTCGGATGAAATCATTTCGAATCATTTCAAAATTAAAGTTTTCTATTTCGAAAACTTTTCGAATTAAAACAGTTTTCCAAGTTCCAAAGGGAATAAAATAGAATAGAAAAGGAAGGAATAGAAATTTTTTTTTTCTTTTCTATTCCTTTATTTTCTATTCTATTTTATTCTCTTTGGAAATTGGAAAACGATTAGAAAACTATTCGAATTCGAAAACTTTTAGAATACAAACATTTCTTGAATTTGAAAAATTATTTGCAAATTGATTTTGAAAACTTTTTGAATGGATCCAAATTCGAATTCGAAAAATTTGAATCGATTCGAAAATGAATAAACAAAACGAATTCCAAAAACAAATTAAACAAATTTAACTAAATGAATTTATGGAAATAACGAATCGAAACGAAACGAAACAAATTTTTTAATTCTGCACGTGTCTACAACAGATACTGAATTTAAAGAGTAATCAGGAAAGCATAGGTGCCTCCAGTAGGATACGGGTTGCTGGGAATGGGGGGGGGGGGTAATGGTCAATTCCGATATTAAGCACGGCCATGATTGGTTGTGGTTTGACGAATATTCCGGTGCAGGTGGATATTGATTGAAATATGCGAGTCCAGAACCTGGTAAGGCTCTAGGGCAGCCCCAAAGGATATGCAGGAGGTTCCTTGTTTGCCCGCGTTCTCTTCATAAAAGAAGGGAGTCTGACGGAAAGATTTTGGTTAGTCAGAATGGCGTATAATACCATCTTTTTGGAGATTTTAGTCATCACTTCATGATGACTGGTGCAGTAGGAAGCCTCAACAATTGAACTGAAAAGCAGCCCACCATTGTGCTGGGGAGAAGGAGATACGGAGGTCAGTTTCCCATTTTAACATGGGGCTGGATTTGCGAAAACGTGAGTCTATCCTGGAGGATGTTGTAGAAGAGGGAAATCCCTTGTAGTTTAAACTGAGATTGGGTGAAAAAGTCCTAGGCTCTGGAGGTAAAGGGATTATTGGGATGGGATATTTGGCGATAAAACAACATAGTCGCAAACAGGTTGACTGGTACTGTGTGGGAATATAGTATCTCTGTACCAGCTCTTCTAAGGAGTAAGGGATGCTACCTTTGAGGAGAGCACTAGCATCCATAATCCTGTACCGCTGCAGGGATTCAACCGATAGTGAAGGGATCATGGCTTCAAAATTTTGTAGAGGGAATGAGATTTGGATGGGCACCTTGGGGCTTGTTGTAGCGGAGTTAAGATGTTTCCAAGCCAGCAACGACGCTTGCATAATTACAGTTAAGGTTTTGAGGTCCTAAGGGTTCCACTGGTCACTCAGTAGATGAAGGCCTTGGGTAAGGGCAATGTCTAGCTTGATGTCTACCCACAGCGGGGCTTCTGCCGGGGGCAAACCAGTGGTTAATTTGATTCAACTGCACTGCCCAATAGTAGTCCCCAAACCGTCTCCACCTTGGTTAAACACAAGTGAGAGCTTTTGGCCTTCAGCCCTTTCCATATGAAGGGTTTAAGGGTGTTCTCGACAAAGATGTCGTGTAGTGGTTTGTGATGGGTATAGGTATGGACCTAAAGATATACAGTAGATGATTTAAGGAGGAATATTCACCTTCAGTGCCGCTAATCTGCCGCACCAAGACAGTTCAAACTTAGCCAAACGTTTAAGTTACGTTTCGATTTTCGAGATCAGGGGTTTGTAGTTGGCAGCCACCAGGGAGGTAGGAGAGATAGTAAAGGTAATGAGAAGATATGGGATCCCTTCTGAAGCCAAGTATAGATCTTAGCGATGGAAGACCGTGCTGGACTGACTTGCTCGGTTGAGGGTCTGTGAGTGAGGTGGGGGGCGTGTTGGGGAAGTTCGCTCCCGGTGAATCCAGCCCAACTTGGCAGAAAGGTGGCGGTGGGCCTCTTTTGAGGGCTTGGGCTGCTACCTCTGGGTGCGACCTCAAGGTAGTTTCTGGATAAACTTGTGGGGATAGGTAAAAGGAGCGCTCAGTATCCAATCAGAAGTAGCTAAAGGATAAATGGTCGTTTTTATTGGAAATAGCGTGATAAAACCCTCCAAGTATAGGGAATTGACTCTAAAGTGTATGTTTGGTGGAGGCCCAAACTCCTAGATATGGGGTTAGTGACTTAGAGGCATTAACTTTATAATAAGAGATACGACTAAATTGGGAGAGAATTTGAAAGGCCTGTGGTAAAGAGGACTCAGGACTGGTCAAAATCAGAATGATATAGTCTGCAAAAAAAGGTTTATTTTGAGGACGGATTTGTGGAAATTGAAGCCCGTAGTGCCCTGGTGAGAGTGAATCGCCTCCTCCAGGGGTTCAATCATTAGGTCAACTATTGATGGGGACAGCCGGCATCCCTGTTGGGTCACATTGGAAATATTGAAAGATTTCGATAACAATCCAGATGCATTCACTTGTGCTGAAGGCGTGGAGTGCAACGCCATAATAGCAGATAGTATGCTGCACCGGGAAACCAAATTTCTCCAATGCCGTTTACATATAGAGCCAAACCCCTATCAAACCCCTTCTCTGTGTCAATCCATAACAACAGAGAATCGATAACAACAGAGAAGGCGCTCGTGTTTTTCCGGCAAAATGTATAATATTAAGGATGTGTCTCGTTGCGTCCAAGGTTCGCCTCCCAGGGACAAAGCCCACTTAATCTCTCTCTTAATCAAAGCGGGCAATACACGCATGAGACTTTTCCCTAGAATTTTAGCATAGGTCTTCACGTCCGTGTTCAATAACGAAATCGGACGGAAGATGGCAGGCATGGAGGGGTCTTTACCCAGCTTGGGTAGGGTGACCACGTGTGCTTAGATTTAAAAAAAAAAAAATACTAAACCGTTTCATATTTTGTTAAAAATTTTGCAAACAGGTAATTTTTCTCCTTCATTGATGTACGCTCATGAGGCTACACTGATGGGCACTAATAGGCTGTACTGATGGCTACTTATAGGCTGCATTGATGGGCACTGACAAGACGACACTGATGGGCACTAATAGGCGGCACTGATGGGCACTAATAGGTGGCACTGGTGGGCACTGATGAGGTGGCACCGATGGGCGGCACTGATGGGCATTGATAGGTGGCACTGATAGCTGGCACTGATGGGCACTGATGGGTGGCAGTGATGGGCACTGATGGGTGGCAGTGATGGGCACTGATCAGCACTGGTAGGTGACACTGATAGGCAGCACTGTTAGGTGGCACTGATAAGGGCACTGATTGGCACCACTGGTGGGCATTGATAGGTGGCACTCATGGGCATTGATAGGTGGCACTGGTGTACTGGTGGGCACTGTGAGCACTGATTGGTGGGCCCTGTGGGCACTGATTGGTGGGCACTAATTGGTGGCACTGGCAGGCGGTACTTGTGGGCACATATGAGGCGGCTTCCCTTCCCCTGCTCGGGACCGATGTCCCTTCAACAGAGGCCAGTGATGGGGATCGGGATCGACCCCTTACTCCGATCTGTGATGACCTGAGTCTTATTGACTCGGGTCATCACAGCGTGCACCGCGTGCACCCTTCAGGGGGGCGTGGCCAGCTTGCTAAGGGGAGGACATCTGTTGACGCCCTCCTGGCAAAGCAGATCCGTGCTGTAGCCGTCATTCGGCTATAGCGCGGATCTGGAGGAGTTAAAATACACCCATGATAAAAATTATAGACCCTTCATTTCTTCATAAGTGGGCAAACTTACAAAATCTGCAGGGGATCAAATCATTATTTTCCCCCACTCCGGTCTTGGAGTGGTTAATAATAAATAATAGAACACCTGCATTGCGGGTAAACTGAGACACATAAAAAAAAACAAAAAAAAAACACTAATGGATTATTACTCTCAAAAATAGCACAGTGTTGGCATAAAAAAAGAAACAAAAAACACAGGCGTTTAGTGTATGCCCACACATACGTGTTGGGACATGTCACGGCTTAGGTGTTTCATTTTTTTTTAGGGCTGTGACAACTGCTGAGGGATTTGTTTTATGTACATCTCTATTTGTTTCCTTTTTTGCAGGAACGAGCAAAAACTTTTAGCAAACAAAAAAAATTGTGAGATTTTGGGTCAAAATGTCACCATTTGTGGAAAAATGCATTGGCACCAGTTGGGGCGGTGAAATTAACCACTTCAGCTCCAGAAGATTTTACCCCCTTTATGACCAGGACAGTTATTTTTTCTATTCAGCACTGCGTTATTTTAACTGGTTTTTGCGAGGTCACGCAACACTGTACCCAAATGAAATTGATATCATTTTTTTTTCACACAAATGGACCTTTCTTTTGGTGGTATTTGATCACCACTCTGAAAGGGACAGGACTCAGAGGTAGAGTGAAATTTCAGAGGAGTGAAGGGACTATGTCTACCTTGCTCAGGAAGACTTCCCTTTGGGTGTGGACCAGCCAAGCCGTATTCCGCTCTTCGTTGCAGATGCTTTCGGCATCTTTCAAGTCTGCAGACTGCTATTACAGTTCCTACCTCCGGAGGATCGTGTCTACCTGATGGGTCTAACTGTGTTGTGTTGGACCTTCCTTCACCATATTGCTATTGCCTAACTTGGACTCTACGTGTTTACTGCCCACCACACCACACTGCTCCTGGCTAACACATGGTGTTAGGCGCCCCCTGGGAGTGGTTTCCCAAGGGTGCTGTCAGTATCACTATGGATTTGGGACCCCACTGTGAGAAAAGGCACTTGGCCACAACACTACAGCTTTTTCTGCACAGTCCCACATGGGCAAGGCCTTTTAGCTGAGACCGGGGTAATTCTTGCCCTCTGGCCACAAGGCTTAGCCATTGTTTGTTCTTTGGGTATACCCTGAAGTCTAGGAGGAGGATGTGTGGCCATCAGGTTCCTTCCTCCGCTCCCTGGGAGATCCCCTTCCCTCCCCTCTCTTTAGGAGAGCCCCCCCCCCGCCCAGTACTCAATAGTCACATTCGGCTGAGCTAGGTGGACCTGAGTATGCCTCACAAGTCTTGTGTTCCATCCTTCCTCTTCAGGAAGGGACCATGACGCACCCAAGTGCACTTTTGTGTGTGTGTGTGTTCACATGTCCTTTTTTAGTTCACTTTGGTGTTTTGTTTTTTGCAAACCATACCATAAGCTCAGAAAAAAAAGTTATATTTTAAATTACATCTACCTGCAGGTCTGATAAATAGACACCAATGGACAGGATCTGGATCACCTTCTGGTGGCGCTGTGCTTCCCTAAGGGGAAGTTTGTAGTTCCAGTGTCCACCAGCGGGTGTCTCCCAGATCCCAGTAATCAGCACCACCTGGTATTGGCTGCTGGGAGGGTATTTAGTCCCTCTTCTGCTGTTACACCTTGCTCAAGTGTATTGCTTGCTGCCAGATACTGCTAGCTACTATCTTGTTCTTGCTCTTTGATTATGCTCTCTGCCTAGTATTTTTCCCCCGAACCCTGCTGCCTTGTTTCTACTCCCCCCTTGTTCCTGATCCCAGTTCTAGTTTCCCCCTTCCTATATGTTCTCTGCATCTCCAGTTTTACTCTGTGTTCCCCATTTGTATATATTGTATATACCGAATTTGCTGGCGTATAAGAAGACCGGCATTTAAGATGACCCCCCTAATTTTCCATTCTTTTCCAGTTTTTATACTCACCATATAAGATGACCCCCCCTTCTGAGGCTTCATATTTCCTTCTTCGAGCTGGAGCCATACCGCACTGAGCCAATCACAGCAAGCAATATATTCTATTAAGGTAAACAAAGCCTTCTCGGATTGGCAGAGGCTGTAACATCATCGGCCCCCGCCTCTCTGACTCTCAAAGCCAATCTGAGCAAGCTACTGTATGTAGCCTGCTCGGATTGGCAGAGGTTGTTACTCCAATCCAAGCAGGCTCTGTATTCATTATTAGAATACATCGCTCGCTGGGATTGGCTCAACTTCTTTGGTGGACCATGATGAGGTCTGTTCTGAGTGGAACCTGTCCTGTTATACCGCTGTATGGTCTTGGCCACCGTGCTGCAGCTCAGTTTCAGGGTCTTGGCAATCTTCTTATAGCCTAGGCCATCTTTATGTAGAGCAACAATTCTTTTTTTCAGATCCTCAGAGAGTTCTTTGCCATGAGGTGCCATGTTGAACTTCCAGTGACCAGTATGAGAGAGTGAGAGCGATAACACCAAATTTAACACACCTGCTCCCCATTCACACCCGAGGCCTTGTAACACTAACGAGTCACATGACACCGGGGAGGGGAAAATGACTAATTGGGCCCAATTTGGACATTTTCACTTAGGGGTATACTGACTTTTGTTGCCAGCGGTTTAGATATTAATGGCTGTGTGTTGAGTTATTTTGAGGGGACAGAAAATTTACACTGTTATACAAGCTGTACACTCACTACTTTACATTGTAGCAAAGTGTCATTTCTTCAGTGTTGTCACATGAAAAGATAGAAGAAAAGATTTACAAAAATGTGAGGGGTGTACTTACTTTTGTGAGATACTGTCTATCTATCTATCTATCTATCTATCTATCTATCTATCTATCTATCTATCTATCTATCTATCAATAGATAGATGTACAGATATACAGTATATACAGTATATATGGTTTGGTCTTAGTTTCCTAGTATAGGTATGGTAATTTGGCCAGCCTTGCTGCTGATTCCTGACACCAATGGGTATACATATTCTTCGGGAGAAGATCTTGCATTTTAATTCCATGCCATATTTTTATGATTTGTTCACGCAGATGTTCAAAACACACAAACAAAAATATCTGAGCAATATGTTGGAAGAATGTAAAAATTTCAGGGGCAGACCCTGCAGTAAAAGAGTCAACCTGCTGTAGGTGTGAAGGATTTCGGTTTTCTGATCCTAAACATTAAATCAAAACGTTCCATACGGTCTTTTAACTCAGTAAAGAACATTTGAAGTGGGAAAAGGGATCAGTTTTGTCTCATAATTTGAAACCTAAGTCTACAAACCTGTCCAAACACGTGTCTTCATCATGGCTGAGCCGTGATTTGTGAAGTCACATAACCCATCAAGAATGTTCACCATCAAAGGCTGAGGATATATGGTCTCAAACCAAAGCCAAACTCTCTTATAGCTTGGGTCTGTGTAAAGGTTGAATAAAAGTCAAAAATAAAAATGTACCGCTCATGGTCTTTAAAAAAAATAGGCTTAAAATATTTGAATTGTTACATTATTTATATTGTATATACGGTGCCTTAAAAAAAGTATTCATACCCCTTGAAATTTCCCACATTTTGTCATGTTACAACCAAAAAACGTAAATGTATTTAATTGGGATTTTATGTGATAGACCAACACAAAGTGGCTCATAATTGTGAAGTGGAAGGAAAATAATAAATGGTTTTGAAATTTTTTTACAAATAAATATGTGAAAAGTGTGGGGGGCATTTGTATGGCGCCCCCCGGAGTCAATACTTTATAGAACCCCCTTTCTCTGCAATTACAGCTGCAAGTTTTTTGTGGGATGTCTCTACCAGCTTTGCACATCCAGAGAGCAGTGGCGGCTGGTGCTCCACATTTTTTTTGGGGGGGGGGGCGCAACCAAACTGAAAAATTCTGAAAAAAAACCCATCAAATTCAGCCACTGTGCCCATCAAATGCGGCCACTGTGCCCATCAAATGCAGCCACTGTGCCCATCAAATGCAGCCACTGTGCCCATCAAACGCAGCCACTGTGCCCATCAAACGCAGCCACTGTGCCCATAAATTGCAGCCACTGTGCCCATCAAACGCAGCCACTGTGCCCATCAAACGCAGCCACTGTGCCCATAAATTGCAGCCACTGTGCCCATCAAACGCAGCCACTGTGCCCATCAAATGCAGCCACTGTGCCCATAAATTGCAGCCACTGTGCTCATCAAGAGCAGCCACTGTGCCCATCAATTGCAGCCACTGTGCCATCAAGCGCAGCCACTGTGCCATCAAACTCAACCGCTGTGCCCATCAAATGCAGCCACTGTGCCCATTAAATGCAGCCACTCCTCCCATCAAACGCAGCCACTGTGCCCATCAAATGCAACCACTGTGCCATCAAACGCAGCCACTGTGCCTGAGCCATAGGCTCTGATAGGCTTTAAAAAAGGTGGACTCAGAGTGCAGAGCATTGCGCTACGAGCCCACCCAGGTGTGTTGGAAAAGCAAATGAATATTTGCTTTCCTAACACTGAACCGCCTCTCAGCCAATAAGGTGCGTTACCCGTCACCGGATTGGCTAAAAGGACAGACGCTGCGATTGGACGCCCTTTTAGGAAGAGGGGAGGAGACGCATGGAGGACACAGGAGCCGCTGTCTGACCCGCTGCAAGGCCCCACCACTCGCCGCCGTCACCCGCATGCCTGACCCACCACCAAGACAGGGTAAGTTCCGGGCAGACGGCAAGCGGGCGGGGGGGGGTCACAGTGGCAGCATTTGATGGGCACAGTGGCAGCATTTGATGCATATGCGCCTGTCAGTTTAGGTGGATGGCCATGTCTTGGTAGGTTTGCAGTTGAGCCATACTCTTTCCATTTTCGGATGGTGGATTGAACAGAGCTCCGTGAGATGTTCAAAGCTTGGGAGATTTATTTTATAACCTAACCCTGCTTTATACTTCTCCACAACTTTATCCCTGACCTGTCTGGTGTGTTCCTTGGCCTTCATGATGCTGTTTGTTCACTAAGGTACTCTAACAAACCTCTGAGGGCTTCACAGAACAGCTGTATTTATACTGAGATTAAATTGCACACGGGTGGACTCTATTTTCTAATTAGCTAGCTTCTGAAGGCAATTGGTTCCACTAGATTTTAGTTACTCAGGTGATAGATTAGGTGACACCATGGTATCCAGCACCTCATCCCTATTGAATAGAAAGTAGCAGCAACAGGATGGTTGGGATTATAACGGTACCCAAGATCGAAAAGAATACATTTTGTATAAAAATATAAAGTTTATTCAAAAAATAATTACATATATTGGGTTCAATAAAAAATCAGAGTATGATATAAATCACATTGAATTGCTGGTGTCCATGTATAGAAGGCGATCAGTACTTGGTGTTATATTCCAACATGTTTCGCCAACATTGGCTTCTTCGGGGGATTGCTTAAGGACCGCCAATTCTCTTAAAGCTCTATTAAGGATAAGATCATATACATAATCAATAATTGTTCATACATTTACAACGCATTCAATGTATACATATCATGGATCATTCTGTCCATTTCCCGAACTCACCCAGAGGGACATCAAGGAGGTCACCAAGCAAGTCCACAAATTTGGAGGGGAGGCTCTGTGCCATCACGGGGGATACATGGCGACCAGGCTACGGGAATATAATAGGCAAAATGACTTCCAAAATCACATAAGGTGTTGGACATAGACAACATATGTCCGATTAAGGGCTAACATAGCCTCCACTATACTTACAAGACTCTGATATAGACACAGAGTAACCACTTGCTGACCGCCCGCCGTCATTTGACGGCGGCAGAATGGCGCTCCTGCGTAAATTTCTGTAGCTGTAGGGCGGGCGCTTTAAGGAGTATAGGGGGCCCACCCCGTCACTTACGAGCCGATTCGCGTGCCCGACAGCCGCGATTTCTGCCGGCCACCCGCGATCGCTCCTGACAGGGACAGAACGGAGATCTGTCAATGTAAACAGACAGATCTCTGTTTTGTCAGAGGTGAGAAGACTGATCTGTTGTTGCTACTGCTTAGGAACAACAATCGGTCTCCTTCCCCAGGCAGTCCCATCCCCCCACAGTTAGAAACACTCCCTAGGACACACATTTAACCTCTTGATCGCCCCCTAGTGTTAAACATGCCTCTCCATGTTATTCTATGGCCTCATGCACACATAGGCTTTTAGGAGCTGTAAGTGGCATAGGCGTTACAGCTGTAAAAACGTCTGACGCTGCTAATACCCTGTTTCCCCGAAAATAAGACCTAGCGTGATTGTCGGTGATGGCTGCAATATAAACCCTACCCCCCCAAATAAGCCCTAGTTAAAGTCCTTGTAGGTCTTATTTTCAGGGTAGGGTTTATTTTCGGGGAAACAGGGTAGGGCTTATTTGGGGGGTAGGGTTTAAGGGTAGGAAACCCCACGCCAAAATGGGAAATGAAAATGGGGCGAGCTAGCGCCCCCCCTCCTGCACCATACCAGGCCACACGCCCCTTAACATGGGGGGATGGGTGCTTTGGGGCAGGGGGGCTCTGCGTTGATGGGGACAAGGGCCTCTTCCCGACAACCCTGGGCGGTGGTTGTGGGGGTCTGTGGGCAGGGGGCTTAGCAGAATCTGGAATAGAGGCAGAGAATGCTAAAAGCTAATGCGGCTTAACGCGCATTAACGCCAATGCAAAAAGCTACTAAAATCACCTTTTTTACAGCCGCGTTTTGCTGGCTTTGGTAGTGGCTTTGCAGCTCATTTTTTCTAATGGCTCTGCCTAGTGGTGTTGGCCCTGGAACTATGCAAGCACCATCAAATGGGAGGTCAATCGGCTACAGCTCAAGGAACCCCTAGCAACCCTAAGGTTCCACTGAACCCTGTTGAGTATGGCTGGTTTAGGGGCTACCAGCATACCTAGATCCTGATTGGTTTGGTTTATGACTGTCAGAACCAAATCTGAATGCACGACCTTCACTGCATCCAAAAGTGGCTCTCCTTTCTGAGCTACTTGAGATGCTGGACTGCATCCTGTCTGATCCCTTGGATAATCTTGTCTTGTACCTTATTTTTGGTGAACCCTATAAACTTCCAGATTTAAGCCATGCCTTTGAACTTCCTGTTTTCCAGATTTATGTGCTCTCTCCAGCCCATATCTTGCTCCTTTGCATACCTGCAGCTGTCCTTATCTCCACTACCACTCATTACCAACCCTTGGCTTGTTCCTCAACTACGCTTCCGTTTGATGCTAACCTGCAAACACTGATTACCAACCTTTGGCTTGTTTACTGACTATGCTTCTGCTTGATCCCTACACGCTATATCTGCTACTGGACCCCGGCTTGCACACCTCCTGGTGGGGTGATTCTGAGGGCCGTCTGGTACCAACACCAAGCAAAAACCCATCTCCAATCATCAGGGGCACTGGTGAATACCAGTTAGTGCTTAGACCCCACACCTCGGGTGAGCCCGCGTTATCTTCCACGGTGACCTGCTTGTTTACTTATCCAGCTGGTCGGTGGGAGCCTCTCTACTGCTATAGCTACTGGTCTCCAAGCCTGACTGTGACAATGACACTCACAAATTGCCCGTTATAGAGTTTGTTTGCTTGTCGTTGTGGTGATTGTAGCTGTATTAGTGCACTTGCAACAAAAGCAGTTAAGTATTGTCCATGATACTTTTTTTTTATTTGCAGTAGCATCCAAATTTACAGGACAAGCTTTTGGAGGCCTATGGACTTCATAAAAGAGTCACAGAGGTGAGAGCGGTCATAAAACTGTTGGATAGTTGGATTTTCTTTTTTTTTTGAAACCGAGGTCCAAATTTAGTCCATTTTCCCTTGTGTCAAATAGAATTATCATTCTTAGTTTAAAAGTTTTCCTTTCCTGAGTATTTTTGAAGTTCCCTTTAAGAACTAAAAGATTCATGTCTTCCATAGAGTGTTCTGATTGTAAAAAATGATGTCCCACAGATGTGCAGAAGTCATCTTCCTTATGTTCTTTAAATGTGTCTGTGCAAATTCATTCTTTTTTTTTTGTAATGTCTGTCCTTAGGTTTGTTTTCGGCAATGAAAGATTCTTGGTTGCATTTTTTGCATTGGAATCGGGCAACAACATTACTGGAGGTACAGCTGTATGATCCTGCAATACTGAAGGTCCCTTTTGAGTGTTGGACGCTTTTTAATGCTGCACACTTAATGAATAAATTCATTCACTAAGGGAAAAAAGCTTTCCAAACCTGCCTGGCCCTATGTGAAAAAGTAATTGCCCCCCCCCCCCCCTCCCTGTGGAATCATGAATGAACTGTGATTAATCAAATTTTTTGGAAAGCTGAGTTAAATTTCACTTGCCAGTTGCCACACCCAGGCCTGATTAACCTCTAGACTCAAGAAATCACTTAAATAGAAGCTGTCTGACAAGGTGAAGCACGCTAACAGATCTAAAAAAAAGCCACACATCATGCCGCAATCTAAAGAAATTGAAAGAAGAGATGAGAAACAAAGTAGTTGACATGTATCAGTCTGGATAAGGTTACAAAGCCATTTCTAAGGCTTTGGGACTCCGGTCAACCACGGTGAGAGCCATTATCCACAAATGGAGAAAACCTGGAAGACTGGTGAACCTTCTCAGGATTTGCCGGCCAACCAAAATTACTCCAAGAGCACAACAACGACTCATCCAGGAGGTAATAAAAGAGCCCAGAACAACATCTAAAGAACTGCAGGTCTCACTTGCCTCAGGTAAGGTCGGTGTTCATGATTTAACAATAAGAAAGAGACTGGGCAAAAATGGTGTCCATAGGGGAGTTCCAAGGCCAAAGCCACTGCTGGCCAAAAAGAACACACATGCTCCTCTCACATTTGCCAAAAAAATCTTGATTATCCCCCTTTGGGCAAATTTTCTGTGGACTGATGAGATAAAAGTTGAACTTTTTTGGAAGGTGTGGGTCCCGTTACATCTAAAGTAAAACTAACACAGCATTTTATAAAAAGAACATCATACCAAGCAGTCAGACGTGGTGGTGGTAGTGTGATGGTCTGGGGCTGGTTTGCAGCTTCAGGACCTGGACGACATGCCATCATTGAGGGAACCATGAATTCTGAGCTCTACCAGAAAATCCTGAAGGAGAATGTCCGACCATCTATTCCAGACCTCAAGCTCAAGCACACTTGGGTTATGCAGTAGGACAGTCATCTAAAAAAAAAACACACCAGAAAGTCCACCTCTGAATGGCTCGAAAAAAAAAACAAAATGAAGGTTTTGAAGTGGCTTAGTCAAAGTCTGGACTTAAATCCGATTGAGATGCTGTGGCATGACCTTAAACAGGTCGTTCATGCTGGAAAACCCTACAATGTAGCTGAATGAAAACAATTCTGCAAAGAAGAGTCGGCCAAAATTTCTCCACAGCGATGTGAAAGGCTCATTACCAGTTATCGCAAACGCTTGATTGTAGTTGTTGCCGTCAGGGGTGGCACAAGCAGTTGGTAGGTTTTTTTTTTCAAACTTAAATAATTTAAAAAAAATTAATAATTCATTCTTCCCCTGGTAAATATTTAAAATAAGTCTCAACAAATCTGAGACACATAACCATTATAATACAACTTTTACAACTATATATTTTTTTTTACATTTTTACAACTTTTTACAAGGCAATTAAAAAAAAAATAAACTTTACAACTTTTTTTTTTTTTTTTTTTTTACATTTTTACAACTTTTTTACGAAAACAAAACAACTTTTTACAACAATGTTTACATTTTTTTTTCAAACTTAAATAATTAAAAAAAACTAAATCATGAATTCTTCCCCTAATAAAGTTTTAAAATAAGTCTCAACAAATCCGAGACACATATCCATTATAATACAACTTTTACAACTTTGTTTTAAATTTTTACAATGTTTACAACTTTTTCCAAAAAAACTTTTTACTACATTTTCTTTACATTGTTTACAGCTTTTTTTACAACAATGTTTGAGTTTTTTTTTTAAACTTAAATAATTTAAAAAAACTTAATTATTAATTCGTCCCTTGGTAAAGTTTTTAAATTAGTCTCAGCAAATCTGAGACACATATTCATTATATTAACAACTTTTACAACTTTTTTTTTTTTTTTTTTTTACATTTTTACAACTTTTTTACAACAAAACAACTTTTTACAACAATGTTTAAATTTTTTTCACACTTAAATAATTTTTTTTTTTTTTTATTTTTTACTACATTTTCTTTACATTGTTTACAGCTTTTTTTACAACAACAAAACAACTTTTTACAACAATGTTTACTTTTCAAACTTAAATAATTAAAAAAACTTAATAATGAATTCTTCCCCTGATAAAGTTTTAAAATAAGTCTCAACAAATCTGAGACCCATATCCATTATAATACACCTTTTACAAATTTGTTTTAAATTTTTACCATGTTTACAACTTTTTACAAAAAAAAGTTTTACTGCATTTTGTTTACAGCTTTTTTTTTTTACAACAACAAAACAACTTTTTACAACAATGTTTGAGGTTTTTTTTTTTAACTTAAATAATTTAAAAAAAAACGTAATAATTAATTCATCCCTTGGTAAAGTTTTAAAATTGGTCTCAGCAAATCTGAGACACATATTATTATTATTATGATTAATATTATTATTATTATTATTATTATTCAGGATTTATATAGCGCCAACACATATCCATCATAATACGAGTTACAAATTTTAAAATAACAATTTTAAAAAAAAAATTGGGGGAGTTTTCTATCTTGGTCAGCTGTTAAGTGTTGCAGTCATTGGCAAGAGCTACTTCAGAAACATCTGTTCTTACAAAAGCAATGTAGTTAAACGTATGAGATCTTACGAGGATAAAAGATCTCATTATTTAATGTATGGAGACACATTATGGAGATTGCCATCAGTTCATGTCCATTGGTGTTAGAAAACGAATGTTGCCTATAACCGTTGACACGTTAAGCCCAGGGATATCTCTGTCGTCTACCCCATGTTTCGGGGAAATTGGCCGTGATGTAACAGTAGTCACTCTGTGTTCTGTAGACTGGACATTCTCCATGACTTCATCACTAAACTATCCATAAAAACAATGAGATGCAGAAAACATTATTGTTGATGGATCAACTTAACCGCATCTCCATCTGAATTATGGAAACAACACTCATCGGGTCCAGCTGATAGTGTATATTTACATGCATCAATCACCAATCACCGGCAGACATTCCACAGGGAACACGTTGAGGACATGAAGAAGAAGGCTATGCCAGGGATAGCAGAAGGGAGCAGGATGTGTGGTTTATGGGGGAGAAATACCAAGTCAACATCTGACACTCTTATTAGGCAGCTGTTCTACAATTCATTTCTTGGAATTCCCTTAAATTTAGAAGACTCGGCTTTTTTGTTTTTAGATCATGGCTGTCTATCATGGGTAGTAGCTTACAGTAGAGCAACAGCAGAGTACTGGGCAAAAAAAAAAAAAAATGAAATAAAAACGAATAGCCCATTACAAAATAAATAAGAAAATATGTATTAAAAAAATATAGTTAAAAATAAAATTAAAATATAAAATAATTAATATTCCTGGAATCTCCTTAAATTAGAAGACTTGACTTATTGTTTTTAGATTGTGGCTGTCTTATCATGGGTAGATTAAGCAGAACACTGGCCAAAAATAACAAGATAAAAATGAATATATATATATATATATATATATATATATATATATATATATATAAATATAAAAAAAATATAAAAAAAATATACATTTATTATATAAAATATAAATATTCCATTTATATTTATAAATATACATTTTAAAAAGAAATATTATAGTGGGGCACAACACTAGAAGCAACATAGAAGAGTGATGGCAGAAAAAAGGCCAATTGGTTCATTGAGTCTGCCCATAATCTCAACCTATGCCTCGGCTCTTCTTGCCCTCTAAGAGCTACGGCAAACCAAAGAATCTTTTATATCTTCCCTAGCAACCCATAGAAGCAACATAGAAGAGTGACAGCAGAAAAACACCAAGTGGTCCATTGAGTCTACCCCAAATCCCCACCTGTGCCTCAGCTCATTTGTTCTCTTGAAGAGAGACAGCCAATGGCCAAATCTTTTGCATCTTCTCTAGCAATCCACAGAAGCAACATAGACAAGTGATGGCAAAAAAAAACACCACGTGGTCCATCAAATCTGACCCAAATCTTCACCTGTGCCTCGGCTCTTCTTGCCCTTGAAGAGCTACGGCAAACCAAAGAATCATTTACATCTTTCCTAGCAACCCATAGAAGCAACATAGAAGAGTGACAGCAGAAAAACACCAAGTGGTCCATTGAGTCTACCCCAAATCCCCACCTGTGCCTCAGCTCATTTGTTCTCTTGAAGAGCTATGGACAACTGCAGAATTTTTTGCATCTTTCTTTGCAACCCATAGAAGCAACATAGGAAAGTGACAGCAGAAGAACACCAGGTGGGTGATTGAGTCTGCCCCAAATCTCCACCTATGTCTTGGCTCTTTGTTCTCTTGAAGCGCTATGGTCAGCGCCATAATCTTTTTCATCTTTCCTGGCAATCCATAGAAGCAGCATAGAAGAGTGATGGCAGAAAAGACCAAGTGGTCCATCGAGTCTGCCCCAAATCTTCACCTGTGTCTCAGCTCTTCACTCTCTTGAAGTGCTGCAGCTAACAGCAGAACCTTCCGCATCTTCCTTAGCAACCCATTGAAGCAATATAGAAGAGTGATGGCAGAAAAAGATCAAGTGGTCAAAAATGTTTGTCCCAAAACTCCACCTGTTTCTCGGTTCCTTGTTCTCTTGAAGAGCTACAGCCAATAGCAGAATCTTTATCATCTTCTCTAGCAATCCACAGAAGCAACATAAAACAGTAATGGCAGAAAAAGGCCAATTGATCCATAGAGCTTGCCCAAAAATCTCCACCTATGCCTCGGCTCTTCATTCTCTTGAAGAGCTACAGCCAATGGCAGAATCGTTTGCATCTTCTCTAGTCATCCACCAAAGCAACATAGATGAGCGATGGCAGAAAGAGACCACGTGGTTCATCGAGTCTGCCCCAAAACTTCACCTGTGCCTCGGATCTTCTTGCCATTGAAGAGCTACGGCAAACAAAAACGAATCTTTCATATCTTCCCTAGCAACCCAAAGAAGCAGCATAGAAGAGTAATGGCAGAAAAAGACCAAGTGGTCCACTGAGTCTGCCTCAGATCTCCTCCTGTGCTTCGTCTCTTTGGTCTCTTGAAGAGCTATGGCCAATGGCAGCATCTTTTGGATCTTCCCTTGCAACTCATAGAAGCAACATAGAAGAGAGACAGCAGAAAAACACCAAGTGGTCCATTGAGTCTACCCCAAATCCCCACCTGTGCCTCAGCTCATTTGTTCTCTTGAAGAGCTATGGCCAACGGCAGAATCTTTTGCATCTTTCCTTGCAACCCATAGAAGCAACATAGGAGAGTGACAGCAGAAGAACACCAGGTGGGTGATTGAGTTTGCACCAAATCTACACCTATGCCTTGGCTCTTTGTTCTCTTGAAGAGCTATGGTCAGTGCCATAATCTTTTGCATCTTTCCTGGCAATCCATAGAAGCAGCATAGAAGAGTGACGGCAGAAAAAGACCAAGTGGTCCATCGAGTCTGCCCCAAATCTTTACCTGTGTCTCAGCTCTTCACTCTTTTGAAGTGCTACAGCCAACAGCAGAAACTTTAGCATCTTCCTTAGCAACCCATTGAAGCAACATAGAAGAGTGATAGCGGAAAAAGATTGAGTGGTCCACAGAGTTTGTCCCAAAACTCCATCTATGCCTCGGCTCTTCGTTCGCTTGAAGAGCTACAGCCAAAGGCAGAATCTTTTGCATCTTCTCTAGCAATCCACAGAAGTAACATAGACGAGCGATGGCAGAAAAAAGACCACGTGGTCCATTGAGTCTGTCCCAAATCTTCACCTATGCCTCGGTTCTTCATTCTCTTGAAGAGCTACAGCCAATGACAGAATCTTTTGCATCTTCTCTAGCCATCCACAGAAGCAACATAGACGGGTGATGGCAGAAAAAGACCACGTGGTTTATTGAGTCTGTCCCCAATTTTCACCTGTGCCTCGGCTTTTTTTGCCCTTAAAGAGCTACCACAAACAGAAGAATCCTTCATATCTTCCCTAGCAACCCATAGAAGCAGCATAGAAGAGTGATGGCAGAAAAAGACCAAGTGGTCCACTGAGTCTGCCCCAAATCTTCACCTGTGTCTCGGCTCTTCGCTCTCTTGAAGTGCTACAGCCAATGGCAGAACCTTTTGCCTCTTCCCCAGCAACCCATATAAGCAACTTAGAAGAGCAATGGCAGAAAAAAATCAAGTGGTCCATCAAGTCTTCCCCAAATCTCCTTCTTTACTCTTTAGCAACCCACTCCAACCTTTGCACTTGAACACGATTATGTTCTCAACAAACACATGGTCCCCAGGAAGAGGCAAAGAAGACAAAAGTCCTAGCAGTACTTCACTCACCCAGCCTAATAGTTTTACATTTCTTTTTAATACATTTTTTTTGCTAACAACGCCAATTAAATAGAGCACAATTTCACAAATAATATATCTGCGTATTATAACACATTCGAGAGTGGTTGGGCACACAGACGCAATCTAAGCAGAACATTTTCACTGTGTTCGTATTAAAATCACAACTGGAGGCAAGTGGAAATATCACCAAATATTCTCTTAGATAATTGGCACCAGAACCAGGTGTCCCTGCTAGAATATTTTCCCTCAACTCCTGTTCCAGTGACTGATATTACAGTTTGGTTTTCCCATTACTTTCTCTCCTGGTCCCCAGAGTGGGCGAATAACAAGGAAACAGACAGCAGGTAAAACTGTTTTTAATTTTTAATTTTTTTATCATTTTTTTATATTAACACATTTTTCATTTTTATTACGGTTTAGCTAATGAGTAATTTTAGCAGTCAATTTATGTGTAGCATTAATTCACGTGTAATAATATATGCAGCATGATAACAGTCAAAAAAAATCTATTCATATGCAAAAGAATAAGGTAATAAAATTGTATGGATTTCATGACTTTTAATTAATGTGTAGCATTGCAATTTTTTTTTCTTTTAGAATGTCTATTAACCTATGTCTCTGTACAAACCCATAAGCAGAGTGGTTAACTGTGAAAAACATTTAATTATTATTTTGTATGCGCATCATGATAAGGGTATAAAAATTATATTCCGTATAATGAAGTATGGCAATTTTATGTATTTCATTAATTTTAATTTATGTATGGCATTATATTATTATTATTATTTTTCTCATCATGTCTATTGACTAATTTCTCTGTCTTTATTATATTATTCCTTAGCCCTGATAAATGGGAGACCTATTAGCTGAAGCTCATGGACTATTCTTGTGACCTTCTGCCACGTGCAGTAAAGATTTACTGAACTTCATGTGCAGCACTATAACGTTTTGTTTTTTTTTTCCTTTTTTTTTTCTATTTTTTTTTCTATTGTGTCTATTGACGATTGTCTCTGTCTATATTATATTATTACTTAGCCCTGTTGAAGTGAGACCTATGAGCTCCAGAGCGTTGACTTTTCTTATGACCTTCTGCCATGTGCAGTAAAGGTTTAGTGGACTTTATGTGCGGTATTATATTGTTTTTTTTCTTTATTATATTGACTATATATTAAAGAAAAAAATATATGTCTATATTGACATTTGTTTCTGTCTATATTTTATTATTCCTTAGCCTTGATGAAGAGAGAACTATGAGCTGAAGTGTGTTGACTTTTCTTGTGACCGTTGCATCTTGGGCTTAACTATTCAAGTGGTCCTGTCATCGTTTAAAAACATTAAAAAAAATACTTGCAAAAGATTAACATTAGTGCTCAAATAGAAGCATAGACATACATAGGAGTGGATGCAGAAAAAGATCAAGTGGCCCATTGGGTCTACCAATAATCTCCACCAATGCCTTGGCTCTTCATTCTGTTGAAGAGCTACAGCCAATGGCAGAACCTTTAGCATCTTCCTTAGCAAACCATTGAAGCAACATAAAAGAGTGATGGCAGAAAAAAAAAACCAAGTGGTCCATTTGGTAAACCAAAAATCTCCACCAATGCCTTGGCTCTTCGTTCTGTTGAAGAGCTATGGCCAATAGCAGAACCTTTAACATCTTCCTTAGCAACCCATTGAAGCAACATAGAAGAGTGATGGCACCAAAAGACCAGGTGATCCATTGGGTCTATCAAAAATCTCTACCTGTGCCTCAGCTCTTTGTTCTGTTGAAAAGCTACGGCTAATGGCAGAACCTTTAGCATCTTCCTTAGCAATCCATTAAAGCAACATAGAAGAGCGATGGCACAAAAAGACCAAGTGGTCCACTGAGTCTGCCCTAAATGACCACCTGTGCCCCGGCAGAAAAAAACCCCAAGTGGTTCATTGGCTCTGCCAAAAATCTCCACCTGCCACGTACCTGGAGATGGAGCCTGACGTGGAGAGGAAGGCAACCTCTTACACCTTCGGCCCTTGGTACCCCTGATAAACAGGAGGCACGGAAGCCTGGAGTTGCAAGAGTACCTAGAAGTTCAGATAGTGAATGCTGCAGATGAAAGCTCTGTACGTACTTGGATGCAGGCTGGATCATGATGCAGCGCAACTGGTACTTGACAGGCTGGGAGGTGACAGACAGCAGGTACTTGGCAGGCTGGCAGGTCACAGGCAGCAGATACTCGGCAGGCCGGTAGGTGGCAGACAGCAGGTACTTGGCAGACTGGCAGGTAGCAGACAGCAGGTATAAGGATGGCTAGACAGCAGGGTCAGGCAAGCCGGGTCAGTCACCAGCAGGCACGTCAGGAACAGAGCAGTAGGCACCAGAGTAGTCAGGTTCAGGCTGGAGTTGGCAACAGCAAACAGCAAACAGACAGGCAGAGAGATCAAGCAGAGACGTGGTCAAGCGCAAGCCAGGGGTCGGCTCAGGTAGAGTATAAGTGTGGTCAGACGCATCAGAACGGCAACAGGAGATTAAACACCAGGAACAGGTAGCAGGTAGCAGAATGCTGTTGACCATAAACAACGTCCTAGTGGAGAAGAGGTGTTTATATAGCCCACTTGGTGCCACTCTAGTGGCAGGGGTGCACGCCGGCGCGCACACGTGTATCTGTCCATGGGTTTGGCTAATAGGATTTCTCCATTAATGGATTTGGCTAACAGAAATTCTCCTTCTGCACATAACTATGTGCCTGGGCATATTTCATTTTTCCTGACACCACCAGTACCTCGGCTCTTCGTTCTGTTGAAGAGCTACGGCCAATAGCAGAACCTTTAACATCTTCCTTAGCAACCCATTAAAGCAATGTAGAAGAGCGATGGCAGAAAAAGACCAAGTGGTCCATTGGGTCTACCAAAAATCTCCACCAATGCCTTGGCTCTTCGTTCTGTTGAAGAGCTACAGTCAAACGCAAAACCTTTAGCATCTTTCTTAGCACCCCATTGAAGCAGCATAGAAGAGTGATGGTAGAAAAAGACCATCTCCAGCTGTGCCTCGGCTCTTCATTTTCTTGAAGAGCTACAGCCAACGGCAGAATCTTTTGCATCTTCCCTAACAACCTATTGAAGCAACATAGAAGAGGGATGGCAGAAAAAGACCAAGTAGTCCATCGAGACTGATCCAAATCTCCACCTGTGCCTTGGCTCTTCATTCTGTTGAAGAGCTATGGCCAATGGCAGAACCTTTATCATCTTCTTTAACAAACCATTGAAGCAACATAAAGGAGTCATGACAGAAAAAGACCAAGTGGTCCATTTGGTATACCAAAAATCTCCACCTGTGCCTCGGCTCTTCATTCTGTTGAAGAGCTATGGCCAATAGCAGAACCTTTAATATCTTCCTTAGCAACCCATTGAAGCAACATAGAAGAGTGATGGCATAAAAAGACCAAGTGGTCCATTGGGTCTATCAAAAATCTCGACCTGTGCCTCAGCCCTTTGTTCTGTTGAAAAACTACGGCCAATGGCAGAACCTTTAGCATCTTCCTTAGCAATCAATTGAAGCAACATAGAAGAGCGATGGCACAAAAAGACCAAGTGGTCCACTGAGTCTGCCCTAAATCACCACCTGTGCCCCGGCTCTTGTTCTGTTGAAGAGCTACAGCCAATGGCAGAACCTTTAGCATCTTCTTTAGCAACCCATTGAAGAGACATAAAAGAGTGATGGCAGAAAAAGACCAAGTGGCCCATCAAGTCTGCAAAAAATTTCCCCCTGTGCCTCGGCTCTTCATTCTCTTGAAAGGCTATAGCCAACGGCAGAATCTTTTGCATCTTTCCTAACAACCGATTGAAGCAACATAAAAGAGTGATGGCACAAAAGGACCAAGTGGTCTATCGAGACTGTCCCAAATCTCCACTTGTGCCTCGGCTCTTCGTTCTGTTGAAGAGCTACGATCAATGGTAGAATTTATAACATCTTCCTAAGCAACCTCCCACTGCACAATGTGATTTGACCCTTTGGGTGCTATATGGCTAGGAATGTGGAGTCTGGTGGATAGAATCTTAGCATACAGAGTTCAGGCATCTGCCATGCCAAAAAGACCCTTCAGATGCCTAGCTGTTCAGGAGGACAAAGATTCGAGGCAAGGGACAGATAACCAAAAAAGTAATTTCTTTTTCTTTTTTCAAGGAGGGCTTTTTAAAACTCTTTTTATTTTTTTTAGGCAACAGACTTTTAAATGATCACATAGTAACTCAGAAAACGTGACGTAAACATAACAAGATTTATTGCTTTTCAAATTTCCATCCTAATCGAGTACTTGTGCACACACCATACTTATAACATGTTTGGAAGCTTAGCACTTTATTTGTCATGTGGAAAGAGCGCACATCCATAATGGAAGATCTGTCCAATCCAAGGAAAAGGGAAGAACAGCTGCTTCAATGAACATGTCCAGATAGCTTGCGTGTAAACAAGTGGTTGATGGAGACATGCAGTTTAAAAATGAGCTCTAGGCCAACAGCTTAAAAGAAAGATGAAATACATATAAGGTAGCCGTTTTGCCTGTAAAAAGAGTTATATTTCTGTCCATCCACTACATGCTACAACCTTGTCTGGCAGGGCAGGAGACCTAATTTTTGCAGTTAAGTTACCCTTAGAGTCTTTTAAAATCTAGAACAGCCTTTCTCAACTTTTTTTTTTTACCTTCGAGGGGGCCATTAAAATGATTTAAGGTCTCAGGGAACCCTCGCTAAAAATGGTTATAGCTACTGATCATGGTGATCAAAAAGTGCCCCCTTTCAATGGTAGAGAAGGTCCCCGCCCTTTTACATTAATGCTCAGTGAAGAAGGGCCCCTTGCACTGATAGCCAATGGAAAAGTGTCACCACTTACTTTGGTGGTTAGTATGGAAGGCCCACCTTATATTAGTAGTCTTTGGAGGACAGCCTTACATTGGTGGTCACTTGAAAAGTACCGCCGTTGCCCTGATAGTCAATAGAAAAGTGCCCAATTATATCAGTGGTCAGTTGAGCAAAGTGACACCACTTACAATGGTGGATAGCAGGGGCGTTGCTAGGTCTACAAAAGATCTAGAGCCCATAGCAGCGTAGTAAAGAAAGTCATACGCTTGGGCAGGCATACACATGTATATACAGTAATATACGTGTGTGTGTGTACATATATCTCCAGAGAGCCCCCCACTTACATCAGGGTCCCCAGAGAGCCCCCTTACATCAGGGTCCCCAGAGAGTCCCCCCTTACATCAGGGTCCCCAGAGAGCCCCCCTTACATCAGGGTCCCCAGAGAGCCTCCTCTTTGCATCAGAGTCCTCAGAGAGCCTCCCCCTTTCATCAGGGTACCCAGAGGGCCCCCCATTTACATCAGGGTTCCCAGAGAGCCCCCCTTACATTAGGGTCCCCAGAGAGCCTCCACCTTAAATCTGGGTCCTTAGAGAGCCTCTGCCTTAAAATCAAGGTCCCCAGAGAGCCTCTCCCTTGCATCAGGGTCCCCAGAGAGCCCCCCACTTACATAAGGGTCCCCAGAGAGCCCCCCCTCCCCTTTGGGGGCCCCTGCAGAGACTCGGGGCTATTGGCCCCATATTCAGGGCTATAGCCCCAAAAGCCACCTCCTAGCGACGCCCCTGGTGGATAGTATAGAAGGTCAACCTTACATTGGTGGTCATTGGAGAAAGACTGCCTCGCATTGGTTGATTCATAAATGCCTCCCTTATACTGGGTGGTTAATGGAAAAGTGCACCCATTAAGCTGTTGGCCAGTAAAAAAAAACTATCCTACTTATAATGGTGTTCAGTTTAGAAGGGTTCCTTACGTTGGTATTCATTGGGGGAGGTCTCCCTTAGATTGGTGCAACCTCCTTTTATTTGTGGTCAGTAACCACCGGTGGGAGAGGTGCCCCCATGCAATTTGTTGAAGAACCTTGTACATTGGTGGTTATGGGAGAAAGTGAGCCCTTTACATTGAAGTTAAACTGAAAGGATGCCCTGCTACATTGGTGGTCAATGAAATGAATGCCACCCATATGCACAGCTAAGAATATTATGAACGTCAATAGTTACTGATCTGAGGGATGAGAGAAGAAGCTCCACTGGTCCCCAACTGCTGCAGGCATCATCTGGTCAATCTGCCATTGCACACTACTCAAGGAACCTCTTGCAACCTCTGGAGGAACTTAGCATTCCACAGAACCAGGGTTGAGAAAAGCTGGTATAGAGATACCAGTTTTAGGATATTTTATTTGGTGGCCCCCAGCTGTCCCTTCAGTCTTGCCCAGCTGTACAGACCACTCTCCTGTACTGAAATTGCTGGGTCTAAAAAAAAAAGGAATGCAATGAAAATGGAAACATTTTACCTGAACATTTACTTAGCATGGTAATAAAGGGGGAAGTAATCAGGGAAGGGCAAAATATAATCCAAATAAACCTCAGCTTTAGGGCATGGTGGTTGACTGGATTCTTCTGTCTTTCCTGTGGGTCTCCTCTTCTGTCAAAAACCCATCAAAGGATGAAGTCAGGAGTCGTTTTGTTCCCATGTATACACAATGGGTTTTTATCCACAGTCTGAACATTTTAAAGGACTCATATAGTCATGGGGCCACACATCTTGGGAGATTCCCATGGTCCATTTCCCAGGGTGTCATTACAAATGAGGCAATTCATTTAATAAGAGCTATTATAGTTCAAAGGTTTTCTTTGTTACAACAATAGTTGCTACTAAATATATCATGTAACCAATCAGAGCTTGGGGCTTCCAATGGATCAATTAGTATGACTCTGTATCTTCATTATATAAATTCAGCCAATGGGTGGAACCCCTGAGGATTTTACAAGGGCGGCAGCGTCTCCTAAAAGCCTCCAGCATTGGGGATATTATACTGGAATCCATTATCCATTCATTATTATTATTATTGTTGTTGTTGTTGTTATTATTATTTAATATTAGTGAGTATTATTATTATTATCATTATTATTATTATTATTATTAATATTTAATATTATTAGTGGTTTTTTATTGTTATTATTTAATATTATTATTAGTATTTTTTATTATTCTTAATAATAATAATAATTATTATTATTATCATTCATTACCTATTATGCTGGAGTGCCAAAATAGTATCTTTCTTATAGCCCATTAACCCTTCCATTGTCAGAGCTGTTGTTGCTTTTTTTTTCACACAAATTATATATTTTCCGGAAGCAGACACCCTACAGCGGGGGGAGTCCAAACTTTCTTAACAAAGGACCAGTTTATTGTCCTTCAGACTTTGGGGGGGGGGGTTCTGTGGTCAGTGTGAGCAGAAAATGCCCTGGCATTATTGTGAGTAAGCAATGCCCCATCATTGGTGTCAGTGGGAGGAATAGTGCCCCATCATTAGTGTCAGTGGGAGAAATAGTTTCCCATCAGTGGTATTAGTGGGATGAATAGTGCCCTTTCATTGGTATCAATAGGAGGAATAGTGTCCCATCATTGGTATCAGTGGGGGGAATAGTGCCCCATCATTGTTATCAGTGGGAGGAATAGTGCCCCATCACTGGTGTCAGTGGAAGGAATAGTGTCATGACTGGTATCAGAGGGAGGAATAGTGCCCCATCATTGGTGTCAGTGGGAGGAATAGTGTCCCATCATTGGTGTCAGTGGGAGGAATAGTGTCCCATCCATCATTGGAGCACAGGTGTGTCAGGAGGAAGGAGTCTCTGGAGCTGCTCTAGGTGATCCGTGTGAGAGGGGAGTGGTGGAGAAATCTATCCCAGCTCTCCTGGCTCCTTTCTGGGGAAGCCATGGAGGCCAGCAGGGCCTCTCCTGCTGGAAGCTCTCAGCCATCTCCTGGGCCATCAGGTAACATACCTGCCCCTGTACAACCCATGGTTGGTGATCTCTCTACCCCTGGTGAAGATGAAGGTTCCGGGGCCATCCGGGAGCGAGTGGTGGCCGGGATTAAGGTCCTGAATAAGGAGAGAGACAAGCTGTATAAGCTCAGAGCAGAGCTGAAGCGCCTGAGAAGGCAGCGTGAGGGCTTGCATAGCCAGAGACGTGGATCCATGGATCCGGAGATCCAACTGGCCAAGGTTCGGGTGGAACATCAGGAGACCATTGTGGCCATGATGGAAGGCAGAGATGGGCCCTTCAAAGAAAAGTTTTGTAATGATAAAAGGTTTGCGAGGATGACAAAGATGGAGGTGGAGGAGGAGACCCCCAGTTCTGACCCCCTGCCCCCTCAGGGAGAGGTAAGCAGCCCCATGCCTTCCCAGGACTCAGGAGGCATGCTCAGGGCCATCCAGGTAATGGAGTCTCCTATGCGGGGGGATCAGCTGGCATTTAATGAAGAGGACATAACAGATAATGTGCCTGACAAGGTAAAGCATGTCAAGTCCCATATTGTGAATAAAACAATTTTTGTGCCATTCAACACTGTGACTGATACAGACAATGTGCCCAGTGAGAGTCAGGCTGCTAGTCCTATCTGTAGCAATGCTGTGCCTGCTGATGCTGCAGTGCAGCAAAGTTTGCGTTTAAAAAATGACATTCCTGCAGATGAACTACAAGATTCAGCAGAGCCAATTAACCCCCCTTTAGCTGAGTCTAAAGCTGTTTGCCCCAAACCTGCTGAAGACTCTACAGCACAGCTTCAGGAAACAGCTGGTATTGCAGCAGAAATTGTTACTATTCCTGATGGGAATGTGAAGTTTTGTGTGACTGATAAAAATCATCCCAGCACCAGTGTGATGAACAATGGTTCCAGTTCAAGTGTGATGGACAGTCCTACCAACTCCGTTCAAGCAGTGAATAATAATAGTAATTTACAGACTGTAACTTCAGTGTGGGGCCTTGGCCCTGATAAACCCACATTTGCTCAGGTGGTACGCTCTGCTCCTGGTAGCTCCGCCCCCAAGCGGGGTTTCCCCCTGCAGCCTACCATTTTGGGCACCCCAGGATCTGGTCTTGGGTCTCTGGCTTCTGCTGGGGGTCCAAGAAGAAATGTGGTAATTCTGAAATTGGAAGGTAGTGCAATCCCTCCAGCACGGCGTGCAGTGGTGGATTTGATTTTGGAGATGGGTTTTGGGGCAAATGACCTGTATGCTCTAATACATGTAGCTGGGACACGGGATTATACCATTAGCTTCACCAGGCCAGAGGGTCTTGACCTGTTCTGGGAGCGATATGAGGCTCGGTGCAGGTCAAGACCTGAATGGAAGGTCTGGCCCCAGTTGCGGTTTCGCAAAGGTCAACGGTGAAAAAGATAACCATCATACTCACCAATAGGGATGAGCTTCGTGTTCGAGTCGAACCCATGTTCGACTCGAACATCGGCTGTTCGACCGTCCGTCGAATTGCGAACGATATGGGCCGTTCGCGCCAAATTCGTGTGGCGCGTCACGGCCCATAATTCACTGCGGCATCGCAGTGCATTGCTGGCTGATGATTGGCCAAGCATGCACTATGACCCGCATGCTTGGCCAATCACAGCGCTGTCAGTAGAGAGAGCTGTAATTGGCCAAAGCCAGGGTGGCTTTGGCCAATTATGGCTCAGGGGATTTAGTACACGCCCCACACTATATAAGGCCGCCTGCACGGCGGCCCTGTGTAGTGTGTTCCGGTGTGCTGAGAGATAGAGAGAGAGAGAGACAGTGTCATTTGATTTGAGTTAGATAGATTAGGCAGAACAGTCAGTCAGTTAGCTGCACTTACAGTGTATTGTGTATATATATGCATCCCAGGTGTTGCATATATATATATATATACACTGTATTTAGTTTAGCTAGATCCGTTCCTGTTATCTTCTATCTAGACTATTTACATTTAGTGCAGTGCGTCCTGCACACAGTGTTCAGCTAGATCCATTCCTGTTATCTTCTAGACTATTTACATTTAGTGCAGTGCGTCCTGCTCACAGTGTTCAGCTAGATCCGTTCCTGCTATTTACATTTAGTGCAGTGCGTCCTGCTCACAGTGTTCAGCTAGATCCGTTCCAGCTATTTACATTTAGTGCAGTGCGTCCTGCTCACAGTGTTCAGCTAGATCCGTTCCTGTTATCTTCTAGACTATTTACATTTAGTGCAGTGCGTCCTGCTCACAGTGTTCAGCTAGATCCGTTCCTGTTATCTTCTAGACTATTTACATTTAGTGCAGTGCGTCCTGCTCACAGTGTTCAGCTAGATCCGTTCCTGTTATCTTCTAGACTATTTACATTGATTGCAGTGCGTCCTGCTCACAGTGTTCAGCTAGATCCGTTCCTGTTATCTTCCTACTGACAGGCAGGCTTGTCTGGTTACAGTATATAAAGCTACCTGAAGAAAATTACAGGTGTTCTATTTGATCCTATTAGTACCACGGTCAGGCAGCTAGACTATTTACATTTAGTGCAGTGCGTCCTGCTCACAGTGTTCAGCTAGATCCGTTCCTGTTATCTTCCTACTGACAGGCAGGCTTGTCTGGTTACAGTATATAAAGCTAACTGAAGAAAATTACAGGTGTTCTATTTGATCCTATTAGTACCATGGTCAGGCAGCTAGACTATTTACATTTAGTACAGTGCGTCCTGCTCACAGTGTTCAGCTAGATCCGTTCCTGTTATCTTCCTACTGACAGGCAGGCTTGTCTGGTTACAGTATATAAAGCTACCTGAAGAAAATTACAGGTGTTCTATTTGATCCTATTAGTACCACGGTCAGGCAGCTAGACTATTTACATTTAGTGCAGTGCGTCCTGCTCACAGTGTTCAGCTAGATCCGTTCCTGTTATCTTCCTACTGACAGGCAGGCTTGTCTGGTTACAGTATATAAAGCTACCTGAAGAAAATTACAGGTGTTCTATTTGATCCTATTAGTACCATGGTCAGGCAGCTAGACTATTTACATTTAGTACAGTGCGTCCTGCTCACAGTGTTCAGCTAGATCCGTTCCTGTTATCTTCCTACTGACAGGCAGGCTTGTCTGGTTACAGTATATAAAGCTACCTGAAGAAAATTACAGGTGTTCTATTTGATCCTATTAGTACCACGGTCAGGCAGCTAGACTATTTACATTTAGTACAGTGCGTCCTGCTCACAGTGTTTAGCTAGATCCGTTCCTGTTATCTTCCTACTGACAGGCAGGCTTGTCTGGTTACAGTATATAAAGCTACCTGAAGAAAATTACAGGTGTTCTATCCCAGCTTAGTGCAGCTACAGGCCATTAGTATGTCTGGAAGGCCAAGAAGGAGAGGCAGACAGTCACAAGCCAATAAGAGAGGGCAAGCAGGCTCTGTGTCTAGTGCTGGTCGTGGAGACGGTGCATCCTCATCAGCACGTGGCCAGGGGACACGCTTGGCCTTTTTTTCGGCAGCTGGCCGTGTTGAGCCGCAACATGCGGAAGACTTGGTCGAGTGGATGACCAAGCCGTCCTCATCCTCCTCATCCTCTCTCACCCATGCCCAGGGTGCTTTGTCTGGCAAAGCAGCGGCCTCTTCCCTCAGCTCAATGTCATCAGTGACTCCTTCCCTAGCTCCACCATGTCCTCCTGAGGATTCCCTCGAACTGTTTGACCACAGTGTTGGGTACATGCTCCAGGAGGATGCCCAGCGTTTGGAAGGCTCTGATGATGATACTGAGCTCGATGAAGGCAGTAACATGAGCACGGACAGAGGGGGTGCCCAAGAAGGACAGCAATCTGGCAGTCATGCTCCCCCTGCTGCAGCATACTGCCAGGTTTGCTCCAGTGATGAGGAGGGAGGGGATGATGAGGTCACTGACTCAACGTGGGTGCCTGATAGGAGAGAGGAGGAGGAGGAGGAGGAGGAGGAGGCGGCACATCACCAACGAGGCAGGATGCCCTCCAGGGGCCAGCCTAAGGGCAGCACATTGACTGCATCACACCCCAAAGCTCCACATGTGCAGGGCACTGCAGTCTCTGCGCGTTATTCAAAAAGTTCTTTGGTGTGGGCCTTTTTTGAGACGAGTGCATCAGATCGCACCGCTGCTATTTGCAACATATGTCTCAAGCGTATCTCGCGTGGCCAAAACATCTCCCGCTTGGGTACCACATGCTTGACCAGACATATGTTGACCTGCCATGCAGTTCGTTGGCAAGCGTATCTAAAAGACCCACACCAAAGAACAAAGAGGATCTCTCCTTGCTCCTCATCAGCTGAGATTTCCAACCCCACTAGACCTTCAGTCCTCTCTGAGACCTGCAGTGAGAGGAATGAAGGTGTAGAATTAGGTGTGTCACAGCCAAGTACTTGTGGGCAATCTGCTTTTGGTACACCGACGTCAGATAGCACTTCAACTGCTGCCTTTTCAGTTGGTAGACTCTGCCCCCTTCCGTGAGTTTGTGGAATGTGCGGTTCCTCAGTGGCAGGTACCCAAACGCCACTTTTTCTCACGGAAGGCGATTCCGGCTCTCTACCGGCATGTGGAAGGCAATGTCCATGCCTCGCTGGACAGGGCGGTCAGCGGTAAGGTGCATATTACCGCTGACTCATGGTCCAGCAGGCATGGACAGGGACGTTACCTAAGTTTCACGGCGCATTGGGTGACTCTGCTGGCAGCTGGGAAGGATGCAGGACAAGGTGCAGTAGTGTTGGAGGTTGTTCCGCCACCACGCCTCCAAAATGCTGATTGTGACACACCTCTCTCCTCCACCCCCTCCTCTTCTTCTTCCTCCATGGCCTCTTCCTCGGAACCAGCGGTGCTCCGTAGGCGTTCATGGGGCTACGCAAGTACGCAGGCCAAAAGATGCCATGCGGTGCTTGAGCTGGTGTGCTTGGGGGACAGGAGCCACACTGGGGCAGAGGTTCTGTCAGCTCTGCAGGGGCAGGTTCAGAGGTGGTTGACGCCACGCCAACTTAAGGCAGGAATGGTGGTTTGCGACAATGGCACCAACCTCCTCTCTGCCCTCCGACAGGGACAAATGACCCATGTGCCCTGTTTGGCTCACGTCCTTAACTTGGTGGTGCAGCGGTTCTTGGGCAGGTACCCGGGCTTACAGGATGTCCTGAGGCAGGCCAGGAAAGTCTGTGTGCATTTCCGCCGGTCATATAATGCCAGTGCTCGGCTGACGGACCTCCAAAAGGAGTTTAACCTGCCCAAGAACCGCCTAATCTGTGACATGCCCACCAGGTGGAACTCAACGTTGGCCATGCTGCAGCGGCTGCACACGCAGCAGAGGGCCATCAATGAGTACCTGTGCGACTATGGCACCAGGACAGGGTCAGGGGAGCTTGTTTTTTTTTCCCCACGCCAGTGGGCCATGATCAGGGATGCATGCACTGTCCTGTCACCATTCGAGGAGGCCACGAGGATGGTGAGCACTGACAGTGCATGCATCAGTGACACTGTCCCCCTTGTCCACCTGTTGGAGCACACGCTGCGTGGAATAATGGACAGGGCACTTGAGGCAGAACAGAGGCAGGAAGAGGAGGACTTCCTTAGCTCTCAAGGCCCCCTTTATCCAGACAGTGTTCCTGCGTGCCCGCCGATCACACAGGAAGAGGACAAGGAGGAGGAGGAGGAGGAAGATTGTGTCAGTATGGAGGTGGAGCCTGGCACTCAGCATCAGCAGCAGTCTTTAAGGGATCAGTCCCAAGGAACACATGGACTTGTACGTGGCTGGGAGGAGGTGGCTGTGGACGTTGTTGTCCTTAGTGACCCAGAGGACTCCGGACCGAATGCCTCAGCAAACCTACGCTGCATGGCCTCCCTGATCCTGCAAAGCCTGCGTAAGGATCCTCGTATTCGTGGTATCAAGGAGGTCCAATACTGGCTGGCAACCCTCCTTGATCCACGTTACAAGGGTAAGGTTGCGGACCTTATCTTGCCATCGCAGAGGGAGCAGAGGATGAAACATCCTCGGGAGGCCTTGCAGAAAGGTCTGTGCAACGCGTTCCCAGAGACTGGGAGGTTACAAACTCCTGTTTCTGGACAACGTGTTGCTGAGGCTTCGGTCAGTCAAAGAAGGAGCGGTGGAGAAGGTGGCCGTCTGACCGATGCGTTCAGACAATTTTTTGGTCCGCAGCCCCAAGGTATGATCGGTTCCAGCAACCATCACCAGCGTCTGTTTTACATGGTGCAGGAATACCTAGGGGCAAGATCAGACTTGGACACCTTTCCCACCGAAAATCCTCTGGGTTACTGGGTCTTGAGGATGGATCACTGGCCAGAGCTTGCACAGTATGCAATTGAGCTACTGGCCTGTCCTGCATCCAGCGTTCTTTCGGAACGCACATTCAGTGCTGCTGGAGGCGTGGTAACCGATCACAGGGTGCGTCTGTCCACCGACTCGGTCGATCGGCTGACCTTCATAAAAATGAATCAGTCTTGGATCACCACCAGCTACCAAGCACCTGATGCTGATGTAACCGAATAATTTTTTTTGAAATCTCAGATCCCTTCAAAGACTGCCTATGCTGATGCTGAGTGACTATCCCTGAGTAATTATCCTCTTCCTCCTCAATCATCACGCTGATAGCTTGTAAGAACATTTTTGGTTCTGGGCACCACCACCAGTGCCTAAGGCACAATTTTTCAGCCCCTGTTTAACAGGGGCGTGTAATTACAATTTTTGATGTAATACTTTGCAGCAGGGCTCGTTCCTGCATTCCAACTAGAGTGTCTGTGAGGGGTTGCAGTGTTGTGGCACCAGCACCAGTGCCTAAGGCCCAATTTTTCTGCCCCTGTCTAACAGGGGCGTGTAATTACAATTTTTGATGCAATACTTTGCAGCAGGGCTCGTTCCTGCGTTCCAACTAGAGTGTCTGTGAGGGGTTGCAGTGTTGTGGCACCAGCACCAGTGCCTAAGGCCCAATTTTTCTGCCCCTGTCTAACAGGGGCGTGTAATTACAATTTTTGATGCAATACTTTGCAGCAGGGCTCGTTCCTGCGTTCCAACTAGAGTGTCTGTGAGGGGTTGCAGTGTTGTGGCACCAGCACCAGTGCCTAAGGCCCAATTTTTCTGCCCCTGTCTAACAGGGGCGTGTAATTACAATTTTTGAAGCAATACTTTGCAGCAGGGCTCGTTCCTGCGTTCCAACTAGAGTGTCTGTGAGGGGTTGCAGTGTTGTGGCACCAGCACCAGTGCCTAAGGCCTAATTTTTCAGCTCCTGTTCAACAGGGGCATGTAATTACAATTCTTGATCTAATATTTCACAGCAGGGCCCTGTGAGGGCTTACAGTGTTGTGGCCACAGCAACACCTAAGGCCCAAATTTCTGCTGAGTATATAGGGCAGGACCCTACTTTCAAACATCTAACTTACAAACGACTCCTACTTGCAAACGGAAGGAGACAACAGGAAGTGAGATGAAATCTACCCCTAGGAAGGGAAATTCTCTCCTGTAAGAGTTAATATGGGAAAACAATTTCTCCTTTCCACTGATGCTTTCCAATCCTTGTTCCACAAAAAAACCCAAATTTTCAAAAAACATTTTTCATTGGGACAAAAAAGTGAGGTGAAATCTTCTGAAGAGGAGGAAAGACAGCAAAACAAATGTCACAGGGGTGATAACCCTTCCCTATGTTTTCCAAAAAGCTTAGAAAAGATTTTTTGGCTGGAGCTAAACACGTTAAAAATGTTCAAAATTACAAACAGATTCTACTTAACAACAAACCTACAGTCCCTGTCTTGTTTGCACCGCCTGTATACTGCTGTTCAGAGTATATAGGGCCTGGTGGCCCCACACCTTTCCTTATTTTAATTTGGGTGCGGGGTTCCCCTTAATATCCATACAAGACCCAAAGGGCCTGGTAATGGACTGGGGGGTACCCATGCCGTTTGTCTCACTGATTTTCATCCATATTGCCATGACCCGACATGACATTAAACCCGCAAGCAATTTTAAATGAGATTTTTTCCTTTAAAAATGACATTTGGTGCAGGGACTGTTCTAAACATGGGAAACACGCGTCACTTTACAGGCATACTATAGACACCCCCCAGGTACGATATTTAAAGGAATATTTCACTTTTTTTTTTTTACTTTAAGCATCATTAAAATCACTGCTCCCGAAAAAACGGCCGTTTTTAAAAGTTTTTTTTGCATTGATACATGTCCCCTGGGGTAGGACCCGGGTCCCCAAACCCTTTTTAGGACAATACCATGCAAATTAGCCTTTAAAATGAGCACTTTTGATTTCGAACGTTCGAGTCCCATAGACGTCAATGGGGTTCTAACGTTCGTGCGAACTTTCGGTCCGTTCGCGGGTTCTGGTGCGAACCGAACCGGGGGGTGTTCGGCTCATCCCTACTCACCAATGAGAGTGTTCCTGCTCGGGACCTAGAGGTCTGGTTAAGGAACTATGGTGAGGTTTTGACTAAGCCCAGCAAAATACTTGATGAACGTAACATCTGGACTGGGGGTTGGTCAGTAACAGTCAGGTTGGCCAGGGATGGGAATGTTGTCCGTCACCTGCCCTCCTCAGCTTTTATAGGGAGGGATAGGATGACTATTTTCTACCCTGGTCAGCCGAAGCTGTGTCACCGCTGTGGAGAAAAGGGGCATTTGAGCTCTTCCTGTTCAGCCTTGATATGTTCAGTGTGTCGGGGTCAGGGTCATATGGCTAAGGACTGCACCGAGATGATCAGGTGCAACCTGTGCCTGCGCCTTGGCCACCCCTACAGCAGGTGTCCTGAAGCCTGGCACAATATGGAGAAGGAGGTAATTGATGACATGTCAAGGCTGGACAGGATGGAGGGTGAGGCCCCTGGTGTACCATCCTCCTCTGCGGTGACTGACTCCCCTGGTCCTGCCCAGGATCCCTCCCCAGTTCCTGTGGCCACCCCTCCTGTGTCTGTAAATATTCCTTCTGTATCTGTCTCTGTGTCCCCCCAGCCTACTGTATCCCCTCCTCTTGTGTCAGAACCTTCCAAGTCTGTGCCCCCCGAGTCAGTTACCCCCCAGGAGTCTACCCCTCCTAAGTCTGATTCAAAGGGAGCACCCCCCCCCACCAGGAGTGGTAGTGGGTACTAAAAAGGTCGCTTCTTCCTCTCTAAAGAAGTCTTCTGTAAAGACTCCAAATAAAAAAACAGGAGATGAGGGCATCTCTGAAGCTGACCTGCAGTATCTGGAGGAGAGAAGGAAGGTTGGGAAGCGGAAGAAACAGGTGGTGAGGACGGAACAGGCTCCAGTGCCTGTCTCCAACCGTTATAGGTCCTCTAATTGGGATATCTCTTCATCTGGAGCTTCTTCGGAGCGAAGTTCTGATTCCGAAATGGAGTTTGAGGCGGCCTCAAGAAAGAGAGAGGCTTCTGGTGATGAGCAGCAGAGGGGAGCTAAGAAGCAATCCACCCAATAACCCAAATGGCGGTTCCCGCTCCGTTAAAAGTGGTGACAATAAATGTCGCCAGCATTAAGTCAGTAAGAGCTCGTTCTATGGCCTTCTTTTTGTTCAGCCAATTAGATGCTGAAATTTTATTTTTGCAAGAGACTAGGCTCACCTCCTTGGCAGATATTCATATGGCCAAGAGAGAGTGGAGGTATGGTCCATCTTACTGGTCTCTTGCGGCCGAGCCTTACGGCGGTGTGGCGGTGTTGTTTAAAACCGGCATGGTAACTGTCCGGCGGGTTATTGAGGTGGAGATTGGGAGATGTATGGTCTTAGACGTCCTTGTGGGAGGGCAGGACCTGCGCCTAATTAATGTTTATGGGCCGCACACAAAGTGGCACAGGAAATGCCTTTTTACAAGGATCAAGCCATTTCTTTTTACATCCCGGCAAGTGGTCTTTGGAGGTGACTTTAATACAGTAACTAGGCCCAAGGACAGGAAGGACTTCAAGGACAGGCTGGGATATGATAGCGTTTTTTTTAAATAGTATGGTTAGGGATGCTGGTCTTGTGGATGTGCACATTAAGCACCTCCCAGATGACACCGGGTTCACCTTTCATCGAGGTAATAGTCAGAGTAGAATAGATAGGTTTTTTTTGAAGGAGACCTCTGCTTTCTCGCTCCCAGTGGTGCAGGCAGTAGAGTTCTCTGATCACTGTATGCTATCTGTGGTCCTGAATGCTTCAGATGCCCCTCAGAGGGGTAAGGGCATCTGGAGACTGAATTCGACTCTACTCAAGGAAGAACATGTTAGACAATCCTTTGAGGAATTCTTTCAGGCACAGGTGACCATCCTGGACTTTTGTAGCAGCAAGGCTGAGTGGTGGGAGCTGACCAAAAAGAGGATCTCTGGATTCTTCAGGGGCCTAGCCAATAGAAAACAGTTTAATAAATACATGACCTACCAACGTTTACGGAGGAAGCTGGATATTCTTGTCTCGAGAGGTGGAGATCCTGGGGAAATCTCCGAAGTGAAACTCCTTCTCAGGAAGTGTCAATATGACCGGCATGCCTCTTTGGTTCTGGAGAGGGACTATGGGAAGTACCACTCGCCTGACCCTTACCAGAACTGCAAACAAGGTGTAGCAGTTAAAACGGTCGTTGGCCTTAAGGACAGTACAGGTTCCTTGACAAAGTCCAGGTCAGGGATTCTGGAGGTCGTGAGGTCCTTTTATGCTGACCTTCTTGGGAGGAAAGAGCTTGACCGTGACAAGATGGAAAGCTTTTTGGACTCTACTCCAGGTCTAAATGATGAAGATGTCCCATTGATGAATTTGACAGAGGAGATCACAGTTGAAGAGGTGATAAGGGCAATTGAACAGCTTGCCATCAAAAAGTCACCTGGACCGGATGGCTTGACGGCTGAGTTTTACAAAGCGTTTAAGTCTATTCTGGCCCCACATTTGGTAGAGGTTTTTAACGGTTGCCTTGCTGATGGGGTACTTCCCCCTTCCATGAGGCACTCAGCTGTGATTCTTCTTTCAAAGGGTAAAGATCCTTCGATGATTGAGAATTGGCGCCCCATCAGCCTTCTTAATGTCGATAGAAAGATACTGGCAAAGATCATTTTCTGGCGCCTATCGTCAGTAGCAGAGTCTTTGCTTTCTCGCCATCAGCACTGTTCGGTCCAGGGTAGGTGCACCTTCACAGCAGTTTTAGCTGTCCGGGAGGCCTTGGAGCGGTGCAGGGCTGCAGGCTGGGGAAAGTATTTGCTGACATTGGATCAGGCAAAAGCTTTTGATCGTGTTAACCATGAGTACCTGTGGTTGCTCCTTAGTAAGTACGGTCTGCCGGGTGGTTTTGTCGATTGGTTAAAAGTCTTGTATAAGGGGGCAGAAAGCTTTCCTCTTGTTAATGGTTGGGTTGGGCAGTCCTTTGAGGTTGGCTCCGGGGTGCGCCAGGGTTGTCCCCTGAGTCCCCTGCTCTATGTGTTTGCAATCGACCCCTTCATCAGGAGGCTAGAGAGCAGCATGTTGTGTGGGGTGCCAGTGGGGCTCCCGGGTGAGCCACCTTTGAGGGTTGTTGCCTATGCGGACGATGTGTCTGTGATTGTCACTGGAGCGGATGAAGCAGAGGAGGTGGTCTCTCTGACATCACGGTATTCTGAAGCATCAGGCTCCAAGATCAATCAGGAAAAGAGTGAAGTTTTCTGGATGGGAAAGGAAGGTGAGGGTTTTGATCTCCCGGACACCTTTCCAGTGCCCCAGGAAAGAATTAAGATTCTAGGCATTGAATTTGGACCCGGCGATTATGGCCTCAAAAACTGGGAAGGCAGACTGGAAATTGCCAATGCTAAGGTGGTCAGCTGGAAGAGATGGAAGTTATCTATGAGGGAAAGGGTTGATCTGATTAAGACTTACCTGATTCCGATCTTCTTGTATGTCAGCTTTGTCTGCATCTTGCCAGTGTCTCTCTATGCTAGGGTCAGTAGTGTGTTCTTCCAGATGTTGTGGGGGAACAGACTGAACCCCATCAAGAGGAATGTCACCTATCTATCCAGGAGGGAGGGTGGCTTAGGTATGGTCAACCCAGTTCTTTTCTTTTCACTGCTTTTTCTCAAGTTTAATATTGGTAATATGCTTGCAGTGGAACCTCCTGGATGGGCAGGCATATTTAGATCTTGGTTTAGGCCTTTTCTACGACTTTGGGAAGAAGGTGGCCAAGTGAAGAATCTCAGGGGTCATCGTGGTCAGCTACCAGCCTATGTCGCTCCGTGCCTGAAGTTACTACGGCAGTGGCGATTGTCGGCTGAAGATCTCAGATTGGTTCCGAGGAAAGTCCTTATGAGTCGAGTCTTGAGCGAAGTCTTTCATGACCCACTGGCCTTAAGGGATTGCCCAGGCCCAGTTTTGAGGGCAGGGTTAAGACTTATTAATTTGGACAGAGTACCTCCTAAATTCAGGGATCTGGCCTGGATGTGCTTCCATGGGAGGCTCTATGTTCGGGGCAATTTGAAATTCCGCAGTGGGATGGATCGTAGCTGTCCTCGGGAGGAGTGTGCAGGTGAGGAGGAGACTATGGACCATTTTCTGCTTCATTGCCCTTTTAACATAGAGGTGTACAAACAGGTGGGGCGGGCCCTCGGTGTCCCTTTCCTCTCCAGGCTGGGTTATGCTGAGTGGGTGTATGGAGCATTCAATACTGGTGGGGTTTTTTGTTTAGATACACTTTTTCTAGTTAGCATAGTAGTCCGTTATTTCACTTGGAACGCACGGTGTCAGGTCTGCATTCGGCGTAAAATCCTTCCTGTTCAGGTGGTGGTGTATGACATTTTGCATGAGGTGGAGAAGATTCGGGTACTTGAGAGAGACAAGCGGAGTCAGGGGTCTTGGTTGAAGGCGTGGAGGGGTTTCAAGCCTCCCTGACTGCCAGGAGTCTCTTTCCCGGGTGTGGCTGTCTGTCTCTTTTCACCCTAGATTATTTTTTGGATTAATTTTTGATAAATGGCTGCGTACATAGGTGATGGGTTGTGCCTCTTAGGCCCTCTCTGCTGCTTTATGTAAATAATTTTGGTAGTGGATTATGTATATATTGTATATATTCTGAACATGGATGTGTATTCCTTGGATTTCTGTTGAAGTTTTGTACTATGGTTTTGTTTTTTACTTTTGTATAAAATTGGTTGCTTGATTCTTTTCAATAAAAGATCAATAGTGCCCAATCATTGGTATCAGTGGGGGGAATAGTGTCCCATCATTGGTATCAGTGGAAGAAATAGTGCCCCATCATTGGTGTCAGTGAGAGGAATAGTGTCCCATCATTGGTATCAGTGGGAGGAATAGAAACACAAGTGTATGCAGTAAAAGAATGAATAAAAACCAAGCACTGATGTGGATAGATATGTGTGATATAAATAAATTGTACTAAAAAATATATATAAACCAATATAGTTAGTGCTATAATAAAATTAGTAAACTAAAGCTGCTATCAATATAAGGTGATCAGATAACCAAACAAATAGTACTAAGTATAAAATTGATGCGCTTTAAATAAATAGTGCACAATATGCTGCTACGACTAAGCTTAAATCCAGAAATAAAAAATGCATACATGTGAATAAAATAGATAAATAATTATGGTGCTAATACATGTGTTAAAATTGCCAAAAATAAATCTTCAAATTGGTGATGTGACCGTGAATATAAATAAAATAATAATGACACTCTGAGTACAATGTCCAGATAGAGATAAATAGTGGGGGAAAGTAAAAATAATTAAACAGTTCCTTCCCTTAATCCAGATTGATTGACTCACTGGGTTAGATCGTTTGTATCAGGATATTTAGTTTTTCTTGCATCCCACTTTAGCCATAATACTGCTGATGATTCGGCTCTCAGGATAAAGGTTTTATGCAAAGCAAGCAAAGAAAAAATAGATCATTGTGCAGTGAACTTACTAGATAGTGCACAAGCAAAACAGGGACAAGAGATACACTCACAAACTCCCGGTCTATTAGAAGCATTCAAATATGCAGATTGCAGTCAGCCGCTGTGGACGAGGTTTCCCATAGAGAAACAGCTGCTGTTAACCTTCAGGTGTATTGCAGCACTGAACGTCCTAAGCTCCTCCCACGCGTTGCATCACTGACACGTGACTTTTTCAAGGATCCTTTAGTAGAAAAAAAGTGGGCAAAAAGGTATCTTCCTCCTAAATCAATACAGCAAAACATATTATGTGTGGTTTCTGGTGCCCCCAGTGGTGCACCTCTATCCCTATTAATATACATATAAGAAACACAATTATGCCCTGGGACTTTAAATGAGGTGCAACACAGCCATGATCTTCTAAAATAGTAAAATAGAAGAGCTTTTTTTTTTTTTTAATTATCATCTGAATTACCCATTCCTGATACAAAGGGACTCCTTAATAGATAATAGCTGCTGGAAATTATAATTAGCACTGCATATATAAAAAAAGCTTTAATCAACCATTTCTAGGTGAGCACATCCCACAGTAATGTGTAAAAAGACTTTAAGCGACATGTTTATTTCCTGTATATTTATGTTGGAATTATGTAATATTTCTAATCCCTGCTTAAAAAAATGTGCCGACATGAGTTAAAGACGGTAAAATGGAATTCAAGGAAAGATTTATCGGTTCAAGCCATTAAAAAACGACGCCTGGGAACGGGCCTGACAAGATGTTTACGTTCTACCAAGGCGACTCTGCTCTCCATATGCTCAGTTATGTTTAGGAACGACTCCGCTGCAAAACTGGCTTTTGTTTTGCCGAGCAGCCACAATGTATATATATATTTGGCGGTAATCTCACGCAGATTCTTTTGTTGTATAGCATTTCAAAGTACATCGTTGTTCTCTGCTTCGGGGGACCGTTTACATTCAATGTTGATGATGTTGCCTCTGGCAGGGTAAGAACTAACTTTTCTCTGATTGCTTTACGTTGCCTGCAACGAAATACGTCCTGATTTGTTGCCAAGCTGACTAAGTTGCATTTAGGAATGAGATGTCAAACTAGGACAATTTGTGTTCATGCTAACAAAAGATTTGTATTATTTTCTGCTTTGTGTTTATATGTACTTTTATTATGTGCGTTTATTAAGTGCAAGAGATGGATTCGAGCAGAATAGGGGATAGGCCAGATAGTACATGTACATTACCATGCCCAAATCTTCACCCCGCATTTTTTCCAGTTGATCCAGGTACCAATTCCAAGGATAGACCATTAGTAGCAAGAGGTGAGGCAAATTACTTTCGTAACTTCAAGGTAGAAAATTTCAGGGCACCCAACTTTCGGGTGGACAACTTCAGGGCACATAACTTCAGGGTAGAAAACTTTAGGGTAGATAACTTTAGGGTGGACAACTTCAGGGCACACAACTTTCGTGTGGACAACTTTTGGGCACACAACATCAGGGTGGACAACTTCAAGACACAACTTCAGGGTGGACAACTTTAGGGTAGACAACTTTAGGATGGACAAATTCAGGGTGGACAACTTCAGGGCACCCAACTTCAGGGTGGATAACTTCAGGACAGACAACTTCAGGGTAGACAACTTCAGGACAGACAACTTCAGGACAGACAACTTCAGGACAGACAACTTGAGGGTAGACAGCTTCAGGACAGCCAACTTCTGGGAGGACAACTTCAGGTCACACAGCTTCAGGGTGGGCAACTTTAGGATGGACAACTTCAGGGCTTACAACTTCAGGGTGGACAAATTCAAGACAGACAACTTCAGGGTTTACAACTTCAGGACAGGCAACTTCAGGGCACACAACCTCAGGGTTGACAACTTCACTGTCACTGGCACTGTCAGGTCACCTGAGGGAAGGTGACAGATGCACACCGTTAGGGTCAGGAGTGCACCGCTATGGTAGTGGACCCTATGACTGACTGCTGCAGATGGAACTCGGGGTGGTTCAGAAAAGCAGGTCCAAGAGCACCAACACGGATCCCACTGGGAGCTAGAGCATAGGATACCCCAGGGCGCGGAGTCTAAGAGCCAGCAGGTGTTCACCAGAGCCTCTAGTGGTGAGGATGGACTGCACTGCAACTGGCTCCAGGTCGCGGCCCCCAGGGTCTCCCAGCTCACGCTCACGGTAGGCTACAGGAGGATAGAGAGGAAGCAGCCCAGGACAACAAGGGATAGTCAGGAGATAAGCCAAAGATTGGGCAACTAGCAAACAAGGATAAACAGAGAACACGCCAAAGGTCAGGGTAAAAAGCAGGCAGGGATTGTCAAAGAACAAGCTAAAATCGGTAACAGAAACAGACATAGCAAACGCGGCAAGCAAACACACAATATTGCTCGGGCAAGGCAGGCTTGAACAGCACAGTGTTAAATATTGTATCCTGAGGAGGCTAGGTTGGAGCCACGCTGAGGGAAGATTACTTAACCATGCAGGTGTGAGAGTGCAGCCCAAGGCTGACACACAGACCAGGTAAGCAGACAGACAGGGCATGAAGGTGTTACTGGCAATTCATGACAGGCACACAGCTTCAGTGTGGACAACTTCAGGGCACACAACTTCAGGGTGGACAACTTCAGGGCACACAGGTTCAGGGTGGAAAATTTCAGGGTACACAACTTCAGGGTAGATAACTTCACGGCACACAACTTTGGGGTTTACAACTTCAGGGTGGACTTCTTCAGGACAGACAACTTTAGGGCTTGCAACTTCAGGGTGGACAACTTCAGGACACACAACCTCAGGGTGTACAACTTCAGGCCACACATCTTCAGGGTGGACAACTTCAGGGCACACACACCTTTAGGATGGACAACTTCAGGGTGGACAACTTCAGGATGGACAACTTCAGGGTGGACAAATTCAGGGTGGACAAATTCAGGGTGGACAACTTCAGTGTGGACAGCTTCAGGGCACAAAGTTGTCCACCCTGAAGCTGTGTGCCCTAAAATTGTCCACCATGAGGCACACAACTTTAGGGGGGACAACTTCAGGGCACACAGCTTCAGGATGGATAAATTCAGGGCACACAACTTCAGCGTGGACAACATCAGGGCATGCAACTTCAGGGTAGATAACTTCAGCGTGGACAACATCAGGGCACACAAATTTAGTGTGAACATCTTCAGGCAACTCCAGGGCACACAACTTCTCACCAATTATGATAGCTGTCGTCAGCACTTCCCCATGTCGGGCACTGTATGCCCTCCACTATTTATCTATGGGGAGAACGCCACCTAGAGGCCAAACTGGGAATGGTAATAACATGACCTTAAACATAGTGTGGGAGTGACAGCTCTGCCCCTACCAGTGTGGCACATCTTGGATAAGAGGGCTTAAAATAAATATCCTGGAGAGGCTCCACCTGGGGAGGTTGCAAGGACCAAGACATACAAAGATACAATCTTTAAGGATCTGGCTTCTGGGGCTTTCCTTAGGGTAAAGCAAGAATGGGCAGGAGAGGGACAGGGCTAATGGGACTATTCAAATCCCATTTTGATTGTGGTTGTAGGACTCTGACCCTGACCCTTCCTTCTTCTAACCTCATGAAAGGAATATCTTCTGGATATTGACAGGTGCTGGGTGAGGCTGCTAATGGAGTCCATTGCCTTATTGTCTGAGGAAGATATGGAATGGGCTACAGAGTGGTGCTGGTTAGGCCAAGCTGGGGCTTCCTGGGGGTGCTCAAGAAAAGATCCCATGCCTACAGCATCTCAGTGAGATGAGAGGGGCTTGAATATTTGCGATTTGATATCTCCCTCTGTCTCCCCTGCCTGTTTAGTGCTAGTTAGTTCAGTCCTAGCTAAACCCTCCCTGTTTCTTCCATGTTCCCCCATTCAGTATTAGTTCTTTGCAGAACAAGGCTTAGGAAAGTCATTGTCGTTTTACATGATAAAAGACTGGAAAATCATCCTCTGTGCTGCCTATATCCAAAGTAAAATTGCTTTGGATTCCACTTCTTCGTCTTATTGAAGGGTTAAACTGTCGGTGGATGATGCCAAGTCAGCAGGTGAACCAAGGATATGTGTGTGAGCCGCTCAGGTTGTATTGGAATGAAGTCCTGTGCCCACCGCTGTGGTGGCTGGGAAAGGATCTCGTCTATGCTCCAGGCAATAGCAAATAGTGACTAGGTGTCCCAGGAGCCGCACGTCAAGTTCAAGACCTGCTGTATGAACTGCAGTCTCACCCTGAACCCCCCGTCAGGCCACACCTCCAACGCGTTTCACACAGCCCACCAGGGGCTTACTCATGGGAATGGAGTCTCCAGTTGGAAGGGGACTGCCGGCTAGTCACAAAGGTGATAAAAGGCTAGATCGTCTTCCTTGGAGGAACAGAGCAACGTCATCATGTCACTTCCGGTCCAGAATGGAAGTAAGCGATTTTTTTTCTTTTAAGCAAAAGATCAAAAAAAGTTTTTTTTAAATAAATTTAAATGGATGCAGGGGCTGTGTAATGTAAAGGGGGCCATAGGTGTGGGGGCTGTGTAATGTAAAGTGGTTCAGAGGTGCAGGGGGCTGTGTAATGTAAAGGGGTTCAGGGGTTTCTGGGGCTGTGTAATGTAAAGGGGGCCAGAGGTGTGGGGGCTGTGTAATGTAAAGGGGGCCATAGGTGTGGGGGCTGTGTAATGTAAAGTGGTTCAGAGGTGCAGGGGGCTGTGTAATGTAAAGTGGTTCAGAGGTGCAGGGGGCTGTGTAATGTAAAGGGGTTCAGGGGTTTCTGGGGCTGTGTAATGTAAAGGGGGCCAGAGGTGTGGGGGCTGTGTAATGTAAAGGGGGCCATAGGTGTGGGGGCTGTGTAATGTAAAGTGGTTCAGAGGTGCAGGGGGCTGTGTAATGTAAAGGGGTTCAGGGGTTTCTGGGGCTGTGTAATGTAAAGGGGGCCAGAGGTGTGGGGGCTGTGTAATGTAAAGGGGGCCAGAGGTGCAGGGGGCTGTGTAATGTAAAGGGGGCCAGAGGTGCAGGGGGCTGTGTAATGTAAACAAAAAATCCCAATAAAATACATTTACGTTTTTGGCTGTAACATGACAAAATGTGGAAAATTTCAAGGGGCATGAATACTTTTTCAAGGCACTGTACATTGAATCTGGCCCTTAAAAGAAAAAGGGTTGCTGACCCCCGGGAGTCAGCAAGTCCAAAAAAAATAGCTTTTCAAAAACTCCTGCATGAATACCTTGTTACCTAAAAATAATTAAAACAATCACCATTTTATTCCCTAGGGTCTCTGCTAACCCCCCCCCCCCCCCCCCCAAAAAAAAAAAACCCAAAAAAACAAAAAAACAAACAAAAAAAACCCAAAATATATATATATATATATATATATATATATATATATATATATATATATATATATATATATATAAAGAAGATGTATGGGGGGTACTAAGTAATTTTCTAGCAAAAAATACTGATTTAAACTTCTAAACAAAAAGTGCCAGAAAAGGTCAGCAAGTGGTTATTCTCCCCCTAAATTTTATTTTTTTAAATATTTTTTATTATTTGATTACTGCAAAAAAGACTTCCTTTGTAGTGTAATTGTAGTGTTTGTGTCCAGGAAATCAGACGGAAGGGAGCGAAGGCGAATGCAGTAACCGTTCCTGTCTATTACTCATAAGGAAAGCTACTGCGTTGGATTCTCACAGAGGGCTTAGCCGCAAATCCCCCGTCTGTGTCGCCGTCCCTGCCAGGTTATGATGTGTGCCTCAGATTGAAAATTTTGCAGTATGTTTTCTGTTTTGGACGCTCAGGCTGAGGTCAGTCCTGTGGTCTCACTTACATTCCTGAAGTGTGAACGCGCTGAGTCTGCACAATCGACGATTGTAATGGGATCGGTGTCTGGGGGTTTAGGTCATACTATTTTTTTTTTTTTTCTGAGTAATTTTTTATTTTTTTTCATGCTGATTGCACTTTGTTTGCAAGGAATGGAAATAGGAATTTATTTCTGAGTACCGGAACAACCACAAGGAGGTCTTAAAATAAATTTGGGGCCCATTCAATATGTGTTGCTGCATCTGAACCCGGTGCACCCTAACATTTGTATGGTAAAGCCGGGGCCTTTTTTTCTTCAATGGAAACTCAGTTCCGGCACTCTCAGCGCTGAGTGTATGTACTGGCAAGGGGGTGCTGGAGGATCTATTGTTGCTGGTGGGGGATCTACTCTTGCTAGGGAGGGATCCATTGTTGCTGGCTGCTGGAGGGTCTAATGTTATCACTGGGAGGGCCTGTAGTTGCTGGGAAGGGATCTGGATCAAATGTTCATGGAGGGGTCTTTGTTGCTGGCCGCTGGAAGATCTATTGTTACTGGTGGGGGTCTATTGTTGATAAATGGATCTATTGTTGTTGGGGGGATTTGTTATGGGGTATATTGTTGCTGGTGGGGGTCTATTGTAGATGGGTAGATCTATTGTTTCAGGGGGGAGTTTTGTTGTGGGGGTATAATATTGGTGGTTTAGGGTCTATTTTTGATGGGTGAATCTATTATTGCTGGGGGGTGTTTTGGTGTGGGGTATATTGTTGCTTGTGGGGGTCTATTGTTAATAGGTGGATCTATTGTTTCTGGGGGGGTTTGTTGTAAAGGGGTATAATGTTGCTGGTGGAGGGTCTATTATTGATGGGTGGATCTACTGTTGTTGGGGGGTATTTTGTTGGGGGAGGTATATTGTTGCTAGTGGGGGTCTATTGTCGATAAGTGGATATTTTGTTGTTGGGGGGATTTGTTAGTGGGGGTCTATTGTTTCCGGGGGTTGTTTTGTTGTGGGGGGTATATTATTGCTGCTGGGGGGTCTATTTTTGATGGGTGAATCTATTATTGCTGGGGGGGATTTGTTGTGGGGTATATTGTTGGTGGTAGACGGTCTATTGTTAATAGGTGGATCTATTGTTTCTGGGGGGTGTTTTGTTGTGAGGGGTATAATGTTGCTGGTGGAGGGTCTATTATTGATGGGTGGATCTTCTGTTGTTGGGGGGTATTTTGTTGTGGGAGGTATATTGTTGCTAGTGGGGGTCTATTGTTGATGGGTGGAGCTATTGTTTCTGGAGGGTGTTTTGTTGTTGTGGGGTATATAGTTGCTGGTGGGGGGCTATTGTTGATGTCTGGATCTATTGTTATTGGGGGGTATTTTGTTGTGGGGGGTATATTGGTTCAGGTGGGGGTCTATTGTTTATGGGGAATCTATTGTTTTTTTTGGGGGGGTGGTTGTGGGGTATATTGTTGCTGGTGGGGTTCTATGGTTGATGGGAGGATTTATTGTTTCTTGGGGTGTTTTGTTGCGGGTGAGTATAATCTTGCTGGGGGAATCTATTGTTGCATGGGGGTCTATTATTGTTGCTGGGGAGACTATATTGTTACTGGTGGGGGCCTATTGTTGATGGGTGGTTCTATTGTTGATGGGTGGTTCTATTGTTGATGGGTGGATCTATTGTTGCTGGGGGACCTATTGTTGCTGGGGGGCTCTATTGTTGCTGGCTGCAGGGGATCATTAACGAATTCCATACAAATTACATATAACCACAAAATCATACTGGTTCTATATTCTCTAAAAGGGAAGGAACTGGGAGGTGGGTAGGGGGTAGATCCAAGGGATGATGCTCGGAAGTGGGTAAGCAGTGGAGACAAGGGACTGTGTTCGGAGGTGGGTAAGAGGTGTACACAAGAGACGGTGTTCGGAGGTGGGTAAGGGGTGGAGACAAGGCACGGTATTTCGAGGTGGGTAAGGAATGGAGACAAGGGACGGTGCTAGGAGGTGGGTAAGGGGTGGAGACAAGGAACAGTGCTCGGAGGTGGGTATGGGGTGGAGATAAAAAATGGTGCTCGGAAGTGGGTAAAGGGTGGAGACAAGGGATGGTGTGCAAAGGTGGGTAGGGATGGATCATGAATCCAAGGGATGTTGCTCAGAGGTGGGTAAGGGGTGTAGACAAGGTACGGTGCTCGGAGGTGGGTAAGGGGTGAAGACAAGGGATGGTGTTCAGAGGTGGGTAAGAGGTGGAGACAAGGGATGGTGTTCGGAGGTGAGTAAGGGGTGGAGACAAAGGACGGTGTTCAGAGGTGGGTAAGGGTTGGAGACAAGGGATGGTGTTCGGAGGTGAGTGAGGGTTGGAGACAAGGGATGGTGTTCGGAGGTGGGTAAAGGGTGGAGACAAGGGATGGTGTTCGGAGGTGGGTAAGGGGTGGAGACAAAGGATGGTGTTTTAAGGTGGGTAAGGGGTGGAGACAAGAAATGGTGCTCAGAGGTGGGTAACGGGTGGAGACAAGGCACGGTTTTTTGAGGTGGGTAAGGAATGGAGACAAGGGACGGTGCTAGGAGGTGGGTAAGGGGTGGAGACAAGGAACAGTGCTCGGAGGTGGGTATGGGGTGGAGACAAGAGACGTGCTCAGAGGTGGGTAAGAGGTGGAGACAAGGGACAGTGTTCGGAGGTGGGTAAGAGGTGGAGACAAGGGACAGTGTTCGGAGGTGGGTAAGGGGTGGAGACAAGGGACGGTGTTCAGAGGTGGGTAAGGAATGGAGACAAGGGACAGTGCTAGGAGGTGGGTATGGGGTGGAGACAAGGAACAGTGCTCGGAGGTGGGTATGTGGTGGAGACAAGAAATGGTGCTCGGAGGTGGGTAAGGGGTGGAGACAAGGGATGGTGTGCGGAGGTGGGTAGGGATGGATCATGGATCCAAGGGATGGTGCTCACAGGTGGGTAAGAGGTGGAGACAAGGTACAGTGCTCGGAGGTGGGTAAGGGGTGAAGACAAGGGATGGTGTTCAGAGGTGGATAAGGGGTGGAGACAAGGGATGATGTTCGGAGGTGGGTAAGGGGTAGAGACAAAGAACAGTGTTCAGAGGTGGGTATGGGGTGGAGACAAGGGACGGTGCTCAGAGGTGGGTAAGGGGTGGGGAAAAGGGACGGTGTTCGGAGGTGGATAAGGGGTGGAGACAAGGGACGGTGTTCAGAGGTGCGTAACGGGTGGAGACAAGGGACGGTGTTCGGAGATGGGTGAGGAATGGAGACAAGGGACGTGCTTGGAGGTAGGTAAGGGGTGGAGACAAGGAACGGTGCTCGGAGGTGGGTAAGGGATGGAGACAAGAAACGGTGCTTGGAGGTGGGTAGGGTGTGGAGACAAGGGATGGTGTTCAGAGGTGGGTAAGGATTGGAGACAAGGGACGGTTTTCGAAGGTGGGTGAGGGGTGGAGACAAGAAAGGGTGCTCTGAGGTGGGTAAGGGGTGGAGACAAGTGATGGTGTTCAGAGGTGGGTAGGGATGGATCCAAGAGATAGTGCTCGGAGGTGGGTAAGGGGTGGAGACACAGAACGGTATTCAGAGGTGGGTATGGGGTGGAGACAAGGGATGGTGCTCAGAGGTGGGTAAGGGGTGGTGACAAGGGACAGTGTTCGGAGGTGGATAAGGGGTGGAGACAAGGGAAAGTGTTCAGAGGTGGGTAACGGGTGGAGACAAGGGACGGTGTTCGGAGGTGGGTGAGGAATGGAGACAAGGGACATGTTCGGAGGTGGGTAAGGGGTGGAGACAAGGAACGGTGCTCGGAGGTGGGTAAGGGGTGGAGACAAGAAACAGTGCTCGGAGGTGGGTAGGGTGTGGAGACAAGGGACGGTGTTCAGAGGTGAGTAGGGGGTGGAGATAAGGGATGGTGTTCGGAGGTGGGTAAGGGGTGGACACAAAGGATGGTGTTCAGAGGTGGGTAAGGATTGGAGACAAGGGATGGTGTTCGGAGGTGGGTAAGGGGTGGAGACAAAGGACGGTGTTCAGAGGTGGGTATGGGGTGGAGAAAAGGGACGGTGCTCAGAGGTGGGTAAGAGGTGGGGACAAGGGACAGTGTTCGGAGGTGGATAAGGGGTGGAGACAAGGGATGATGTTCGGAGGTGGGTAAGGGGTGGAGACAAAGAACGGTGTTCAGAGGTGGATATGGGGTGGAGAAAAGGGACGGTGCTCAGAGGTGGGTAAGGGGTGGGGAAAAGGGACGGTGCTCAGAGGTGGATAAGGGGTGGAGAGAAGGGACGGTGTTCAGAGGTGGGTAACGGGTGGAGACAAGGGACGATGTTCGGAGGTAGGTGAGGAATGGAGACAAGGGACGTGCTCGGAGGTGGGTAAGGGGTGGAGACAAGAAACGGTGCTCGGAGGTGGGTAGGGTGTGGAGACAAGGGACCGTGTTCAGAGGTGAGTAGGGGGTGGAGACAAGGGATGGTGTTCAGAGGTGAGTAAGTGGTGAAGACAAAGGATTGTGTTCAGAAGTGGGTAACGATTGGAGACAAGGGATGGTGTTCGGAGGTGGGTAAGGGGTGGAGACAAAGGACGGTTTTCGAAGGTGGGTGAGGGGTGGAGACAAGAAAGGGTGCTCTGAGGTGGGTAAGGGGTGGAGACAAGTGATGGTGTTCAGAGGTGGGTAGGGATGGATCCAAGGGACAGTGCTCGGAGGTGGGTAAGGAATGGAGACAAGGGATGGTGCTCGGAGGTGGGTAAGGGGTGGAGACAAGAAACGGTGCTCGGAGGTGGGTATGGGGTGGAGACAAGGGACAGTGTTCAGAGGTGGGTAAGGGGTGGAGACAAGGGATGGTGTTTGGAGGTGGGTAAGGGGTGGAGACAAAGGACGGTGTTCAGAGGTGGGTAAGGGATGGAGAAAAGGGATGGTGTTTGGAGGTGGGTAAGGGGTGGAGACGAGGGATGGTGTTGGGAGGTGGGTAAGGGGTGGAGACAAAGGACGGTGTTCGAAGGTGGGTAAGAGGTGTAGACAAGAAACGGTGCTCGGAGGTGGGTGAGGGGTGGAGACAAGGGACGGTGTTCAGAGGTGAGTAAGGGGTGGAGACAAGGGACGGTGCTCGGAGGAGGGCAAGGGGTGGAGACAAGGGACAGTGTTCGGAGATGGGTAATATGTGGAGACAAGGGATGGTGTTTGAAGGTGGGTGGGGATGGAACCAACGGATTATGCTCGAAGATGGGTACAGGATGGAGACAAGGGGTGATTCAGAAGTGGGGAGTACCTGCACCTATTCTCTGAGAAAAAAGCCCTGGGTAAAACTCATTGCACTGCAGAGCACCACAACACATATACGGTACATTGTGGTGCAATGCATTGTTAAAAAAGAGTCATACATAGGAAGACAATCAAAAACCTGACTCTTTTTCCTCTTTCTCAAAGCCCTCAGAGGGGACCCCCTCGAAACGCGTCAGCATTTCAAATGTTTTCCCGTGAATGGGTTGTTCATTTTTCATTTCATATAAAGAAAAAAGAACTTTTGCGCTAACCAGACAAATTAAATAAAATAAAATAGTAGGTGCAGCTGCTAGTGTTAGTCAAAAAAATACAAAATACCCTAATACAATACATATATATTGACAAGCGCGCATCCTGACACAGTGTGTATTATACAGTGTGTGTAATCCTTAGTGTTTTGAACCCTAAAGGTGTGATATTGAATAATAAATATCCAAAATAATTTATGTGAAAAAAACTTATTGAAGAGTTTGTTATAGTTCTGCTAAATATTGAATTCCCATGCTCCAAACAATATTGTGAAAACAATATAGTAAAAAATGTTGGATTAGTGACACCAGCCACAATGTTGCTAAAAAAACTTTTGGTCAGCAACAATGTAGCATCCACTCATTACTCAAAATAATATTTTGAACATCATATGGTGAAATATAGTGGTATAGTGACACCAGCCACAATGTTGCAAAAAGACTCTTTGGTCAGCAACAATGTAGTATTTACTCCACACCTCAAAAATAGTGCTAGAAAAAAATAGTCTGTCAGTGAGAACTTCTTCCCCCTGAATATCCTGTGTAAGGATTTAAACAATAAAAAATATGTATTCAAACTCAGTCCTCATAGAAATAAATATTATGCTGATGATGAAATAAATCTTCTACTGGAATACAGCGATGATCTTCCTATTCAGAAAATATAGTAGAAGAGGCCGCTTACCGGATCAGATGGATCTCTGGTTAGGGAGATCATACAAGCTTGTTGCATTAGCCTGCCGGCTTCCCTGATTATCACCTGGATGTCAGTTGTAGGATCTTCATCCACTTTACCCAATCCACAGAACAGGTATCCTCTGTTTTTGGTATACCGGATTTCACAACTCCAGAATGATTTTAAGTCTTTGAATTATCTATAGTATAGCCAAACACCTCAGTGGGAACAAAGCAGGAGAAACTCCATAGTGCAGATGTGTATTTCAAAAAATGTATTTTAAAAAACTTTTTCACAGTCACTTTAACAAATTCCACTGCAGTTAATCACAGCAATGACACACAGCACTCTAGGAACCGCAAATCAACAACTTCAAAAGTGCACAGCAAACGGGAACCAGATAAAAAACAGCTAAAAAACAGCTAAAAAGTTCAACTGCACATTTTAGCAGACATGCAGCGAGGGAGCAAACCGACTGACTGCATGGGGAAAAAAAACTAAAAAAAACGTGATGGCGTCACAGCCTCTAGCTCCACCCGACATGTTTCCCCTAAACAGGCTTCCACTTGGAACGGAATGCTTGTCACTATATATGCATTTTTAATTTCACCCACTTTTACCTAAAATGTGTGCAAAGCGGATGATATTTCAGCAGTCTGCTTCTTATTTGGAGTAGAGAGATGATGAGAATACAGCTGGATGTTGGGGAAGATGTAACCCCTATATATATTTGCATGAATTACATCATCAGTGGCCACCCAATGGCTGAAGAGGAATGCTTTGGCACAGAAGATGACAATTGGGGACAGAACAGTGACTTGATCCCAGTACACTCGTGTTCTCCAAACTGTGGCTTTGCTTGCCTTTATCTGGCCTATAGGCCACTATTCCTCCCGCTGATACCAATGATGGGGCACTATTCTTCCCACTGATACCAATGATGGGGTAATATTCCTTCCACTGATACCAATGATGGGCCACTATTCTTCCCACTGACACCAAATATGGGACACTATTCCTCCGACTGATACCAATGATGGGGCACTATTCCCCCCACTGATACCAATGATGGGGCACTATTCCTCCAACTGATACCAATTATGGGGCACTAATCCTCCCACTGACACCAATGATGGGACACTATTCTTCCCACTGATACCAATGATGGGGCACTATTCCTGCATTGATACCAATGATGGGGCACTATTCCCCCCCACTGATACCAATGATGGGACACTATTCCTCCCACTGACACCAATAATGGGACACTATTCTTTCCACTGATACCAATGATGGGGCACTATTCTTCTCACTGATAACAATGATGGGGCACTATTCCCCCATTGATACCAATGATGGGGCGCTATTCCCCCCCATTGATACCAATTATGGGGCACTGTTCCTCCCACTGATACTAATGATGGGGCACTATTCTTCCCACTGACACCAATGATGGGACACTATTCCCCCCACTGATACCAATGATGGGACACTATTCCTCCCACTGATACCAATGATGGGACACTATTCCTCCCACTGACGCCAATGATGGGGCACTATTCCTCCCACTGATATCAATGATGGGGCACTATTCCTCCCACTGATATAAATGATGGGGCACTATTCCTCCCACTGATACCAATGATGGCGCACTATTCCTTCCACTGATACCAATACCTCCTGCTGCCCAAAGATGTTATGTCATTATTTTACCCTACTGGCAGAGTCTGGCCCTCCTAAAGCCTGAAGGACAAGTATACAGACCCTTTTCTTAGAAAATTTGAGGACCCCTGGCCTACACCAATAAAAAGGAAATTACCATTAAAAAAAAAATGTAAATGTTTTAGAATGTGCAAGTTCACAAGAACAGCAATGTAAGTTGTTTCTTCTTCAGAACTCAGCTATAAGGTAGAAGTCCTGATCTCCTCCCTGAATTTCCTAACCTCCAGCTGTCTGGCTGGTTGAGCAATACCATCTGGGTCATCTGTAAACCCCGAACAACAACACAACCCATGACTTCACCAAAGACAAAGCAGAAGAAGGAGGAATCCGACCTCCGGTCTTCCCTTCAGTCTTGCACAATTGTACCGGCCCATCTCCTGGACTGAAAGGGCTTCCTCAGATTTTACAGCACACGCTAAGCTTCTCACAATGTGCCTTAGAAGCTTCAGCAAGTCAGATTGAGCCCCTCCTCATTTCCTGGCTGGAGGACATCGAGCATCATCTTGATGGTCAGGTGGGAAAGAAGATCAAATAGCTTCTGCAAGTGCAGCAGGAATGTGAAGTCCAACTCCAGCATCCCCCTTTTCCAGCACCCCGACTTACACTTCCAGTAACACGATGATGAGTTGTGGATGACCCTACTGAGGCTTCTTCTTCAATGTCAGTGGTAGGGGGATGCTGGGATGGGGATGCTGGAAATTGGGATAGGGATGCTGGGATGGTAGGTGCCCATTTATTTTACATAAAGAGACTCCAGTCTGTGATTTACAGTAAAGAAAGTAAATAATACAGAGGGGTCTCCTGTGCCCCCCCCCCCCCCCCACCTTTTGATGTTTGTTGGTTGTATTACCTTTCCTCTGGAGCAGTGTCAGTTTATCATTGTCAGGAACAGAGGCCACATGGGAATAAAATGACAGTTAATTTTATGCGTAACAAGAACATGATTTATCACTTTCATTTTAACGTTTTTTTCCCCCCGTATATCTCATATAAAAAAGAAGAAACTAATTAAAGGAATGAGAAGAGTGAAGAGAAAACACTTAATTACCCGACGCTCTGCGCTCTCCATACACTACATATGGAGATTTATAGCAGATATATTGGAGGTGGTTTAGCAGATCACTCTCCATTCCCAGCGAATTCCGTGAGTGAGGGAGAGATGTTCAATCGGGTTTAAGTCTGGGCTCTGGCTGGGCCACTCAAGAACATTCAGAGTTGTCCCGTAGCCACTCCTTTGTTATCTTGGCTGTGTTCTTAGGGTAGTTGTCCTGTTGGAAGATGAACCTTCACCCAAGTCTGAGGTCCATTCTTCTTTCCCTTGATCCTGACTAGTCTCCCAGTTCCTGCTGCAGAAAAACATCCCTTCCATGCTGCCACCACCATGCTTCACTGTAGGGATGCTATTGGCCAGGTGATGAGCGGTGCCTGGTTTCCTCCAGACATGATGCTTGACATTCAGGCCAAAGAGTTAAATTCCAGATGGGCTGTCATGTGGCTTTTACTGAAAAGTGCCTGCCATCTGGTCTCTCTACCATACAGGCCTGATTGGTGGAGTGCTGCAGAGATGGTTGTTCTTCTGGAAGGTTCTCCTGTCTTCACAGAGAAATGCTAGAGCTCTGTCAGAGTGACCATCGGTTCTTGGTCACCTTCCTGACTAAGGCCCTTCTCCCGGATCGCTCAGTTTGGCCGGGCGGCCCGCTCTAGGAAGAGTCCTGGTGGTTCCAAACTTCTTCCATTTACAGATGATGGAGGCCACTGTGCTCACTGGGACCTTCAATGCTGGAGAAATGTTTCCGTACCCTTCTCCAGATCTGTGCCTCCATACAATCCTGTCTCGGAGGTCTACAGACAATTCCTTGGACTTCAAGGCTAGGTTTGTGCTCTGACATGCACTGTTAACTGTGGGACCTTATATAGACAGGTGTGTGCCCTTCCAAATCGTGTCCAATCAACTGAATTTACCACAGGTGGACTCCAATCAAGTTGTAGAAACATCTCAAGGATGATCAGTGGAAACTGGAGGCACCTGAGCTCAATTCTGAGTGTCATGGCAAAGGCTGTGAATACCTATGTACATAGATTTTTTTTTTTTTTCGTTTTTTCATTTTTAAAACATTTGCAAAGATTTCAAACAAACTCCTTTCACGTTGTCATTATGGGGGATTTTTTGTAGAGTTTTGAGGAAAATAATGCATTTAATCCATTTTGGAATAAGGCTCTAACATAAAATGTGGAAAAAGTGAAGAGCTGTGAATACCTTCAGGAGGCACTATATAATACATTGCCTCATGGATATTTTATTTTAGATTTTTTTTCACAAAAAAAAAAATGTCAACTTTAAACTAGAAGGATACATTTGGTTGGTTTTACACTTTGTAGGCGCTGATGGTCAATGTTCCCAGTCATCCCAGTCTAGCACAGGACTGGATTTCAGTCATTTCAGGATTCAGAATTGGAGCTTCTCTGTTAATGTTGCAAAAATGTAACACAATCACGTTTCCAGTAAATCCTATAAACCGCCTAATTCCTTCCAATAAACCAAAGTTTTTGGCAAACGACATCCCAGATGATAGCCAAAGTTCCTCCATGTAGGGGGACTTCAAAGGCCGTCGGAGACAAATAAAGAGGACCCGTGTCACATTATTATGTAACCATTATCATCTGTTTCCACAGGATTACATTTTATGAGATTTTTTTTATTTCTGTTTATATCCGTACATATTACCAGCAATCACACCGGATTTTGCTATTTGACAGCTTTGCTGCCACATCAGATTGATTCTGATAGGTTTGAGTTTGTAACCTTTTTTTGTCATGTACTTCCTTTTAGTCCATAAGATGGGTTTGGGTTTGTGAAGAGATAATGTTCTATACCGGGCTAACTGTACTATACTAGACTTTACTGTACTATAGGGTACTATACTGTACAATTTTGGGCAATGCTGTGCTATGTTGTACTACATAGGGCTATACTGGTCTATACTATACTATACATTAATATATTGTGCTATACTGTACTATAGGGTACTATACTGTGCTATACTGTACTGTACTGGACTATACTGTGCTATACTGTTTTATGGGGTACTATACTGTGCTATATTGTACTATGGGGTACTATACTGTACTGTAGTGGACTATACTGTGCTATACTGTACTATAGGGTACTATACGGTGCTATATTGTACTATGGGGTACTATACTGTACTGTAGTGGACTATACTGTGCTATACTGTTCTATAGGGTACTATACTGTGCTATATTGTACTATGGGGTACTATACTGTACTGTAGTGGACTATACTGTGCTATACTGTACTATAGGGTACTATACTGTGCTATACTGTACTGCACTGGACTATACTGTGCTATATTGTACTATAATGTGCTGTACAGTAATATAGGGTGCTATACTGTTCTAAACTGTACTGTACTAGACTTTACTGTGCTATACTGTGGTATAGGGTACTATAATGTGCTATAGGGTACTATACTGTGCTAGACGTTAGTATAGGGTACTATAATGAGTTACAAGGTACTATACTGTGGTATACTGTAGTATAGGATACTATACTGTGCAATAGGGTACTATACTGTGCTATACTGCACTATACGGTACTATACTGTGCTATACTGTACTATTCTGGGCAATGCTGTGTTATGCTCTACTATAGAGGGCTATACTGGGCTTTACTGCACTATACAGTATTATACTGTGCTATACTGCACTATAGGGTACTATACTGTAGAGTACAGCACCCGGCCGTCTCCCAGGGGCATACGTGTGAACTGTCACTTTCACGCATTGCACATTGTTAAAGGCTGTACTTTATGCCTGCCAGCAGTGTTCAACCTCACTAATGTTTACTGCTTGCTTTTTGTGATGCTGGATACCTCAGCACTATTGTCCTGATGGTCTTTCCTCTTTCTGTTACACAACGTATGTGGGCCCCTGCTTGAGGATATAAAAGATAGAAAAGATTTACATACTTTCCACCACGGGGATTTTTATACGAGGCCTACCACATCAAAGACAGTGAGACTTGTTTTCTGTTTCTCTTTTGTTACGCCTTTAAACCTTGATCGTGTCCTGAAGAAGCCTCACGGCGAAACGCGTAGACGCACAAGGGCTCGCTGTACCAATTGTATCAGCTTCCATGTTTTTTATCTTTTTGAACATAGTGTTTATATATTGCAATTTTTTTCAATAAATATTTTTAATTTAATTTTTCCACCTCTCCATTGTTTCCATGCCTACAAAGTCCGTTTTTTGGCTACTTTTATAGTATCCTCTTTTTTGCGTTACTATACTATACTATACTATACTATACTATACTATACTATACTATACTATTTTGGGCAATGCTGTACTATGCTGTGCTATAAAGGACTATATTGTACTATACAGTATTATACTGTGATATAATGCACTATAGCGTACTATGCTGTGCTATAATGTACTGTACTGGACTATACTGTGATATGCAGCACTATAGGGTACTATACTGTACTATAATGTGGCCATACTGTAATATAGGGTACTATACTGTTCTATAATGTACTGGACTTTACTGTGCTATACTGTAGTATAGGGTACTATAATGTTCTATAGGGTACTATACTGTGCTATACTGTGGTATAGGGTACTATACTGTGCTATAGGGTACTATACTGTACTATACAGTATTATACTGTGCTATACTGCACTATAGGGTACTATACTGTGCTATACTGTACTATTCTTGGCAATGCTGTGTTATGCTGTTCTATAGAGGGCTATACTGGGCTCTACTATGCTATACTGAGCTATACAGTACTATACTGTGTTATACTATGCTATACTGCACTACAGGGTACTATACTGTGCTATACTTTGTTATACTGTGCTACACTGCACTATAGGGTACTATACTGTGCTATACTGCACTATAGGGTACTATACTGGGCTATACTGCACTACAGGGTACTATACTGCACTATAGGGTACTATACTGTGCTATACTGTACTATTCTGGGCAATGCTATGTTATGATGTACTATAGAGGGCTATACTGTATTATACAGTATTATACTGTGCTATACTGTACTGAGCTATAACATGCTATACAGCACTATAGGGTGCTATGCTCTTTTATACTGTACTATACTGTGCCGTACTGTAATATAGGGCACTATACTGTTCCATACTGTACTGGACTTTACTGTGCTATGCTGTAGTATAGGACACTATACTGTTCTATACTGTAGTATAGGATACTATACTGTGCTACAGGGTAATATATTGTGCTATACTGTGCTGTACAGGGCTACATTGTACTATACTGGGCAATACTGTGCTACGCCGTACTATAGAGCATATATTGGGCTATACTGTGCTATACTGTATTACACTGGGCAATGCTATACTGTACTGTAGAGAGCTATACTGTGCTACGGAGTACTATATTGTGCTATACTGTACTATACTGGGCCATACTGTGCTATAATGTACTATACTGTACTATACTGTGTTACACTGGGATTTAATGTTCTATATGGTACTATGCTATGCTATTCTGTACTATATGGTACTATACTGTGCTTTACTGTGTTGAACTGTGGATTTTAGTGGTGGGCTACATTTCCCCAGCTACAGCCCCCCACCACTAAGTGCAGTATTTAGATGCCTTGTTGCTAAGACGTTGCTATGACACTCCCAGCTGTAACCCAAGGGGAACCCCTTTCCTGCCTTGCTGCCATCTCTAGGAGTTTTTTTTTTTTTTAACCAGGCTTCGGAAGGTACATAAAGGACTTTCACCTATAGTAAGGACATTATCCAAAGGCGTCATGATGACTTGGTTAGGACTTTACATTTAGGGGGAGGGTTAGAAAAAAAAAGATTTTTAATGGTTAAATTGGGACACTCGGTTTTGCCAGTCAGTTATTCTCTATGGGGACCAGCAACACACGTTCCCTCAGACCGGCCCCGTAAAAAATAGTTCTTTAACTGTTTCACCCAATGTGAATTTATTGCTTATCATTTCTGTCCTTTTCTTGTGTACGGATGTCACACCTTACTGAAAATTCCATCATTACTGCTAAATAGAAGGTTAAAGATAAATGGCTGTGTAGCATCTTTTGTCACATATATCTTTCACTAGAAACGTCTTCTGTAAAGATCTTCCTCTATTTCATGAAGATGTCAAATAAAAACCATTACACTCCGCGTCATGCCTACACTCATACTCAACCAGGTGTTTGCGGTGCTTTGAGGACAGGAGTTGTCCAATATCTCATTCCAACACGTATCCTAAATATGTGATATGGGATGGATTGAGACATATGAAGACATTCTGTTCTAAGAAGGCTTTACTGTGCTATGCAATGATTCAGTTTGAGGGCTTTTTTGATAAATTCAGTCCTTTCTCACCATAGCCTGTCTTGTTGTGTCCCAAACTCTTCTCCATGGAAGCCATGGTTTCCATATTGATGAAGGCCAAGAAGCTTGAAACAACTGTATGCAGTCTCTGCTATGAACTGATCAAGATGGAGGGCCTTTTATTCCTTTCTTCTCTTTCCACCCTGATTTATATGGTTATACTGTCTCGTTGGGTCCCAAGCTCTTCTCCGTGGAAGCCGTGGTTTCCAGAATGGTAAAGGCCTAGGTGCCTAAAACAGCTGTATGCAGTCTGTGCTATGAACTGGTATGGATGGTATGGATGGAGGGCTTTTTATTCATAAAGTGGTTGTATACCCCCACTGCGGAAGTTGTACCTATAGGTAAGCCTAAATTAAGGCACGCTTATTTTACGGTGTGCAGTACAATGCTGTCTCCCAGGGGCACGCTGGAGTATTTGTATCCTGAATATGCAGCGATGGGATTATATTGAGCCTTCAGCATTGCTGATACTAAATCCTGGATCTAATTGGTGCATCCAGTGTTGGCCTTCCTCCCTCTAATGGCTGTTCCCATAATTAGTAACACTATCTACATGCCCCTGCTGAGATATTTAGCTATATCCAATATACTTTCTAACTGCTGATTGAAACTTTCTCATCCTACCGTGACTTGCATGTTTTTACATTTCAATTTTAAGATAGAGACATATTTCCTTCTCTGTCTCATCTGTGAACCTTGGCCATGTCCTGAGGAAGCCTAACGGCGAAACGCATAGACATACAAGGGCTCACTGCACAATAATCATAGATGCTATATGTTACAACTGTCATTTTGGTTTTTAGATATTTGTATTTTTCAAAAAAATGTATATTTTTTATACTGCTATATCTTCTCCACTGTTTCTTAGCCTAAAAAGTCTGCCTCCCTGGTAATACTCACTACTACCTTATTTGTATCCTCAATTAGTTATAATGGCATCTGACATCTTTACTGCAGGATATAAGGACACCTCTAGTGCACCATCTGTCATCAAAAAGGGCCCCAATGTGAGCCAGCAGAAGGCCCATCCTAAAGACCTAAAGGCCCATCCTCTATTACTAGTTCACAGTCCCCTTTTTCTTCTCTTGTTTTTTAAGCTGCTTTAATGCTGACCGTGCTCACTCAACCAGCCTGGGCCTAGCACAGCCACCATTAGAGCCCGTGGGCAATCTAGCCTTGTCATTTGCTGAATAGATTTTCACATGATGCCTGTTAGATGTTCTGCATGGTATTCCTACTGTTAATGCTGATTTGGGGCTAGGGTGCCGTTTATGTTCACCCTCCTTCTCCTGATTGTTAATTTTCCAGTGTCCAGAAATTTTAACTGTGACTGTTGTTGGTATGTCCTTACTTATCAATCATCCTTCTAAACAATAACTTATATGTTCACTTTTGCTCATAGTCTTGTTGCCTTCCTTGAGAATAAGCACTGGTGATAAGGTATTTCTGTGAGTATTTACTCCTTTATCTAAATTCCCTGGTGTGTCAGAAGAGTTGAGACCTGTGAAAGAGTTTTGGCAGAAAACAGAGGACCTGATTATATCAGTGACTTCTTCAGGGGTAGTGCTACAATTGCAAGCTGTCCAAGTTCAGAGGCACCAAAACAGACCTAAACTATAAAATGTAATCCGCCATATTTTATAGCTTGGGATACAACTTTTATGTTTATTTGCAGTTAATGGCATCCCTAGGGGGGGCCAGAGGGGGTCCTGACCCCCCCCCCCCCCCAACATTATGCTGTGCCCCACCATGTGCCCCCCAAATAAATTTTTTTTTTTTTACAAAAAGGCAATGTCTAAGAGGGAGAGCGGCCCCAGTCAGCTCCTGCGGGTGATTCCTCCCCCCTCCCTCTGCTCGCTGACACTGCATAATGCAAGCGCTCATACAACCACGGCCGCCCAATCTGCTCATTCCCCTGCATCCTCTTTGGCAGGGAGAAGAGTGAGTTGCAGGAAGGACTCCTCCAGGACTCTCAGTTACTGAAAAAACAGACTGGTTTCTCCCGTCCTTAGGACAGGAGAACCAGCCTGTAAATTCCAAGAGATGCCATACCAGCACTGTCAATAGCAGGGGCAGGACAGCAAGAGGAGGCTGGGGAACCCCACAGTGGCAGAACACCAGGGCCCGGTGGCAAGACAACCTTTGCAACCCTGATAGTTCTCCCACTGCTTTGGACCCTTATATTTTCTTGGTATGCTGGTGACATATATCTCTTCTTTTCTGCCACCCTGCGGGGGCCCCAATACAGTAGGAAGGGAGCTCACTGCAGAACATGAAAGCTGGAGATGCCACTGTATGCAGTGTTTGCCTTTGGCCAAGCATAACTTCAGCCCAAACTCCCCATATGAGATAACAGGCATGGTCCTAAACCAGACTGTCTGTTAATGGAACGAGAAGCGATCCGCACAATAGACTATCTACTCTGGAGCTCCTCCAAACTCAGACACCCGATCTTAGCTCCCACCCTCTCCCACTCTTTGGCCCTTTGTGACCGCATGCATAAACAGCCCTCTTTGATATCGACACTCCGACCCTTAACTCACTTATTTCACGACCCTGATTTCCCCCCGGGTTTAGATATTCTCACCTTTAAATGGTGGCTTAATAAGGGCATGTTTAGAATAGGATATTTCTTTAATTTGATGGGCCGCCTCTCTACAAGTTATTGCGTAAGCAAACTCGAAATGCCCACATCGAAATGGTTCAGATTAACTCAAATAACACATTATCTACACTCTATATGGCCCAATAAACCCGATCCTCCTAAGATTACAGAATATGAAACCTGGTGCTCCAATATTATGGATCAGGGGGGTGATATGTCCATTATTTACTCCTCCCTAGCAAAGGTCTTGAACAAACCACCCTATGCCCGAACCTGGGAGGATGATATCAAGGAAGAGTGGGACCTCGAAAAATGGTACTATTACTTCCAACATTCCTTTAAGGGAATATTGAACATCTCCTTGATTGAGGTTAATGTCAAAATCTTCACTCATTGGTACCGAGTTCCCTCTCTACTTGCTAAAATCTACCAGGACGCCTCCCCACTGTGCTTTAGGGGTTGCAATCATCTGGGCACATTGTTCCACACATGGTGGACCTGTCCTCGAATTCAAGGTTTTTGGAACAAATTTTTCTCTCTAATACGTAAGGTAACAGGCTCTCCTATTCCCCAAAACCCCGAAATAGCGCTCCTTAATCACAAGGTGGAGAAGCTTTCTAAATACACACAAGCATTAGTCTTTCTCATGCTTCTAGGAGCCAAAGTTACCATAGCAATATTTTGGAAATAGACTACTGTCCCGCTTTCATCTGTCAAACACAAGATCTGGATCATGGCCCAGGAGAAAATGGTAAGCACTTTCCAAGATAGAGTTCACATCTTTAAATTAATTTGGGAACCCTGTGCCAATTACTCCCACATACCCCTGTATCTGGGTGCCATTGCTACACAATTGGACCAAATCTAGGTGACCCTCTTGCTCTCTTCCCCCAAACGGCGTCCTTATTCCAATATTCCCCTCTCCTCATTCTGTCAATTTCTTACGCTTTCCTCTTTCTCCAACTCTAATGCTGCATACACACGGTCGGAATTTCCGTCAAAAAAGTGTGATGGGAGCTTTTGGTTGGATATTCCGACCGTGTGTATGCTCCACCCAACTTTTTCTGTCTGAATTTCCGCCAGCAAAAGATTGAGAGTTGGTTCTCTATTTTTGCGACGGAAAAAGTTCTTGACGGAAATTCTGTTTGTCTGTATGCAATTCCGACGCGCAAAAAAAAAACATGCATGCTCGGAAACAATTTGACACATGCTTGGAAGCACTGAACTTCATTTTCTCGACTCGCCGTAGTGTTGTACGTCACCGCGTTCTTGACGGTCGAAAGTTCAGAGAACTTTTGTGTGACCGTTGTGTATGCAAGCCAAGCTTGAGGGATTCCGTCGGAAAAAACATCCAAGATTTTTCCGACGGAAATTCCGCTGGTGTGTATGGGGCATTATAGCTTTATGTGATCTGCAAGACATAACAAGCCAAAGACCAAGCTTCTGAAATCAGTAAGTAAATAGATTTCCGAACTCAATGCCCATTATATCCAGAACCCCTATCCGTATTGATACCATGATCCTACTTTGTTCTTCTTCTGGGCAACATCTCAGTTCACGGATTGTGCTTATTCTAGTGGTAAACTATGTTATTAGGTTTTATGTTTTCTAGGAGCATTTACTTTCCTACTGCCTATATGGATATATATTACTAACATGGCCTGTAAGGGGTTTTTTTTCATTGTTTGTTACAAGATACCGACAAAACCATATTAACTAATGGGTTGTTCCTACACCCTTAAGCTAGCTCATTCACATTTATGTTTTGCTAGCCTCGGCCTGGGTAGCCCTGTTTAAAATAGCTAAGAGTTTCATGTTTTTGGAGTCTTCCTGTCCACAGCGTGATCCCTTTGGGGTTGCGGGAGGAACGTCCGACATCATCACTTCCTTTATCTCATTAGGTGATGTTCTGGCTACTCAACCGACCCTCTGATTTCTCCTAATAAATCTCTGAATTTCAACAGGGTTTTTGTCATTATTGCCTTATCAGACCGTAAGGTCTTCTAGGATAAGAATGTTTTTCTCTTTTATGTTTTTTTTTTCTAATGTTCACGGAGCACAGACTTCTGTATTTCTACATGCTAATACGCTCTTTTGCTGAATTCCTCCAGGCCATGTTGGCCAATATTTTGTCCATTTGTATTTTCCTTATGACATAATCAATAATAATTATTGAAAGAGGATAACAGGCAGCAAAGGAGCAAAAGAGGGTTGTGAGTGCCTGGAGGGTTGCAGAAGAAGATCACCTTGAATCCAGAAAATCAGTGTGATGCAGCCAAGAAGCACTAGATGGGTTAACACAGCTGGATCATAGTGATGTAATGCGTTAGTGGGCCCTTTTGGGGGTTAGAAACCCCATCTAAACAATTTGGCTTCTTGCCCCTTGGGTGTCACTAATGTAAGAAATGTACAGTGCCTTAAAAAGTATTCATACCCCTAAAATTTCCCACATTTTGTCATGTTACAACCAAAAACGTAAATGTATTTTATTGGGATTTTATGTGATAGACCAACACAAAGTGGCACATAAATGTGAAGTGGAATGAAAATGATAAATGGTTTTTCAAATGTTTTACAAATAAATATGTGAAAAATGTGGGGGGCATTTGTATTCAGCCCCCTTTACTCCGATACCCCTAACTAAAATCTAGTGGAGCCAATTGTCTTCAGAAGTCATCTAATTAGTAAATAGAGTCCACCTGTGTATAATTTAATCTCAGTATACATACAGCTGTTCTGTGAAGCCCTCAGAGGTTTGTTATGCCATGTACACAAGGGCGGACTTTCCGACCGGACTGGTCCGCCGGAACAAATCCGTCGGACAGTCCGATCGTGTGTGGGCTTCATCGGACCTTCAGCTGACTTTTTCTGTCAAAAATCAGACAGACTTTAGATTTAGAACATGTTTCAAATCTTTCCGACGGACTCGAGTCCGATCAGAGCCTGAGTAGAGTCAGGAGTGAGTTGGTGGAAGGAAGCCAAACCATTCTGGGGACTGAGTACCTGATCCTGCTATACAGAGGACAAGTGACTATGGGGTGGTTTATCTCACAAGCAAGTGCAGTGCAGCCAGGAGTTGTGCAAGACCTCCAGGAGCATGCCATACTGCTAAAGCATGCTCAGTACAGCCAGGAGTTGTGTAAGACAGCTAGGAGTTGTACCAGTCAGCCAAGAGAATACAGTGCAGCCTAAGGTTGTACAACACAGCCTGCATTTTGTACAGAGCAGTAAGAAGCCTAGCAGGCCTCAAGTTCTAAAGTTTCACAGTGGGCCCTATCCAAAATTATTTTCCCAATAAAACCCCAAAAGAAACCCCTAGACTGATTCTTGAGTCAACTGAAGAATGCTGAAAATGTGTGTGCCTGGCTGTACATGCTATGAGTGGGGGGGGGGGGGGGGGTAGGGGCCCAAATGACCAGTATCTCCTGCGGGAGGTAGCGCTATACTATTACTGTTCCATAGTAAAGCTGGCGCCCCTTTTAGAGGAACCTACTTGGACTTGTTTATTCCATGCCAATGGGGTATTACTCTTGGGCATTGATCTATGTGTGTGGGAAAAGAGCAGGCCTGTCTACAGGAGTAAGCTGGTGATTAGGTTGACCCAAGTTCCAATTAAGCCAGGCTGGACCTCTCCCAGTGCTTTCAGTGTGTGTGGGCAAAGAGCTGGACTGTCTGCAGGTGCGAGCTGGTGATTAGGTGGACCCAAGTTCCGATTAAGGCAGGCTGGACCTCTCCCAGTGCTTCCAGTGTGTGGGAAAAGAGTGGGACTGTCTTCAGCTGTATGTGGGTGGTTAGGTGGACCCATGTTCCAATTAAGGCAGGCTGGGCCTCTCCCAGTGCTGCCAGTGTGTGTGGGAAAAGAGCCAGACTGCCTGCAGGTGTAAGAGGGTGGTTAGGTGGACCCAAGTTCTGATTAAGCCAAGCTGGACCTATCCAAGTACGTCCAGTGTGTGTGGGAAAAGAGCAGGACTGTCTGAAGGTGTAACCTGGTGGTTAAGTGGACCCAAGTTCCGATTAATCCAGGCTGGACTTCTCCCAGTGCTTCCAGTGTGTGTGGGAAAAGAGTAGGACTATCTGCAGCTGTAAGTGGGTGCTTAGGTGGACCCAAGTTCCGATTAAGCCCAGCTGGACCTCTCCTAGTGCTTCCAGTGTGTGTGGGAAAAGAGCAGGACTGTCTGAAAATGTAAGCTGGTGGTTAGGTGGATCCGAGTTCCGATTAAGCCAGGCTGGACCTCTCCCAGTGCTTCCAGTGTGTGTTGGAAAAAAGCGGGACTGCCTGCAGGTGTAAGTGGGTGGTTAGGTGGACCCAAAATCTGATTAAGCCAAGCTGGACCTATCCAAGTACTTCCAGTATGTGTGGGAAAAGAGCAGGACTGTCTAAAGGTGTAAGCTGGTGGTTAGGTGGACCCAAGTTCTGATTAAGCCAGGCTGGACCTCTCCCAGTGCTTCCAGTGTAAGTGGGAAAAGAGCTGGTCCGTCTGACGGTGTAAGCTGGTGGTTAGATGGATCCAAGTTCTGATTAATGCAGGCTGGACCTTTCCCCAGTGCTTCCACTGTGTGTGGGAAAAGAGAAGGACTCTCTGCAGGTGTAAGCTGGTATTTAGGTGGACCCAAGTTCCAATTCAGCCAAGCTGGGCCTCTCCCAGTGCTTCCAGTGTGTGTGAGAAAAGAGCAGGACTGTCTGCAGGTGCAAGCTGGTGGTTAGGTGGACCCAAGTTCCAGTTAAGGCAGGATGGACCTCCCCCAGTGCTTCCACTGTGTTTGGGAAACAAGAAGGACTGTCTGCAGGTGTAAGCTGGTAGTTAGGTGGACCCAAGTTCCAATTAAGCCAAGCTGGACCTCTCCCAGTGCTTCCAATGGATGACTTCTGTGTTAGTGCCCCAGTAGTTACAAATACTTTGGGGCAGCCCATACAAGGGAACTGCGGGGAATCAAAAGGAAAGCCCAGATCAAGTTCCGAAAGAGTTGTCATCCATGCAAGAGCTTCCAATTGCATACCAGTGATGGTGCAGAATAGTGGTCAGCAAGAGGCCGAGTTCCATAATGACTGGGTTAGGAAGCACAGGACCTAGTTGACAGTTGCAGAGTTGTAGAAGAGTCATGTTAAACGTGGGCACAATTAAAAAAATGTTGATGTCCCCATAGCAAATCCTCACCTTTCAAGTTCAGCCTGCTCGTCTGGAAGTGCTCCGTACAATAACGATTAGTAAAAATACGTGAAGTTCATGTCAAAAGTACATGACATTCCTCCAGAAAAACACCGCGTAGCAGTAGTCTGTTCTACTTTTCATAACATATGGGATAATGGTTTTCCGAATGACAGATTCCATACCTGTAATTCCATTTGATCTGTATCAGGCTTACCTTATGAAGGGCCCCATTGTGCTAAAGTTCTGTTTGACCAATAAACTCGGATTGTGTTCTTAGTGTAATGAACTGAGTGATTTCGAAATTCCTTCTGCTAGGTACTGAGCAATGTGGGAATTCTAAAAGCAATTTTTAGAGCTTATAAGAATGTAGACCTTCTGTCTAAAGTACTGTAAATGCGGCTCTGTGAAATTATGCCTCTGTTTGGTAATATCGTGCCGTCGAGTTCCTTAAAGGAGAGTGGGAATGAGGAGATGTGGAGCCGTCATTCTCCGAGTGGCAGGTGCTAGGCATTAGGAGAACAGTGGAAAATTGTTGCTGACTTATTGGGTGGTCTATTAGAAATGGTAGACCGGACTTTTTTAAATGGCATATTTATGTTTTCTAGGAGGCACAGTACTATGACAGGTCGGTGGGGTGGGGTGGGAGCTTTTCCGAGACACTATCACTGTGCCTTGCATTGGTTGGGCAGTTCATTTCGTGATTTAAAGAAGAAATCTGGCATCTTTTAAAATGAATTGTAAGGTTTCGATGTTTACTTGAACTTTGCAATGCATATTTCTTTTTCATTTAACAGATTAATGTGCATTGATTAACATTAAGATTATACAGTCTGCGAACAAAAATGTTTTTGGAGCTTCACATATTTTTTCTACTTCTGAATTCATTTATTCTACAAATTATTTTTTTTAGCATTGGTGATACATTTCATTTCAGTCATCACGCTTATTAAATTTCAGTTCTGACTGCTCAATATTATTATTTTTTTTTTTTTAGTCATTTGCTTTCAAGTATTTTTTTGGAGCCTCATGTATTTTTTCCTTTAATGAATTAATGTATTCTACTTTTCTTAGCATTGGTTATACATTAGATTTAATTCATCTTACTTACTAAATTGCAGGTCTGACTGTTCAATATTTTTTTAGTCATTTGATTTTGAGGATTTTTTTTGGAGCCTTATACATTTTTTTATTTATGAATTAATGCATTCTATAAAATATATATATATATATATATATATATATATATATATATATATATATATATATATATATATATATATATATATATATATATATATATATATATATATACATATATATATATATACATATATATATATATATTTTAGTCATTTGCTTTCAAGTATTTTTTTGGAGCCTCGTGTATTATTTCCTTTAATGAATTAATGTATTCTACTTTTTTTTAGCATTAGTTATACATTAGATTTAATACATCATACTTACTAAATTGCAGGTCTGACTGTTCAATATTTTTTTTAGTCATTTGATTTTGAGGATTTTTTTTTGGAGCCTTATATATTTTTTAATTTATGAATTAATGCATTCTACAATATATATATATATATATATATATATATATATATATATATATATATAGTCATTTGCTTTCAAATATTTTTTTGGAGCCTTGTGTATTTTTTCCTTTAATGAATTAATGTATTCTAATTTTTTTAGCATTATTGATACATTTGATTTCAGTCATCATGCTTAATAAATTTCAGTTCTGACTGCTCAATAAAAAAAATGTTTTCATGTATTTTTTTTTTTTTTTTGTTACCCCAGCATTTCAAATTCCTGATATTTGCCTGCTGTACCATGTGCTTGTATCCTGTTCTCTTTGTATTCTTTTCTTTGTGTAAAATCCCTGGTGTTCCTACCAGTTCCTCTGCATTCCTGTTAAAAACTGACCACACTAAGCAGGAGAGCATGCAGTGGTCAGTTCTCTAGCTGTGCTGGGAACTCAGCCTGCTCTCCTCCAATGAGCAGGCTTGTCCTGACATGTCCCCCCTGTACACCCAATCACTGGAGAAAAAAGGAAAACAAGGTTTTTCATAGATATATATATTATATCTATACAAATATGGTTTGTCTTTTATTACTATTTTAAACTGATTAGGTTGTTTTACAATGTGATTGTTTACAGTCACTTTAGGAATTCATTTATTATATATATACAGTGGGGACGTAAAATATTCAGACCCCCTTAAATTTTTCACTCTTTGTTATATTGCAGCCATTTGCTCAAATCTTTTAAGTTCATTTTTTCCTCATTAATGTACACAGCACCCCATATTGTACACACAGCACCCCATATTGTACACACAGCACCCCATATTGTACACACAGCTCCCCATATTGTACACACAGCTCCCCATATTGTACACACAGCTCCCCATATTGTACACACAGCCCCCCATATTGTACACACAGCACCCCATATTGTACACACAGCACCCCATATTGTACACACAGCATCCCATATTGACAGAAAAACACAGAATTGTTGACATTTTTGCAGATTTATTAAAAAAGAAAAACTGAAATATCACATGGTCCTAAGTATTCAGACCCTTTGCTGTGACACACATATATTTAACTCAGGTGCTGTCCATTTCTTCTGATCATCCTTGAGATGGTTCTACACCTTCATTTGAGTCCAGCTGTGTTTGATTATACTGATTGGACTTGATTAGGAAAGCCACACGCCTGTCTATATAAGACCTTACAGCTCACAGTGCATATCAGAGCAAATGAGAATCAAGAGGTCAAGGAACTGCCTGAAGAGCCCAGAGACAGAATTGTGGCAAGGCACAGATCTGGCCAAGGTTACAAAAAAAATTCTGCTGCACTTAAGGTTCCTAAGAGCACAGTGGCCTCCATAATCCCTAAATGGAAGACATTTGGGACAACCAGAACCCTTCCTAGAGCTGGCCGTCCAGCCAAACTGAGCTATCGGGGGAGAAGAGCCTTGGTGAGAGAGGTAAAGAAGAACCCAAAGATCACTGTGGCTGAGCTCCAGAGATGCCGTCGGGAGATGGGAGAAAGTTGTAGAAAGTCAACCATCACTGCAGCCCTCCAGCAGTCGGGGCTTTATGGCAGAGTGGCCCGATGGAAGCCTCTCCTCAGTGCAAGACACATGAAAGCCCACATGGAGTTTGCTAAAAAACACCTGAAGGACTCCAAGATGGTGAGAAATAAGATTCTCTGGTCTGATGAGAACAAGATAGAACTTTTTGGCCTTAATTCTAAGCGGTATGTGTGGAGAATACCAGGCACTGCTCATTACCTGTCCAATACAGTCCCAACAGTGAAGCATGGTGGTGGCAGCATCATGCTGTGGGGGTGTTTATCAGCTGCAGGGACAGGACGACTGGTTGCAATTGAGGGAAAGATGAATGCGGCCAAGTACAAGGATATCCTGGACGAAAACCTTCTCCAGAGTGCTCAGGACCTCAGACTGGGCCGAAGGTTTACCTTCCAACAAGACAATGACCCTAAGCACACAGCTAAAATAACGAAGGAGTGGCTTCACAACAACTCCGTGACTGTTCTTGAATGGCCCAGCCAGAGCCCTGACTTAAACCCAATTGAGCATCTCTGGAGAAACCTAAAAATGGCCGTCCACCAACGTTTACCATCCCCCCTGACAGAACTGGAGAGGATCTGCAAGGAGGAATGGCAGAGGATCCCCAAATCCAGGTGTGAAAAACTTGTTGCATCTTTCCCAAAAAGACTCATGGCTGTATTAGATCAAAAGGGGCTTCTACTAAATACTGAGCAAAGGGTCTGAATACTTAGGACCATGTGATATTTCAGTTTTTCTTTTTTAATAAATCTGCAAAAATGTCAACAATTCTGTGTTTTTCTGTCAATATGGGGTGCTGTGTGTACAATATGAGGTGCTGTGTGTACAATATGAGGTGCTGTGTGTACAATATGGGGTGCTGTGTGTACAATACGGGGTGCTGTGTGTACAATACGGGGTGCTGTGTGTACAATATGGGGTGCTGTGTGTACAATATGGGGTGCTGTGTGTACAATATGGGGGGCTGTGTGTACAATATGAGGTGCTGTGTGTACAATACGGGGTGCTGTGTGTACAATATGGGGTGCTGTGTGTACAATATGAGGTGCTGTGTGTACAATATGGGGTGCTGTGTGTACAATATGGGGGGCTGTGTGTACAATATGGGGGGCTGTGTGTACAATATGGGGTGCTGTGTGTACAATATGGGGTGCTGTGTGTACAATATGGGGTGCTGTGTGTACAATAATGAGGAAAAAAATGAACTTAAATGATTTTAGCAAATGGCTGCAATATAACAAAGAGTGAGAAATCTAAGGGGGTCTGAATACTTTCCGTCCCCACTGTACATACAGTATGTGTGTGTGTGTATATATATATATATATATATATATGTATATATATATATATATATATATATATATATATATATATATACAATATCTCACAAAAGTGAGTACACTCCTCACATTTTTGTAAATATTTTCTTCTATCTTTTCATGGGACAACACTGAAGAAATGACACTTTGCTACAATGTAAAGTAGTGAGTGTACAGCTTGTATAACAGTGTAAATTTGCTGTCCCCTCAAAATAACTCAACACACAGCCATTAATGTCTAAACCGCTGGCAACAAAAGTGAGTACACCCCTAAGTGAAAATGTCCAAATTGGGCCCCAATTAGCCATTTTCCCTCCCCGGTGTCATGTGACTCGTTAGTGTTACAAGGTCTCAGGTGTGAATGGGGAGCGGGTGTGTTAAATTTGGTGTTATCGCTCTCACTCTTTCATACTGGTCACTGGAAGTTTAAAATGGCACCTCATGGCAAAGAACTGTCCGAGGATCTGAAAAAAATAATTATTGCTCTACATAAAGATGGCCTAGGCTATAAGAAGATTGCCAGGACACTGAAACTGAGCTGCAGCACGGTGGCCAAGACCATACAGCGGTATAACAGGACAGGATCCACGCCTCGCCATGGTCCACCAAAGAAGTTGCGGTCACATGCTCAGCGTCATATCCAGAGGTTGTCTTTGGGAAATAGAATAGAGTAATTTGGCAACTAAATTGTATTTGAATTGAACTTGATTTTAATTTTATTAAATATCTGACAGTCCACTAATAGGGGAATTTGTAAACTAAGTCTAGGTTTCTCTGTAACAGTGTTCAAAGTGTACATAAAGTATTTTGTTTTTTTGTTTTTTTTGTAGTTTGGAGGATTTTTTTTTTTTTGTGAAAATAGGGAAGGGTTAGACCCTCTGTCAATCTTTTATTGATGTCTGTGTCACCTCTGAGATACCCCCATTTAATGCTTAGGAACCATTGTTATTGAGACAGAAAGAGACGGAGATACCCGAACACTTGACAAGAGATGATAGAAATTTTTCCAATGGGTACCAATAAAAGCCGCACACCAAAGCCCTTTATTCTGTTGTCTAAAATTCAAAATTGTAAATCACGTCTATCCTTTGCGATCAAACCATCATTGGTGAAATGCCTTAAGAGGTGATGGTCCCTGGGCAAGGACAATATGGATGCACTTGTATTATTCACAGTCGAATTAGGATCTTTGGCGGTAAGAGATTATGGTTTGTAACCTCCATGGACCAATATGCCTAGATGACAAGCTTTATGAGAGCGAGTGAGGTGCAGGTCTTGAGTGGTGCCACCACTTATAAAGCTTTGAACTACCAGTCCCCCTAGTTATTATGAACTACAGCCGTGGCCAAAAGTTTTGAGAATGACACAAATACTGGTTTTCACAAAATCTGCTGCTTCTGTTTTTATGATGGCAATTTGCATCATAAAAACAGATTGCTAAGTCCCTCTTTGCCATGAAAATCTTCTGAATCCCATAAAAAAACATTTCCACTGCATTTGTGAAGAAGGCTTCAGGGACGCCCAAGAAAATCCGGCAAGCTCCAGGACCGTCTCCTACAGTTGATTCAGCTGCGGGATCGGGGGGCACCACCAGTGCAGAACTTGCTCAGGAATGGCAGCAGGCTGGTGTGAGGACATCGGCACGCACAGCGAGGAGAAGATTCTTGGAGGATGGCCTGGTGTCAAGAAGGGCAGACAAGAAGCCACTTCTGTCCAGGAAAAACTTCAGGGACAGACTAATATTCTGCAGAAGGTACGGGGATTGGACTGCTGAGGACTGGAGTAAAGTCGTTTTTTCTGATGAATCCCTTTTCCGATTGTTTGGGGCATCCAGAAAATCCTTGTCCGGAGAAGAAAAGGTGAGTGCTACCATCAGTCCTGTGTCATGCCAACAGTAAAGCATCCTGAGACCACTCATGTGTGGGGTTGATTCTCAGCCAAAGGAGTGGGCTCACTCACAATTTTGCCTAAGAACACAGCCATGAATAAAGAATGGTACAAAAACATCCTCCGAGAGCAACTTCTCCCAACCATCCAAGAACAGTTTGGTGAGGACCAATGCCTTTCTCAGCATGATGGAACACATTCTCCCAACCATCCAATAACAGTTTGGTGAGGAACAATGCCTTTCTCAGCATGATGGAACACCTTCTCCCAACCATCCAAGAACAGTTTGGTGAGGAACAATGCCTTTCTCAGCATGATGGAACACCTTCTCCCAAACATCCAAGAACAGTTTGGTGAGGAACAATGCCTATCTCAGCATGATGGAACACCTTCTCCCAACCATCCAAGAACAGTTTGGTGAGGAACAATGCCTTTCTCAGCATGATGGAACACCTTCTCCCAACCATCCAAGAACAGTTTGGTGAGGAATAGGGATGAGCTTCGTGTTCGAGTCGAACCCATGTTCGACTCGAACATCGGCTGTTCGACCGTCCGTCGAATTGCGAACGATATGGGCCGTTCGCGCCAAATTCGTGTGGCGCGTCACGGCCCATAATTCACTGCGGCATCGCAGTGCATTGCTGGCTGATGATTGGCCAAGCATGCACTATGACCCGCATGCTTGGCCAATCACAGCGCCGTCAGTAGAGAGAGCTGTAATTGGCCAAAGCCAGGGTGGCTTTGGCCAATTATGGCTCAGGAGATTTAGTACACGCCCCACACTATATAAGGCCGCCTGCACGGCGGCCCTGTGTAGTGTGTGTTCCGGTGTGCTGAGAGATAGAGAGAGAGAGAGAGACAGTGTCATTTGATTTGAGTTAGATAGATTAGGCAGAACAGTCAGTCAGTTAGCTGCACTTACAGTGTATTGTGTATATATATGCATCCCTGGTGTTGCATATATATATATACACTGTATTCAGTTTAGCTAGATCCGTTCCTGTTATCTTCTATCTAGACTATTTACATTTGGTGCAGTGCGTCCTGCTCACAGTGTTCAGCTAGATCCGTTCCTGCTATTTACATTTAGTGCAGTGCGTCCTGCTCACAGTGTTCAGCTAGATCTGTTCCTGCTATTTACATTTAGTGCAGTCAGTGCGTCCTGCTCACAGTGTTCAGCTAGATCCGTTCCTGCTATTTACATTTAGTGCAGTGCGTCCTGCTCACAGTGTTCAGCTAGATCCGTTCCTGCTATTTACATTTAGTGCAGTGCGTCCTGCTCACAGTGTTCAGCTAGATCCGTTCCTGCTATTTACATTTAGTGCAGTGCGTCCTGCTCACAGTGTTCAGCTAGATCTGTTCCTGCTATTTACATTTAGTGCAGTGCGTCCTGCTCACAGTGTTCAGCTAGATCCGTTCCTGCTATTTACATTTAGTGCAGTCAGTGCGTCCTGCTCACAGTGTTCAGCTAGATCCGTTCCTGCTATTTACATTTAGTGCAGTGCGTCCTGCTCACAGTGTTCAGCTAGATCTGTTCCTGCTATTTACATTTAGTGCAGTGCGTCCTGCTCACAGTGTTCAGCTAGATCTGTTCCTGCTATTTACATTTAGTGCAGTCAGTGCGTCCTGCTCACAGTGTTCAGCTAGATCCGTTCCTGCTATTTACATTTAGTGCAGTGCGTCCTGCTCACAGTGTTCAGCTAGATCCGTTCCTGTTATCTTCCTACTGACAGGCAGGCTTGTCTGGTTACAGTATATAAAGCTACCTGAAGAAAATTACAGGTGTTCTATCCCAGCTTAGTGCAGCTACAGGCCATTAGTATGTCTGGAAGGCCAAGAAGGAGAGGCAGACAGTCACAAGCCAATAAGAGAGGGCAAGCAGGCTCTGTGTCTAGTGCTGGTCGTGGAGACGGTGCATCCTCATCAGCACGTGGCCATGGGACACGCTTGGCCTTTTTTTCGGCAGCTGGCCGTGTTGAGCCGCAACATGCGGAAGACTTGGTCGAGTGGATGACCAAGCCGTCCTCATCCTCCTCATCCTCTCTCACCCATGCCCAGGGTGCTTTGTCTGGCAAAGCAGCGGCCTCTTCCCTCAGCTCAATGTCATCAGTGACTCCTTCCCTAGCTCCACCTTGTCCTCCTGAGGATTCCCTCGAACTGTTTGACCACAGTGTTGGGTACATGCTCCAGGAGGATGCCCAGCGTTTGGAAGGCTCTGATGATGATACTGAGCTCGATGAAGGCAGTAACATGAGCACGGACAGAGGGGGTGCCCAAGAAGGACAGCAATCTGGCAGTCATGCTCCCCCTGCTGCAGCATACTGCCAGGTTTGCTCCAGTGATGAGGAGGGAGGGGAGGATGAGGTCACTGACTCAACGTGGGTGCCTGATAGGAGAGAGGAGGAGGAGGAGGAGGCGGCACATCACCAACGAGGCAGGATGCCCTCCAGGGGCCAGCCTAAGGGCAGCACATTGACTGCATCACACCCCAAAGCTCCACATGTGCAGGGCGCTGCAGTCTCTGCGCGTTATTCAAAAAGTTCTTTGGTGTGGGCCTTTTTTGAGACGAGTGCATCAGATCGCACCGCTGCTATTTGCAACATATGTCTCAAGCGTATCTCGCGTGGCCAAAACATCTCCCGCTTGGGTACCACATGCTTGACCAGACATATGTTGACCTGCCATGCAGTTCGTTGGCAAGCGTATCTAAAAGACCCACACCAAAGAACAAAGAGGATCTCTCCTTGCTCCTCATCAGCTGAGATTTCCAACCCCACTAGACCTTCAGTCCTCTCTGAGACCTGCAGTGAGAGGAATGAAGGTGTAGAATTAGGTGTGTCACAGCCAAGTACTTGTGGGCAATCTGCTTTTGGTACACCGACGTCAGATTGTACCAGGCAAATTTCCCTGCCCCAGCTGCTGCACCGCCGAAAGAAGTTTGCTCCCAGCCATCCACATGCCCAGCGGTTGAATGCTAGCTTGGCAAAATTGCTAGCACTTCAACTGCTGCCTTTTCAGTTGGTAGACTCTGCCCCCTTCCGTGAGTTTGTGGAATGTGCGATTCCTCAGTGGCAGGTACCCAAACGCCACTTTTTCTCACGGAAGGCGATTTCGGCTCTCTACCGGCATGTGGAAGGCAATGTCCATGCCTCGCTGGACAGGGCGGTCAGCGGTAAGGTGCATATTACCGCTGACTCATGGTCCAGCAGGCATGGACAGGGACGTTACCTAAGTTTCACGGCGCATTGGGTGACTCTGCTGGCAGCTGGGAAGGATGCAGGACAAGGTGCAGTAGTGTTGGAGGTTGTTCCGCCACCACGCCTCCAAAATGCTGATTGTGACACACCTCTCTCCTCCACCCCCTCCTCTTCTTCTTCCTCCATGGCCTCTTCCTCGGAACCAGCGGTGCTCCGTAGGCGTTCAAGGGGCTACGCAAGTACGCAGGCCAAAAGATGCCATGCGGTGCTTGAGCTGGTGTGCTTGGGGGACAGGAGCCACACTGGGGCAGAGGTTCTGTCAGCTCTGCAGGGGCAGGTTCAGAGGTGGTTGACGCCACGCCAACTTAAGGCAGGAATGGTGGTTTGCGACAATGGCACCAACCTCCTCTCTGCCCTCCGACAGGGACAACTGACCCATGTGCCCTGTTTGGCTCACGTCCTTAACTTGGTGGTGCAGCAGTTCTTGGGCAGGTACCCGGGCTTACAGGATGTCCTGAGGCAGGCCAGGAAAGTCTGTGTGCATTTCCGCCGGTCATATAATGCCAGTGCTCGGCTGACGGACCTCCAAAAGGAGTTTAACCTGCCCAAGAACCGCCTAATCTGTGACATGCCCACCAGGTGGAACTCAACGTTGGCCATGCTGCAGCGGCTGCACACGCAGCAGAGGGCCATCAATGAGTACCTGTGCGACTATGGCACCAGGACAGGGTCAGGGGAGCTTGGTTTTTTTTCCCCACGCCAGTGGGCCATGATCAGGGATGCATACACTGTCCTGTCACCATTCGAGGAGGCCACGAGGATGGTGAGCACTGACAGTGCATGCATCAGTGACACTGTCCCCCTTGTCCACCTGTTGGAGCACACGCTGCGTGGAATAATGGACAGGACACTTGAGGCAGAACAGAGGCAGGAAGAGGAGGACTTCCTTAGCTCTCAAGGCCCCCTTTATCCAGACAGTGTTCCTGCGTGCCCACCGATCACACAGGAAGAGGACGAGGAGGAGGAGGAGGAGGAGGAAGATTGTGTCAGTATGGAGGTGGAGCCTGGCACTCAGCATCAGCAGCAGTCTTTAAGGGATCAGTCCCAAGGAACACATGGACTTGTACGTGGCTGGGAGGAGGTGGCTGCGGACGTTGTTGTCCTTAGTGACCCAGAGGACTCCGGACCGAATGCCTCAGCAAACCTACGCTACATGGCCTCCCTGATCCTGCAAAGCCTGCGTAAGGATCCTCGTATTCGTGGTATCAAGGAGAAGGACCAATACTGGCTGGCAACCCTCCTTGATCCACGTTACAAGGGTAAGGTTGCGGACCTTATCTTGCCATCGCAGAGGGAGCAGAGGATGAAACATCTTCGGGAGGCCTTGCAGAAAGGTCTGTGCAACGCGTTCCCAGAGACTGGGAGGTTACAAACTCCTGTTTCTGGACAACGTGTTGCTGAGGCTTCGGTCAGTCAAAGAAGGAGCGGTGGAGAAGGTGGCCGTCTGACCGATGCGTTCAGACAATTTTTTGGTCCGCAGCCCCAAGGTATGATCGGTTCCAGCAACCATCGCCAGCGTCTGTTTTACATGGTGCAGGAATACCTAGGGGCAAGATCAGACTTGGACACCTTTCCCACCGAAAATCCTCTGGGTTACTGGGTCTTGAGGATGGATCACTGTCCAGAGCTTGCACAGTATGCAATTGAGCTACTGGCCTGTCCTGCATCCAGCGTTCTTTCGGAACGCACATTCAGTGCTGCTGGAGGCATGGTAACCGATCACAGGGTGCGTCTGTCCACCGACTCGGTCGATCGGCTGACCTTCATAAAAATGAATCAGTCTTGGATCACCACCAGCTACCAAGCACCTGATGCTGATGTAACCGAATAATTTTTTTTGAAATCTCAGATCCCTTCAAAGACTGCCTATGCTAATGCTGAGTGACTATCCCTGAGTAATTATCCTCTTCCTCCTCAATCATCACGCTGATAGCTTGTAAGAACATTTTTGGTTCTGGGCGCCACCACCAGTGCCTAAGGCACAATTTTTCAGCCCCTGTTTAACAGGGGCGTGTAATTAAAATTTTTGATGTAATACTTTGCAGCAGGGCTCGTTCCTGCATTCCAACTAGAGTGTCTGTGAGGGGTTGCAGTGTTGTGGCACCAGCACCAGTGCCTAAGGCCCAATTTTTCTGCCCCTGTCTAACAGGGGCGTGTAATTACAATTTTTGATGCAATACTTTGCAGCAGGGCTCGTTCCTGCGTTCCAACTAGAGTGTCTGTGAGGGGTTGCAGTGTTGTGGCACCAGCACCAGTGCCTAAGGCCCAATTTTTCTGCCCCTGTCTAACAGGGGCGTGTAATTACAATTTTTGAAGCAATACTTTGCAGCAGGGCTCGTTCCTGCGTTCCAACTAGAGTGTCTGTGAGGGGTTGCAGTGTTGTGGCACCAGCACCAGTGCCTAAGGCCTAATTTTTCAGCTCCTGTTCAACAGGGGCATGTAATTACAATTCTTGATCTAATATTTCACAGCAGGGCCCTGTGAGGGCTTACAGTGTTGTGGCCACAGCAACACCTAAGGCCCAAATTTCTGCTGAGTATATAGGGCAGGACCCTACTTTCAAACATCTAACTTACAAACGACTCCTACTTGCAAACGGAAGGAGACAACAGGAAGTGAGATGAAATCTACCCTTAGGAAGGGAAATTCTCTCCTGTAAGAGTTAATATGGGAAAAAAATTTCTCCTTTCCACTGATGCTTTCCAATCCTTGTTCCACAAAAAAACCCAAATTTTCAAAAAACATTTTTCATTGGGACAAAAAGTGAGGTGAAATCTTCTGAAGAGGAGGAAAGACAGCAAAACAAATGTCACAGGGGTGATAACCCTTCCCTATGTTTTCCAAAAAGCTTAGAAAAGATTTTTTGGCTGGAGCTAAACACGTTAAAAATGTTCAAAATTACAAACAGATTCTACTTAACAACAAACCTACAGTCCCTGTCTTGTTTGCACTGCCTGTATACTGCTGTTCAGAGTATATAGGGCCTGGTGGCCCCACACCTTTCCTTATTTTAATTTGGGTGCGGGGTTCCCCTTAATATCCATACAAGACCCAAAGGGCCTGGTAATGGACTGGGGGGTACCCATGCCGTTTGTCTCACTGATTTTCATCCATATTGCCATGACCCGACATGACATTAAACCCGCAAGCAGTTTTAAATGAGATTTTTTCCTTTAAAAATGACATTTGGTGCAGGGACTGTTCTAAACACGGGAAACACACGTCACTTTACAGGCATACTATAGACACCCCCCAGGTACGATATTTAAAGGAATATTTCACTTTTTTTTTTTTACTTTAAGCATCATTAAAATCACTGCTCCCGAAAAAACGGCCGTTTTTAAAAGTTTTTTTTGCATTGATACATGTCCCCTGGGGTAGGACCCGGGTCCCCAAACCCTTTTTAGGACAATACCATGCAAATTAGCCTTTAAAATGAGCACTTTTGATTTCGAACGTTCGAGTCCCATAGACGTCAATGGGGTTCTAACGTTCGTGCGAACTTTCGGTCCGTTCGCGGGTTCTGGTGCGAACCGAACCGGGGGGTGTTCGGCTCATCCCTAGTGAGGAACAATGCCTTTCTCAGCATGATGGAACACCTTCTCCCAAACATCCAAGAACAGTTTGGTGAGGAACAATGCCTATCTCAGCATGATGGAACACCTTCTCCCAAACATCCAAGAACAGTTTGGTGAGGAACAATGCCTATCTCAGCATGATGGAACACCTCCCAACCCTCCAAGAACAGTTTGGTGAGGAACAATGCCTTTCTCAGAATGATGGAACACCTTCTCCCAACCATCCAAGAACAGTTTGGTGAGGAACAATGCCTTTCTCAGCATGATGGAACACCTTCTCCCAACCATCCAAGAACAGTTTGGTGAGGAACAATGCCTATCTCAGCATGATGGAACACCTTCTCCCAACCATCCAAGAACAGTTTGGTGAGGAACAATGCCTATCTCAGCATGATGGAACACCTTCTCCCAACCATCCAAGAACAGTTTGGTGAGGAACCATGACAATGCCTTTCTCAGCATGATGGAACACCTTGCCATAAAGCAAAAGTGATAACTAAGTGGCTTGGGGAACAAAACATTGAAATTTTGAGTCCATGGCCAGGATTCTCCCCATACCTTAATCCCATTGAGAACTTGTGGTCAAGCCTCAAGAGGCAGGTGAACAAAAAAAAACCCCACAAGTTCAGACAAACCCCAAGCATTGATTATGGAAGAATGGGCTGCCATCAGTCAGGATGTGGCCCAGTAGCTGATTGATAGCATGCCAGGGAAAATTGCAGAGGTCTTGAAAAAGAAGGGTCAACACTGCAAATATTGACTCTCTGCATAAACTTCATGTAATTGTCAATAAAAACCTTTGACGCCTATGAAATGCTTGTCATTATACTTCAGTATCCCATAGTAACATCTGACAAAAAAAGATCTAAAAACACTGAAGTAGCAGACTTTGTGAAAATGTATATTTCTGTCATTCTCAAAACTTTTGACCACGGCTGTACAGAACAATTGGCCTCAATGTTGAGGAGATCAGGGGGGGGGTAAGATAGTTTACGAAGCTTAGCAAAAAGTGACTGGGCAGGGCTGACACCACTCATTCAACTAAAGTTTTGTGTGTTTGTTAGCCCATATGAGAATTTAGTAGCTGATTGCAGATCATTTGGGTATTTTTCTGTACTGGTGGGTCTTTACGAGGATTAAACATGGGAAAATGTGCATGTATTGGGGAGATGTACTGAATATGTTTGCACTTTAGGACACCCTTTACACAATAAGGACTCTCGGGGACGGCCACGTTCAATGACCTCATCTTTCGTGAGTCCTAGCAAAAGAAAAAAGAGAAAGTGTGGGACACCCCTAAGAGCATCAGCTTTCATTCTCACCAGTATCAGTATGCATAAACTCTGCTCACTTGAATACTTGGCTGGGATACACAGTATTGAGCATTACGCCATTAGCATGTCTTTGCGTATTTTTTTTTTTTTTTTCAAATATTCTTTATTTATCCAGAAAAATTATCATAAACTTCAAAAGTACAGCTGTAATTTCTCTCAATACTGAGTTGCTAACATCAAATTTAGAATAAGGGGGAGGAAGGCCCGGAGGAGAGAACGAAGAGGGAGAAAGGTCCAAATGAGCTCTGTAATATTACATAGAGGTGTATATAAAAATAAAAATGCATAAGTATGAAAATGTATTTACATAGCCACAGGGTTGGGTCGAAGAGGGGCAGGAGGTACAGCTGCCCCAGGCGCAGTATAAAATATACATAAGTATGAAAAAAGTATATACATAGCCACAGGGTTGGGACGAACGGGGGCAGAAGGGGCTGCTGCCCCAGGCGCAGTGTTTTCATATAAAAAAAATATACATAAGTATGAAAAAAGTATATACATAGCCACAGGGTTGGGTTGAAGGGGGGTAGGAGGGGAAGCTGCCCCAGGTGCAGTATTTTCATATAAAAATAAATATACATAAGTATGAAAAAAACTATATACATAGCCACAGGGTTGGGGCGAAAGGGGGCAGGAGGGGAAGCTGCCCCAGGTGCTGTGCTTTCATATAAAAATAAATATACATAAGTATGAAAAATGTATATGCATAGCCACAGGGTTGGGACAAAGGGGGGCTGGGGGGACCGCTGCCCCAGCGCAGTGTTTTCATATGGGGGGGCATCCAGGAAAATATACCCTGCCCTTTGCCAGTGCTGCAGAGTCACTGCTCCATAATGTCCCTTTGGGAATTTGTGCTCATTCACCCAAATGAGCATTGACTGATGTAGGATGGGAAGACCTGGCTCATCATTGATGTTCCTATTCATCCCATAGGTGTTCAGTAGGGTTCAGTTCAGGGCTCTGTGCAGGACACTGGAGTACCTTCACACCAAACTGGTCAAACCATGTCTTTATGGAGCTGGTCATCTCATTCCAAAACCATGGCCATTCATATGGAGCTTCTCCCCTCCCACTATGGCCATTATAATGTAATTGCCCCCCTTTGTGGCTATAACCACTTCCACTTTTGGGGAAAGGTTTCCATAAAACTTTGGAGCATGTCAGTAGGAATTCGTGTCCATTTGTAATGTTGGATGAAAAGACCTGGCTCACAATCAGTGTTCCAATTCGTTTAAGATTTTGAGGGTGTCTGTGGGAATTTGTACCCATTTGTTCAGTAGGGTTCAGGAACCAAAGTGTGGAGTGGGGGTCCAGGCATCCATTCAAGGCAAATGCTACAGCCAAAAGAGAATTTGTAAAGTCAAGTACTGATGTTTGATAAGAAGACCTGGATCACAATCGGCCTTCCAATTCAGCCCAAAGGTGTTCAGTAGAGCTGAGGTCAGAATTCTGTGAAGGAAACTCAAGTTTCTTTACACTATACTGGTCAAACCATGTCTGATGGAGCTGGACATCTCAATCTAAAACCATGGCCCCCTATGGCCAATAATATGGAGTCTCCCCTCTTTGTGGCCTTTAACCACCTCCACTCTTGTGGAAAGGTTTCCTTAAGACTTTGGAGTGTGTCTGTAGGAATTTGTGCTCATCTGTGATGTTAGATGAGAAGACCTGGCTCACAATCAGTGTTTCAATTCATCCCAAAGACATTCAGTAGGGTTGAGGTCAAGCCTCTGTGCATGACACTTGAGTTCCCCCACACCAAACTGGTCAAATCATATCTTTATGGTGTTGGCTTTGGGCAAAGCCATATTGGAACATTAAAGGTCCTTCTCCAATCACAAAATTGGATGCACACTATTGCCTAAAATGTCTTTGTATGATGTCACAGTAACAGTACCCTTCAATGGAAACATCTGCACCCAACAATCAAAACTTATATTTGGCTGTGTACATAATTGTGAGGGTTAGGTTTTCCCAAAGGCTACATAGTTTATCTCTAATTGTGATGACCATATATTAAAATGACCAAATGGAAGTATGTTTGCCTCTGCATCCTGTAATTCTGCAGACATTGTTTCTTGAAAAAATGGACAAATTTCCAACTTTTCCTCCCAGATTTTAGAACTCTTGTAAAAACTGGTCAAACCATGTCTTTATGGAGCTGAACATCTCATTCCAAAACCATGGTTATTCATATGAAATTTCCCCCCTTTCCCCTATAGCCATTAAAATGGAGTCGTCCCCTCATTGAAGCTATAACCGCCTCCACTCCTGTGAAAAGGTTTCCATAAAGCCTCGTACACACGGTACGATTGTTGGCAGGGAATTGCATGTTGACAGACTGTTGTCCTAAAATCTTACCGTTAGTACGCTCCTTTTGACAATTGCTGTCCAACTTTCGTCCAACAAATGTTGGATGACAGGCTAGTAAATTTTCGTCAGACAACGGTTTGACGTCAGATTTTCGTATGGTCAGTACACAAATACGTCACACAAAAGTCGAAAGTACAAACACGCATGCTCGAAATCAATGCTCACCAAACACAAAATTAGCAGAAAGGGCCCAAAGGGTGTCACTCAAGAGCTGAAATTCCTCGTAGTACGTCACTACGTTTGTGTTTGTGGCACGACAATTGTGTACTGTGTACTGTGTATTGCCCTTTGGACAAAAATCAGACGCTCAGTTGGCCAACAATCGTACCGTGTGTACGAGGCTTTAGACTTTTGAGTGTGTCTGTAGACAGTAGTCGTGCCCATCTCTAATGTTGGAAGAAAGAACCTGGCACACAATCATTGTTCAAATTCATCCCAAATATGTTCAGTAGGGTTGAGATCAGGGTTCTGTGCAGGACACTCGAGTTCCTCCAAACCAACTGGTCAAACAATGTCTTTATGGAGTTGGCTTTGGATACAGCCATGCTGGAACATAAAAGGTCCTTCCCCAACCACAAAATTGGAGGCACACAATTACCTAAAATGTCTTTGTATGATGTCACAGTAACAGTACCCTTCACTGGAAACACCTAAACCCAATACTCAAAACATACAGTACTTTTGGCCGCTTAAGTAATTGTGATGGTTAGGTTTTACCAAACTTTTGGGCTACCTAGTGTATCTCTAATTGTAACTGTATATTAAAATGACCAAATGGAAGTATGGTTGCCTGTGCAGCCCTGTAATTCTGCAGACATTCCTTCATGAAAGATTTACCAGTTGCCAACTTCTCCTCCCAGATTTTATAACTCTTGTAAAAATGGTCAAACCATATTCTTTACGGAGCTGGACATCTCATTCCAAAACCATGGCCATTTATATGGAGTTTTTCCACTCCTCCTACGGTTATTGATATAGAGTCACCCATCTTTGTGGCTCTAACCGCCTCCACTCTTGTGGAAAGGCTTCCATAAAACTTTGGAGTGTATCTGTAGGAATTCATGCCCATCTGTAATGTTGGATGAGAAGACCTGGCTCACGAACGATGTTTCAATTCAAGACGTTCAATAGGGTTGAGGTCAGAGTTCTGTGCAGGACAGTCGAGTTCCTCCAAACCAAACTGGTCAAACCATATGTTTATTGAGTTGGCTTTGGGCACAGCCATGCTGGAACATAAAAGGTCCTTCCCCAACCACAAAGTTGGAGGCACGCAATTACCTAAAATGTCTTGGTATGATGTCACAGTAACAGTACCCTTCATTGGAAACACCTAAACCCAATACTCAAAACATACTTTTTGGCCGTGTAAGTAATTGTGATGACCACCTAGTGTGTCTCTAATTGTAACCATACATTGAAATGGCCCAATGGAGGTATGGTTGCCGCCTGTGCAGCCCTGTAATTCTGCAGACATTCCTTCTCGAAAAAATTGACAAATTCCCACCTTCTCCTCCCAGGTTTTGGAATGGCTTGTAAAACGGCTTGTAAAAAGTGATCCTGCCTCATGCGTGTATAAAGTACATGTGATTTAGTGTGTGCCAATCAATTTTTATAAGCATGGAGCACATTCCTAAAATCTTCAGCTGCCCTGCAAGGAATACATGTCTGTGCTTATTAGGGGACTCTTAAGGGTTACAGACTTGCTTCTGATGTTTCCATGAGGTTCTTAGTCTTAAAAAAAGAATTCTTATTCTTTTTTTTTTTTTGCATTGCAAATGAGTTGTTTGCTGATTAAATTTTTAAGAGGAAATAAAAAACACATTATTTATATCTTTAAAATGTGAAAGGAGCTAAAAATTCCTTCAGGATATACAGTACTGTATAATAAAATGTACATCACGGTCTAAAGCGATGACATATTCAGAAATGTTAATAATTCATATAAGGACAAAGGGCAGAGCCGCACAAATATTTCCTATATGGTTTTTTTGTAGCCAACGGTGTATCCACAATTGTTGATTTATACCAGATATATTCTAAATATAATCTTATTTATTCGGTCTGTAAACAGCTGTTTTGTGTTCATCAGATCTTGTCAGAGCAAATTATGGAAAGTGCTTCTGCCGCTATGGTCTAGCACTTGGGGAACAACAAAAGTGTACAATAAATAAAGATTTCGATGTTGAGGTAATAATCATCCTGATTACCTTCTGTTTCTAAAAGGTTAAACGTCACATGACTGAAGGATTAGTCATTAAGGGGCCTCTTAGTACCCGAAACTTTTCCCAAGGATAAACACCAGACTTCATGACATGAATTTAATTGGCCGCAGCAGCAATTTGGTTAACCATAGTAATAAACAAACAACAATAAAAAAACGACGGGCAAAATATATAAACTTAAATTGGAAAAAACGGGAGACCCCCTAACGGGGCTTTAATGCAGCCAATAATGAAATGTAACACAATTCAAAGTTCGATGGATGGTCAAGAGGTTTTATTAGTATAAAACAAAATTTTGGACAAAATTTTACTTAGTGCATTCTGACATGTAAAGGTCAGGACATGAACTAGAATATAAATTATAAAATTGGTCAGGGAGCAGTGTACAGTACAATCCACCATGGGCAACAAAGGTAAAACAGCATGAATATTAAATCGTAAAATCCTGACGCGTTTCGACCCCAGTGGGTCATCTTCAGAGGATAGGTGTTTGACAGCAGTCAAAATGCTCTTAGTGATTGTAGAAGGCCAAAGTATGAGGGAATTACCCTCTCATGTGTCTCCGATTTCCCCAGTGGTGGGTCGGTCCCCCCGGAGAGCAGACATCGCGCACGCATACCTTGCGAGGGATCACACATTGAATAACCCCCAAATTTGGGAGGGGAGGAGGGGCATGCACTGCACCAGTGATGTAAGGCTGCAGGACGGAGGCATGAGGTGTTCCAGAAAAAAAAAAAAATAATGGGTGTATTAGACCCATTAGACCCACATTTCCGTATTAGACCCTAATTTGGTCAGTGAAGTTAGCTGGGATGCCCACCTGTTGCCTTTTTTCTCAATGTGGAACAAGCCAGTGCATGGAAAGTCATTGATTTAGTGGGGGTAGTGATACCACCATTCAACAAATGACTCTAGTCTACAGCAGCTGGAGGTTCTGGTGGGCAAGCTGGCCAAATCTGGACATTTAGTTACCCATTCTGAGAACTTCAAACAGTTAGAGTATGGGTCAAACTCACCATCTGTCAAACCCTTAGAAGCTCACCCCTAATAATAAAAAATAGCACTTCCTTGGGTTCGGTTTGCTAGACATTCACTGAACCCAGCCTGAAATCCACTCCACTTGGAAAATTGGCCATCTAGTTCACTCGTTCGGCATTCCTCACACAGTTAAAATTTGGGTCAAGTTTACAAAATCTGCAACCCTTAGAAGCACATTCTTAAAATAAAAAAATAAAACTGCCCTGAGTTCGTGTGCTGGACATTGCCAAACTCAGTTTAAAACCTACTAACCCCGAACATTAGGCCCAAGCCCTATTGAACTCTATGGGCGCCACATTTCCATATTTGACCATATTTGGTCAATGAAGTTAGCTGGGATGCCCACCTGTTGCCTTTTTTCTCAACGTGGAACAAGCCAGTGGATGGGAAGTCATTGATTTAGTGGGGGTAGTGATACCTCCACTAAACGAATGACTCTTGGCTGCAGCAGCTGAAGTTTCTGGTGGGCAAGCTGGCCAAATCTGGCCATTTAGTTCACCTGTTAGGTAAACCTTAAACAGCTAGAGTTTGGGTCAAACTCACTATCTGTCGAACCCTTAGAAGCTCATCCTTAATAATAAAAAATAACACTTCCCTGAGTTCGGTTTGCTGGACATTCACTGAACCCAGCCTAAAATCCACTAAAGTAACCACAAACATAAGTCCCAAAACCTATTGAAGTCTATGGGGGCCAAAATCCCATATTTAACCATATTTTGTCAATGACATTAGTTGAGATGCCCTTTTTTTTGATGGGGAACAATCCAGAAGATGCAAATTCATTGATTTAGTAGAGGTAGTGCTATCACCACGAAATTAATGACTCTTGGCAGCAGCAGCTGGAGATTGACAAATTGGGTGGGCAAATTGACCATCTAGTTCAGCCGTTTGGCAGATCTCAAACAGGTAAAGTTTGGGTCAAATTCACCATCTGTCTAAACCCTTATGCCGCGTACACACGAGCAGACTTTTCGACCGGACTGGTCCGACAGACTTTTCAACAGACCTTTAACGGACTTCCGACAGACTTTCCCAATGAACGGACTCGCCTACACACGATCACACCAAAGTCCGACGGATTCGTATGTGATGATGTACGACCGGACTAAAATAAGGAAGTTCATAGCCAGTAGCCAATAGTTGCCCTAGCGTCGGTTTTCGTCCGTCGGACTAGCATACAGATGAGTGGATTTTTCGATAGGACCTGGATCCGGCGGAGTTCCGACGTAAAGATTTGAAACATGTTCCAAATCTAAAGTCCGTCAGATTTTCATCCGATTGAAGCCCACACATGGTCGAATTGTCCACCGGACTCGGTCCGTCGGACCAGTCCGGTCAAAAAGTCCGCTCGTGTGTACGCGCCATTAAAAGCTCATTCTTAATAAAACCCCAAACATAAGGCCCAAACACTATTGAAGTCTATTGGAACCAAATTTCAATATTTGACCATATTTGGTTAATGATGTAAGCTGGGATGCCCTCCCATTGCCTGTTTATCCTTGCGAAACAAGCCAGTGGATGGGAAGCCATTGATTTAGTGGGGTTTGTGTGCTGGACTTTGCCGAACCCAGTCTAAAATCTACTAACATAAGGCCCAAGCCCTAGTGAACTCTATGGGAGCCACATTTCTATATTTGACCGTGATTTGGTCAATGAAGTTAGCTGGGATGCCCACCCGTTACCTTTTTCTCATTGTGGAACAAGCCAGTGGATGGGAAGTCATTGATTTAGTGGGGGTAGTGATACCGCCATTCAACAAATGACTCTTTGGCTACAGCAGCTGGAGGTTCTGGTGGGCAGGCTGGCCAAATCTGGCCATTTAGTTACCCATTCTGAGAACTTCAAACAGCTAGAGTTTGGGTTCAACTCATCATCTGCCCAACCTGAAGTTCATCCATATCAATCACCTTGGTTCCTGTAAGTTAGAGCTGTATTGGGACAAAATACGCAGAGAGTCATACTTTAGTATCGTGGGTCATATAACTACAGTGGAGGTATTGATACATCAAACACAGCTCACCCCCTGCATACATAATTACAGAGCAAACATCTCCTTTTATCCCTTGAGTGCTCAGTGTATAAGTAACATGATCATACAATCAGCAAGGCTTAAAAATACAAGCCGTAGTAACTAACGTAAACAAAATAAAAGAATGCCACAGAAGAGGCTTTCCTGTCTAATGAAAGTAAGAACAGGCATCTTGTGGTTGCCCTTAAGCTGGACTTTAACTTTAAAAAAAATGCTAAATGTTCTACAGACTTTCAAATCAAATCTGTTTCCAGATATCGAGACGTTTGGGTTTCCTAAGCCCTATTTTTATGAATGTTGATTGATGCAACATAAGACTTTTATCATAATTTTCAAAAAACAAGTCATTCGGAGGGGGAAGAGCTTTAGGTGATTGTAGCTGTGGGTTGTAGCTAACAAAAACAACTGTCCATGGTAGTTTTTTTTTTTTTATATGCACCAACATTTTAATTTTCAGGACATGCTTTTGGGGCTGTCCCCTTTTCTGTTTCAAATGCCACTTCATGCATTGACTTACCTCCATAGACACGGCCTGCCCAGACCACATGGTCACCTGCTGACTTTGCACCATTTGCGGGCAGATTAACTCTTCAATAAAACACAGACGTTGAATCCAATGGAATTTTACTTTAGCTAATTGCACTTCAGAGAATGTTTTTCCTGTCTTTTGCAAAGGTAAGAAGACAATGATTTTCATGAGCTCTGTCTCTGCAATGTACTACTGACTGAGGGAACATGGAAGACGTGGGGATGGTCTGACCAGGACTAAAATAACTAGCACTAAACGGGGGGAAGGACAGAAGAAGATACCAAAACGCCATTTTGCAAAGGTCATGGGAAGGTGGAAGATCTATGCTGGACAATAGATCAAAGCGGTTGTATACCTTTTTATGTTACTTTTACATACAGGTAAGCCTATAATAAGGCTTACCTGTAGGTAAAATGAATATTTCCTAAACCTGTACGGTTTAGGAGATATTCACTTTGCACGTCACCGGCACATGCGCTATGAAGGCCAGGCTGAAGGTCCGGCGGGCGCTGCCGGACCTTGCCGGGTACAAGACGTAATTGCGGCTCCGGCCACTCACAGCGCCAAAACCGTGAACCCGGAAGATACACCGAGGGAATATGTCAGCTCCCTCGGCGTGGACCATGACCAGATGCCGAGGCCTCGTTCTAAGGTGAGTATTTCATAATGAGCTAGTATGCGGTGCATGCCTTTGCCTTACAGGTTTTTTTGTTCTCAGTGCGGGTATACAACCACTTTAAGTGGGAAATCTGCATGGCAAGTTGTCCATTGGGGTGGTAATGTTTGGATTGAACGGTTACATGTGGGGTGCACGGGATATGCCTTAGTATAACTCTTCTGGGCAGATATCTAACATCTGGCCTTGTGGAGGACTCTGTCTATTGGTGATCTATTGGTGATCTGTTGGTGATCTTCTCTTTTTACATTTGATGTTTGAGGTTTGTCTGTTTAGCCATATCAACTTTTCATATACGATTGTGGATCCTGAGAAAGCAAGTTATATGAAACGCGTTAACCCTTTGCGCCTGTACCAGTTGTTGATTACATATTTTTGAAAACAGTTTAGCTATGGACTATGACAGTCAAAAATACATGTGTTTTTTATGTGTCTTTAACCATTGCAATAAAGCTTTGTGATTTTATGTATGTGTTGTGTAACCTTTTCTATTATGGCACAATTTAAAGTCCCGGGTTGTTGGTCTTTGATGGGTATAGTGCCTGAATAGATTTTATTTCCATCCACATTTTCGATTTTTTTACAGATACCAAAATCACATTAGTAAACAAGGTGCAGTAGCTCAAAACTGCCACTTGATGTCAGCATACTGAAAAAAAAAGATAACTTCATGTAGTTGTCAGAAACCATAAAACAGGAGACGGAAAGTGCAGTTAAAATCACGCCTTTTTATGAAATGGCAAAAATAACACAGTTCAGGAACGTAGTCAAAAACAGAAGCCATGCTATGGATGCCAGAGATGGTAATCAGATTAGCCAGGATCAGGAAACCAGAAGTTAGCGAAGTCAGGAGCAAAATTCAGGAACAAAAACTGAGGGGAAGTCAGCCAGGCCAAGTCATTCACAGAGCACAGGAAGGAAGCACTTAGAGATCATAGAGATACAAAAAACACAGTCACTTCCATCGCTAATAGGTCTTCCAAGGTGTGGAGTAATAGATGTCAGATAAAATGGTGGTGTGAAAGATATATATGGTATCCCAAAACTAGGTGGATGCTGCCTTCCTCAGATGGGGTAATCCGAAAGGAACTACAAGAAAAACAGAAATTGAAGGCGCACAACTTAGCTCTGAGGAAGGGGTGCGCCCCCTGAAACGCGTTAGCTGTACCCTGTTTTCTTTGCATGTCCATGCACTGTGTTTTTGGCCTTTTGGCAGTTGCATTTTGTGAGTACCCACTTTTATACAAACATTTCTTATTATTAAATTATCTTTGGTAATGCACTAAGTGTGCGCGCCTTCCATTTCTGTTTTTCACTTAGAGATCATAGACCATGCAAGGGCAAGGAGGAAATACTGCTACATTCAGATGCACCCTCTGCTGTCCTTTGTGTGGACATTATTTCCTTTGGGGATGTAAAGGTTAATGGCCAGGAATGTTGTGAGGAGATCTTTGGCATGGAGTGGAGCAAAAGATGGCTGAGGGTTAAAGCCTGAAACAAGAGGGTTACTGTTCCAACAGGAGAGGAATAGAGTTGGGTGAACAGTTCAAGCCGAGCAAAAGTTTATCCCATGATCGGCGCGCGGGGGGGTGGTGCTGCTCACCTCCCCCCTTTCCCGACCTGCCGAGCTGCATGGTCAGATAATGGTCTGGTATGGATTTTGGAGGGGAACCTCACATCATTTAAAAAAAAAATTGGCGCGGGGTGCCTCTTAAAATCCATACCAGACCCAAAGGGGGTCCCCCACGCCATTTTACTTTACATTTTTGTATTTACCGCAAAGGTATTGTTTTTCCGACAATTTAAATGTAATTTTTTTTCTTTAGAAATGTCAGTTTTGCTGCAGCAGGTTCTATACATGGTACAGAAGCACCAGTTTACAGGCAGACTAAGGGGACCCCCAGGTATTATGATAAAAGGAGATTTTCATTTTTATTGCTTCACTTTTTTGATTTTATTGTTTCACTTAAAAATCAATGCTCCTGTAAAAACAATCTTTCCTGACCTGCCGGGCTGCATGGTCAGATAATGGTCTAGTATGGATTTTGGAGGGGAACCTCACATCATTTAAAAAAAAAAATGGCGTGGGGTGCCCCTTAAAATCCATACCAGACCCAAAGGGGCATCCCCACGCCATTTTTCTTTACATTTTTGTATTTCTAGCAAAGGTATTGTTTTGCCGGCAATTTAAATGTCATTTTTTTCTTTATAAATGTCAGTTTTGCTGCAGCAGGTTCTATACATGGTACAGATACGCCACTTTACCCGCAGACTAAGGGGACTCCCCAGGTACTATGATAAAAGGAGATTTTCATTTTTATTGTTTCACTTTTTTTGATTGTATTGTTTCACTTTAAAATCACTGCTCCATTTTTTGCATTGGTACAGGGCAAGTACCCGTGCCCCTATACCCTTTTTATGGCCAATAACTTGCATATAAGCCTTCAAAATAGGGCCTTTTGGGTTTTCAAGTTCGAGGTCCCATAGACTTTAATAGGGTTCGGGTCTGAACTTTTGCGATGTACAGGTGTTCAGGGGGGTTCGGCCCAACTCTAGAGAGGAAGCAGGCGACATTACTAGCCAATCCCGTGTCCCCTCTTGCGCGTACGCCCATCAAATTGTCCTTTTTCTCCTTTAGAACTTTGAAATGAAAGTAATCGTTGCTCTTTAAACTTTTTAAGCGGTGATGGGATGTTTTTTGTACTTACTATGATAATTATGAGCTTGTCAAAGCTGAACGTGCCTTGTCTAGACAAAACAAATTACACTGTTTGCAGGATATTCTTCATTCAGAGGCTATTATGTAATCAGATATGTTTACAATAAACTGATCATGTGTTTCACATTGCTATGCTCTGTGAATTTTTTAACCGGTAATGCTTTTCTTCTGCTTGAAATCAGTTCAGCGATTACCCTAAGCATCTTTTTCGTATACAAAACCAATGCATAGGAAATGATATATAATTGACACGGTCAAAGCCTTTAACCACTGACAACTGAACATAATTATTAGTTGGGATATTTTCTAATACGGTGATTAGAAAATCACACATTGAATAGCCCGTTGGCCATGTGAGGGTAGAGAATTCATATGAGGATATAAAACCGAATTCCTCTACCAGGTGCATTAAAATTGCCATGTGTTTTGTTGATTCCCAGATGTGAAGTGTCATAAAACGGCCTTTGACCAACAGCTAAATTCTTAGAATGTCTTTGTCATATTCATAAACATGGCTTCGCTCCCTGGATAAAAGGAGTTTTGTTATTTTATTGGTCAGGTTATAGCTGCTTTACAAGCTTTAGAACAAGACCTATACTGGGGTGTATTATTAGATTACTGGAAAGCAGTAGAGGGACTCATGGGTCCTGGGCAGAGGCGGCTGGTGGTTTTTTTGTTTAGGTTGGTTGCAAACAACCAACCCCCCCCTGTGGCACCTCAAACCCCCCCTGCTGTCTGCCAGTCCACCGGCACGTACCCCCATCGGCAGCAGGGATCGCCAGGCACATCGGGGATCTACAGGGCACATCGGGGATCAGCGGGGCACATCTGGAAATAGCGGACACATCGGGCAGGGGGACAGGCTTCAGTGGGCATCAGGCAGCGTCTCCTGTGTCCTCTTCCCTTCTAAGATCACATGCGTGTCCTCCCTTCCTCCTAGGCATCCAATAGGATCACCTGACCTTTCAGCCAATTGGGAAAGGGGTAACAGACCCGCGCTTCCTGATTGGCGGAGAGGCGATTCAGTGTTAGAAAAGTGAATATTCATTCACTTTTCTAACACATCTGGGTGGGCTCCGAGTGCAATGCTGTTCGCTCCAAGTCTACCCTATTTTGAAGCCTATTGGGTGGTTCTAATCAGGTCCTTCAAAAAAACACCCTTGCCGCTGTAATTCAGGTTCCCGGTATCCTGAAAGGGGCCGGATGCATAAATAGGGCATGAATCTATCCATTACCATACAGGGGGGTGGCGTGGAGAGAGGGGGCGGCGCCCATGCACCCTTAATGGATGGGCCGCCCGTGGTCCTGGGCAAGAGTAGGTGTCGAAACAAAAGGAGTTTCATCTGTCTAATGATCTGGTGGAGCGCTGTCCCTCTTTGTGAAAGGCTGGAGGGCATTTTTACAACGGTCTACTTGTCACCCCACGTGGGTTCTTGCGCCAAGATATAGCTTCTTCCACTCTGGAACCAGGAACCTGGTATCACAGCTATATATTTTATCCCAGGACTAGGAGACTCTAGCTTAGGTGCAAACTGGAACTGACTTTATTGTAAATTGTAAATTCACACAGAATATTTATACCACACAAGATCAGTTAAGAGCTTGATCACATTACCCTACACAATGCAAACTGTAAATAGTAATATCATTAACATATCTAAAGAACAGCCAACATAAATATAAACAGTAAGCTAATTAACAACTAGTCACATAGACAAGCCTAGGTGACTCATGTCACTGCCCACCCAGACAATTAATCAGGGATCCCACCTCAGATTGTTCAGCACCGGTCTACAACCCCGAATACACAAAGTACATTACACATGCTGTCTTCAGGTGTTTGGCTTTAACTTGCGTAATCTGTCCACTAGAAAAGACAAAACTCATAAAATGTTCCAGCAGTCTAAAAAAAGTGGAAATAATTTATCTTAATAGATTTCTTGAGGGATATTGTTTGATAAATATTTCTGTCCCAAGTGGAGAAGCTTCTCCAACCCAGTCTGCAGGAGGGCCACCATAATTCCTCTGACCATTAACCTGTACAATATTAATATTACACATCTCCATCCACTCCAGAAAGGAAGCCTTATTGTCTTTATTTAGAGAATGAATCCAAGCCTCACTCTCAGCGTTCATCACGGTGTTGTCCATCATTAGAGAATGATCTGCTCTCTCCATGGGATCAGAGGCTGAACTGAGCTCTTTTCCATGCTTCTGACTGGGAGAAGCAGACAAAATCCCTGGTCTCTTCCATGAGCCATAATCATTGGGTGGAAGGTTAGCCCCTAGTCCCCTCCAAAAGCCCCCGTCCTGGTTAGGTCTGTCACAATTATGATATCTGAACTGTTGGGTTTCACATCAAACTTGTGGACACGCCATTCCAAAACCATGATCGTTACGTTTGTAGGCAGGCGCAGTCTGTTTTCTCCACTGTAGGTGGCGCTGGACTGCAGTGGCAAGACAGTGGGGAAGAGGAAGTGAAGACAAACTGGGTTTCTCTATGACTTCCTTTGAAACATAGGGCAGTGATCCATTGGATGTTCTTGCCTCATGTGACCCTGGTAGCCATCTTGGGTCTATTTAAGACTCTGACCCCGGGTTTTGACGTGCTTTATGCTAATGGCTAGTGTAGGGACAGGTCACCCAACTGTCAGGGACAGGGAAAGGTTCCGGTGGAATAGGGACTCTTAGGAACCTCCTCAGGAAGCTCCCTCTTTGGGTTGAACCGGCCAGGCCACTATCCGCTCCTTGTGAACAGAGGCTGTCTGCAGCTCGAAACCTCAATCCCTACCTCTGCACTGAACTGCGTGAGTGTCTCCGGTTAGGTGAGCCTCCCTGCCAGGCCTGTTTGTACTGTTTTTACTAGTTCTGCAATATACCGTTTTGGCACATTGGGACATCAGTGCCGCCTCTCAGTGCTCATCAGTGCTGCATATTACTGCCATCTCATCAATGCCCTTCAGTGTTGTCTCTTCAGTGCCCATAATTGCCACCTTATCAGTGCCCATCAGTGCTGCCTCCCAGTGCTCATCAGTGCTGCATATTACTGCCACCTCCTCAGTGCCCTTCAGTGCTGTCTCTTCAGTGCCCATAAGTTTCACCTTATCAGTGCCCATCAGTGCCACCTATCAGTGCTGCAGTTTAATGCCACCTCATCAGTGCCCTTCAGTGTTGTCTTATCAGTGCCCATAAGTGCCACCTTATCAGTGCCCATCAGTGCTGCCTATCAGTGCTGCATATTACTGCCACCTCATCAGTGCCCTTCAGTGCTGTCTCTTCAGTGCCCATAAGTGCCGCCTTATCAGTGCCCATCAGTGCCGCCTCTCAGTGCTCATCAGTTCTGCATATTACTGCCACCTCATCAGTGCCCTTCAGTGCTGTCTCTTCAGTGCCCATAAGTTTCACCTTATCAGTGCCCATCAGTGCCACCTATCAGTGCTGCATATTACTGCCACCTCATCAGTGCCCTTCAGTGCTGTCTTATCAGTGCCCATAAGTGCCACCTTATCAGTGCCCATCAGTGCTGCCTATCAGTGCTGCATATTACTGCCACCTTATCAATGCCCTTCAGTGCTGTCTCTTCAGTGCCCATAAGTGCCGCCTTATCAGTGCCCATCAGTGCCGCCTCTCAGTGCTCATCAGTGCTGCATATTACTGCCACCTCATCAGTGCCCTTCAGTGCTGTCTCTTCAGTGCCCATAAGTTTCGCCTTATCAGTGCCCATCAGTGCCACCTATCAGTGCTGCATATTACTGCCACCTCATCAGTGCCCTCCAGTGCTGTCTTATCAGTGCCCATAAGCGCCACCTTATCAGTGCCCATCAGTGCTGCCTATCAGTGCTGCATATTACTGCCACCTCATCAGTGCCCTTCAGTGCTGTCTCTTCAGTGCCCATAAGTGCTGCCTTATTAGTGCCCATCAGTGCCACCTATCAGTGCTGCATATTACTGCCAACTCATCAGTGCCCTTCAGTGCTGTCTCTTCAGTGCCCATAAGTGCCGCCTTATTAGTGCCCATCAGTAAAGGAGAAAAATTACTTGTTTACAAAGTTTTCTGACAGAAACTAAGGGGAAAAAAAATCTAATTTTTTGGATCTTTATTCTTTTTTTTTTTTTTTGCAAACAATAAAAAAACCCAGCTGTGATTAAATACCACCAACTTCTTATTTGTGTGAAAAAAATGATAAAAATGTCATCTGGGCACAGCGTTGCATGCCCGCGCAATTGTCATTCAAAGCCTGCCAGAGCTGAAAGCTGAAAATTGACGCCTGGGCAGGAAAGGTGGTGAAAGTGCCCCCCCCCCCCCCCGGTATTGAAGGGGTTAAACACTGACAAAGTTATCCCTGATACAACAACAAGCCCATAGTGGAAAAGGTAAAAATTGTTCCTAGATCCATAAGAGGAATACAGGTAGGAGAGCTGAAGTGGTTAACACTTACATAAATTTGATAGCCGATTTAAAAAAAAAAAAAAGATTTCTTGGCACATTGGTGAAAAGCTCTTTGCCGTCAAATATTACATCCATCTTTTTTTTTTCTTTTTTTTTTTTTACATTAACCTTCCTAATGGGGTTTGAGCTTTTTTTTTTTTTTTAACGAAGTCTGAATGAGCTTTATTGTGTTAAGGGCTTCTTTGTTAATATTATGTTAGTGTGACTAAGTTGATTCCTCATGGTGATGACTATAGCCCCTGGCAAACGACAGATGGAAATAAAGTATTTATTTTCTCGAGAATTTGGTCTAGGGTTACTCAGTCATCCGCAAGGCTCCTGTCAGTTCAGTTTAGTTGCCTGACGGTTGGAAAATTGTAAGTGTTTTATGGCGGGCTCTGACACTCGTGTCTTATTTTTTTTTTTAAGTAAAATTGTAAATTTTTCACAATGAAGTATTTGTCAGGATTTTCAGGACCACCCTGATCCCAATAAGGTTGGACACATCTGCATGTCTAATGTGCGCTGTTATACAAATATGGAGGTTGAAGAAATGGAATACGCCAATAGGTGGCAATGCGTGTTAGGCTGTCCTCCAAGTGGGCTTCTATGGCTCATCGATTACATTAAAAAAAAATTATTTACAGTTTTTAAAAATATATACATACACTATATTGTCAAGTTTCAGGGACATTCTTTGGTCTGAAGGCTTGATTTTACTCTACTCCTTACTTTATCTCATAATAATTTTCTCCTAAAAATTCTTAACCCACAAACATAATCATCCCCAAGATCTGTGCTCTTTATTGTTAATATATCTACCAATGGTTTGTGGATCAACCCTGGCATGCACGGCAGTTCCTTCATTGCAACAAACCCAAATCTCATCTCTACTCACTATCACCTGTTGGGTTCTACCATCCCTTAGCACAAGGGTCTTCAAACTATGGCCCTCCAGTTGTTCAAGAACTATGATTCCCATCATGCCTAGCCAGGGGTGTTGCTAGGTCTACAAAAGATCTGGGGCTAGAGCCCATAGCAGTGTAGTAAAGAAATGACCCTCCAGTTGTTCAAGAACTACAATTCCCATCATGCCTAGCCAGGGGTGTTGCTAGGTCTACAAAAGATCTAGGGCTAGAGCCCATAGCAGCGTAGTAAAGAAATGACCCTCCAGTTGTTCAAGAACTACAATTCCCATCATGCCTAGCCAGGGGTGTTGCTAGGTCTACAAAAGATCTGGGGCTAGAGCCCATAGCAGCGTAGTAAAGAAATGACCCTCCAGTTGTTCAAGAACTACAATTCCCATCATGCCTAGCCAGGGGTGTTGCTAGGTCTACAAAAGATCTAGGGCTAGAGCCCATAGCAGCGTAGTAAAGAAATGGCCCTCCAGTTGTTCAAGAACTACAATTCCCATCATGCCTAGCTAGGGGTGTTGCTAGGTCTACAAAAGATCTGGGGCTAGAGCCCATAGCAGCGTAGTAAAGAAATGACCCTCCAGTTGTTCAAGAACTACAATTCCCATCATGCCTAGCCAGGGGTATTGCTAGGTCTACAAAAGATCTGGGGCTAGAGCCCATAGCAGCGTAGTAAAGAAAGTCTTACACTTGGGCGAGCATACACATGTATATACAGCAATATACGTGTGTGTGTGTATATCCCCAGAAAGCCCCCCACTTACATCAGGGTCCCCAGAGAGCCCCCCTTACATCAGGGTCCCCAGAAAGCCCCCCCTTACTTCAGGGTCCCCAGAGAGCCTCCCCCTTGCATTAGGGTCCCCAGAGAGCCCCCCACTTACATCAGGGTTCCCAGAGAGCCCCCCTTACATTAGGGTACCCAGAGAGCCTCTCCCTTAAATCAGGGTCCCCAGAGAGCCCCCCCTTAAAATCAGGATCCCCAGAGAGCCTCCCTCTTAAAATCAGGGTCCCCAGAGAGCCTCCCCCTTGCATCAGGGTCCCCAGAGAGCCTCCCTTACATTAGGGTCCCCAGAGAGCCTCTCCCTTAAATCAGGGTCCCCAGAGAGCCTCCCCTTTGCATCAGTGTCCCCAGAGATCCTCCCCCTTGCATCAGGGTCCCCAGAGAGCCCCCCCCCACTTACATCAGGGTCCCCAGAGAGCCTCCCCTCCTGCAGAGACTCGGGGCTATGGGCCCCAGATTTGGGGCTATAGCCCCAAAAGCCACCCCCTAGCGACGCCACTGTGCCCAGCCATGTCTGTGAATGTCAGAGTTTTACAATGCCTCATGGGATGTGTAGTTCCGGAACAGCTGGAGGGCCGTAGTTTGAGGATCCCTGCCTTAGCATGTATCCTAGAAAAAAAGTATTGAAAAAAAGCACTTGTCAGAGACATTGGCCATTTCTTTTTCCATACACCAGGAACCCATGGTTGTGGCAAACCCGAATCTCATTCCTACTCACCATAACCTGTTGGGTTCCACCATCTTGTAGCATTAATACAGGAAAAAAGATACTGGAAAGAAGCACTTGACAGAGACTTTGGCCATTTCCCTTTCCATACACATCCCCGGGATGCACCAGGAACCCCATGGTTGAGGCAAACCCAAATCTCCTCTCTACTCACCATGACCTGTTGGGTTCCATCATTTCGTAGCAAGAGAACTAAAACAAGTACTGCAAAAAAGCACTTACTTATTGTCAAAAGAATTGGAACGCCTGCCTTTACACGCACATGAACTTTAATGGCATCCCAGTCTTAGTCCGTAGGGTTCAATATTGAGTTGGCCCCACCCTTTGCAGCTATAACAGCTTCAACTCTTCTGGGGAAGGCTGTCCACAAGGTTTAGGAGTGTGTCTATGGGAATGTTTGACCATTCTTCCAGAAGCACATTTGTGAGGTCAGGCACTGATGTTGGACGGGAAGGCCTGGTTCACAGTCTCCGCTCCTAATTCACCCCAAAGATGTTCTATCAGGTTGAGGTCAGGACTCTGTGCAGGCCAGTCAAGTTCCTTCACCCCAAACTCTCTCCTCCAGTAAGCTGGTACAGTGATCAGTCATCGGCTGCATCCCATGGACACAGCCAGAGACAGATTGCTCCACAGGGACATGCGCAAGGCGCGTTCCAGGAAGATGTCATATGACATCCACCTGGAACGACTTAAGTCCCATCATTATTAGGAAGAGGAGACTGAACAAGAACCACATTCACCATGGCAATGTGCGACCACATACATCTTTGGCACCAAATCAGACACTTTGCAAATTCGGCAGTTCACCATACAGCCCAGATTTAGCATCCTCTGACTTTCACTTGTCTGGTCTAATGAAAGACAGTCTTCATGGTACAACAATTTGATGAACAGTGGAAGTGAAAGTGGCTGTGAAAAAGCGGGTACTACACTGCACACCTGAACTTTTTCAAAGAGGACTCGAGAGTTGGGTTTAACATTGGTGCCAATACATGGCCTGTGATGGAGACCTATGTATAGAGTAAGGTTTCTCAACCAGGGTTCCATTGCACCATAGGCTTCTTCCAGAGGTTGCTTTGGGTTCCATGGAAACCTAGGGTTCCTCCAGAGGTTGCTATGGGTTCCTCCAGAGGTTGCTATGGGTTCCATGGAAACCTAGGGTTCCTCCAGAGGTTGCTATGGGTTCCATGGAAACCTAGGGTTCCTCCAGAGGTTGCTATGGGTTCCATGGAAACCTAGGATTCCTCCACAGGTTGCTAGGGGTTCATTGAGCAATGACTAACTTCTGCCTCTCAGATAAGTTCCACTGACACCATTGATCTTTTTAGCTATCTGTAAGGATTCTTCCCAATGACCACAAGTGTAAGGAACATTCTTCCCATTGACCATCACATTAGTATATCATGAGTTATAGTATAGTCATTTTTATCGGTGGGTTCCCTGAGGCGGGAGAGTTATTTCAAGGGTTCCTCTATGTTGAACAGGTTGAGAAAGGCTGCTCTAGTCCACCTCACAAAGAGGTAGGACTTTATCCTGACCCCTCAGGGTGCAAGGCTCCTGACAGGAACAAGGCATACTCATGGTCCACGAGTGGTCAATGGTTGAGAAAGGCTGGTATAGAGGAAGAGTTACTCTATGAACATGTGAAATTTGAACAACCTATGTACAGTGCCTTGCAAAAGTATTCACCCCTTGGCTCTTTACCTATTTTGTTATATTAAAGCCTTTAGTTCAATGTTTTTTTAATCTGAATTCTATGTGATGGATCAGAACACAATAGTCTAAGTTGGTGAAGTAAAATTAGAAAATTATATACATAAAACTATTTTTCAGAAATAAAAAAATGATAATTGTCATGTGCGTATGTATTCACCCCCTTTGTTATGAAGCCCATAAAAAGCTTTGGTGCCACCAATTACCTTCAGAAGTCACATAATTAGTGAAATGATGTCCACCTATGTGCAATCTAAGTGTCACATGATCTGTCATTACATAGACACACCTTTCTGAAAGGCCCCAGAGGCTGCAACACCTAAGCAAGAGGCACCACTAACCAAACACTGCCAGACCAAGGAACTCTCCAAACAAGTAAGGGACAATGTTGTTGAGCAGTAGAAGTCAGGGTTAGGTTATAAAAAAGTATCCAAATCTTTGATGATCCCTAGGAGCCCCATCAAATCTATCATAACCAAATGGAAAGAACATGGCACAACAGCAAACCTGCCAAGAGACGGCTGCACACCAAAACTCACGGCCCGGGCAAGGAGGGCATTAATCAGAGAGGAGCACAGAGACCTAAGGTAACCCTGCAGAAGCTGCAGAGTTCCACAGCAGAGACTGGAGTATCTGTACATAGGACCACAATAAGCCGTACGCTCCATAGAGTTGGGCTTAATGGGAGAGTGGCCAGAAGAAAGACATTACTTTCAGCAAAAAACAAAATGGCACGTTTTGAGTTTGTGAAAAGGCATGTGGGAGACTCCCAAAATGTATGGAGGAAGGTGCTCCGGTCTGATGAGACTAAAATTGAACTTTTTGCCCATCAAAGAAAACGCTATGTCTGGTGCAAACCCAACACATCACATCACCCAAAGAACACCATCCCCACTGTGAAACATGGTGGTGGCAGCATCATGCTGTGGGGATGTTTTTCAGCAGTCGGGACCGGGAAACTGGTCAGAGTCGAGGAAAAGATGGATGGTGCTAAATACAAATGCAAAACCTGTAGCACTCTGTGTGTGATTTGAGGCTAGGAGGGAGGTTCACCTTCCAGCAGGACAATGACCCCAAACACACTGCTAAAGCAACACTTGAGTGGTTTAAGGGGAAACATGTAAATGTGTTGGAACGGCCTAGTCAAAGCCCCGACCTCAATCCAATAGAAAATCTGTGGTCAGACTTAAAGATTTGCTGTTCACAAGCGCAAAACCATCCAACCTGAAGGAGCTGGAGCAGTTTTGCGAGGAGGAATGGGTAAAAATCCCAGTGGTAAGATGTGGCAAGCTCATAGAGACTTATCCGAAGCGACTTGGAGCTGTGATAGGTGGCTCTACAAAGTATTGACTTTAGGGGGGTGAATAGTTTTGCACATTGACTTTTTCTGTTATTTTGTCCTATTTGTTGTTTGCTTCACAATAAAAAAAAAAAAAAAACATCTTCAAAGTTGTGGGCGTGTTCTGTAAATTAATAAGTTAATCAAAAAAGTTATGCCCACTTTCGCATCACGTTCGATGTGGCCCTTGGATTTCATTTTTGTTCTTGGATTAGATGTTTTTTATTCAGGACCATCGCTGCTATTTGTTGGGTAAAATTAATATTTCTCGTAGTATGAATCAGGCATTTCCTTGATTTTTAATTTTATTTTTTTTTAGCAGTTGCTCAGGCTGCGATGTGCTTTTGACCGTGATGAGGAATCGTTTGGAGTTTAAATTTGGCAGCGCTTTCCTCCTGGCACGGACTCTCGTAAGTCAACCTTTACATGTAAATCCCCACTACAGAGATTTGGGAATCCTGTTCTCAATTAAAAGCAGCCTACTAATATTTAAAAGGATTTGCCCTTTGCGTTTTTTAATGTGGTCAAGGCAGCGCCGTAAAATTATCTCCGGAGACGATCCGCAGAGCAGCGGAGAATGCGCCATTGTTCCACCATCCTTCTCCCTGAGATTGCAATTCTGCAATTGTTTAAAGTTTTCCACTAAAGACGTTGTGTGAGGCTGTTAACATACTTTTGCAGCTTATGGTTTGATTTACTATCCCTTGGAGGTAAAGCCGTGGCATTTCTGTTAAAGGGAAATGGATTCTACACATTGCGAGTTCTCCAACAGATAGCACTGAAGGTTAAAAAAATAATAATACTCAAAAAAAAAAACATAAAACGTATAAGCGAAGCCTAGGGTCTGCCTTTTTTTCTATATGTATTTATAAACACGCATTTCATAAATTGCCTTTTTAGATATCCAATACAAAATGAATGCGGTATACCCGGAGACTCCACATTTACTAAACAAAGGGCCAGCTTACAATCTTTTAGACTTCAGGGTGGTTGGACTGTGGACAGTGGGAGTAAAAGGAAATGCATAGCATGGTCAGCAGGAGGAGGAATTATGAAAGGAATAGTGTCCGATCATTGGTATCAGTGGGAGGAATAGTGTCCGATCATTGGTATCAGTGGGAGGAATAGTGTCCCATCATTGGTATCAGTGGGAGGAATAGTGTCCCATCATTGGTATCAGTGGGAGGAATAGTGTCCCATCATTGGTATCAGTGGGAGGAATAGTGTCCCATCATTGGTATCAGTGGGAGGAATAGTGCCCCCTCATTGGTATCAGTGGGAGGAATAGTGTCCCATCATTGGTATCAGTGGGAGGAATAGTGTCCCATCACTGGTATCAGTGGGAGGAATAGTGTCCGATCATTGGTATCAGTGAGAGGAATACTGTCCCATCATTGGTATCAGTGGGAGGAATAGTGCCCCATTATTGGTATCAGTGGAAGGAATAGTGCCCCATCATTGGTATCAGTGGGAGGAATAGTGCCCCATCATTGGTATCAGTGAGAGGAATAGTGTCAGATCATTGGTATCAGTGGGAGGAATAGTGTCCCATCATTGGTGTCAGTGGAGGGAATAGTGTCCCATCAATGGTATCAGTGGGAGGAATAGTGTCCCATCATTGGTGTCAGTGGAGGGAATAGTGTCCCATCATTGGTATCAGTGGGAGGAATAGTGCCCCGAAGACCACACAATAGTATGCAAAGGGCCACATGCAGCCTATTGGCCACCATTTGGAGACCACTGCCTTCTACCATTAAGCACAGTGGCTTAAGGAAGAATATCAGACATTTTTTTTAAATACATGGTATACCATGTACTGTATTTTTTAAATCTTTTCATAAAAATGCTTTTGTGCAACAATCCCATCTCTTTTTCTATATTTTGGTCCTTGGGGAGTCCTGATTGCATTTGTACATATTTGTATGACCGACGTGCACCTTACCCTTGGAATTTTATATATATATATATTTATTTTTATTAATTTTTATTTATTTTTATTTTTTTAAATACGTTCTGTAATGAGAATATATATATATATAAAAAAAAATACAAAATACATATTCATAAAATTATTTTAAATACATTCTCATTACAGGACATATTCAAAAAATATATATTAATATTATATGTATTTATTTGCAAGATCGCATGATAGGTTTACAACATCATTTTGATTTAATAAATAATAAATAATCAGTCATTTAAAAAAAAAATACACATATGTTGCAGCAGAATAAAAAAAAAAAAAAAAGAAGCAGGCATTATTATTCTTCTCTAAAGTTTTAGGTTTTGGTGACCCCCATGCTCACTGTAGAGTAATTTCCCTGTTCTTAGCTGACAGGAGTTCCTTCAGGATTGCCCTTCTGCCATATAGAACGGTTATATGAGAAGCTGTGGACTTCCTGCCTGCTTGAACAGGTCTGGTCATTCTACGATGACCCGCGTCAATGCTGATATACCCTTGCAGCTGCCACTTGTTGGATGTTGTTTTTTTGGGGTTTTTTTCACAGCATTCTCTATAGATCTTAGAGGTAGCAGTACCCGAATATTGTAAGAGGTCACAAATTCATGAAAGTCTGCAAAAAAAGCATCTGTCAGCAGTAATTATTTCAATTCATGTAGATCAGGCGCGTTCCCCACTCTATTCTTCATTTGCATGCCAACAAAACCTCTTGCCCGTGCTTTATGTATTGAGTTACTGCCACATGAGTCTCCGTTCTGCTGTTCATATAAACGAGTAGGTGTAACTAATAAAATGCCCACTTGTCTATCCAAATAGGTATAAAAATTATGTTCATAAAGGAAAAAAGAGATACATTTTAAACCTTTTCGCAGCCAGAGCCGTTTTTTCCTTTTTTTTTGCACACATTTAAAAAAATCATTTAAGCCCTGAAGACTACAGAAAGACAAGACATTAAAAACAATTTCTAAAAGCAGGCACCCTGGTGAATAAAATAGTTGTAGTTCCAAATTTTTTTCAAACTCAAGTTTATTGTAAGTATACGTATTGAGAAAGTTACAAGCGAACATTGAAGAACATATGATTATACAGGTGGTAATCAAGTTATCATAGCAGTGGTAGGCTCTCCATAGGGTTTGAAGGAGTAGTGAGGTACATCTGCAAGTTTTAACACCTGTAGTTCCAATTTTATATACATCTTAGGGGAGGCAAAAAGTCCCCCACAGACTCTCATATCAAGAGGATATTAATAGAGAAATTTTCCCCAAATTCCATATCACAATGAAACTATATACAAATTAAACTTTACTTGACCATACATGAGGCATCACCTACATGGACAAGACCTCTCACTGCTCTAGAAGATCTTTGCTCAAAAAAAAAAAAAAAAAATCCACAAAGACATATCATTTCAATCCTATACATACCGGTATCTCTTTTTGGGGAAATAAGTGATTTCCCCAGTACGTCATGCCAAGCATAGGAAGAAGACCTCAATACCCAACCTGACAACTACAGAATGGGAGACAATCTTCATGTATGTTCACAAAGGATCTCTTAATGTAGCAACTCAAGTACGCGGATTCAAAATGATTACACGTTGGTACAGAACACCCACCCTACTAAATAACTTCTACCCCCAAGTCTCTAGTAGATGTTGGAGATGCGGAAATGAAGAGGGCTCCATGATAGACATTTGATGGTCGTGTCCCGTGGTCCCGTCATGGGAAATGAAGAGGGCTCCATGATTCACATTTGGTGGTCGTGTCCCATGGTCCAGTCATGGGAAATGAAGAAGGCTCCATGATAGACATTTGGTGGTCGTGTCCCATGGTCCAGTCATGGGAAATGAAGAAGGCTCCGTGATAGACATTTGGTGGTCGTGTCCCATGGTCCAGTCATGGGAAATGAAGAAGGCTCCATGATAGAGATTTGGTGGTCGTGTCCCATGGTCCAGTCATGGGAAATGAAGAAGGCTCCATGATAGACATTTGGTGGTCGTGTCCCATGGTCCAATCATGGGAAATGAAGAAGGCTCCATGATAGACATTTGGTGGTCGTGTCCCATGGTCCAGTCATGGGAAATGAAGAAGGCTTCATGATAGACATTTGGTGGTCATGATCCATGGTCCAGTCATTCTGGAAAATGGTCCATGACACCATTCTTTCAGTCACATCAGAAAATTTTAGACTACAATCCGGCGCAATACCTCTTGCACCATACTACAATCTCTAAGAAACGTTACCTCAAGTCTTTACCTATGTTTTATGATAAATGCCACAAGACATTGTACACCATACCACTGGCCTTCAAAAAATATTCCTTCCTTCAAAAAAAAAAGAGTGATTTCGTAGAATTAACCACATTTAGAAAATAGAGGAACTTATCAGCATACATCTACTACTACCTATGAAGCAGCAATATAACTTGAAAAGGGGTAATAGAAAGAGAAGGGAAAAGGTAATAGAAAGGAGAGAAAAATAAATAATAAAGCACAACTGCCCCCCCCCCCCTTTTTTTTTTCTCCCTATATTATTTCCCTCTTAAATCTAATACCAGTAGCTAATCGAAATTAGTCAAACACAGATTATTATAACTTTGAAAATATGAATGTTATATCTTCAAAGATACAATGTCTATGTGTACAACATAAATAAAACATAAAACTCACATTTTGAATACATCAAGCGTATCTTACTTCAGTTGTGAAATGTTATATTAATATATATATATATATATATATATATATATATATATATATATATATATATATATATATATATATATATATATATATATATATATATATATATATATATATATATATATATATATATATATATATATTTCATTTATACACAACAAAATTTATGAACAAAAAATAACAGTCCCCCATGTGATGCATTGTTTTGGTGACAGGTTCTCTTTAATGAGGCATCAGGGGTCTAAAAGAAGAATGCTTATTTTTAATTGTCTCTGTCCTTTTGTAGGGATTTACCTTTTACAGGAATGAGAGTAAATAAAATGAGAGAAAACTTAGGTGTCACTGCAACGGGCGTCCCCATTGGAAGGTTTATCATCACCTCTTGTTCTGGTGACAATGCTAAAATTTGAGATTTCCAATTCCTTTCCATCTCTATGACTATGGTTATCAGTAGTGATGAGCTAGGGTTCAGGTTTAAACCCAGTTCTGTCTGAACCAGCAGAAAGTTGTTGCATGATAGCAGGCCATTGACCCAATCAGCTGCATCTGTGGAATTCCCTGATCTGCTGCCATGTGTAATAAAGGTGCTTTGAGGGACGGAGGTACCCAGAACCCCTTCGCATACAGGCTCACTACCATCATAAGGCTGGACAAACAGTAGATATTTTTTTTCCCAGTTATCTGATGCACCCCCATATCTCAGTCTGCATTTTGTATTGGCTGTTCGGTCTTGGTTGGCGCCCGGTTTTGTGGTCTGCCTCTCCTATCCACCAGGAGAGGTTTTCAGTGGTCAGCAGCGGTGTCCCTTCAGCGAGGGTGAACTGTAAGATTTCCCCAACACCAAGTGTGATATAGAAGCTCCTGAAGAAGCGACAACCTCAGTCGCGAAACATGTTGAGCAACTTTTAACTCTTCAAGGACCTTTGAACACCAGAGGTGTCGGGTGTAAGCACTAACCAGTATTCATCAGAGCGCCTGATGGTGGAAATGGGTTATGCTGTATGTTAGTAAGAGGTCGCGGTCCTCGGGATCGTCCCACCAGGAGGTGAGCAAGCCGGGGGGCCAGTAGAAGATATAGCAGGTTGGGATCAAGCAGAAGCATAGTTGAGGAACAAGCCAAAAGTCAATAACAAAGGGTTGTAGGTTGGAATCAATCGGAAGTGTCGTTGAGGAACAAGCCAAAGGTCGGTGACGAGTGGTAGTGAGATAAGGACAGCTCTGTGTTTGCAAAGAAGCAAGATATTGGCTGGATAAAGCACACTAATCTGGCAAACAGGAAGTGCAAAGACATGGCTTAAATCAGGAAGTTCATGGAAGAGGCAAGGAGTTCAAAGTTCACCAGAAACAAGGTGCAAGGCAAGATTGTCCAAAGAATCAGGCAGGATGCTGTTCAGCATCTCAGGTGTCTCAGCAAGAAGAGCCACTTCTGGATGCTGCAGAGGTCTTAGTTCCAGATCCCGGCCGTGACATTGTTGACCTAACATGGCTGAAGGGAGTAGGGATGGGGGACCCCTTGGTGAACACACTGATCTGATTTGTTTTGTCAGGGGGCTTTTTCAGAGGAGGCCTCCTCTGTTATCTTAATGCAACCTTCAATTAATGATCTTCACTTCTAAAAAAAGGCACTAAAGTTACATGATGGCGGACTCAAGCAAGTAAAAAAAAACAGGTAGAGGATTTTTTTAGGGGGGATAGGTAGGGGGGTTGGGAAGGGGGTTTATGTATATTAGAAAAAAAATTAAAAACAAAATATACTCATAGTCAATAAAAATAGATTGCCCAAAAAAGTGTACACATTTTTATAGAACAAGGGTCCACTGATTTCAAAAAGAAAAGTAAAATTCAGTCTGAAACAGATGTATCCAGTTTCTGATCTAAAAGTCAGAAATAGAAGCCCTGCCAACCCCTATGAATTCTAGAGTCATTCCAGTAAAACTAAAACCCTCATATCACCCACAGATATACACGGGACCCTCATATCACTTGAGTACACATAGGCCCCTTATTTCACCCATGGGTACACATAGGCCCCTTATATGACCCATGGGTCATACATATGATCCTTATATCAACCATGGGTGCACATAGGAGCTCCATATTACCCGTGGGAATACATAGGACCCTCATATCAGCCATGAGTACACATAGCACCTGTATATCACCCATGAGTACAGACAGGACCCTCATATCACCCATGAGTACACAAAGGTCCCTCATACCAGCCATGGGTACACATAGGACCCGTATATCACCCAAGGGTACACATATGACTCTTCTATTACCCATGAGTACACACGGGACCCTCATATCACCCATGAGTACACAAAGTTCCCTCATATCACCCATTGGTACACATAGGATCCTCATATCACTCATGGGTACACATAGGGGCCTTATATCACCAATGGGTACACATAGGACCCTTATATCACCCATGAGTACACAAAGGTCCCTCATATCACCCATGGGTACACATAGGACCCTCATATCACCCATGGGAACACATAGGACCCTCATATCACCCATGGGTACACATAGAACCCTTGTATCACCCATGAGTACACATAGGAATCTCATCTCACTCATGGGTACACCTAGGACCCTCTTATCACCCATTGGTACACATACATGCCTCATATCACCCACAGGTATACATAGGAGAATAATATCACCCATGGGGGATATGAGGGTCTTATGTATGCCATGGTGGTTTTGATTTCAATAGGGATTGTTATACTATGGTAATGTTATTGTCTTTTTGTACACATAGGAACCTCATATCACCCATGAGTACACATAGGACCCTCATATCACCCATGGGTACACATAGGCCCCTTATATCACCCATGGGTACACATAGGTCCCTCATATCAGCCATGGGTACACATAGGTCCCTCATATCACCCATGGGTGCACATAGGACCTTCATATCACCCATTGGTACACATAGAACCCTCATATCACCCATGAGTACACACAAGACCCTCATATCACCCATGAGTACACATAGGGCCCTCATGTCACCTATGGGTACACTTATGACCCTCATATCACCCATGGGTACACATAGGACTCTCATATCACCCATTGGTACACATAGAACCCTCATATCACCCATGAGTACACACAAGACACTCATATCACCCATGGGTACACATAGGGCCCTCATGTCACCTATGGGTACACTTATGACCCTCATATCACCCATGGGTACACATAGGACTCTCATATCACCCATGGATACACATAGGACCCTCATATCGGCCATAGATACTCATAGAATCCTTATAACAACCATGGGTACACATAGGACCCTCATATCACCAATTGGTAAACATAGGACCCTCATATCACTCATGGGTATACATAGGACCTTCATATCACTCATGGGTACACATAGGTTCCTCATATCAGCCATGAGTACACATAGGATTTGTCACGTACCTTAGGTATAAGCCTGACGTGCAGAGGGAGACATCTCGTACAACCCTGGCTCGGAGACCACTGGAGTTGAGACAGTGGTGGTAAGAGCACGGTGGGGTAAGAATGCCTGCAGGGTTCTCTTTAGGTGCTGGATGAGAAGCCAGAACAGCTGGTGCAGGAGTGCTGCAGATGCAGGGCAGCGGGTGCAGGTCAACAGGTCCAGGTATGCTGCAGATGCAGAGCAGCGGATGCAGGACAGCAGGCTGGAACAGGGTCAGACAAGCCATGGTCATACACAGAAGAGCAATCAGCATAAACAGCAGTCAGAGAGTAGTCAGAGTCCAGGCTGGGTTTGGCAACAGGCGATCAGGCCGGCAGACCGGAGGAAGCAGGGTCAAACAAGCCAAAGGTCAGGACTGGAGATAGAAGCGTGGTCAGGAAGCCGGGTCAAACACTGGAACAGGATACAAGCCAGGTTTCAGGGAACAGCTGCAGATCAAACCGCAAGGACCTAGTGCCCCTGGAGCGTCTTTTATAGGCCACTAGGCGCCAAAGCGCTGTCCGTATTTCGCGCATTGGCACACGTCTTCTAATGCAGGCAGCACGTCCCTGACAGGATTCTTATATTACCCATGGGTATACAGAGGACCCTCATATCACTCATGGGTACACATAGGTTCCTCATATCAGCCATATCACCATGATGATGGTGATATGAGGGTCTTATGTATAACATGGAGGGTTTGGTTTTAATAGGGATTGTTATACCACCGTAATGGTATTGGCTTATATAATATAGAGGTATAATAACCATATAATAAAAAGGTGTAATTTGATCACATGGCTGTTACAAAGTATTTTTTTCTTTTTTGTTGAACATTATGTTTACTGATACTGTTTTTTTTTGGTTATTTTTCATTATTATTTGAATTTCCGTGGCAGTCTGTTGAGTGGTGTTGTTTCGTATTCTGTTCTGTGTAACCTGAAAACATAATCTGATCTGGGAAAAAAAAATCACTGCCAAGGATCCTGCTTCCTTTCTTAGTTAAACAAATTCCCACTTCCTCTACGACAAGCAACCCATCCATGGCCAATGAGATCAATCAAAATGAGCGTGTTTACAACAATAAATATTCGGTCTAATTATCAATCTTGTTGCTTATTTATAAAGCCATTCTTTAGCATTTACAAATGTCTGCTTTCCCTTGGTCACAGGTTAATCCCTTCAAATTAAATATATTGAATCGGCCCTTGATCCAAGCAGACTGTTTAGATAACCCCTCACGAAAGGTTAGTTGAGGTTGGGTCTCCATTCAGTCCTAGAACTTGGAATGTTGGAACATATAAAAAAAAAAATACATGGAGTTAAGAACCACTGATCTCCGGACTTATGGGTTCATGGATAGTGCATCCAGAAAGTATTCACAGCTCTTCACTTTTTCCACATTTTATTCCAAAATAGATTAAATTCATTAATTTCCTTAAAATTCTACAAACAATACCCTATAATGACAATGTGAAAGAAGTTTGTTTGAAATCTTTGCAAATGTATTAAAAGAAAATGAAAAGAAAAAATCCCATGTACATAAGTATCACAGCCTTTGCTCAATACTTTTTTGAAGCTCCTTTGGCACCAATTACAGTCTCAAGTCGTTTTGGGTATGATGCTACAAGCTTGGCACTCCTTTTTTTGGGCAGTTTCTCCCATTCTTCTTTGCAGGACCTCTCAATCTCCATCAGGTTGGATGGGGGAGCGTCGGTGCACAGCCATTTTCAGATCTCTCCAGAGATGTTCAATAGGGTTCAAGTCTGGGCTCTGGCTGGGCCACTCGAGAATATTCATATTCACAGAGTTGTCCCCTAGCCACTCCTTTGTTATCTTGGCTGTGTGCTTAGGGTCGTTGTCCTGTTGGAAGATGAACCTTCACCCCAGTCTGAGGTCCAGAGCGCTCTGGAGCAGGTTTTCATCCAGGATGTCTCTGTACATTGCTGCATTCATCTTTCCCTCGATCCTGACAAGTCTCCCAGTTCCTGCCGCTGAAAAACATCCCCACAGCATGATGCTGTCACCGCTATGCTTCAGTGTAGGGATGGTATTGTCCAGGTGATGAGAGGTGCCTGGTTTCCTCCAGACATAAAGCTTGCCATCCTGGCCAACAAGTTCAATCTTTGTTTAATCAGAACCAAGAATTTTGTTTCTCATGATCTGAGAGTCCTTCGGGTGCCTTTTGGCAAACACCAGGCAGGCTGTCATGTGTCTTTTACTGAGGAGTGGCTTCCACCTGGCCACTCTACCATACAGGCCTGATTGGTGGAGTGCTGCAGAGATGGTTGTTCTTCTGGAAGGTTCTCCTCTCCCCACAGAGAAACGCTGGAGCTCTGTCAGAATGACCATCGGGTTTTTGGTCACCTCTCTGACTAAGGCTCCTCTCCCCCGATCACTCAGATTGGCCGGGTGGCCCGCTATAGGAAGAGCCCTGGTGGTTCCAAACTTCTTCCATTTACGGATGATAGAGGCCACTGTGCTCATTGGGACCTTAATGCTGCAGAAATGTTTCTGTACCCCTTCCCCAGATCTGTGCCTCCATACTATCCTGTCTTGGAGGTCTACAGACAATTCCTTGGACTTCATGGCTTGGTTTGTGCTCTGACATGCACTTTTACCTGTGGGACCTTATATAGACAGGTGTGTGCCTTTCCAAAGCATGTCCAATCAACTGAATTTACCAAAGCTGGTCTCCAATCAAGTTGTAGAAACATCTCAAGGATGATTAATGTCCAACATAGGTTGGACTTGTCTTTTTTCAACCTCACCTACTATGTAACTACTGTATGTAATGGAAACGGGATGCACCTAAAGTCAATTTTGTGTCATTACATACATGGGATTTTTTTTTTTTTAAATAAATTTGTAAAGTTTCAAACAAACTTCTTTCACGTTGTCATTATGGGGGATTGTTTGTAGAATTTTGAGGAAAACAATGAATTTAATCCATTTTGGAATAATGGCAAAATGTGGAAAAAGTGAAGCGCTGTGAATACCTTCCGGATGCACTCTATAGCCAAATCTTTGCCGACTAGAGGATTGCATATAGTTAAGTAGAAATAAATATCTGTAGTTGTCTTACCTAAACATGGAAACACGGGCTGAAGGCTTTTTTCCGTAATATGAAAAATGTCACGTTATTATTTCATTCACACATGTTTAAACAGAACATCCTGAGTTATAACAATGACAGGAATTGGCGTGGATAGAATTTTCCAAAAATACATATTTTCTGATCCATTTTTTAACGTCATTACAAGTTTTATTTCCATTCTGTAATCCTTCGGTTCTCCTAGGATGGAGGACCTCAAGGGAGTACAGAGATAAAGGAGCTTGAGGAGTAATAACGTACGTCTTCATGAATTCTATTGCAAGACAGAAATTGTTTCTTTCATAAGTCTAAAATATGAATTCTCCGGGACTCGTTGACTAAAGGACGGGAGAATGGGGCACCTTTGACTGTCAATCGTTAGGTAAAATATCTTTTTTTTGCTACGCAATAATTCTGTAACGGGAGGAAAGAGATTTTTTGAACAAATCAGTAGTTGTATTAGGCGCTTGTCTACAGGGTCATTCTTTTCGCAGTACTGCCTAAAAGTTTTAGGCAGGGTATTGGATAGAAAGATCTGGATGCCGCACACTGGATGAAGTAGAAAACTTGTCTTTATTGTAGAAATAGGACCATCAAAAGTACAAGACAATCATGCAAGATGTACAGGAGCTATGAGTAGGCGCTCGGTTTCGAGTGTGAAACGCGTCAGCTGATCCTGTACATCTTGCATGATTGTCTTGTACTTTTGATGGTCCTATTTCTACAATAAAGACAAGTTTTCTACTTCATCCAGTGTGCGGCATCCAGATCTTTCTGTCCAATACCCTGCTCTATTCAGCATTTAGCCAGCACCTGGGACTCCTCAACTCTGAAGGCTTCACATTAACTTTACACCTGGGTTTGGATCCACCTGAGCGGTGAAACACTCTCCTTGCTAAAAGTTTTAGGCAGCTGTGAATAAATAATGTACAGTTAAGAATGCTATAAAAATATATATATATATATATTTTAATTGTTTATTTTTATCAATTTACAAAATGCAAAGTGAACAAACAGAAGAAAAATGTAAATCAACTATTTGGTGGGACCACCCTTGACATGAAGAATGCTTTCAGAAATAGCAGTGGTCATAGTTTTATTTTGATCAACTAACAAAGTAAAAATGTATATGAACAGAAGAGAAATCCAAATCCAATCAATATTTTGGGGTGACCACCCTTTGACTTCAAACCAGCATCATATCTTCTAGGTAGACGTGCACACAGTTTTTGAAGGAACTCGGCAGGTAGGTTGTTGCAAACATCTTGGAGAACTAAGCACAGATCTGCAGATTAGGGATGAGCTTCGTGTTCGAGTCGAACCCATGTTCGACTCGAACATCGGCTGTTCGATCGTTCGCCGAATTGCGAACGATATGGGCCGTTCGCGCCAAATTCGTGTGGCGCGTCACGGCCCATAATTCACTGCGGCATCGCAGTGCATTGCTGGCTGATGATTGGCCAAGCATGCACTATGACCCGCATGCTTGGCCAATCACAGCGCCGTCAGTAGAGAGAGCTGTAATTGGCCAAAGCCAGGGTGGCTTTGGACAATTATGGCTCAGGGGATTTAGTACACGCCCCACACTATATAAGGCCGCCCTGTGTATTGTGTTCCGGTGCTGAGAGATAGAGAGAGAGAGAGACAGTGTCATTTGATTTGAGTTAGATAGATTAGGCAGAACAGTCAGTCAGTTAGCTGCACTTACAGTGTATTGTGTATATATATGCATCCCAGGTGTTGCATATATATATATACACTGTATTCAGTTTAGCTAGATCCGTTCCTGTTATCTTCTATCTAGACTATTTACATTTAGTGCAGTGCGTCCTGCTCACAGTGTTCAGCTAGATCCGTTCCTGCTATTTACATTTAGTGCAGTGCGTCCTGCTCACAGTGTTCAGCTAGATCCATTCCTGCTATTTACATTTAGTGCAGTGCGTCCTGCTCACAGTGTTCAGCTAGATCCGTTCCTGCTATTTACATTTAGTGCAGTCAGTGCGTCCTGCTCACAGTGTTCAGCTAGATCCGTTCCTGTTATTTACATTTAGTGCAGTGCGTCCTGCTCACAGTGTTCAGCTAGATCCGTTCCTGCTATTTACATTTAGTGCAGTGCGTCCTGCTCACAGTGTTCAGCTAGATCCGTTCCTGCTATTTACATTTAGTGCAGTGCGTCCTGCTCACAGTGTTCAGCTAGATCCGTTCCTGCTATTTACATTTAGTGCAGTGCGTCCTGCTCACAGTGTTCAGCTAGATCCGTTCCTGCTATTTACATTTAGTGCAGTGCGTCCTGCTCACAGTGTTCAGCTAGATCCGTTCCTGCTATTTACATTTAGTGCAGTGCGTCCTGCTCACAGTGTTCAGCTAGATCCGTTCCTGCTATTTACATTTAGTGCAGTGCGTCCTGCTCACAGTGTTCAGCTAGATCCGTTCCTGCTATTTACATTTAGTGCAGTGCGTCCTGCTCACAGTGTTCAGCTAGATCTGTTCCTGCTATTTACATTTAGTGCAGTCAGTGCGTCCTGCTCACAGTGTTCAGCTAGTTAGGTTCCTGCTATTTACATTTAGTGCAGTGCGTCCTGCTCACAGTGTTCAGCTAGATCCGTTCCTGTTATCTTCCTACTGACAGGCAGGCTTGTCTGGTTACAGTATATAAAGCTACCTGAAGAAAATTACAGGTGTTCTATCCCAGCTTAGTGCAGTTACAGGCCATTAGTATGTCTGGAAGGCCAAGAAGGAGAGGCAGACAGTCACAAGCCAATAAGAGAGGGCAAGCAGGCTCTGTGTCTAGTGCTGGTCGTGGAGACGGTGCATCCTCATCAGCACGTGGCCATGGGACACGCTTGGCCTTTTTTTCGGCAGCTGGCCGCGTTGAGCCGCAACATGCGGAAGACTTGGTCGAGTGGATGACCAAGCCGTCCTCATCCTCCTCATCCTCTCTCACCCATGCCCAGGGTGCTTTGTCTGGCAAAGCAGCGGCCTCTTCCCTCAGCTCAATGTCATCAGTGACTCCTTCCCTAGCTCCACCATGTCCTCCTGAGGATTCCCTCGAACTGTTTGACCACAGTGTTGGGTACATGCTCCAGGAGGATGCCCAGCGTTTGGAAGGCTCTGATGATGATACTGAGCTCGATGAAGGCAGTAACATGAGCACGGACAGAGGGGGTGTCCAAGAAGGACAGCAATCTGGCAGTCATGCTCCCCCTGCTGCAGCATACTGCCAGGTTTGCTCCAGTGATGAGGAGGGAGGGGATGATGAGGTCACTGACTCAACGTGGGTGCCTGATAGGAGAGAGGAGGAGGAGGAGGAGGAGGAGGCGGCACATCACCAACGAGGCAGGATGCCCTCCAGGGGCCAGCCTAAGGGCAGCACATTGACTGCATCACACCCCAAAGCTCCACATGTGCAGGGCGCTGCAGTCTCTGCGCGTTATTCAAAAAGTTCTTTGGTGTGGGCCTTTTTTGAGACGAGTGCATCAGATCGCACCGCTGCTATTTGCAACATATGTCTCAAGCGTATCTCGCGTGGCCAAAACATCTCCCGCTTGGGTACCACATGCTTGACCAGACATATGTTGACCTGCCATGCAGTTCGTTGGCAAGCGTATCTAAAAGACCCACACCAAAGAACAAAGAGGATCTCTCCTTGCTCCTCATCAGCTGAGATTTCCAACCCCACTAGACCTTCAGTCCTCTCTGAGACCTGCAGTGAGAGGAATGAAGGTGTAGAATTAGGTGTGTCACAGCCAAGTACTTGTGGGCAATCTGCTTTTGGTACACCGACGTCAGATTGTACCAGGCAAATTTCCCTGCCCCAGCTGCTGCACCGCCGAAAGAAGTTTGCTCCCAGCCATCCACATGCCCAGCGGTTGAATGCTAGCTTGGCAAAATTGCTAGCACTTCAACTGCTGCCTTTTCAGTTGGTAGACTCTGCCCCCTTCCGTGAGTTTGTGGAATGTGCGGTTCCTCAGTGGCAGGTACCCAAACGCCACTTTTTCTCACGGAAGGCAAATCCGGCTCTCTACCGGCATGTGGAAGGCAATGTCCATGCCTCGCTGGACAGGGCGGTCAGCGGTAAGGTGCATATTACCGCTGACTCATGGTCCAGCAGGCATGGACAGGGACGTTACCTAAGTTTCACGGCGCATTGGGTGACTCTGCTGGCAGCTGGGAAGGATGCAGGACAAGGTGCAGTAGTGTTGGAGGTTGTTCCGTCACCACGCCTCCAAAATGCTGATTGTGACACACCTCTCTCCTCCACCCCCTCCTCTTCTTCTTCCTCCATGGCCTCTTCCTCGGAACCAGCGGTGCTCCGTAGGCGTTCAAGGGGCTACGCAAGTACGCAGGCCAAAAGATGCCATGCGGTGCTTGAGCTGGTGTGCTTGGGGGACAGGAGCCACACTGGGGCAGAGGTTCTGTCAGCTCTGCAGGGGCAGGTTCAGAGGTGGTTGACGCCACGCCAACTTAAGGCAGGAATGGTGGTTTGCGACAATGGCACCAACCTCCTCTCTGCCCTCCGACAGGGACAACTGACCCATGTGCCCTGTTTGGCTCACGTCCTTAACTTGGTGGTGCAGCGGTTCTTGGGCAGGTACCCGGGCTTACAGGATGTCCTGAGGTAGGCCAGGAAAGTCTGTGTGCATTTCCGCCGGTCATATAATGCCAGTGCTCGGCTGACGGACCTCCAAAAGGAGTTTAACCTGCCCAAGAACCGCCTAATCTGTGACATGCCCACCAGGTGGAACTCAACGTTGGCCATGCTGCAGCGGCTGCACACGCAGCAGAGGGCCATCAATGAGTACCTGTGCGACTATGGCACCAGGACAGGGTCAGGGGAGCTTGGTTTTTTTTCCCCACGCCAGTGGGCCATGATCAGGGATGCATGCACTGTCCTGTCACCATTCGAGGAGGCCACGAGGATGGTGAGCAGTGACAGTGCATGCATCAGTGACACTGTCCCCCTTGTCCACCTGTTGGAGCACACGCTGCGTGGAATAATGGACAGGGCACTTGAGGCAGAACAGAGGCAGGAAGAGGAGGACTTCCTTAGCTCTCAAGGCCCCCTTTATCCAGACAGTGTTCCTGCGTGCCCGCCGATCACACAGGAAGAGGACGAGGAGGAGGAGGAGGAGGAGGAAGATTGTGTCAGTATGGAGGTGGAGCCTGGCACTCAGCATCAGCAGCAGTCTTTAAGGGATCAGTCCCAAGGAACACATGGACTTGTACGTGGCTGGGAGGAGGTGGCTGCGGACGTTGTTGTCCTTAGTGACCCAGAGGACTCCGGACCGAATGCCTCAGCAAACCTACGCTGCATGGCCTCCCTGATCCTGCAAAGCCTGCGTAAGGATCCTCGTATTCGTGGTATCAAGGAGAAGGACCAATACTGGCTGGCAACCCTCCTTGATCCACGTTACAAGGGTAAGGTTGCGGACCTTATCTTGCCATCGCAGAGGGAGCAGAGGATGAAACATCTTCGGGAGGCCTTGCAGAAAGGTCTGTGCAACGCGTTCCCAGAGACTGGGAGGTTACAAACTCCTGTTTCTGGACAACGTGTTGCTGAGGCTTCGGTCAGTCAAAGAAGGAGCGGTGGAGAAGGTGGCCGTCTGACCGATGCGTTCAGACAATTTTTTGGTCCGCAGCCCCAAGGTATGATCGGTTCCAGCAACCATCGCCAGCGTCTGTTTTACATGGTGCAGGAATACCTAGGCGCAAGATCAGACTTGGACACCTTTCCCACCGAAAATCCTCTGGGTTACTGGGTCTTGAGGATGGATCACTGGCCAGAGCTTGCACAGTATGCAATTGAGCTACTGGCCTGTCCTGCATCCAGCGTTCTTTCGGAACGCACATTCAGTGCTGCTGGAGGCGTGGTAACCGATCACAGGGTGCGTCTGTCCACCGACTCGGTCGATCGGCTGACCTTCATAAAAATGAATCAGTCTTGGATCACCACCAGCTACCAAGCACCTGATGCTGATGTAACCGAATAATTTTTTTTGAAATCTCAGATCCCTTCAAAGACTGCCTATGCTGATGCTGAGTGACTATCCCTGAGTAATTATCCTCTTCCTCCTCAATCATCACGCTGATAGCTTGTAAGAACATTTTTGGTTCTGGGCGCCACCACCAGTGCCTAAGGCACAATTTTTCAGCCCCTGTTTAACAGGGGTGTGTAATTACAATTTTTGATGTAATACTTTGCAGCAGGGCTCGTTCCTGCATTCCAACTAGAGTGTCTGTGAGGGGTTGCAGTGTTGTGGCACCAGCACCAGTGCCTAAGGCCCAATTTTTCTGCCCCTGTCTAACAGGGGCGTGTAATTACAATTTTTGAAGCAATACTTTGCAGCAGGGCTCGTTCCTGCGTTCCAACTAGAGTGTCTGTGAGGGGTTGCAGTGTTGTGGCACCAGCACCAGTGCCTAAGGCCCAATTTTTCTGCCCCTGTCTAACAGGGGCGTGTAATTACAATTTTTGAAGCAATACTTTGCAGCAGGGCTCGTTCCTGCGTTACAACTAGAGTGTCTGTGAGGGGTTGCAGTGTTGTGGCACCAGCACCAGTGCCTAAGGCCTAATTTTTCAGCTCCTGTTCAACAGGGGCATGTAATTACAATTCTTGATCTAATATTTCACAGCAGGGCCCTGTGAGGGCTTACAGTGTTGTGGCCACAGCAACACCTAAGGCCCGAATTTCTGCTGAGTATATAGGGCAGGACCCTACTTTCAAACATCTAACTTACAAACGACTCCTACTTGCAAACGGAAGGAGACAACAGGAAGTGAGATGAAATCTACCCCTAGGAAGGGAAATTCTCTCCTGTAAGAGTTAATATGGGAAAACAATTTCTCCTTTCCACTGATGCTTTCCAATCCTTGTTCCACAAAAAACCCAAATTTTCAAAAAACATTTTTCATTGGGACAAAAAAGTGAGGTGAAATCTTCTGAAGAGGAGGAAAGACAGCAAAACAAATGTCACAGGGGTGATAACCCTTCCCTATGTTTTCCAAAAAGCTTAGAAAAGATTTTTTGGCTGGAGCTAAACACGTTAAAAATGTACCCGTTCAAAATTACAAAGAGATTCTACTTAACAACAAACCTACAGTCCCTGTCTTGTTTGCACCGCCTGTATACTGCTGTTCAGAGTATATAGGGCCTTTCCTTATTTTAATTTGGGTGCGGGGTTCCCCTTAATATCCATACAGGACCCAAAGGGCCTGGTAATGGACTGGGGGGTACCCATGCCGTTTGTCTCACTGATTTTCATCCATATTGCCATGACCCGACATGACATTAAACCCGCAAGCAGTTTTAAATGAGATTTTTTCCTTTAAAAATGACATTTGGTGCAGGGACTGTTCTAAACATGGGAAACACGCGTCACTTTACAGGCATACTATAGACACCCCCCAGGTACGATATTTAAAGGAATATTTCACTTTTTTTTTTTTTTACTTTAAGCATCATTAAAATCACTGCTCCCGAAAAAACGGCCGTTTTTAAAAGTTTTTTTTGCATTGATACATGTCCCCTGGGGTAGGACCCGGGTCCCCAAACCCTTTTTAGGACAATACCATGCAAATTAGCCTTTAAAATGAGCACTTTTGATTTCGAACGTTCGAGTCCCATAGACGTCAATGGGGTTCTAACATTCGTGCGAACTTTCGGTCCGTTCGCGGGTTCTGGTGCGAACCGAACCGGGGGGTGTTCGGCTCATCCCTACTGCAGATGTCGGCTGCCTCAAATCCTTCTGTCTCTTCATGGAATCCCAGACTGACTCTATAATCCGGAGATCAGGGCTCTGTGGGAGCCAAACCATCACTTCCAGAACTCCATGTTCTTCTTTACACTGAAGATAGTTCTTAATGCTGTTGGCTGTATGTTTGGGATGGTTTTCCTGATGCAGACATGCCTTCCTGATGGTATGGCATGATGGCTAAGTATCTGCCTGTATTTCTCAGCATTGAGGACACCTTTGATCCTGACCAAATCTCCAACTAAGCAGCCCCAAACTTGCAAGAAACCTCCACCATGCTTCACAGTTGGCTGCAGGCATTCATTATTGTACCGCTCTCCAGCCCTTCCCCCAAGAAACTGCCTCCTGCTACAGCCAAATATTTCACATTGTGACTCATCAGTCCAGAGCACCTGCTACCATTGTTCTGCGCCTCAGTTCCTATGTTTTCCTGCTTAGTTGAGTCACTTAGCCTTGTTTCCACTTTCAGAAACAATTCTTCCATGAAGACCACCTCTGGCCAGACTTCTCTGGACAGTAGGTGGGTGTATCTGGGTCCCACTGGTTTCCACCAGTTCTGTGCTGATGTCACTGCTGGACATCTTCTGATGTGGAAGGGAAGTAAGCATGATGTGTCTATCATCCATGGTCCTTATGGTTCATCTATGGTCCTCAACTTTGACCGATCAATGATGTTGAGATAAGGGATCTGTGGGGGCCAAACCATCACTTCCAGAACACCTTGTTCTTCTTTACACCAAAGATAGTACTAAATGACATTGGCTGTATTTTGGCATGATGAGTAATTATCTGCCTGTATTTCTCTGCAATGAGGACACCATTGATCAGGCCAAGTTGAGGACCACAGGCGAACAATGAGGACCATAGATGAAGGCAGTTTGTTGGTGAAGGGCTGGAGAGCGATACAATGAGTGTCTACAGCCAACTGTGAAGCATGGTGGAGGTTTCTTCCAAGTTTGGGGCTGCATTTCTGCAAATGGAGTTGGAGATTTGGTCAGGATCAATGGTGTCCCCAATGCAAGACATTTTTATTTATTTATTTTTTATTTTATTGCATTTAAGTGTATGCACCCCAGATCTCACATTTAGGAGGTCCTTTCATGCTTTTTTTTTTCTATTACAAGGGATGTTTGTAATAGGAATAAAAGTGACCCATTTTTTTTTTTTTTTTAGGACAATATTAACCACTTCAATACCAGGCACTTAGACACCTTCCCGCCCAGGCCAATTTTCAGCTTTCAGCGCTGTCACAATTTGAATGACAATTGCTCGATCATGCTACACTGTACACAAACAAATTTTTTATCATTTTGTTCCCACAAATAGAGCTTTCTTTTGGTGGTATTTGATCACCTCTGCGGTTTTTATTTTTTGCGCAACAAATAAAAAAAGACCGAAAATTTTGAAAAAAAACACGTTTTTCTTTGTTTCTGTTAAAAATTTTTGTAAATGAGTACGTTTTCTTCTTCAATGACGGGCACTGATATGGCTGCACTGACGGGCACTGATACGGTGGCACTGATGGGCACCGATGAGGTGGCACCAATGAGGTGGCACTGATGAGGTGGCACTGACGGGCACTGATGATGGGCACTGATAGGCGGCACTGATGCGCACTGATAGGTGGCACTAATGGGCACTGATAGGTGGCACTGGTAGGTGGCACTGATGGGCACTGATAGGTGGCACCGATGAGCACTGATAGGCGGCACTGATGGGCACTCGTAGGTGGCATTGATGGGCACTCGTAGGTGGCGTTGATGGGTAGTTATGGGTGGCACTGATAGTTGGCACAGATGGGCACGGATGGGCACTGATAGGTGGGCACAGATGGGCACAGATGGGCACTGACAGGTGGCACCGATGGACACTGATGGGTGGCACTGATGATACTGATTGATGGCAGTGATGCCCCTAAGTGTGGCATTGCTGGGCATCACTGCAACATAATTGTGCCAATCAGTGCCCATTTGTGGGCACTGATTGGCACAGATTTGGCACTGACTTGGCACATGTGGATGGCCATGGGGTACATACCTGGCCATCCACATGTTTCCCTTCCCTGGTGGTCCTAGTGGCGATCCCTGGTGGTCCAGTGTGGTGATCTGAGGGGGGGCTGCACTGATAAACAATCAGCGCAGACCCCCCCTGCCAGGAGAGCCGCCGATCGGCTCTCCTCTACTCGCGTCTGTCAGACGCGAGTGAGGAAGAGCTGATCAACGGCTCTTCCTATTGACGTGATTGGACACGGCTGATCACGGCTGATCACATGGTAAAGAGCCTCCGCCGGAGGCTCTTTACCAAGATCGGTGTAGCGGTGTGTCAGACTGACACACCGATCCACCGATCGCCGCGATGCACGCCCCTGGGGGCGCGCGGCGGCATGTTATCCTGCTGGACGTCATATGACGCCCAGTCAGGATAACTGAACCACCGCCCGGCCGTCAATCCGCTATAGGCCAGGCGGGAAGTGGTTAAAAAAAAAAAAAAGAAAGAAAAAGAAAATTTTTTTTAAAGTGCCCCGTCCGGCCGAGCTCGCACGCAGAAGCAGTGAAAACAGTGCTCAAACTACACATGTGTGGTATCGCCGCGATCATTAGAGCAAGAGCAATAATTCTAGCACTAGATCCCCTCTGTAACGCAAAACTGGTAACCTGTAGAAATTTTTAAACGTCGCCTATGGACATTTTTAAGGGTCAAAGTTTGTCACCATTCCACGAGCGGGCGCAATTTTGAAGCGTGACATGTAGGGTATCAATTTACTCGGCATAACATTATCTTTCACAATATAAAAAAGATTCGGCTAATTTTACTGTTGTCTTATTTTTGACGTAAAAAAAGTGTATTTTTTTTTTAAAAAAATTGCGATTGTAAGCCCGCTGCGCAAATACGGTGTGACATAAAGTATTGCAGTGCCGCCATTTTATTCTCTAGGGTGTCTGACAAAAAAAAAAAAAGATATAATGCTTGGGGGTTCTAAGTAATTTTCTAGCAAAACATTTTTTATTTTAACGTGTAAACAACAAGTGTCAGAAAGAGGCTCGGTCCTTAAGTGGTTTAAGTCATAGGAAACCATGATTGTGGTAAGACAGATGCAAGCTGGTCTGATACCTTTGCACATACCCTACTATATTATGTTTATCATCTAAAATAACCAGACAACACCCTTTTGGAGTAAACTTGGCCGTACCGGCCATTTTATTAACAATTAACCATAAACATATTATTTACAAACAATACTTTTCCAGATCAATCGTAACCATGTTGTAGATCTTTGCAGGCACCAAAAAGACCCCAAATTTATATAGTATCAGCGTGACCACACAAGGTCCCAAGTCCGTGCACGCCGACTCTGGGACAATACCAACTCTTCAACTTCCAACGCTGATACCCATATCCAAATGCCCATTTAAACCTCGGTTAGCTGGCATCTTCCCAAAGGATCCCATACCAAGATGGTTCCCCACTAAGCCATATTGGTCTTAATTTAGAAGGCCTCCAAAGATCCCAACCGCTATACCTTACAACAATCATTGCCAAAAGTTCCAAATATAATACAAACAACAGGGCGGGAGGGTGGGAGCTGTTTCTTCGTCCGGTGACCTCCAACCGACCACCGGAACACTGGCCCCTCCCTAATTATGCTGCGTACTATTCTGGCCACCCCCTCTACACTGACCAACTCAAAACACCCAGTTAACCCTTAATTGGCTAGCTGGCCCTGCTACCCTGTCATGCCAGCCCTGCGCCAATTCCTGCGTCTTTCGCTACGGGCTTCTCTGGAGTCCAACACAATGGAATTGGAATGGAAAATGCAGCATTTGGCCAAAAAAAAACCTGTCACTGATCTGTTTTACCTGCAATCCCAGCTCGCCTAATAAGGACTTTCAATCCATCCATCCAATGAAATGCAATGCAATGCAACTCACGCGTGTTGCTTTAAGGTAGACCATTCATTAAGAATGGGCTTCCAATGTACTGCATTGTAGAAAAAAAAAAAATGCACTTGACCCTTTAGAAGAATATAGTCACAACGCTCATTCTAGCTATTGTTGATGCATTCGATTAGCATACTGTTACTATTTTTATACCGCTAATTATTATTCACTCGTTGTGAGGATCACTTACCATTATCACTCGTGGGACGATCATTAATTCATCTGCATGCTGCAGCCAGGCTGGGCTGCTAGGAAAGCTGATATTCTGTCTATGGCAATGGCTTCAAATTTTTATATGTGCCATCTGGTCCTCCTAACAGATAATCGCCGCTGAGATAAAGAAGAAAAAAACAAGCTGATTTGAGTTATTGGGCAGCAACGACCAGAAGAGCGGTCAATGAGCTGACATCCGAAGAACGGGGGCAAGAACAGACCAATCCAAGTTATTATCATGACTTAGACATTTGAGAAAACAATAAAAAGTATATAGCCCTTTACCCCCCCCCCCCACAGGAGCTGCTTGGTATAATGGGTTCTTTGCTCTGCCATGACTCTGTAGACCCCGCTGGCACACCTGGTCATATAAGTTGAAGGTCGCACGCACCTATTTTTAGAAAAACAAAAGTGTGTGTCCCTAGTCCACCTCACGAAGAAGTGGGGCCCTACCCTGACCCCTCAAGGCACAAGGCTCCTGATACACCTGGTCATATAAGTTAAAGGTGGCATGCACCTTTTTTTAAAAAAACAAAAGACCTGTAAATGAACAAAAAACAAAAAGTGCGTGTGAAAAAACACAATCAAAAAAGGGCACCTAAGTCCACCTTCCGAAGAAGTAGGGCCCTACCTTGACCCCTGGAGGCACAAGGCTCCCGACAGGGACAAGGCACGCTCATGGTCCACCGAGCCAAAAAGGCATGGCAGACCCCTCTATTTATGGTCAGCCGAAGCCAACCACCGAGTACTAGGTGAGGGGCTATCCCGAAGAGAGACCGCCTCCAGTGGAGGAAGGAACCTGATGGCCACACTTCTTTTTTTTTTTTAAGTCCCACGGTGTACTGAAACACACTCACACAAGTTAACACCCGTAAAAAAGTGAGCACACAAAAGTGAGACACAAAAAGTGAACAGGGTGTACACATGGTCTTCCTCCGAAGAAAAAGGACCCTTGCGCTCACCCCTCCCCGGGGCGCAAGGCTTCTGACAGGGACTGGGGTACTCATTGGTCCACCCGTCCAAAACCGGGTGAACCCCTTTCATTGGAAGGCCTGCTGAGACCTCCATGGTAAGGGGGAGAACCTGACCAAAAGGCCACGTGTCCCCCCCCCCCCAAGACTTTCAGGGCAGGACCATGGACCTACACCCTACTAATCGGGAGGTGATAAAGTGCATACCATGCTGTGCAAAAAAGAGTTGCTACAAGATACAGATCGCTGCATTAAGCCTAAAGGCCCTTTTTCTGTATTGTTATCTGCCTAGTTCTATTTTTGTCCAAGGAGTCTGCCAAGTTGCTATTGCATTTGCCCAAGGGTGTCCTGTGCCCTACCCCTCTCTCCTACCATTCCTGTTAAGAGAAATAAAACTCTCTTTGTTTATTTTTAAAAGTGACTGGCGCCCATCTTTCCACTTTGCACTTCACCCACCATCCCTAGTAACCTGCACCCCGAGGAGGAATGTCAGCCCTTCCAGGCCTCTGGGGGTCATCACCAGGAACTTGGAGGTTGTGGAGACTGCTACACAGAAATGTTGGCTTACTAAAAAGTATGTGCCTGGGGTACTGCTGAGGTGTTATGAAAGCCCAGGTTGCTTTGATAGCAGCCTTCAGTTCGTCTGCATTGTTGGGTCTGGTGTCTCTCGTCTTCCTCTTGACAATACCCCACAGGTTCTCTATGGAGTTTAGGTCAGGTGAATTTGCTGGCAAATCAAGCGCAGTGATACCATGATCATTAAACCAGGTATTGGTAGGTTTGGCAGTGTGGGCAGGTCCCAAATCCTGCTGGAAAATTAAATCAGTATCTCCATAAAGCTGGTCAACAGAGGGAAGCATAGAGTGCTCTAAAATTTCCTGCTAGAGGGCTGCGCTGACTTTGGACTTGATAAAACACAGAGAACCAACACCAGCAGATGACATGGCTCCACAAATCATCACTGACTGTGGAAGCTTCACACTGGACCTCATGCAACTTGGATTCTGTGCCTCTCCGCTCTTCCTCCAGACTCTGGGACCTCGATTTCCAAATGAAATGCAACATTTTCCACAGTCAGTGATTATTTGGGGAGCCATGTCATCTGCTGGTGTTGGTCCACTGTGTTTTTATCAAGTCATACTATACTGTACATGGACAAACCTTTCACTAAGCCAACATCTCTGTATTAAAAATCCTTTTTTTTATTGGTCTTATGCAGGGCTTTTTTTCTCAGAAAATAGGTGCAGGAACTCCCACCTTCTGATTCTCCTCTTGTGTCTGCCTCCGAGCATCATTCCTTGGTTCCACTCCCTACCCACCTCCGAGCACTATTCCTTGGTTCCACTCCCTACCCACCTCCGAGCACCATTTCTTGGTTCCCCTCCCTACCCACCTCCGAGCACCATTCCTTGGTTCCACTCCCTGCCCACCTCCGAGCACCATTCCTTGGTTCCACTCCCTACCCACCTCCGAGCACCATTCCTTGGTTCCACTCTCTACCTACCTCCGAGCACCATTCCTTGGTTCTACTCCTTACCCACCTCCGAGCACCATTCCTTGGTTCCACTCCCTACCCACCTCCGAGCACCATTCCTTGGTTCCACTCCCTACCCACCTCCGAGCACCATTCCTTGCTTCCACTCCCTACCAATTTCCGAGCACCATTCCTTGGTTCTACTCCCTATCCACCTCCGAGTACCATTCCTTGGTTCCACTCCCTACCCACCTCCGAGCACCATTCCTTGGTTCCACTCCCTACCCACCTCCGAGCACCATTCCTTGGTTCCACTCCCTACCCACCTCCGAGCACCATTCCTTGGTTCCACTTGGTTCCAGAAACAATTGTCTCCCAGTAGCATAAGAGCCCCTCAGCAACAATAGATTCCCCACCAGCGACAACTGACCCCCCCATCAACAATAGACTCTCCCCTGTAAAAATAGATCCCCTCCAGCAACAATACATCCCCCAGCAGCCAGCATCAATAGACCTTCCAGTAAACCCCAGCACCCCTTGCCATGACATACATTCAGAGCTAGAGGTGCCGGAACTGCGTTCCCCCGCGTTCCTGCTGAAAAAAAAGCCCTGGTCTTGTGTAATATTCTAGTTTTCTGAGATACTGAATTTGGGGTTTTCACTAGCTGTAAGCCATAACCGTCAAAATTAAAAGAAAGAAATGCTTTAAATATATCACTCTGTGTGTAATGCATCTATATAAAATATATGAGTTTCACTTTTTGAATTGAATTACTGAAATAAATGAACTTTTTGATGATATTCTAGTTTTATGAGATGTACCTGTATGTGACTTATTTTTACACACTTTGCAGAGCTCTCTCCACACCTGTGAATCACTAGGCACATATCCAGTTATTCTTGCCTATGGCAACGGCACATTTTCACATACTTATGGCTGAGAGCGCATAAGATTATAAAAAGAAAGACAATGCAGTCTATGAAAGTCAATTAATCACATAGGGGTAGCCAGGTGTGACCTGGAGTTACCGGTTCACTCTTTAGCATGCTTGTATCTCACACCTGGAATATCTAATAGTAAATGGGTCACATTCAGCCGGTCTTGCTCTGTAATGTTGAAGGTGTTTTGTAGCTTGTCCAAGCTACTTCCATTCCAATGAGCATTACCTATTAAAAGTTGTATCCTGGTGCCAACATGACAGCATACTTTTGGTAGTACGCTGCCATGGACTGGCACCAGGAAAAGAAAATTACAGTAAGCATTTGATACAATTTTCCATTTTCCTGGTGCCAACATGGCAGCATAATAACACAAGCATTCTGCCGTGGATTGGTGCCAGGAAAATAAAATTGCGGTAAGTATTTAAGACAATTTTCCGTTTCCCTGGAACCAATATGGCAGCATATTACCACATGTATGCTGCCATGAATTGGCACCAGGAAAGGAAAATTACAGTAAGTATTTAATACAATTTTCCATTTTCCTGGTGCCAATATGGCAGCATACTTCCACAAGCATTCTGCCATGGATTGGCGCCAGGAAATTAAAATTTCGGTAAGTATTTAATATAATTTTCTGTTTTCCTGGAACCAATATGGCACATATGTAGAGTTGCCACCGCATGCCTTTAAACCCGAACACATAATTAATATGTGTTCGGGTTTAAAAGGATGAGGTGGCAACTCTACACATATGTAACTATGTAACTATGGTAGGATTCTAGACAACCATATGTATGCTGCCGTGGACTGGCACCAGGAAAGAAAAATTACCTAAAGAATTAGCTATGATTAAGCACCCACTTGCGGTGTGAAACATGTAAGCCTTGCCTTGTCCTGTTCCTCTGGGATTGATGTGATCGTTTGTGAAAATTTGGATTTTGTCTGAGTTCAAAAAAGGTGTCTTAATGGTGTGCGGCCGTCCAGCCATTTTTTGCTCTTTCTGATTCCAGACTACCCCATGTATGGTACCGTGGACTGGCACCAGGAAAGAAAAAATTACGGTACGTATTTGATACAATTTTCCATTTTCTTGGTGCCAATATGGCAGAGAACTACCACAAGCATTTTGCCATGGAATGGCGCCAGGAAAGGAAAATTACGGTAAGTATTTAATACAGTTTTCTGTTTTCCTGGAACCAATATGGCACATATGTAACTATGTATCTATGTAACTATGGTAGAATTCCAGACTACCACAAGCATTCTGCCATGGATCGGCTCCAGGATAGGAAAATTACGGTAAGTATTTAATACAATTTTCTGTTTTCCTGGAATCAATATGGTATATATGTAACTATGTAATTATGGTAGGATTCCAGACTACCACATGTATGCTACCGTGGACTGGCACCAGGAAAGGAGAATTACGGTAAGTATTTAATACAATTTTTCATTTTCCTGGTGCCAATGTGGCAGCATACCACCACAAGCATTCTGCTATGGATTGGTGCCAGGAAGGGACAATTACGGTAAGTATTTAATACAATTTTCCATTTTCCTGGTGCCAATATGGCAGCATACTACCACAAGCATTCTGCCATGGATTGGTGCCAGGGAAGGAAAATTACGGTAAGTATTTAATACAATTTTCCATTTTTTCTGGTGCCAATATGGCAGCATACTACCACAAGCATTCTGCCATGGAATGGCGCCAGGAAAGGAAAATTACGGTAAGTATTTAATACAATTTTCCTTTTTCCCTGTGCCAACATGGCAGCATAATAACACAAGCATTCTGCCATGGATTGGTGCCAGGAAATGAAAATTGCGGTAAGTTTTTAATACAATTTTCCATTTTCCTGGTGCTAATATGGCAGCATACTACCACAAGCATTCTGCCATGGATTGGCGCAAGGAAAGGAAAATTACAGTAAGTATTTAACACAATTTTCTGTTTTCCTTGAACCATAATGGCACATATGTAACTATGGTAGGAATCCAGACTACCACATGTATGCTACCGTGGACTGGCACCAGGAAAGGTATATTACGGTAAGTATTGAATACAACTTTCTGTTTTCTTGGAACTAATATTGCAGCATATTACTACATGTACCACATGGACTGGAGCCAGGAAAGGAAAATTACATGATGCATTTTTAATGCTGTAATTAGGAAAGTATTTAATACAGTTTTCTGTTTCCCTGGAACCAATATGGCAGCATATTATCACATGTATGCTGCCATGAATTGGCACCAGGACAGGAAAATTATGGTAAGAATTTAATACAATTTTCCATTTTTCCTGGTACCAATATGGCAGCATACTACCACAGGCATTCTGCCATGGAATGGCGCCAGGAAAGGAAAATTACAGTAAGCATTAGATACATTTTTTCATTTTCCTGATGCCAACATGGCAGCATAATAACACAAGCATTCTGCCATGGATTGGTGCCAGGAAAAGAAAATTGCGGTAAGTATTTCATACAATTTTCTGTTTTCCTGGAACCAATATGGCACATATGTAATTATGTAGCTATTAACTATGGTAGGATTTCAGACTACCACATGCATGCTACTGTGGACTGGCACCAGGAAAGGAAAATCACGGTAAGTATTTAATGCAATTTTCTGTTTTCCTGGAATCAATATGACATATATGTAACTATGTAATTATGGTAGGATTCCAGACTACCACATGTATGCTACCATAGACTGGCGCCAGGAAAGGATAATTACGGTAAGTATTTAATACAATTTTCCATTTTCCTGGTGCCAATATGGCAGCATACTACCACAAGCATTCTGCCATGGATTGGCGCCAGGAAAGGAAAATTACAGTAAGTATTTAATACAATTTTCTGTTTTCCTGGAACGAAGATGGCACATATGTAACTATGTAATTATGGTAGGATTCCAGACTACCACATGTATGCTACCATAGACTGGCACCAAGAAAGAAAAATTACGGCAAGTATTTAATCCAATTTTCTGTTTTCCTGGAACCAATATGGCAGCATATTTTCACATGTATGCTGCCATGAATTGGCACCAGGAAAGGAAAATTACGGTAAGTATTTAATACAGTTTTTCATTTTCCTGGTGCCAATATGGCAGCATACCACCACAAGCATTCTGCCATGGAATGGCGCTAGGAAAGGAAAATTACGGTAAGCATTTAATACAATTTTCTGTTTTCCTGGAATCAATATTGCAGCAGATTACCACGTATACCACATGGACTGGCGCCAGGAAAGGAAAATTACATAATGCATTTTTAATGCTGTAATGAGGAAAGTTGTAGTGTCTGCATTCAGAATTAGTTGACCTTTGGGGAGTATCTTACCAAAAATGAAATTCTTATTGCAGGGGATGCCTAAAATAGAGCTTGTATCTTAGTGCAGACTTCTGGGAAAATCAGTGAGCCCATTTATACAAGCAGCAAATATTATTTCTGGGGGGGGGGGGGGGGGGGTTATCTGTAAAGATTGCCTCCAGGTTGCCATACTGCATTGATTTTTTTGACAGTTTTGGAAAATAACTGCAAATTCAGATTGAAATGGAAAAGTCATTTTTATTATAACATTTAATCACAAAACAGCTCATGTAGCAATTTATACAATTTTTTTTTTTTTTGTAACGAAAATGTAATTCTCTTTGAAGAAAACTGTACACAATGAGGCATGACGCCAAACATAATGAAAAATAGGTTTACGCACTTTAGAATTCTGGTCTCGCCTTGTCCCAATCCCCGTCACACTATCTTTATTATTGTAATTATTAATAGTATTCTTAATGATTTTTATAGATTTATATAGTGTGTTAAAAATGGGGGTTGCCAAAGTCAGCCTCATAAAAAATAGCGATATTCCTGATTTGACCACTTCCGGACAGCCACACGCCGATATACATCCTAACTTTGAAGAGGGATATCTTTGTTATGGGAGCAGCTAGCTACCATAGCCCCTGGTATCCTCTTCTTCGGCGGGCGGTTGCCCGGCTGCAGCTGCCCAACTCCACTGCCCGTGACATTGCAATCCTTACTGGCTCTACACCCAGCTCAGACTGTTGCCTCTCAGTCCTCTCTGGCATGCCTTTCCAGTACTCCCGATAGCCCATGTCCCTCACCGGCCCTCCTGGCTGCTCACACACCGGTGGTTCCCTCCTGAAGACTTGCCCGGCAGTACTAGCTCCTGCTGTCCTCTCTGACTCCTCTCTGACTCTGTCCAGACCCTTCATGCGTTCCTGAAGGGATCCTTCCTGCACCCAAGTCTCAGGCCCAAGGTCACCCCCCCACCCCACAGAATTGGAAGTGCCCTCAAAGGCCCCGACAGCCTAGTACACCAACCATCCTCAGTTCTTCCACCCGACAACAACAACCCAGCTGGGCTGACCCTAGGTATTTAAGGAGGCCTGCCCCCTGCCAATCCTAAATGGGGATTGGTCAGGGCTCCTTGGAGCACCTCAGACAGATCCACCTCTCTGCCCCCCCCCTCTTCTAGAATCCTCTAGAAGCCAGAGGGAGATAACCGAGGAGTGACGCTACCCTGTTCCCCTGAAAATAAGACCTAGCGTGATTGTCGGTGATGGCTGCAATATAAGCCCTACCCCCCAAATAAGCCCTAGTTAAAGTCCTTGTAGGTCTTATTTTCAGGGTAGGGCTTATTTTCGGGGAAGCAGGGTAGGGCTTATTTGGGGGGGTAGGGCTTATATTGCAGCCATCACCGACAATCACGGTAGGTCAGTGGTCTCAAACTGGCGGCCCTCCAGCTTTTGCGAAACTACAAGTCCCATCATGTCTCTGCCTGTGGGAGTCATGCTTGCAACTGTCAGCCTTGCAATGCCTCATGGGACTTGTAGTTTCTCAACAGCAGGAGGGCCGCCAGTTTGAGACCACTGCGCTAGGTCTTATTTTCGGGGAAACAGGGTATCTGTGAGTCACCAGCCTACTCTGAGCCACTCCCAGCCCACGCAGATCAAAACAAACAGGCCCAGCTTCCAGCTAGGCCTGCCTAAACCTCACCTCCAGCACCTACCTAAATAGAGGGCTACATACTGCATGTAGAGCAAACCTAGAACATTGCAAAGGTGACGTAAGGGGCATCTTTTTTTCGTGTGCACTTGCTCAAGCATGATGATATATGGCCTGCGGATTTTTGGTAAATTAACAGAGCAATAATTGCGACAAGTTGAACATCAAACCCTTTGTGTCGATCTTTATGGAGGCAACTTTACTAGTCTGCTATACATGCCAAATATACTGTAAATAATCACTCAGCACCGAGACTCTCCGTCTGCAAGTCCACATATTCGTGGATGGAGCAGATTTTCTCAGACTCATTAATCATGGGTTTCAGCAAGTCGTTTATAATACAATACACAGTTTGAGTGCAATCCTTGGCATGGAAAAAGGTACAAGAAAAAGATAAAACAAGTGAGCAGCATTTTGTGTACGGACAGCATGAGGACAGGCAAAATACAATGTCAGTTTAGTGAATAATTCTTGTTTAATTCATCATCTTATCATTGTTTCCATCAGCCAAGCAATCCTATTAGCTTACTTAAGGGTACAGCCAAGAGGCATTATGGTGAGCCTAAAGGAATCCAAGAAACTTCTATTGAACTAGTGCAAAATCTAGTATACATGTGAATACAGAAGGTATTCTTGTTCAAGTATTTTTATTGAAATAACAAAAGTTTCAATACAAAGGCACACACGATCGGACTTTCCGACGGGAAGTGTTCGATGACAGGCTGTTGTCCGAAAAATCTGACCGTTTGTACGCTCCATCGGACAATTGTTGTCGGACTTTCCGCGGACAAATGTTGGCTTGGCAGGTTTTAAAAATTTCCGCGGACAAAGGTCTATTGTCGGATTTTCCGAGTGTGTGTACACAAGTCCGTCGGACAAAAGTCCAAAGTACAAACACGCATGCTCGGAAGCAAGGAACGAGCCGGAAGCGGTCGGTCTTGTAAAGTAGCGTTCGTAATGGAGAATTAACATTCGTGACGCGGCAAATTATGAAATCTGGAAATGCAGCGCACAATTCTCTTCTTCTTTAATGGGATAATAATGAAGCTGCTTTGCTGGTGATACTGATGCAGTTATTGCAAACAAATTTTCAAAGGCTTTTTTTTTTTCTAGTGATATCAAGAATAATATTATTATGCTTTTTTTATTTGGGCAAGTTACCATTATCCCATAGTTTTTAAGATCAGAGATATGTTGGTGTCCCTTGTCAATTTTACATTGTATTTTTTTAAATGTAACTGCCGACTCCCAAACTGTCATTTGAAGTAAAACACATAGCCAAGTATTATTCTACACAATTTTTTTATTGTGCTTTTAAAAAAAATAGAATAAAATAAAATTAGACATGCTATCTGCCAATAGAACTTAACCAAAAAGTGCATTCTATGCATCCAAAAATATAGAAAAAATACCAAATCAAATCATTATTCAACCAAAAAAATATTGTCAAAGCAATAACTCCAAGACCGATAATAAATAACACGTTATCTCCCCTGATTTTGCAACATGGCTGGTTGACGAATGGCTGTTCAAAAACTAACTGAAAAGCGCGAACTGAAAAGCGCGAAATGAAAAGCGCAAAATGAAAAGTGCAAAATCAACACTCACCAAACTTCTACTAACACGAAATTAGCAGAAGGAGCCCAAAGGGTGACACTAAAGAGCTGAAAAACAACGTAGTACGTCACTACCTTTGCATTTTTTGGCCAACAATTGTGTGGCCGTGTGTATGCAAGACAAGTTTGGGCCAACGCCCTTCGGACAAAAGTCCACGGTTTTGTTGGCCAACAGTCCAATCGTGTGTACGAGGCTTAAGAGTGCAAGGTGCATATGAATAAGAAGTAACAGAGCTAAAGCATTGAAAAAACCATGCCGGGTTAAAGGGGGTACATAGCAAACGTGAAGGGGAGGATAATCCTCCATAACGCTACCCAGAGGTAGGTTGAAATTCTAGGTGTAGGCAACATGTTAACAGTGAGGAAGAATTTTTTTTTTTTTTTAATAGAGGTGGGGGACCCCAATGGGGGACAATACCAAAGAGTGCAAGCTTGCTGGGAGACTGTAGGCTGGGGAGGGCAGCAGGGTATACTAAGAGGTAATAAGAGGCTGGTAGGTAAGTTAAGCTTGGTTTTTCCCTTGGATTTATCCTTGGCCTTGTTTGTACCTATACTAAGAGGTATGCCTAACTAGGAGCTCAGGTCAGGACAGGGAAGCTGCGGGGGTAGTATAGGAAGTATAGAGATGAGAAAGAAGTGGGGAGGACAAGGAGCAAACTTGGAGGGGGAGCAATAAGGAGCAAGAGAAGGGGAGGGGTAGATGCTGGGGGGGGGGGCGTTGGATGAGGAGTGAGGGGAAAGGGAGGGCGGGCAAAGGGACCCCCCCCTAGGGAAGGGTAGGAGAGTGGTGTCAGACTCAAGGATAGGGTAAATCTAGTCAGCTGGAGATATCATGGGCGTAGTTGGGTTTTATTGAAACCAGGGAGTAGGAAATGGGTTACCCGAGCGTTCCAGAGCTTCTCAAATGTAAGAACTTAATCTAATAGGACAGCTTCTAATTTGGCAATCCTGAAGGTATTCATATGACAAGGCTATTGTTGATGACCTTGGCTCTTTTATTAGCCCAAAACCTGGCTACCTCGCTATCACTCCACATTTAACATGTCTCAGAAAAACGCTGCACAAACATGAAGCCAAAAACTGGAAGCCCGGCCTCCAACAGCCAATCGCCTCCTACACAGGATGTGACCTCACAGGATATGACCAAATAAGGACATGACCACACAGGATGTGACTTTCAACACAGGAAAAACTAATTTATACAACAATGACTAGGGGAGTCTTATGGGCTTGTCTGGGCGGGGGCAGTGTGTACAATCTCCAGCCCCCTGTCTCTGACCACAGGAAGCCTAAGACTATGAACACTTCTCCTGACCACAACGATTCAAAGTTCTTATCGTTTGTTCGTGAATCCTTATTCTGCGTTGTTCAGAGAACAACGCATACCCGGATTATACTACTGTCTTTGTGGATGACAGATTATCTGCCGGTGTATGCTCATGGCGCCACAAACATGTTGATCAGGCATACAGGGGCGACACAAGCGCACACTCCTTAAACCGATAATGTCTTTGCAGAGCGAACACACCCCCACCAGACGATCGTTCTGTGCATCGCACAGGGGCCCTTTGCTGGCGGACATGTCCCCACTCCACAAACACTACTCTACATCCCCACGGAGCTTTTCACTACCAAACGGATCTCAACCAGTGTCAGTCTGCCCCAGTCAGCTCTTTAGAGCGGGTTGCGGGAGTACTAACACTGGGAGACACTGTGACAATACATAATAAAATACATCTTCATAAAATTTCCACAACAACCCTGTCCCACCATTTTTATACTCATGGTTAACACTCTGTGATCCTGACCTTCAAAACACTACCATGCAAGCCTTTTACTTAAAATCCTGCAGCTCCAGGCCAGTGTTTCATTTCATGGATAGTGGACAAAGTCATGCAAGCCATTCTCTTAGGCCCTGAGTCAACTGTACATTCAGAACCACTGGTTTATAGTTCAGATATATTATACTTATTATTGTTATTTGCTGTCAAGTTGATATTGACTTCTTATGGTCACATTATATAGAGTTTCTCCACAATGATCTGTCTTCTATTTAGCTCTCCAGTCTTTACAACAGAATCTTCATTCAAATAAATGTGAACACTGCTCACAGGATGTCCCCCACATGGATAGTGTTTCTCCAGAATGATTTGTCTTCTATTTGAGTCTCGAGGCTTTGCAACAGAATCTTCATTCAAATATATGTGAACACTGGGTGCCATGGTGATGTCCCTTCAAAGGGTTAGACCATGATACCCGGTGCTCACAGGATGTCCCTCACATGGATAGTGTTTCTCCAGAATGCTTTGTCTTCTATTTGGGTCTTCAGGCTTTGCAACAGAATCTTCAAATCTTCATTCAAATATATGTGAACACTGGGTGCCATGGTGATGTCCCCTCAAAGGGTTTGACCATGATACCCAGTGCTCACAGGATGTCCCCCACATGGATAGTGTTTCTCCAGAATGATTTGTCTTCTATTTGAGTCTCGAGGCTTTGCAACAGAATCTTCATTCAAATATATGTGAACACTGGATGCCATGGTGATGTCCCTTCAAAGGGTTAGACGATGATACCCGGTGCTCACACAGGATGACCCTCACATGGATAGTGTTTCTCCAGAATGATTTGCCTTCTATTTGGGTCTTCAGGCTTTGCAACAGAATCTTCAAATCTTCATCAAAATATTTGTGAACACTGGGTGCCATGATGATGTCCCTTCAAAGGGTTAGACCATGATACCTGGTGCTCACAGGATGTCCCCCACATGGATAGTGTTTCTCCAGAACGATTTGTTTTCTATTTGGGTCTCCAGGCTTTGCAACAGAATTTTCATTCAAATATATGTGAACACTGGGTGCCATGGTGATGTCCCTTCAAAGGGTTAGACGATGATACCCGGTGCTCACAGGATGTCCCTCACATGGATAGTGTTTCTCCAGAATGATTTGTCTTCTATTTGGGTCTTCAGGCTTTGCAACAGAATCTTCAAATCTTCATTCAAATATATGTGAACACTGGGTGCCATGGTGATGTCCCTTCAAAGGGTTTGACCATGATACCTGGTGCTCACAGGATGTCCCCCACATGGATAGTGTTTCTCCAGAATGATTTGTCTTCTTTTTGGGTCTCCAGGCTTTGCAACAGAATCTTCATTCAAATATATGTGAACACTGGGTGCCATGGTGATGTCCCTCAAAGGGTTAGACCAGTGTTTCTCAACTCCAGTCCTCAAGGCGCACTAACAGGTCATGTTTTCAGGATTTCCACTATTTTGCACAGGTGATTTGATCAGTTTTCACTGCCTTAGTAATTACCACAGCTGTTTCATCTGAGGGAAATCCTGAAAACATGACCTGTTGGTGCGCCTTGAGGACTGGAGTTGAGAAACACTGGGTTAGACGGACCATGATACCCTGTGCTCACAGGATGTCCCCAGTCTTCGGTGATGCCATCCTTGGGCTTCCAGCTTGATAAGTAGAGTGTAAAATAAAATTTTAGGTGAACACATACAGTCATAAAAGTTACCACCCAATAGACATTGGGCTAAAGGGAATGTGGAAGAAGAGCAACAGCAACCAGTGGTAAGCGCTGACCGGTGGATTGAAGGGTTCAAGGAACTTCACCTCGCTCACTCATATTTTTGTTTTTTTATTTTTCCTTCTACCTGCTGTCATTTATTCCACCTCAACATAAACCAGCGGTATTCTGAACAAGGTGTAGCAACGAAAGCTGGTTAAGCTCAACACCAGCCCCAAATGGCAATAGATAAGATTGATGTTGAAGGATATAGCTCCACTGATTCACAAATTATCTATATTAGTTTTATTGATTTTACTCTGTAAATATATGTAAACACTGTTTATGTTTCTTGTTCAATCGTTTCTATCGATGAACTTTCAAATTTACATAGATTGAAAAAATTTAATTTAGCGTATCAGTAGTTTAGTTAGACAACATTTGGGATGGCGAGAGAACTCATAATATATACATTAAAGAAATCAATTTAAGTTCTTTTTTTATTTGTTTTTTTTTTTTTTATTGTGCAGTATAGAAGAAGATAGCATTATTGGAGAAAGAAAGGGGGAAGAAAAAAACAGGTAGGAAATAAGGGGGGGGTGTTGGAGAAAAAGGCTGGCCTGGTATAATTGTAGGGATATGGCATTGACATCAGAGTTCATGAAGGCAGTGATCAAATTTTGCAGACTAAAAACATAAGACCTAGGGTTCCCAGATCTTTTTGAATTTAGGCATGGGTGCCCCGAAGCTTTGCCACCAATTATTTTTATTGATTAGACCCAAGGCAGTCTATTTTTAACCTCTGACACAAGAAGGGCCTTAGAAAACCATTCCTTGGCAATTGTTTCATGGCCATCAGGATATGGGTTATGAGTTTAACCTGATGCTTGAAGATGCTCTGTTTTTATGAGGAGCATACCGAAAGCAGTGGCGTCGCTAGGGGGTGGCTTTTGGGGCTATAGCCCCGGATCTGGGGCCCATAGCCCCGAGTCTCTGCAGGGGTCCCCAACGGAAGGGGAGGCTCTCTGGGGACCCTGATGTAAGTGGGGAGCTCTCTGGGGATCCTGATGCAAGGGGAGGCTCTCTGGGGACCCTAATTTTTAAGGGAGAGGCTCTCTGGGGACCCTGATTTAAGGGGGAGTCTCTCTGGGGACCCTAATGTAAGGGGACTCTTTGAAAACCCTGATATAAGTGGGGGGCTCTCTGGAGACCCTGATGCAAGGGAGAGGCTCTCTGGGGACTCTGATGTAAGGGGGAGGCTCTCTGGGGACACTGATGTAAGGGGGGGGGCTCTCTGTGGACCCTGGTGTAAGGGGGGCTCTCTGGGGACCCTGATGTAAAGGGGGCTCTCTGGGGACCTTGATGTAAGTGGGGGGCTCTATGGGGATATATACACACACACACGTATATTGCTGTATATACATGTGTATGCCCACCCAAGCGTATGACTTTCTTTACTATGCTGTCTAGCCCCAGATCTTTTGTAGACCTAGCAACGCCCCTGACCGAAAGTGACGCAAAAGTGGGCATACTCTTTTTACTAACTTAACTCATTTGCCTCTAAGGGTACAACAAATCTTAATGCCTAAGCCCAATTTTGTAACTTTGACATGTGGTAGTAAAACCGTACATATCATCACAACTATTTTCTGCATCCAGGTAGATTATACCTAGTTTTTTTTCCAGAACAAATCAGGCTTTCATTTGTTGTTAAATGGTAATGGATATCTCCTGATTTTTTTTTTTTTTATTATCTAAGGAAAACAGGCCCAAAATAGTAAAAAAAAACCCTTTTTTTTAAAATGTAACTGTATTATTCTTGCTACTACCATAACCTACCACCAAGGAACAACCACAAATAAATGTTCCTGCTCCTGACGATCGCAGCGATACCACATGTGTGTTTGTTGTTGTTTGTACCAGTTTTGTAGTGCAGCCCAAAAACAATTTTGTTTATCCTACGTAAAGCACACTGACACTGATAGTAATTAAAAAAAAGTAATTAAAAAAATCCTGTCCAAAAAATCCTCACCCTGACCTTTGACCCTTACTTGACCCAAGTGATAACCCCGGGGCTGACCTAGCTCAAACCTTGAACTGGGTTTTTTATTTTTTTATTATTATTATTATTTTTCTACACACAATTTTTTTTCTATCTCTGCAAGGACAGAGAGTGATACAATGTATGGGGGTGGGGGGGGGGGGGGGGGCGGGCTTCACAGTGACTGATCACTGTGATAGCCAATTAGAGGCTATCACAGCGATCAGATGACCAGGAATTGGACATTCCAGGCTCCGATCGTCAGAACGGGTCCCTGGGGGCTCTCGGTGAGACCCCAGTCTCTGTGGTGGGAGCGCACCATTCGGCGTTCTCCTAGCACAAAGGGAGATATGCACATACAAGGCCTCGCGGAAAAAGCCCAGTCCAGTGGGGGCCACATATTTGCGTATGGTCGGCGTGAAGGGGTTAAATAGGTCATTCAAACTTGGGGGGGTTTGATCAGAAGGGGAAATGGAGACATAAACGAGTTAGCTAATTAAATAGCTTGCTATGTAGTGGGTGTGCACGGACCGAGTTTGTTGTGCCAAAACGCGTAACCATGCCCCCTGAGTCCTGATGTTGCCATCAAGTGCTCCCGAGGATGGCCAAAGGAACCAGGAAGCTGCCTTACCGTGAAAGGCGGCTTGCAACCCACACAAGCCTGACAGTCTACACTGTCCTCCCTCCCAGCATTCCAGCTTCCCTTCCTCTGCAGACCCATCAGCCGCTAACCTGCTGATCTCTGCACAAAGGCCAGTCACTGCCTGCCAGGCTCTGCACAGTGGAGCCAGAACATCAGGACTTTTCTTCACATACCGACATGTGCTGAGCTTTTTCCTGTTCATTCGCCAACTGAAGCATAATAAACATTGTTTACTATGCTTCAGTTAAAGTGGCTGTAAAGGTAGAATTTTTTTTTCATCTTAATGCATTCTATACATTAAGGTAAAAAGCCTTCTGTGTGCAGCAGCCCCCTTTAGCCCCTCTAATACTTATCTGAGGTCTCTCTGTCCAGTGATGTCCACGAGTGTCTCAACCATCTGAGATTCTCCCTCCATTGGCTGCCGCTGCTGTCAATGAAAGTCAGCTAGCCAATCAGGCGAGAGAGGGGGCGGGGCCAGGCAGCGGCTCTGTGTCTGAATGGACACAGGGAGCTGTGACTCGACTCGGGTGCCCCGTAGCAAGCTGCTTGCTGTGGGGTACACTGAACAGGAGGGAGGGACTAGGATCACAGAAGAGGGACCAGAGAAGAGAAGGATCTGGGCTGCTCTGTGCAAATCCACTACAACAGAGCAGGTAAGTATAACATATTTGTTATTTTTATCGAAAAAAACCCGAGACTTTACAATCACTTTAAGAATGAACACAGGAGCGACCAATACAGATCACTCACTGTGTTAATCCTGATACAGTATCTCACAAAAGTGAGTACACCCCTAATTGAAAATGTTCAAATTGGGCCCAAGTGTCAATATTTTGTGTGGCCACCATTATTTTCCAGCACTGCCTTAACCCTCTTGGGTATGGAATTCACCAGAGCTTCACAGGTTGTCACTGGAGTCCTCTTCCCCTCCCCCATGACAATATCACAGAGCTGGTGGATGTTAGAGACCTTGCGCTCCTCCACCTTCTGTTTGAGGATGTCCCACAGATGATCAATAGGGTTTAGATCTGGAGACATGCTTGGCCAGTCCATCACCTTTACCCTCAGCTTCTTTAGCGAGGCAGTGGTCATCTTGGAGGTGTGTTTGGGGTGGTTATCATGTTGGAATACTGCCCTGCGGCCCAGTCTCTGAAGGGAGGGGATCATGCTCTGCTTCAGTATGTCACAGTACATGTTGGCATTCATGGTTCCCTCAGTGATCTGTAGCTCCCCAGTGCCGGCAGCACTCATGCAGCCCCAGACCATGACACTCCCACCACCATGCTTGACTGTAGGCAAAACACACTTGTCTTTGTCCTCCTCACCTGGTTGCCCCCACACACGCTTGTCACCATCCGAACCAAATAAGTTTATCTTGGTCTCATCAGACCACAGGACATGGTTCCAGTAATCCATGTCCTTAGTCTGCTTGTCCTCGGCAAACTGTTTGCAGGCTTTCTTGTGCATCATCTTTAGAAGAAGCTTCCTTCTGGGACGACAGACATGCAGACCAATTTGATGCAGGGTGCTGCGTATGGTCTGAGCACTGACAGGCTGACCCACAACCCGTTCAACCTCTGCAGCAATGCTGGCAGCACTCATATGTCTACTTCCCAAAGACAACCTCTGGATATGACGCTGAGCACGTGACCTCAACTTCTTTGGTGGACCATGGCGAGGCCTGTTCTGAGTGGAACCTGTCCTGTTAAACCGCTGTATGGTCTTGGCCACCGTGCTGCAGCTCAGTTTCAGGGTCTTGGCCAACTTCTTATAGCCTAGGCCATCTTTATGTAGAGCAACAATTCTTTTTTTCAGATCCTCAGAGAGTTCTTTGCCATGAGGTGCCATGTTGAACTTCCAGTGACCAGTATGAGAGAGTGAGAGCGATAACACCAAATTTAACACAGCTGCTCCCCATTCACACCTGAGACCTTGTAACACTAACGAGTCACATGACACTGGGGGAGGGAAAATGGCTAATTGGGTCCAATTTGGACATTTTCACTTAGGGGTGTACTGACTTTTGTTGCCAGCGGTTTAGACATTAATGGCTGTGTGTTGAGTTATTTTGAGGGGACAGCAAATTTACACTGTTATACAAGCTGTACACTCACTACTTTACATTGTAGCAAAGTGTCATTTCTTCAGTGTTGTCACATGAAAAGATAGAAGAAAATATTTACAAAAATGTGAGGGGCGTACTCACTTTTGCGAGATACTGTACATCCCCTGCAGCAGCCGGCAGGAGAGGAGAGGAGGGAATCTGGCAGCACTGCAGGGGGGAGACAGGGGGAGCCAGGAAGCAGGGGAAATTGTCATTGAACAGGGTGATTACGGTGTGCCTGGGCACACCCGGAACACCCTGTGCGCACGCCTATGCCGATGGGTTACTGACAGTGCAATAGTATATCTTTTCTCTCCATAAAAAAAATGTTGCCCACTTTTACATTACTCTTGGTACAGTCCTCGTAATTCTAGCATCTGAATAATGACACAACGGACAACTAAATGAACTCTTTGTTGGTTTCTCTAAAACTTCAATAAGAACTCCCAAAATGTTGAGCGAAATAAAACATGTTTGGATTAATCCCTCTTATCTGCTATATAAGCAAAACTGTCGGAATGGAGTAATATTAGTTTTGACCTTTCATACTTAGTCTTGTTACGAGTGCGAATGCTACAAAAAAAACCTTCAAATAAATGAGCTTTTATTTATATTAGACTCCTCTAATTGTTGGATAAATATCAAATGCTTTGCCTCTGCAAGCTTTAATCATCCATTAAATCAAAATAGACAACTGCCTCAATCTCCAAGACCTAGACCTCTTTAATTGTGGTATGGTGGTGGCATTTCATACCGAGTCTCTTCGGGTTCTACCTTTATATCTTAATATAGTTCTAGTTTTCCATGCGTTCAGCAGTCTGGCCCTGGCCCGCTCTCCCTAGATGTTACAAAAACAATCATTAGTAGATAACTGTTTATGTGACATTTTCATAGTTCAAGGCTAATTTACTACATGTGGCCCCTGCATGGAGCTCAGAGTTTGTCCTCAACTATTTTGCTGAGATCATATTAACTGAACGAAATAAAGAGGCTTCTGTGTGTTTTTAGCATCACTTTATTATGTTGACATAGCAACCTATTGCCAGCGATTCTAATGTTAACTTTGGCTTGGAACCTCTAAGTAGACATTAAATTTTTGGTTCATTTTTTTTGTTTTTTTTTTGTTTCGGGAATCCATTATTCTTTTTAGTTTGTATATAAATGAGCTTCAGGAACTTGACCAGCATCGTGTCAAAAAACTGCTCTTGGGTAACATAAAACAGAAGTTCATTGCTCCCTTGTGAAGTTTTATTTGTTCCATGTGAAAGTGCAAATCAAAAACCACTGGGAGATTGTTTACGATTAAGGAAAAGAGTAATCTACGCAAATTTAAGATATTGGTTGCGATTGTGCAAAAAAAAACGGGATGGAAAAAAAAAAAAGAAGGCTTTAATGTTGGAATTTACAACCTGGAATGGCTGAAAATGGGAAGTTTCCACTCAATTTTAATATGAAGGATAATATGGAAGGGAACTTTGTGTATAATTATGGAAGACTTTGGCCGGCAAGTAGAATATTTCAAGAGGGACTGTTGTTTTTATGAGTATTTGTGGGTTTGTGATATGGGATGCTTAGTCTTGTAGTTTCTCTTTCTTATTCAGCCCCCTACCCCATCCCCACCAAGTTTTCTTCTCCCCCTCTTGATATTGTTCTCTATCAGCCTGTCTTCACTCATACTATGTTTTCTCCGCCAACCCTCCACATCACGTTTTTTTGGCATATATCCATCTATTGACAATGCCACTCCCACTATAGCCTATGGCAGCTCTCCTTACACCATCTACAAGACATTTTCTAGCAACCTCCGTCTTCACCCATACTAAGTTTTCTCTCCCCTCCACATTATGTTTTCTGACATGTATCCTTCTACTGACCCTGCTACTCCCACTATAGTCTCTGACAGCTCTCCTTCTACCATCTACAGGGCATTCTCTAGCAGCCTCCCTTTTCACCCATTCTATGTTTTCTCCACCAACCATCAACATTATGTTTTCTGGCGTGTATCCTTCTATTGACCACACTACTCCCACTATAGTCTCTGACAGCTCTCCTTCTACCATCTACAGGGCATTCTCTAGCAGCCTCCCTTTTCACCCATTCTATGTTTTCTCCACCAACCATCAACATTATGTTTTCTGGCGTGTATCCTTCTATTGACCACACTACTCCCACTATAGTCTCTGGCAGCTCTCCTTCTACCATCTACAGGGCATTCTCTAGCAGCCTCCCTTTTCACCCATACTATGTTTTCTCCACCAAACCTCCACCCTCCACGTTAGGTTTTCTGGCGTGTATCCTTTTCTTGACCACACTACTCCCACTGTAGTCTCTGGCAGCTCTCCTTCCACCGTCTACATGACATTCTCGACCAGTCTCCACCTTCACCCATACTATGTTTTCTTTGCTAAACCTCCACCCTCTGTTTTCTGGCACTTATCCTTCTTTTGACCATGCAACTTCCACTATAGTTTTGGCAGCTCTCCTTCCACCGTCTACACGATATTCTCTAGCAGCCTCTGTCTTCACCCATACTATGTTTTCTCTGTTAACCCTCCACTCTATGTTTTCTGGCACGTATCCTTCTTTTGACCATGCTACACCCACTATAGTCTCTGGCAGCTCTCCTTCCAACATCTACATGATAGTCAATATAAGCCTCCTTCCCCACCCATACTATATTTTCTCCACCAACCCTCCATCCTCCACATTATGTTTTCTGGCACATATCCTTCTATTGACCATGCTATGCCCACTATAGTCTCTGGCAGCTCTTCTCACACCATCTACAAGACATTCTCTAGCAGCCTCCGTCTTCACCCATTCTATGTTTTCTCCACCAACCCTCCTCTCTCCACATTATGTTTTCTAGCATGTATCCTTCTATTGACCATGCTACTTCTACTATAGTCTCTGGAAGCTCTCCTTCCACTGTCTACAAGACATTCTCTAGCAGCCTCCATCCTCACCCATACTATGTATTCTCAGCCAACCTTCCAACCTCCACGTTATGTTTTCTGCCATGTATCCTTCTATGGACCAAGCTATTTCCACTATTTCTCTGGCAGCTTTTCTTCCATCATTTACACAACATTCTCTAGCAGCCTCCATTATTACCCATACTTTGTTTTCTCCACCAGCCTCCCCCCTCCCTCCACATTATGTTTTCTGGCACATATCCTTCTATTGACCATTTCACCATCTACATGACATTCTCTAATAGCCTCCGTCTTCACCCATACTATGTTTATGCCACCAGCCACTCGTCCCCCTCCCCTGACATTATGTTTTCTGGCTCTCATACCTGTTTAGAGCTTTACCTATCATTATCCCAAAAATTGCTTCTAGATGGCCTCCAAAGGGAAATTAATAAATGTATATGGTTGGACAAATGTCCCAAATTTTCCAAACAAACTCTTTATCGCTCCCAATCTGCAGGTGATCTTGGCCTTCCTGAGTTTTGGTTATACTACCTCGCGGCCAGGTTTACATTGCTGGCTCAATGGAATATTGTGAATTTCAAAGTGCCCTGGATTAAATTCGAGGCAAGTTCTATTCTTCCTTATTAACTTTCGGGGCTGCTTTGGTCATTTTCAATCTCACATACAGCTTTTGTCCAACCTAATGCCTTAGTAGCCCAATCACTCTGTATCTCCATAAGCTTTATAAACACAAATACTGCCTAGTCTTCTCGGTCTCTCCCTTGACCTTCTTTCTTAGGAGATCCCGAGTTAACATCTGCTTTCCCTTGTTCTGGCACCTTCTTTTGCTGGAAGGCGAATATGCTAACTACTCCTTCTGCTCCTCAAGATAATGCCTCATATATTGAATACGCCCACCTTCAAACCCTCAAGTAAAGGTTTGATCTATTCAAATCCACCAGGAGACTATAGGTGGAGAGGTGACCTAGCTCTATTGCTTAAGCGCAGCAGAGAAAAGTTGGGTCACTAGCCTGGTTCTGTCTGCTGTAAATCTCAGGACCTACGGGAAATAATTAATAATCAATAATCATTTGAAAGGTAAACCAGCATCCACATACAGTATGTGTTTAAATGTTTTCAGGGAGCTCAGCTTTAACGTATAACAGAAGCAGTTGACTTCTGAGTTGCCAATAGCAGCAAATAAAGATGTCATTAATTTACTAACTTAATATACTGACATAATAATATACTTATAATATTTTGATATTTCCGTATCTAATCAGCAGTGATTAGAAAATCAAGTCAGTCTAATCAAGGAATTGCCATTTATTTATTTTTTATTCCTGAATATTTGCATGCATTTTGAAAAAAATGCATAATCAAGAGTTAAGGTTAATGTTTTTTAGAATGAAAAATAAAAGCTGCCGAAAATATTTCAATTTTTCTTTAAAATTGAGTTGATCCTGCCCTCCTCTTACTTGTCAATCCTCCCTATTGGTCTTGTAGAAGTTGTAGCACCCTCTTAGATAGGTTGCTAGATAGGCTAGGTAAATGTAGTTTTGCTCCCTTGTAATCGCTGGAGAAGTGTGTGATTGCTTGGGGTTGTTCTAGGCTTCATTAGCTGTCTTCTGGCGGATTCCAGAATGTAGTGGGCTGGTAGAGGCAGATCAACAGCCTGAATATTTATGTGGTGTCCGCCAATCCCTGGGGGAGGATGCCCAGTGGATGGTTGGGGAGTACATAAATGGTCTGGGGACAGAGGCAGCGGGGTTCTTGTTCAGGAGGGGAAGTTCCTTCTGGGCAGCCCAGCTGTAGTTCAAAGCCAATGAAGGCACTGAAGTGCTAGTATGGAATCAAAAATAACGCAAGGACTAAAGTCCGGGTATGGGATCAAAGGCAACAAAGGGGCTGAAATACTGGTATGGGATCAAAGCCAACACAAGGACTGAAGTACTGGTATGGGATCAAAGCCAACACAAGGACTGAAGTACTGGTATGGGATCAAAGCCAACACAAGGACTGAAGTACTGGTATGGGATCAAACCCAACAGAAGGACTGAAGTGCTAGCATGGGTTTAAAGTCAACACAGGGAATAAACTACTGGTATGGGATGAAAGCCAACATAGGCACTGAAGTAAAGGTATGGGATCAATGCCAACACAGGGACTGAACTATAGGTATGAGGTCAAAGTCTACCCAGGGACTGAAGTACTGATATGGGATAAAAGCCAACACAGAGACTGAAGTACTGGTATGGGATATAAATATTCCCAGGGACTGAAGTACTAGTATGGGATGAAAGCCAACACAGGGACTGAAGTACTGGTATAGGATCAAATCCAATACAGGTACAGAAGTACTAGTATAGGATCAAAAATAACGCAAGGACTAAAGTTCTGGTATGGGATCAAAGGCAACAAAGGTGCTGAAATACTGGTATGGGATAAAAAACAACAAAGGGGCTGAAATACTGGTATGGGATCAAAGCCAACACAAGAACTGAAGTACTGGTATGGGATCAAAGCCAACACAAGGACTGAAGTGCTAGCATGGGTTTAAAGTCAACACAGGGAATAAAGTACTGGTATGGGATGAAAGCCAATTTAGGCACTGAAGTAAAGGTATGGGATCAATGCCAACACAGGGGCTGAACTACTGCTATGGGATCAAAGTCTACCCAGGGACTGAAGTACTGGTATGGGATAAAAGCCAACACAGACTGAAGTACTGGTATGAGATTTAAGCCAACACAGAGACTGAAGTACTGGTATGGGATAAAAATCTACCCAGGGACTGAAGTACTAGTATGGGATGAAAGCCAACACAGGGACTGAAGTACTGGTATAGGATCAAATCCAGTACAGGTACAGAAGTACTAGTATGGGATCAAGCCAACACAGGGATTGAAGTTCTGGTATGGGATGAAAGCCAACACATGTAAAGAAGTACTAATATGGCAGGAATGTTCAAAGTCCAGTCCGCAAATTGAGGCCCGTGTTCCGGTTTAATACGGCCCCACTGGTAATTTGGATATATAAACGCTTCCCCTTGATACCACACACCAGCACTTGCAACCAGGTGGTGAAACGTGCAGGACACAGGGTACCCCAGTTACAAGGAAGCCACCACTGCTGACCTGAAGAGTGGATCCTTGGAAGGTTCTCCTTGTACCTATGGTGTTCCCATTTAACAATTACACGAACTACACTTGAGGCCACTTTTTCTGCTGCCTATTGTCCACACCTGTGACTTGGACTTACACAATAACTTTAATTGAACAAATGTTGACTTTTATTGCACCAGGTTGGTGTCCTTCCCTTAAGCTGGCCATAGATGGCTCAAATCTTGGCTGATTCAGCAGGGACCAGACAAAATTCGAACCATCTATGGTCACGCTAATTGCACCCAAGTTGATCTACCAATCAACTTGGGTACAAACAGCATGCCAGATGTCTACATGCGATTATTGCCAGTGGCTATAGCCGCTGGCAATAATCACTGTGTTGTCCCGCCAGGGAAACACAATAGCTCTGCCGGAGGGATTCCTCCATCAACAGTGGCTGTGGTTACAGGAAAGAAATTGCATCATCTATGGCCAGCTTTACTTTTCTTGGTATTCTAGAGCTACAGGAGATGTGCAGGAACAGAAGCCAAGGCTAATTCCAACATAACAACGTGAGCAAGACATGGAAGTCAGTGCAGGTCAGATTAGGATAGACAAGACAGGAGGCCCTACTCAAAGGTTGAAAGAAACAAAGCTGGTGCAGATGGATGCAGAAGGATTCCCCGGCCATGTCTGGTATGGGTGGGGCCCCTAAATAATCACAGACAGGGAGCAGATGAGACACAGGTGTAAGAGGGAGAGACACAGATTGACAGAACAACCCTGATAAGAAAAACACATTAAACTGGAGACATCAAAGGAGGACATCAGACTCACAGCAGTGCTTCAATGATTATGTAAAATCGTGGATATCATTTTTACACCGCAATTCGTTTTAAACACGGTCTCATGATTTTGTTACCATTGAATGTGAGTGGATGTTTGAAAAATCGAAATTTGAAATTAAAATATCTAAAATAAAAATGATGAATGTCTATGGGCAAACTTAGCTTTCATTTACCTTTTTGAATGATTTAAATAATAAATACTTACACCTGGAATGATTATATTCATTAAAATAACATTGGGTATTCAGTGTATTCATATATATTCCATTGAGTTTGGGAATTTATTATCACTAATAAGTTCCATTAATTACATAATCATGTAATTATTTAGGTTTTGAGCTGGGACCCCACAAGTACGTTGCCTGTAGGGTGTTTCTATTTAAGAATCTTGATATATATAGATATATATATCTATATACAGATATATATATATATATATTTATATATATATTTATTTATTTATTTATTTTCATTAAATTTGTGTTACGTTCTGTAATTTGAAAAATTAAGGAAGAAAATTAAGATTTTTTTTTCATATATAGGTATATATATATATATATATTTTTCCTTTTTTTCATTAAATTTAAATTTGTGTTGAGTTCTGTAACTTCAGTCCCAGTCAAGCCATAGATGATTCTATTTTCTTTCCTTCCACCACGAGTAGAAGAAATAAAATTGCTTGATTTATATATTTAGAAAAAAATATACTTTTGTATGAAAAATTAGGGAAACATTCATATATTTAGATATACAATGTATATATCTATATATATATATAGAGAGAGAGATATCTCTATATATATATTTTTTTTTTATTTATGTGTTATGTATTATATTCTCAGTCAGTATTGATGGGGGAATCCCTCCCGCTGCGCTATTGTGTTCTGACGGCAGGGAACCTATCCCATTGGCAGAACACAGTGATTGCTGCTACTGGCTATAGATGCCGGCAATAATCACACGTAAAAAATCCGACAGGCTGGTTGTACCCAAGACGATCAATGGATCGACTTGGGTACAAGCTGCCTGCCCATAGATGGATCAAATCTCATCCGGTCCCTACTGAACTGTCCTAGATTTGATCCAGCTATGGTTTTTAGTCTTCCAGGTTGAATGACACCCAGAGTCAATGAACCTGGAAGACTGAGGACATACTGTCAGTGCAGGGAATCAAAAACCTATCCCCTTACCTCATAGATGCTCTCTTCATCATTAAGGACTGTTGAGCTGCATTACAGAGTAAGTTCAATGTTCCACAGTCTATGTATTTCTATTATATGACGCTGCAGCATGCATTTAAGGTACAAAGTAAGTCCTCGGAATGGCACTTGTCTCCCTTTTTGATATTCAGTCTCATCAGGGATTCCGAGTCCTCCAAAGAATTTTTTTCACAAAGTTATGCCATGCTCCTGCAGTCCTACCTAAGTCGGCATCCCTTGAGAGTGATGGAATGTTGGGAAAGAGATGTTGGTCACTTGGATGGGGAACAGTGGGAGGAAGCCTTTCAGGCTGTAGTCACGTGCTCCTTAAATGTTTCGCAAAGGTTGACTCAACTGTATCTCCTTCTCAGGGTGTATTATACTCCTCACAGACTCCACTTAAAGGGCTTGAGATCAGATTCCACCTGCACAAGGTGTAATGCCGCGTACACACGAGCGGACTTTACGGCGGACTTTGCCCGGCGGATTTTTCGACGTACTTTACGACGGACTTTCTGAATGAACGGACTTGCCTACACACAATCCACCAAAGTCCGTCGAATTCGTACGTGATGACGTACGACCGGACTAAAACAAGGAAGTTCATAGCCAGTAGCCAATAGCTGCCCTAGCGTGGCTTTTTAGTCCGTCGAACTAGCATACAGACGGCGGACTTTTCGACCGGACTCGATTTCAACGGATAAATTTTAAACAAGTTTCAAATCTAAGTCCGTCCAACTTTTGAGAAAACAAAGTCCGCTGGAGCCCACACACATCGAATTGTCCGACGAAATCCAGTCCGCCGGGCAAAGTCCGCCGTAATGTCCGCTCGTGTGTACGCGGCATTAGAGGGACCATGGTGACCGAATACACCTTTTGTGGCAATGTCCGAAACTACATTCCTACTGGGCGGGGGGTGGTAGATAGGATCAATTCTGTATTTCAGGTGGCCCTTCCCATAGACCCTAAAGCCTGCCTACTAGCCGTAGCAGATTAGTACGACTGGGAAGTGTGTACTAGGGAGGCCGTCCTTAGAGTTTTGTTCCAGGCACGTAAACTGATTATGGTTCACTGGAAATCGGAGGCTCCCCCATACTGTGAGGGAGTGGGTCAAGACCATTGGTGAGCTGTTAAGACTGGAAAAGCTTATATACCAACATAGGGGAAACAAGCATAAATTCGAGAGGTTATGGGATTGGGCACCGTGGTTGGATATTCTGGGGCTAGCCCCGGTGGATTTGACCATCGATAGGCTACTTCGGCTTAATGTGGCAGCCAACATTAGGTGTATCTACGCATGGTGTATTATTCGATTTCTCGAGAGAGGATATCTTGTCGTTTTGCATGATATCTATTGTATGATCAAGCTTAATGGTTTGTTAACATTGAATTCCGAGAGAGGTGTGTTTCCGTTGGGCTTTACGTTTATATGTACTGTTGGCAATGTGTGATGCTGTATTTTCAATAGAAAAAAAAATTTGTTGGATAAAAAAAAAAAAAGGACCGTTTAGCTAAGAGAAGAGGCGAAGCGGAAAAGAATGGTCTGGGGGATAATAAATATCAGTAGAGACTTCAGGAACCTAACATATATAGTCTGGAGGAAAGAAAGGAAAGAGCAGATTGAAACCTTTAAATACATGACTGCTGAGGCGCAATGGGCCTAGGTTCCAATTAACGTAACACAATGGGATCAAATCCCCCACCACCCTTGCCCTTTACCCCATTAAATAAGACACTTACAGCCATTAGGTTGGAAAGGCCAAGGCCACAGCTTTATTAAATTCCAACACGTAACATGTGAACATATTTAACCAGTGCCAGTCACAGTCGTACTGTGAGCACTCAATTCCAAAAGGGGGAAGTGGGGCCTGTCCTTACCATCAGTGCTGGACAGACAGCCTACTTCCAATTTTTCATCAAGGGCATAGCCCATTACAGCAACTTCAAATTCTGGCAAGGTCAAGAAACCGCAGCAAGCTGTGTCATGCCATAACAGAGGAAAAAAGGGGTGGGAGGGTGGGCACCTCTTCTATCCGACTCTTCCGAAAGACCCAGAATTCCCTGGGGCACACGTTCCCTGAGCTCAGGCCCATCCCATCCGCCCATGTTTCAACCAATCGTTTCCCTTGTCCGGCACCTGGCCATGCCCCTGTAGTGCTGGTAGATTTGCAATCTACCGCATGTTAGGTAAATTTAGTAACTTGTTCGTTAGGAAGGTTAAGTTTGCCTCTGTTCCAGCTTGGCTGACGTTGTGTGGGTTTCCGTGCTGACCGGTGGGTGTCGCTGTTATCACTGGTTAGTGTTGGAAAGGCAACGTGTTTAAACATATGGATGCTCTTCTGTCCCGGAGACAACTCGGTGGAGGTGGTCCTCCGAGTTGCATTCTGGGCGAGGGTATTTATGGGACAGACGCCATATTTTGGGGTTTGTTTTACAGCCACCTGCTGGCCCTCCTGGCCGACAGGTAAGCATTAAGGAGCTACCTCATGGTCCTCTGTTCTGGGAGGCCCACGATACTGCGGCGCAGGGGTGTGTTCAGAGGCTTGTCTGGGGCCTACCACCGCGGCCGAGGAATGGTCCTGAGCTGTCGGTCCTGTGTGACGAAGCTGGACAACCGAGGAGATCCCAGGGGAGGACCCGTCTTGGAGAGATCACGCAGCGTGCTGGTCTATAGAGGGGCCTGATGACTCGGTTGGAGGACGTATCCGAAAGTAACTATACAGCATAGTGTTGCCGGGTTGGCTTAAAGGTTCAAGCACTGTGACTGACATTCATTACAGAAAATCTGATACATCCTGTGGCAGAGGATCGTACGGGTTTTGTTCCCAAGCAATTCTGTGGCAGAGACTTTGATTCGTGCTGCGTACTGGCTGCTAGGCTAGTGAGAGAGGCCTATCCAGACGAGCGAGGAGTGTGTCCCACGAGGGGAGCGCATTCCATACAATATCTGAATTCTACCGGGACATTTGTCAAAAGAACCCTACAAGAAGATGTTTGAGTTTCTTCTGCAGTTTCCTTTCCGCCTCTTTCCTGCTATTTCCTAAGTCAAGTGTTTAATAAAGCATTGAAAACGTACTTCAGTGTTGGTGCATGTGTTGTCCAGAAGTAAACTCAACGGAACCCCTAGACCCGGTGCCAGTGAAACAGAGGGAAGCAGAGTGAAGGTAACAGACCCGCTTAAACCAGCAGCTCCACCGAGAGTTATTGCTACACCCCCATCAGTCAAGGCTCTGTTTGCCTAGGAGGGGGCTCGAGAGGGCTTCATGAAGGGTGTGAATGAGGTTCAGGCTTTTCAGTATGAAGGTAAGACCAAGAACATGGGACGTGACCTCAAACTAGCAGAAGGAAAGTTCAAAACAAATCTTATAAAGTATTATTTTACAGAAAGAGTAGTAGTGGCAGTGAGTCAAGCAACGGTAAGTGGTTTCAAATACACTTGGGACAAACACTGACCTTACTTTTACTGATAAAAAAAGTGAAAAAAAAACAAAAAACAAATAATGAACTTAAATTAATATTTGAATTAAAATTTAAAATAAAAGTTAAATTAAATTTTAAAAAAATAAAAATAAAAAGGACTTGATGGACCACTTTGTTTTTTTCTTTTTTTTTGCCATTATTCGTCTATGTTTTCTGTGTTCCTAACCTTGCACCCTCACCCTAAAGACTCTGGAAAAGGTACGTTTAAAAGAAAGCATAACATACCAATTGAGGGAACCTTCAGAGTTGCAATTGAGGGGGGGACTGGGGGAGCCCAAAAATGAACTTTTTTGTAAGTAGATAACAGAAGCTCACAGTTAAAAATGATATTCTTAATCAACCCAGACCAGATTAGAACATTTGTTGTAGCGACCCTTGCAAATTTAAATATTTATTAGAAAGAAGAGGTGACAATTATACTTCAAAGGACGTGCAATAATCCTTTCAAAATGTTGCGTTCCTAGTCTTCTAAGCTTGGAGGTCCTAAATGTGAGTTTATTGGATTTGCACAAAGTCTACATGATTATGGGTCCCCGTCAAACAGAGTTAAAGCTGATTCAATCTTCTAACGTATTAGCCGGGGTTACTCTACCTTCGTTATTGACTCAGCTTGACAATAACATGAAATAGTTTTGTACGGGAGTCAGAGCCTATTAATAATGAATGTCATTGAATTGAATATTCCATAGCAGCAATTCTAAGATCAGAAAATAGCGGTGAGAACCATTTAGTAGTGCTATTGAGGGAAAACTTAATTTTACAAATAATTCTCAATATTTTTAAATTATAAAGGAGCTTCGGTCCCCCCCCCTCCACCCCTTACCTGTCATGCAGCATTGTGTTCACATACTCACCTGCCCACACGGATCCAGCATTGTCCTGCTGCTGCCAGAGTCTGGGTCCCATGCTGCCATCTTTGTTCTCAATTGCATCAGGTGTTGAGTGCCTCTTCCTGTTTCAGGCAGCCCAGCCCCCTGATGACACCCCACTAGGGCCCACCCACCTCCAGCTGCACGAATAGAGCCTGAAGCGTCCTGGGGAATGTGACGTGCATATCTCAGAAGCCTTCAGAACATCATTCTCGCCTAGGTGGGGCTAACTTAAAAATAAATAAAAAAAGAAGGTAAGCCTAGTACATCGATGTAACGACACCCCGAGTATGAAAGAGGTTAAAGTCGTTTAGGACATTCCATACCCAAACACAAAGGCAGCTACCGGACAATTCAATCAGCCGAACAAGGAACCCATACAAATAATTCTCCCCCAAATACGAGACAAGATGCTCTGTCTTGAGGTTCAAGCAGGAATGATTCTTTATTCAAACACATGTTATACAGATCCCATTTCAAAACACTTCCCCCCCACCCTTGGAAAACAGGGCGGGTTAAACTGTCCAATGACAATGGACACACAGGTCAGGTGTGTATAACTTCTCATCAGAAAGGGACAGCTGTTGGAGGAATCCCCCCTCCCTCCATAGAGATAAACATCCCACAATCCAAGGCAGACAGACACAATAGAACATTGGAATACAGCCCCACGCCAAACTAGCACAGCAAATAGTACACAACACAATGAGACAGTACACATTATATATACATATATACAGCATTGAGTCTGACTAGCACAGATCATAGTGGGGTTCTCATTCACCTTGTGCCCCTATTAGTGACTCCCATCACAATGGCATATCCAGGGTCCCCAGAGTCTGTCTGTCTTGGGGGACATGGACCTGAATCTAAAGTAATGCCACCTCAAGGGTCCCCAGGCATACAGCTCACAAGGAGCACCGTTCCCCCAAATGCCAGGGCCCATAATCGGTAGGCAAGAGGCTTGCATTCAGTCCCCTCCAAAAGCCTCTGTCCCCAGCTAGGTCTGTCACAATCGAATATATGGGGGTCCAAAATTTCCTAATGATCCTGCCATGAGGGTCCTTCTTCAGATACTTCCTATTATACGGGCACAACACTCTTCCCTGTCTTCTCATTTCTTTTTTGCATTGTCACCTAGTGATCCTACCATGAGGGTCCTTCTTCAGGTACTTCCTATTATACAGTGACAACACTCTTCCCTGTCTTCTAATTTCTTTTCTGCATTGTCACCTAGTGATTCTACCATGAGGGTCCTTCTTTAGGTACTTCCTGTTCTAGGGTAACAGCGCTCTGTCCCTGTCTTTTAATCTCTCTACTGCAGGGGTCTCAAACTGGCAGCCCTCCAGCTGTTGCCAAACTACCAAAGTCCCATCATGCCTCTGCCTGTGGGAGCCATGCTTGTAACTGTCAGCCTTGCAATGCCTCATGAGACCCCTGCTCTACTGCATTGTCACCTAGTGATCCTGCCATGAAGGTCCTTCTTCAGGTTCTTTCTGTGATAGGGTGACAACGCTCTGTCCCTGTCATCTAATTTCTCATCTGCATGGTCACCTAGTGATCCTGCCATGGGGGTTCTTCTTCCGGTACTTCCTGTTACAGGGTGACATCGCTCTGTCCCTGTCTTCTAATTTCTCTCCTGCATTGTCACCCTGTCACATTCGCTTCCAATGGAGACTATAATCAGCAGTGTAGCCATTCATTGCCCAGGCATCATTCACCAATGTCACCATCAGGAAACCTTATGTCTTATGTGCTCTGAAGCCTCCTCAGATATGCAAGTCACTTATCCCAGGAGCACATAAAACATCATCCTCGCCTAGGAGGGGCTAAAGGGAAGAGGGTAAGCCTAGCGCATCGAATATGTGCCATGAGGGTCCTTCTTCAGGGTGTTCCTGTTATAGGTCCCTCGTGGGACCAGCAAAAAGGCGAAAAAGAAACAACCACAAAGAAAACAAGGAGAGGAGGAAGGAGACACAAGTGACACAAAGGGTACCCACTATTCACTACGGGGCAAAACCCTGCGATAGCCTCCAATGTTTTGAATATCTCTAAAAAGATATTAAGCGACGATGAAGAAAAACTACTATCAAAGGAACTGAACTTTGAATAATGCTAGATGTAAATAAATTTGCACGGAGCCTTACTCTCAAAAAGCATTATCTTGATGTTCCGTCTAATGATGATGATAACCCATTGATTGCTTCTGACACAGGTGAGTCTCCTCCATCTCCTCGATTGTTTACGGAGGTCTGTGCTTTACAAAATCTCAAAGATCTGGTTTCAGAACCTAGCCCGTGCCCTGAAGATCCCACTGACAGACATAAAACTATTTCTTTTAAATTTTGATCTGATTTCTATCCAGTGGCATCACAAGGCAGGGATTTAGACCTGTTCCAAAAACTAGTGGAGACGTTTTTCACCCACTTGGCTCGCAGTTGTCGGACAGATTTCATGTCGGACAATCTCACCGGTTATGTGAGAGACGACCCCTCAAATCTCTAAGCTCTGATGATAGTGTTGTGATTAGAAATGCTGATAGGGGCGGTTCAGTTGTGGTTTTAGATTCCATTGTGTATAGAGATGAAGCCTTATGGCAATTATCTGATACTGATACCTACCAGAAGCTTAGGGCAGATCCCACTTCTCCTTTCAAAAAAGAATTGTCTACCCTTCTAGACAGAGCAGTCTTTGTTTGTATTTTCTCTAAGAAAGAAAGAGATTTGTTCATTCCTGAGTGTCCAATAATACCAGTGTTTCACCATCTCCCCAAAGTCTACAAGGGGTTAAACCCCCTTGTGGGTAGACCAATTATCGCCGGCATTGGGTCACTCAATGAGCGTCCGGGTGAATGAATAGACAGTCAGTTACAGCCTCTGATGGTGAGCCTTCCCAGGTTCCTTAGGGACACTAAACAGCTCCTTACCAAACTGAAAGATTTTGAGTGGAAAGCCAATTACAGGTGGATTACTTGTGATGTTACAAGTTTGTATTCTAGCATTCCTCACCCTTTGGGCATAAAAGCCATTGCTTTTTTCCTTAAGAAGTCTGGAAACTATTCACTAGCCCTTCAAGAATTCATTTTGCTGTGTTTAGACCTTTTACTCACACATGAATTTTTTATGTTCGGGTGCTGTTATCTCCAAAGATGAGGTGCCTCCATGGGGGCGAAGTTTTCGTCCTCCCTGGCCAGCCTTTATATGGGGTGGTGGGAGAGGACCCGCATCTTTGGACATGATAGCCCCCGTCGAATGGGCACAGTTTTCTTTTTGTCGCTACATTGATGACCTGCTATTCATTGTATCAGACGCCCAGGTCGATCTTAATGTATGGCTCCACCATCTAAACAATAATAATCTCAATCTGAAGTTCACAGGACATCTTCATGATGTCTCCATTGAGTTTCTCGATGTACAGTTGTCGGGTAGGAATGGTGCTATAGTCACTGGACTACACAGAAAACCCACAGCCGGTAACGCATTATTGAGAGCCAACTCTAGTCACCTGGGACAGACCATCAGAGGTGTCCCGGTTGGCCAGTTTTTGAGGCTCAAACGTCTGTGTAGCGAGGATGTGGATTTTCCCAAGAAAGCATGAAGACATGGCCCATAGATTTAGCGATAGAGGATATCCCGAAAAAGTTCTTAATAGAGTCTTTTGTGTGGCTAGTGAAATCCCCAGGAACACATTACTATCAGACAGAAACCTAAGGTCTTGTGCTGATAAGAGACATTCTCCCTCTGTGGGAGATGCTCCAGTGTTTTCCACACCATATAGCATTGAATTTGACAAGATTAAAAATACAGTTACTAAATACTTACCTATTCTCTTTAATGACTCTGCATACACTAATATTTTGTCAAAAAGTAATAGGACGTTGTCCCGTAGAGCCCCCACTCTAGGAGGGTCTCTATCACCCAGTTTATCCACCAGCAGGAGGTCCGACTCTAATTGGCTGCATTTTAAGGGTAACTTTAGATGCGGTATGAGGGGATGCAGCAGAGATATGTGAAGCAGCTCCATAGAGAGCCGGTCAAAATCTTCTGCTATTGCAAATTGGATGCAGGGAAGCAGCATCCAATTCGCAATAGAGTGAACCCAGCCTTAGACAACTAAACAATATCCAGGTAGGGCTTCATCTACTTTAGTAATCTTTGTATTAAATCAATTGCTTTTTTAAATAACGGTGAAGTCTAGCATCCCAGCTTTTTGGTTTAGATCATTTTTCCCAAGATTATGTCTTTAGAGAAGTCCATGAAGACAGAAGTAGATCTGAACGTTCTGGTCTGGCTGCACGTGCACAGCTGGTGAAATACCTTTGAGCTGTGGATATTTTCCACTGTGCATGCTTCCAGAACATAACATCAAACGTGTGCAAGTAATGGGAATCCATGGGTGGAAAAATGATGAGAGCTGACTGTTGCTGAAACCAACTGTGCAAGGCCTTTAGGAGGAAGGATTGGTCAAATAGGTTTAAAAAACCTTGATATGTGCTGTACTGTCATCATGATCATCATCATATTTTACAATAGTGACCAACAGCATTTCTCCAGGATCAACTCCAACTGCTATTCCCTCTAGGTGCCAGGCAGGGTCAGTCTGGGGAGCAGAATGTGCCTAAGTGGGGGGGCTTGCTACCCCTATTGACTGGAATTGAAAAAAAACACATTGGTGGTCACAGGGTACTGCCCAGTTTTGTTTGGCCAAAGGCTCACAGATACAACAGCGAAAACTCACCTAAAACAGGCTCTCTGGAGGCGAGCTCTTTGCGCCAGGAAAAACTCCTCAGTCCATGGTTCCCTCTACACATATTTCAGGGATCCCTTTTCGCATTAACCCTCACATAGCCCATGAGTGTAATCTTTGTCAATCTCTTTACACCTTGAGTGGACACAAGACCTACCAGTCCTGCTGCTGCATGAACAGTCTCTACACCGGTGTTGAACACCTCCATCTCTCTCTTCATCGTCCCATCACAAAATAGAGATGTCCAGTTGGGTTTGAATAAAAAGGACTTTATTCCAAATTATGGTAGTTGAGCAGAAGATCAAACAAATGGATATATCCTTCTCTTTTTCAACTAGATGACAACAAATTCCATTCAAGGTGGTATGAGGCATCACTCTGTGAAAGTTATCTGGTGCTTTATTAGATTCCAGGCTTCTACTTCACACATTTTGGTGGACATCTCCTCCCAAAGAGGTATGCGCGACTCATGATGCAGCATGACCTATGGCCCATTGTGGAAAAAGGGGGAAAGATCACCGCTCCAGGAGGACAAACAGATGGTGAACCTCTCTCTCGGTTCGGAAGCCGTAGGTGCTGGCAATTGCTAGTAGCAATGAACAGGAATTGATTCTGGACAGCCGCACACTAGAAAAGTAGCCTTGTTTATTTGAAAAAATTCACATCAAAATCAAAAGGTGAAAATCACAGCAGACAGCTGCTTACTCCATGGATTGCGCTCTATTGCTCAAAAACCTCCAGCCTCACCCAGTTGTCTTTATATAACTCATGACAAGGGACTATGATTGACAGGCTGGCTGCCTTGAACTCAAGGGGCAGGATGTAGTCTTAAGGGGTCTAAAACCAGGCCCCAAGAATGTTCAGGGATAGTGTGCTACAACAACCTTGTGCAATTGGAGCCCAATCCCAGATGGTTGAAAAAACAGAAAAAAAACAGCTGTGTCTCTGTCCCCTGTCGTAATTCCTTTCTGCTGCCATATTTCCTCAGCCTTCATGGAAGACTGAAGACATACTGTGAGTACAGGGCATCATGGATTTACCTCCCACCCTGATGGAACATCACCACAGTGCCCTGAATTCAAATACAATAATAAACATAGTGGTGTTGACTGCAACAATGAGGATGACCCAAGGGACAATGATTGACAACCTAGCTGCCTAGAACCCACCAAGGGACAGGACCTAGATTTAGGGGACCTAACACCAGGCCTCAGAATTTTCAGGAATAGTGTGCTACAACAACCTACCTTGTGCAAATGGAGCCCAATTCCCGGAGGTTACGAAACAGTGAGTGCGGAGCATCATGGACTTACCATTCCACCCCCTTCCCCTGATGGAACATCACCACAGTGCCCTGAATTCAAATACAATAATGAACATAGTGATGTTGACTGCAACAATGAGGACAACCCAAGGGACAATGATTGACAGCCTAGCTCTCTAGAACCCACCAAGGGATAGGACCTAGATTTAGGGGACCTAACACCAGGCCTCAGAATATTGAGGGATAGTGTGCTACAACAACCTACCTTGTGCAAATGGAGCCCAATTCCCGGAGGTCACAAAAAAGTGAGCGTGGAGCATCATGGACTTGCCATCCCACCCCCTTCCCCTGATGGAGCATCGCCTCAGTGCCTTGCACTCAAATACAATAATGCAAATAGTGGTGTTGACTCCAACAATGATGACCACCCAGCACCGGAGAAGTAAAGAGCAAGAGGATCCTGTGAGTTACAAGACTATAATAAAGAGAGAAAAATAGAGTGAGAAGGACAGGGTAAGTACTAAGTCTGAGCCCAGAAACGGACTTTATGAATCTAGTATTATACATGAATGTAGTATTATACATGAATTATACATGAATGTAGTATTATACAGTATATTTGAGAACAGGTATGTGTTGGAGGTAGCCCTTTTCTCCACCAGAATCCGAATCCAAGACTCACTCAATGGCATCTGAAGATGTCCACCACGTCTTTGCAAAACCAGCAAATCAGAAATGGTAGTTATTCAGATTATAAAAAAAAAAAAAAAAAGGGACACATGGGCAGAGCAATATGTTTGATACAAAGATTTCCCAACACACTCTCCAGCTCCTTCCCCTCCCCCCCCCCTTTCTTCTTGGTATAGGCTTACCTTTTGAAACTTTACCTTTTTTACTATTTTTTCCTTGGTATGGTCATTACATTATTATCTATGTGTACGTATCCACTCTCTCCTTTGTCCCCCCTATATTTCAAAACATCGTAACTTCTATACTCTTTGGTTCACGCTGGTATCCACTTTTATTCATTCAATGATAATTATTTTCTCACCTCTGCCCTATTATACAGTCACATTTAGCAATTTTATATTTATTATTTTTTATAGGTTATGAACATGCAGTCACAACGTTTTAAGCTCCTCACAAACACTAGTTGCCCTCTAGGTGCCGCCTCAGCTCCCGGGATTGTGTACATATATCCCTGACAGGTTCACACCCTCGATGCCTTCCACCCACCCACATAGGTCTTTTGTAAGTAATTTACTATGGTCCTAAGCTACCACTGTTACTTTAAGATCTTATTACAAAAAAACCTTCTCCTGCCTGTCCTGTGGTCAACCCCTAAACATCTCCCTATATTTATATATTTTTTATAGATAGTTACTTTGCATCTGCTCCTGAAGATTGGAAAAATCCATGAAACGCGTCAAGCTCTTAGATGCTATTCACACTAACAACCTCCCTATACTTCCATGTTATTATGCCGTTTGGATTTCACCAATTATCATTATGATACTGTGAAGACACACAACTATTAGCTTGAATCCAATTTTTACCTCACCATTGCGATCCACATCGTGCTGCTCTGTTGCTGGGTTATCTTGTTAGTTGGATCAGCTTTATGGAACGTGTACTTGTATGTTTTACTATATGATTATGTGTATATGCAGGCTATTTTGTCACCAATATTGTCCACTCATCAGACATTACTGATATTATGATGCAGCTATATGCGAATAGTAGTCTGATGACTGTGTATTATGGTACCATTATGACTATAATAGGCTGCCATACCATCATGCTGTTATATGACGTTTTAATATTATGTATTTTACCATCCAATAAAGCTTCCTTGAATTATCTGACTTGACTGTCTACTAACTTGTTACTATGCAACACGATGCGGTCGCATACATGGTGCACTTATTAGATATTTTTTCTAGTACTATGTTGTGTTTTCTTCCTAGCTGCATGTCTCATTTAAAGTCCCAAAAAACCCCCCTTTTTTCCTTTTTGTTGTATACACTCTCCAGCTAGTCTGCACAAAAAAAAAAAGCCAAATTAAACAGTTTCCACTGTCACAGGAGCACAAAGTATCATAAACTATGGCTTTGGCGTGTTAACCTTCCAGAAACAGAACGCAGAGAGCCGAAGAAGAAATCTGAAGCAGAACTACACCCATTTTAGCAAGTCTCCTCTCTACTTCTTCTTAAACATTTGCCAAAAAAAAAAGTAAAAAAAATTAAGGACATTTTAAAAAGATAAAAAAGAAAAAGTGGTGAGCTGCACATGCACACACATGCCACAGATCCCTGCCAGTCCTTTGGTAAACACCCCATTGCATTCTGTGCATGCATGAGATCTTGCAACTTGCCTCTGGGGATGTAAGAAGTAGGCATCCTAGGCTGCTTTTTGCAAGCTCTCGTGCCTGCTTTGACATGCCCTGGGATTTCCTCCAGAGAACTGGCCCCTGCATGGTTGGGTCCCACCTTGGGGTGTGTCATTCATGAGGGTGGTTTATATATATATATATATATATATATATATATATATATATATATATATATATATATATATAGATATATCTATAGATATATCTATAGATATATCTATAGATATATATATATATATATCTATATATATATCTATAGATAGATATATAGATATATATATAGTCTTCCTAGAGTGGAGCTTCAGAGACGAGGAAGATGGGAAGAATTGGCCTCAAGTGGTAATTAAGGAGTTGAGAAGAAGCTTCCCCTGGGGAGGTTTCCTAATAGAAGGGACCTAAACTAAGAATTGTTGCTGGAAAAACCTCAGCGAAGTGGAAAGACATGTACAGAGCTGGAATGAAATATAAGCACAGGGCATACAAGACGGGGTGGAAGGAACGATAATACGGCAAGGGGTTAAAGAGGGGGTTGAACGGTTTCAGAGAAGTAAATTTGCCCTTACCTGATTGGAGGAGTTTAGTGCAGGATAAGGAGGAGCTGGAGAGTAAGGAAGGGAGGAAGTAGGAGGCTCAGTTGCAGGTGACAAGTCGGTGTGGAAAGACCCGCCCTCCTGCCCTAGAGGAAGAGTTTGGAGGTACTTCATGCAAAAGGTGTGGCGATTGGGGTCCTTTTGACGAAGGTACAAAAATTGAGGTATTGTTGATAAATACAGTGGGACCCGTCTCAGGTATGGAGTCCCCCTGGTTTGTCTAGTTCAGTCTAGACTACCGGGTAGTAAGGTGGTAGGTGTGTGTGGTCAGTTAGTAAGTCCCTGAGGCGGTGTTGGCAGAATCTAACTTAGAGATACCACAGATTTTAAAAGTCTTGGATTGTTGTCGTCAAGGATCTACAATCATCTTTCATATAAGGTTTACGGTTAAAACATGTTTTGAGTTAATAAAAGGCCAAGTGGCCATTTAAATCCAACACAGTGTCATTACTGGGAAAAAGGGGGTAAGGTTGGTAGGTACATAATTGAGTTGGGGCAGTAAGTTATCTGAACTACCCTAGTCAGGACTGTGCAAAGCCTCTGGTTTTTATGAGCATGTGAAGTAATGAAGAAGAGGGGAAGGATCTTGGCATTGGGTTGTGTTGTAGAACGACTCAATGTGATTTGAGAAAAGTATCTAAAAAGCAAAGCAGTGCGGGTATTCCTTTTTTTACAGAAATCCACTGGTAGGCCTCAGGCAAGCAGATTGGAAGAGACCAAGACGGCTGAATGATTTTGGTATACAGGTATGTCAGTGCTGTGCCCAAGTCCGGCATTAAAAAGAAGGGAGGTGGCCACCTTGGCAGGAGCGGGCAGTGAATCAGGGTGGCCACTGGCCAACATGTGCATAAGCATGGGGGGGATCTGGAGCATGTGCAAGCACACCATGGGATCTTTGCCAGGTCCACTAGACCTGGCAGAGACTTGCAGTGTGGCTGCACGTGCGCTAGATCTCCATTGCAGATGGCGGTGCTAGAGAAGAGCAACTAAGGAAGAACTTCTGCTTCAAGCAAGACAACACTGGACTCCATGTAGTAATAAATATGTTTTGTTTTTTTTGAGAGAGGGTCAAGTGTTTTTATTTTTTGAGGAGGTTAGGTGGGGTGAAGTTCCTCTTTAAAGTTAAGCCCACACTTTTAGGACACTGATTGACTTTACTCTGTGGCGCGTAAACCCTAGGTACTCACCTTGCACTAATTCTCCCACTACTCCGATCCACCACCAGCCCGCTCAATGATGAAGCAGATTGTTGAAGGGACAGGAGCAAGGTCAGAAAATGCTGGTTAAGCTCCATAGAATAAAGTAAACTGTAGACCAGAATCACTGGTCTGGGATAGGGACAGGCGGGGCTGGGAGCCAATCAACTACATTGCTTGCTAATGTGCTGACAAGGAATACTCCAGTAGGAGGAGAGAGCAAAGTGAGCAGGGGGATAATCTCATCAGTCTGCTGCTGCTTTTTCAGGGGGTGGGGGGGGGGGCACTGTGTTTCTTCTAGCCTTTATTTAATCCACCTTGATGTGCTGTGTGGCAGAGCTGTGTAAATCTCAGGACTGGATCGACAAATATCCAAATATTTTGGCAGGTGAAACAGCTCCATTGTATGTATTTTATGGAGTTCAGCTTTAAATCCTCAAAATCCCCAACAGAGCTTACTTTTTATTTGCGTTATGGGAAAGGAAACTACAGCAAAGGAACTATTTCTTATGGGCTTAATGACTGCTAATCCCAATAGATCCCTCACACTCCAAGATGATTGTATATATATATATGCATGTATTTATAATAAGACTAACTACATGTTAGTTTTAGGGATTTAGGTTGAAATATCAGAGCGCTCTACTGCATCTGCAGGCATCAATCAAATCCTTCCCTCGAGCCAGCCCAGCTTAATGGAGAGCAATGCAAAAGAATGGGGCCACTGACGGAAAGGCATTCAACAGACACAATTCCCCCGAGATCCCATTGCACAGTCCTTCATGTTCCCATCCCACCCCATCTCCATACTCCTTAACCATTTCCAGGCTCTGGTCTCTGTGTGGCCTGCACATCTCCATTGACTTTCAGTTGAGCTAGGCCAACACAACCCATACTAGAAGGGCCAAGGAGAAGCAACGGTCCTCTGCAGTGGTGGGTTAAACCCTTTCACTAACGGAGATGTTTTTGTGTTTTTCTGCACACACGTTTAAAAAAAATCATTTTAGGCATAGAGATTAGTTAAAAAACAAACACAGCACTAGAACCTTTAAGCCGACCCGGCAGTACTATGTGGTAGGGTTACTTTAGGATGCGTCCTCCAACTGAGTCACCAGGCCCCTCTCCAGACCAGCACTCTGCATGATCCTTCCATGATGGGTCCTCCCCTGGGATCTTCTCAGTTGTCCAGCTTCTTCCCTCTAGGACAGACAGCCCAGGACCACTGTGGTAGGCCCCAGACAGGCTTCTGGGCCCAACCACACGCTGCAGCTACGTGGGCTCCCCGGACGGAGGAGCACGAGGTAGTACTCCTAGCACATACCTGTCGGCCAGGAGGGCCAGCAGGTGGAACGAAAACGAACCCTAAAACATGGCGTCTGTCCCATAAATACCCTCTCCCAGAATGCAACTCCTCCACCTGCACCAAAGCGCATTTGTGAGGTCAGGCACTGATGTTGGACGGGAAGGCCTGGCTCACAGTCTCTGCTCTGATTTATCCCAAATGTTTTCTATTTGGTTAAGGTCAGACCAGTCAAGTTCCTCCACCCCAAACTCGCTCATCCATGTCTTTATGGACTTTGCTTTGTGCACTGGTCCAAATCATTTGGTGGAGGGGGGGGGGTTATGGTGTGGGTTGTTTTTCAGGGGTTGGGCTTGGAACCTTAGTTCTAGTGAAGAGAACTCTTAAGGCGTCAGCATACCAAGACATTTTGGACAATTTCATGCTCCCAACTTTGTGGGAACAGTCTGGGGACGGCCTCTTCCTGTTCCAACATTACTACGGACCAGTGCACAAAGCAAGGTCCATAAAGTAGCAACTTTGGAAGTTGCTGGATGAACAGGAGTGACTCATGCAAATCAGCAACATGAATATGGATGCATCTTAGCCAATTGCAAGCATAGGAGCCCCTATCCATGCTGGGAAGGGTATTTATATTTGGTGGAACACACAAGAAGTCTCTTTGCCCAGAGAGGAAAGTCCAGTTGAGGAGGGGGCGCTATGCCCTCAGCACATGCTGCCATGTGGCCTTGGGTGGGAGACCTGGAGTACTGGCCCCAAGTGTTCTGAAGAGCTGACTGAGGGGGAGCCGTCTCTGTGAAGATCTGTCTGGGATCACTGGAGGGTGCTTCTGGAAGATTGGAAGGAGGCTACTATTTAGGCCAGAGGCCTTGTGATTGCAGACTGTAAAGATCTCGGGGCCTGGTTCTCTGGCTACCCCTCTCTGTGCTAGGAAAGTCAGCTACTGGGTTTAGCAGAAAAAGGATACTGGCTAGAATCCTAAAGAGCAACAGTCCATTATCCCTACAGAGAACTTGCTCAAAAGTGCACGGTGCATCATGCAGGAAATCCACAGGTCAGTTGAAGAAGCTGTACTCATTGTAACTAGTTGAATTTGGAGTATCCCACTACATTCCCCTCCCTATCCAAGTTCCACAATAAAATAGTAAAAACAACCAAAACCCCTAGACCAGGGGTCTTCAAACTACGGCCATCCAGTTGTTCAGGAACTACAATTCCAATCATGCCTCGTCATGTCTGTGAATGTCAGATTTTTACAATGCCTCATGGGACGTGTAGTTCCGCAACAGCTGGAGGGCCGTAGTTTGAAGATCCCTGCCCTAGACTGATTATTGAAGGAACAAACATATGTTGTGTACCTGGCCATGAGATATACTGTTTGCCCGGCTGAAGAGTTGAAACAAAGGTAAATACTGGCGGCTCCGACGGGGGTTGCTCTACATACACTATATTATCAAAAGTATTGGGACACATGTCCGTAGGGTTCAATATTGAGTTGGTCCATCCTTCGCCGCCATCACAGCTTCAACTCTTCTGGGAAGGCTGTCCACATGTTTTAGGAGTGTCTCTATGGGAATGTTTGAACATTCTTCCAGAAGTGCATTTGTGAGGTGAGGCACTGATGTTGAACACCCTGTTGGACATTTCCGCCAGGAAGCTGCTTCCCAAGCCCTGGAACACGAGACCAATGGATCTGGCTATAGTAACCCCAAGTACCAGACAACACCAGTCTTGGAGTACACCAGAAATAGAACTGTTTATTAGAACATGAATACAGGCTTTTAAACACTTGAGAAGGAGGTTCTCCCCTCCTGATCATATTACTCTAACAATACACTAATTCACTAGACGTTTGACCAGCCTAGGTGACTCAGAGATATGACCTTTCAGGTCAGCCTTGTCTTCTCCTAGCTCACTAACTACAATACACGTTATCATAAATATCAACACAGAACTCCTTCACACAATAGCAGAGTTAATTAGCACAAACAACAATGAGTAAAAGACTCTTAGAAGCCACACTAGACTTAGTACAATAAACACATTATAGCAGACAACCCCAGACAGGTGGCTGGAGTTGATGACATCAGCATCTGCTATGAGTCCCAACAGTGTGAAGCAGTCACTATTTTTAATATGGCATATAGGCCCGATACAAGGTTCCCAGAGTCTGGGTGTCCTGGGGAGACATGGACTTAAAACCAACGTAACATTACTCCAAGGTTTCCCAAGCATACACCTCACAAAGAGTATTGTTACCTTAAAATCCAGGGCCCATAATCAGTAGACAAGATTCTAGCATTCAGTCCCTTCCAAAAGCCTCTGTCCCGGGTGAGTCTATCACAACAGTCCCCGCTCTAATTCATCCCAAAGGTGTTCTGTTGAAGTCAGGGCTCTGTGCAGGCCAGTCTAGTTCCTCCACCCCAAACTCGCTCATCCATAGTCTTTATGGATCTTGTTCTTGGAGCCAGGATCAGGGAACCAGACGTCAGCTTTGTCAGGAGTCAAATATCAGGAGCAGGAATCAGAAGAGAAGCCAGCAAAGGCCAAGTCATACACAGGAACACAGCAGGAACACAGCAGGAACACAGCAGGAACCCATTGGAGATATTAACCAGGCAAGGGCATGGAAGGAATGAGTGAAGCTGTTTAAATAGCCAGAAGGGGCTGGCTGTAGGCTGGACTAATGGGGCAGGGAATGGTAACCAGGTGGGTCACTGTGGAAACGACTAGTGCACTCTGTGCACTGAAAGAAAAGAGCCGCTAGCCAATAGCAGGAGCCCAGCCCTGACCCTGCGTCCCATTGGGGAGATTTACCTCCTACAAATTAGGGGAATTCTTTGAGGACCCCCCCAGGTCACCAGAAGTAGTGTCCCTATTGGAAGATTCCGACCGTGTGTATGCTCCATCGAACATTTGTTGTTGGATTTTCCACCAACAAATGTTGGCTAGCAGGTTCTCAAATTTTTCCGCCAACAAAACTTTGTTGTCGGAATTTCCGATCGTGTGTACACAAGTCCGACGCACAAAAGTTCACGCATGCTCGGAATCAAGCAGAAGGAGCCTATTGAACGTCCTTTTTTCTCAGCTCGTTGTACGTCTTGTACGTCACTGCGTTCCCACGTTCGTAATTGTTGGCCAACATTTGTGTGACCGTGTGTATGCAAGACAAGTTGGAGCCAACATCCTTCGAAAAAAAAATCCACGGTTTTGTTGTCGGAAACTCCGATCGTGTGTACGGGGCATTAGGTGGGCATCTTAGCGAATGCAATATACAGGGATGTGGGAACTGGTATTGACATAAACAAACACAGACACGCCCACACAGGTTGAACTGGATGGACTGGTGTCTTTATTCAGCCTTAACATCTACGTATGAGATCAACTTTTACATTCTGAACTGAATCTTCACTAATGGCTTTTATTGAATTTCTGGAAATATGAAAAGTGAAGGAGACATGACGCAGGCAGCATCCTACTCTTTTCATAAAAAATGGAGAAAGTATAAAGACAGAGCGGCTGGAATGTCATCTTCACAACTCGAAAACGCTTTACAGGAAAATACAAAGGAAGCTTCTGCCATAATGAAAGGTGCTTGTGCTCATTGGGGCCATTAGTCTCTCTTTTTTAAAAACCGGATAGGCAATATAGGCAAGCGAAGACAAATAGACAGGGAGGGAAAAAAAAGAGATAAAATAAAAATACAGGAATAATAATAAATAAAAAACTACGGAGAGAAAGAAGAAAGGACACAGTATTCCAGACCATCCTGTTGTTCTATCCACTAGTGCAGTGGTCTCCAAACTGCAGCCAGATGACGTCCTTTGCTTGCTTTTATCCGGCCCTTGGGGAACTGTCTCATCTACTGGTACCAACAATGGGACATAAGTTCCCCTACTGACACCAATGAAGGGACACAGTTTCTCCCAATGACACCAACAATTGGGGCCCAATGATACCAATGATGGGGCACAATTCCTCCCACTGACACCAATGATGGGGCACAATTTCTCCCAATGACACCAATAATGGGGCCCAATGATATCAATGATGGGGCATAATTCCTCCTAATGACACCAATAATGGGGCACAATTTCTCCCATTGACACCAACAATGGGGCCCAATAATATCAATGATGGGGCACAATGTCTGCCAATGACACCAACAATGGGGCCCAATGATATCAATGATGGGGCATAATTCCTCCCAATGACATCAATAATGGAGCACAATTCCTCCCAATGACAACAACGATAGGGCACAATTTCTCCCAATAACACCAACAATGGGGCCCAATAATATCAATGATGGGGCACAATGTCTGCCAATTACACCAACAATGGGGCCCAATGATATCAATGATGGGGCATAATTCCTCCCAATGACATCAATAATGGAGCACAATTCCTCCCAATGACAACAACGATAGGGCACAATTTCTCCCAATAACACCAACAATGGGGCCCAATAATATCAATGATGGGGCACACTGTCTGCCGATGACACCAACAATGGGGTCCAATGATATCAATGATTGGGCACAATTCCTACCAATGATACCAATGATAGGGCAAAATGTCTCCCAATTACATAAACAATGGGACCCAATGATACCAATGATGAGGCACAACTCCTCCCAGTAACACCAACCACGGGGGACAATTCCTCCCACTGACACCAATGATGGGGCATAATTCCTCCCAATGACACCAAAGATAGGGCACAATTTCTCCCAATGACACCGACAATGGGGCCCAATTATACCAATGATGGGGTCCAATTACTCCCAATGACATCAATGATGGAGCACAATTCCTCCCAATGACACCACCAGTAGGGCACAATTCTCCCAATGACACCAACAATCGGACACAATAATATCAATGATGGGGCACAATGTCTCCCAATTACACCATCAATGGGGCCCAATGATATCAATGATGGGGTACAATTCCTTCTAATGACACCAACGATAGGGGAACAATTTCTCCCAATGACACCAATAATGGGGCCCAATGATATCAATGATGGGGCACAATTCCTCCCATTGACACCAACAATAGGGCATAATTTCTCCCAATGACACCAACAATGGGGCCCGATTATACCAATGATGGGGCACAATTACTCCCAATGACACCAACGGTAGGGCACAATTTCTCGCAATAACATGTCAGAAACCATGAAATCAGGCCGAGACAGAGGTACAGTTAAAGCACACTTGTTTAATATTTAATATATATTTAATATATAAAGTAAAAAGAACAAACGTAGTCAAAACATAACCAAAGTTCAGTAACCAGAACGGATAGTCAGCCAAGCCAGAAGTCAGGGATCAATGTAGTGGAACAGCAAGCAGGATCTGGAGCCAGAAGGGATGTCTGGCAGAGCAAGTCTTGAACAGGATCACAGGAGATAGTCTCTGTGATGTTGACCAAGGCGAAGGCAGAGATCATCTGGACCGGACGGCTTAAGTAGGCAGGACTGACGAGCAGGATATCATCAACAGCTGAGTAACTGTGGAGAGAGATGGGAGCTGGCAATTAGCCGACAGCTGAGCAGCCAGCTCAGAGAAAGAAGGGCTGAGCCCAGCCCTGACATAACACCAACAATGGGGCCCAATATTATCAATGATGGGGCACAATGTCTCCCAATGACACCAACAATGGGGCCCAATGATATCAAGGATGGGGCACAATTCCTCCTAATGACACCAACGATAGAGGCACAATTTCTCCCAATGACACCAATGATGAGAATTCAATTAGGATGGTTGGGCATTGTATGGCTTGAAAATGTAAACCAGACTTCTAATGGTAGGGGGGCTCTTGACATCTGATGTAAGGTGGGGTGGGGTGCTCTAAACATCTAGTCTTACAGATACAACTGATCCTTTGAGGGCAACCATAATGCTGAAGTGGACGGGGATTAAATTGAGGTTGACGCCCCCCGATCTAAGTATACATTTGAGGACGTTGCCTATGACATGAGGTTGGGTTGTGTTGAGTTGGGTTGTGTTGAGTTGGGTTGGGTTGGGTTGTGTTGAGTTGGGTTGGGTTGTGTTGAGTTGGGTTGGGTTGGGTTGAGTTGGGTTGGGTTGTGTTGAGTTGGGTTGGGTTGGGTTGAGTTGGGTTGGGTTGGGTGTGTGGGTCTGTTGAGGTAGGGGACAAATGGACAAATACTTGGCCTGTCCCGGAGAATTCTATCAGGATGGTTGGGAATCATCTGGCTTGAAAATGTAAAGCAGACAGTTGTTGGTTATCCTTAGATGCGCTCACAATGGAATTTTGAAAACGTTGTCATCTAAGATCAGAATTTGTTCTTCAGTTTGCTTAAACCTCCCTAATCCCCTTTAATGTGTTCTTCCAAGCTCGGCCTACAGTAATCTCTTCAAAACATTCCCTCGGGTTATGATGCATTCGTCTCAAGACCTGAGGGGGGGGGATCACTCCTACTGAAAAGATTAAAATCACTTTTAGTAAAATCATCTTGAAGTGTGATTTTGCCATTACATTTTTACATTGTTTGCCTTTATTTTGCTGTATATCGATTTGATCTCGGCAAGGGATGTTGCATATTTATGCAATGAGAACCGAAACAATGTGACTTGCGTATTTCCAGTTACCATATGTTCTGAAATCTGTAATCTATTGCAAATCACCCCTGGAAGTCCCATCTAAGTTATAGGAAAACCATGTGTGTTGAGGATAAGCGTTGCAACAGCCTCGTTGTTGTTGGTAAGGAAATCCGATTCGTTGCTCTGGTTACTTGTGTATGGATAGTGGTGCGTAGAAATTTGATTTATTGCTGACTTGCAAGTTAACAGTGGATTTATTTTCTCGCTACCAGGAAAAAAAAAATAAAAAAACGTTCTAATATGTGTCATGATCCAAAGGCAATATGTTGTTACGTGCAGTATGCTTTACCATTAACTGTGAAGCAATCAACCCATTTTTCGTTGGAGAAAAGTGAACAAAAACCGGCTGGATTCATTGATGATCTCACTAAAATAGATATCACCGTGAAATTAACATTTTTGGTTTAATAAATTATTTATTTAGGATGAAAAGAGAGCAACTCCAAGAGTACATGGCATTGAAACTACAAAACATTAGTTGTTAAAGATTCCCCAAATTCTCTATATGACCATCTGTAAGTGGCAGTATCAATGGTATGGAAGGCCATCAAAAAAACAAAAAAAAAACCAGAATTATGAGTTTGAAAAAAATATTATTTATTTTTTATTTTTACAGAATTCTGAGTTTAATTTTTTTTCTTTACAAAATTCTGAGTTTGAAAGTCAGAATTCTGAGATTCAAAGTCAGAATTGTAAGGATGGATGGATGAACTAATTGCAGATGAATAAGTCTGAAGGCTGCAGCTAGAGTGATATAGGTGTGTTGCAGTCTGTAAGGCTCTGTTTCCACTAGTGCGACTTATTTTGCGACTTGACACATGTCAAGTCGCATGACAAGTCAAAACCCATGTATTTCAATGGTCCCCGTTCTCATTGGTGCGACTCAAGTCGCAGCGACTCGAAAAAAGGTTCTTGCACTACTTTGTTCCGTCTTCGGTGCGACTTGTTCTCCATAGAAAGGTATTAAGTCGCAATGAAGTCGTATGTACATGTCTGACACCGCGACTTTGTTGCGACTTCCACGGAAGTCTACGGAAGCACATGATCTCTGCTCCTCCCAAATACATCACTTCCTATATCGATGTATGTGAGTGTGGAAGACAGCAGGAAGCATGCCTAGGGCAAAAAAAAATAAGCGACAAGTGCATGACAATGAGGAAATTATTCGGCTTGTCAGACAACGTCCGGCAATATATGACCTCAGAGATCCAGGTTACAAAGATCATGCAAAGAAGGAGAGAGCATGGTTGGAGGTGGCTCGCATATATTATGAGACATGGGACTCTTTCTCAGCCACAGAACGTTCTACAAAAAGTAAGTGGTTGATATATGCTGCTTAACACTTTCTGTAACCAATGGTTGTGTGCACTGTTTTTTCTTGGTGGGGACCGCTTCTCCTGGCAGGAGATCACAATGGTTTGGCAGGAGGTAATCCCATGGCAACACTATCTGTGTTGATGGTGTCATTTATATAGTTACTTTCCTGTAACCTGTGGCTGCAGGAAAGTAAATCTGTGTGTGTGGGCCCGCAAATAATTTTTGTCCACGGTCCTAATAATATAAAATAATATTAAAGATGGCCCTGTCAACATCCTCCAGCACATGTCAAATTATGTAGGTGTCATGGGTAATATATGTAGCGGTTGTTTTAACACCATCCATATCAATTATGCAGCCTAGCAAATGAATGACCTATAGGCAGTGACTAAATTTGTTTTAAAAAAATGTATACTTTGCTTTATATTTTGTAGTGCACTCGTTACAAACTCGATGGAGAAGTCTCAAAGACTGCTACAACCGGTACTTACGCAAATTAAAAGAGGGAAGGAGTGGTTCCGGCTCTAAAAGATTAGCCCCATATGCCCATGCCGGGGATCTAGAATTTTTGAAACCAGTGTTGGAAATGCGAGAGTAAGTTATCAGCAGGCATATGTTACGAATTCTACATATCAAATAGTAATGCTTACTTAAAAAATATGTGATTTGTATTTCAGAACCCAAGCAAGCTGGGAAGACAGCACACAGGGTTTGGCAGCAGAAGATGAGGCAGAGGAAGCTGCGGAGGAGGAGGAGCAAGAACAATTCCAAGACAATGTTGACAAGGAACTGTTCGTAGATGAAGCAAGGTCAACATCAAACTCAATGAATGAGGAGGATGCAGAACCAGGACCTAGCAATGTCTCTAGGCCTTTGCGAAGGTCTTCAAGGGTCAGTGCCCGGCCTGGTAAACCCATGGATAAAATTTTAGAGGTAGTCAATCAGATGTCCACTAAAATGGCTGAAAACCAGTGTGAAGACACAGCATTTCTCACTGTAATTTTAGGCATATGTAAACAGGTACCCCCTGAGAAAAAATATGCACTCAGGATGGCTTTAATGTCAACTGCTCAATCATTTGTGGGTGAGGGGCCAACAACATCCTCAGCATATATGCAACCCCCCCTTCCCCAATATCCCCCTTATCAACAATACACTCACTTTCCAAGTACACAGTATGCTCCACCAATAAACCGTCCATACTGTGACCAGTATGGTAATATACTGAATCCCTCAAGGCCACGCATGTTGCATCCAATTCCTGACCCCACTACCTCTACCCTTGGCCCCCCAACCACTCACCAACTTAGGCAGCCTACACCCAGTCATGTTCCGCCTTTTCTGGAAAGGAAATATTACCCTGGTCCATCAGTGGATTTCCCTGGACCAACCAATAGTTCAGTTTCCGGGACCACTGAAAACAAAACATACGAGCAATTGTAATTTACAATTATTATTGAGGTGTGTTTAAGACTTGTTCTCTATTTTTTGTTTGGTTGAGGAGGCCAAAACAACAACTGTTGTAATTTTAAGTTCATGGAACGTAGTTCTTTATTTTTGCCTTATTGCAAAAAGAGTTGTCTTGTAAAAAAGATTCAGATATTTTTTTATATTTTTGAAATAATTTTATTTACGTGTTTTTCTGAGAGAAATAGTTTATTATTTCACTATTTGTTGTGCTTGATAAAAAATAAACAAAATGGTGTAGTTCACCCAAACACATAACCAAAAAATTTTGTGTGCTTCCCTGCACAAAAAAAAATAAAATAAAAATAATTTTGTTTACATTGTGCATTTTCGGCTTATCCTTTTTTCTAATTTGAGGAAACAACCTGTTATTATGCTTTTGGATGCACTGAAACATAACATACATCAAAATAATATTCACAGAAAATGCATGACATACATTATGCTATGGCATCCTGCTGCCAGGGGACAGAACCAGCAGCAGACAGAAAATAAGATGAGAATCCCTCACGCACACTGGCACCATTGGTGGTGCCCCTACTGGCACTCCATTGTGCACCTTCCAGATCGTGCATGAGGGAATCTTCAAAAAGATAGCCATCACGAATTCTCACAAAATTGTGAAGAACACATGCTGCTTTTACTGCAGATATTGCATTCTCCATTTTTAAATGAATGGGGGTATGGAGCAAACGCCACTTGTTGGCTAAAATGCCAAAAGAACATTCTACCACTCGTCTTGCCCTCGTTAAGCGGTAATTGAAGATTCGCTTCTCTTCACTCAAACCCCGATTTGAATAAGGCCTTAATAGATGCTCACTGAGAGCAAAGGCCTCATCCCCAACAAACACAAATGGCATTGGCGGCCCATTTGTTCCTGGCAACGGACAGTCCTGTGGCAGGTCCAGAGCATTTTCCCGCAACATTCTTCCAAAGGAAGATCTTTGGAAAATACTTGAGTCTGAGCTGCTGCCATATGATCCAATGTCTATATAGCTAAAACAATAATTGGCATCAGCCACTGCAAGTAAGACAAAAGAAAAATATTTTTTATAATTATAGTATTTTGTTCCACTGCCAATGGGCATCACTACCCTCATATGTTTGCCGTCAATTGCCCCTAGACAATTTGGGAAATTGCAACGATCCCAGAAAAGTTCCGCTTTCTTGCACCAATCGTCGGAAGTGGGCTTCTTCAGAAACAAATCACTAAGGACATTCCATATGTCTCGGCAGGTCTCGTGGACAATAGTGCTGACTGTAGTTTTGCCAACCAAAAATTCAAAATGCAAACTGGAAAAGGAATGTCCAGTTGCCAGGTACCTAAAATGGAAAAGTACATACATTTTAGGATAATGATACATATTGACACTAAGCTACATCAATAAACCCAAAAAACAGAGCTAGGAAGGAGGTGCCTGAGGAAGTGAAGAAGGAAGAAGAGGAGCAGGAGAAAGACACAGGTGATGTAGAGGCAGAGTTAAGATTTTAAAACCAAGCTTACGCACAATTACATGCTAGTAGTTATTTTTGGACTTCATGTAAAGATGATGAAAGAATGATGTGGATCTCCAAAAGCCACATAGAAGTTAAGAAGAAACAGTAGGTATGAACATTTACCTCAATGTTATTATGAGTCTTTCAGCAGATGGAATACTCCTTCTGAAACTGGTGTTTTGGCGCTCTAGATGACTAGAGAGCAAAGCCAACAATTCATCAAAACTGTAAAGAGCAAAAATAGGGCTAGTATCTACACTGACCATGTAAAAATCAAACATTTAAAAAATGGAGTAACATTTTTCAAACAATTTGATCAGGTTCTAGTTAACACTTCGAGCTATTCAAATCTAAAAATACTAAAAAGAGTAATAATGACCAGGAATATACACAATTTGTGAAATATATCTGGCAGCATTTGCAAGTTGACATCAAAAAATGTTCTCACCTTCTAATTGACATCCTTGTATAGTTGAAAAATTTTTCATCATGAGCCCGGAGGTCATTGTAAAGGACCCCAAACTGGCCTCTCACTTCCCTTTGGGCAATGATGGGATGTATCCAAAAGCGATGCCTTCTCCTCCTCCGGTTATCCTCCTCTTCTTGATCTATAAATGCTGCTACAGAAGCCAAAATGACTGCTGACCCAACATACTGCATAGCCAACATGTTTGCTAACAAACATACAACACGAGACAACCAAACAGGAAGGGGCAATAAATAAGCAGGATAAGGAATTACATCACTAGGACTAAATCGCAGAACATCCAAGTCGCACAAAGTCGTAATTAAAGTCGCAATAAAACGCAACACAAATCGCAACGCACAATCGCAGTGTAAATCGCGCGACTTTGGGGACGCAATAGTGGAAACATAGCCTAAGTGAGGTTAAAGTTGGGGTTGCTGTGTCATGGGTAAGCCAAAGTGGTTAGTACGGAGGTGTGTGATTTGGTTGGGGAAGTGGGATAGTCTAAGGTAGGGGCAGGATTAGGCAACTTGGGGCCCTCCAGCTGCTGCAGAACTACAAGTTCCATCATGCCTCTGTAACTGCCAGCCTTGCAATGACCCATGACACAACAGCTGGATGGCCCCAGGTTGCCTACCCCTGGTCTAAGGGGAGGTTAAAATTGGAATTGCCCAAGATGGGGAAGATGTGGTCTGGAGGCCAAAACTGGGGTTGCTTTGGTAAGCAATGGTATCTGTGTCATGGGTACCCTAAAAGGGGCTGTGGTGCTTGGTCTGGAGGTATATCCAGTGGTGGAAGCCTAAGAGGAGGTTTACTCAATAGAGGGGGAAGATGTAGCCTGGGGCTGATCTAAGGGATAGTAAAAATTGGGGTTGTGTGAAAGAAAGGTTACCCTGTGGGATAGTTGAAGGGGGTAGCTGTGTTATGGGTACACCAAAATGGGTGGTGCAGAGGAGTGTCCCTGGAGATGTGGATTGTCTAAGGGGGAGGTTAAACTTGGGGTTTCTCAAGGGGAATCCTGCATGCAGAGGTGTACTTGGAATGCTGGGGAAGTACCAAAACGTGGGTGTGCTGTAAAGGGATCTGCATGGGAATTTGTACCAAAGAAGGGTACTAGAAATAGGAGTGATAAAAGACCATGTCTCTGTTTCCTTATGTTCATACCTTTGCCTTGTTCCAGCTACTACGCAGTACTAACCCTTGGCTTGTTCATCGACTATGCGTCTGATTCATCCGCCACCTGCCTCTCGCTTGCTCTTTTCCGGCTGAGGGCCGCAAACTAGCATTGGCAGCCAGCAAAATCCATCTCCACCATCAGGAGCGCTGGTGAAGAACGGCAGATGCGTTTCAAATTCGTCTAGCTGACCACACATGAATATCTCAACTGCTAACAGCCTCCCTGCTTCACTCCTGACCATGACAGATATACAAATGTGTTGGTAGGTAAAAATGCCCTGTTATATGCATTTCATATATGCATTAAGCTATTTGCCTGAAGTTCAGCTTTAACTCCCACATCCAGTTAATTTTCTGCTATGTTGCCCCCCCTCTGTGAACCTATTTACTACTCACGTCAATTTTAAAATTTACAATATAACTCCAGCTTAGAATGAAACCAAAGCTTATTATCCAGTAACAATAGAACACGATGGTCATTGTCCAATATTAGAAGAACATGATGCTCATTGTTCAATTTAATGATCTAAGCACATCCCACCACCCCCAAAGCTACCTTCTAACTCCTAAGTCATATGGACCAGTTGAGTCCCAGAGTCCAGGAGCCCACTCCCTTTCCGCAACCAAGTTATGTGCTTGTTCATTACAATATAACTAACCATGAAGACGTCATTGATGTGCAGCCTGTTTTTCTCTGAAACCTTATGTACCCTCGTTATTTTATATGGCGGCAAGTCTTCCTTACAGTTTTAAATACCCCTGCGCATTATTTTTCAATCGCTAAACAAAAGCTGTGATTGCACACATTTGGTATATATCATGTTTTTTGTTTATTTATGAAGCATGTATGCATCCAACCTTTAAAGAACAATCACCTTAAAAGTCTTTATTTTGACCTCCATAACAAGAGTCAGATGCGCACATTTGTCATCTGGAAAACATTCCGTCAGATCGGCTCTCAACATGGTTCCAATTATGTGACCCGATGTAGTTATCCTGGTCCAATCATTGCACGTTGGACACTATAATAGAGATATCCATGGCCCCAGATCCAATGATGCTCTCATGTATAGTAAACCATTCAACTGGAAGTACAATAACCGTTTTGTTGATAGAATATTTATCGCCTGTTCTAATGACTCCCATACCACCACTTACTCGTTAAACAGGATGGCAGCCACTTCCTATAGTTGCTGAGTGATAGTCTGTTGAATACAGTGCTTTTGTTTATATGTTCCTTCAACCTGGGTACCAAAGGGACCGTGTTTCGAAGAAATGAAAACGTACAATAAACACCTAGGAAGAAATAAATTTGCTTTTGTAGCATAGCTATTTTTCAATTTTTGTCATAGTTGATGATTTCGTGGGGAGTCGTCCCTGCTGGGAGATCACAGTGATTATTTCTAGAGGATATAGCCTCTAGCAATAATTGCATGACGAAAATCCAACATGCTGGTTGTACCCAAGTTAATCCGATGCATCGACTTGGGTACATTCAGCCTGCCCATAGATGGTTCGAATCATCTATGGCCAGCTTTAGTTGTAATCTTTCGTTCTCTGCCACCTGATGCCCCCATGGCAGTAATCTTCTGGTGCTACGAGCATTAAGTCACTGGACCTGTCATAGGCACTCGTTAAGAGTGCTGACTATGCCCGCCTGTGCTATAGCTTCTATGACTTAAAAGCGCTCCATAAATGAAGGAGTCAGATCTTTCTTTGATCCACCTGTCCTTCATTCATAGAGCTCCCGTCTGCCATCCACCTAAGAGAGAATGGTCCAACTTGTTCCAACAGAAGAAAAAAAAATATTTCCTGATCCCCTGATTCTACACTCTCACAGCTTTTACTGTAAATAAGCCTTTCTGTATATAGAGGTAATTCTATGAGCACAAAGTGCCCTCTTCTCTTTTGTAATGACCTTAACATGAACAACTGCACCATGTTTACTATATGGGCAATTTATGTTTTTTTCACAAGGTGATTATATGCATTTTTTACTAACTCTTCTCAAAGCAGAATACACTAACCTTTCCTCATGAACTCCTATTCGTTTAGTTGCCATTCTCTGAACTTTGTCCAAGTCTGCAACATCTATACTCTTTCCAAGTCTTCAATCGCCGTACGCTCTCCAAGTCCTCAACCTTTGTGCTCTCTCTGAGTCTTGAACCTGCATACTCTTTCTCCAAGTCCTCAACCCCTGTACTCTGTCCAAGTCTTCAACCTCTGTACTCTCTGCAAGTCCTCAACCTCTGTACTCTCTCCAAGTCCTTAACCTATGTACTCTCTCCAAGTCCTCAACCTCTGTACTCTCTCCAAGTCCACAACCTTTGTACTCTCTCCAGGTCTTCAACCTGCATAATCTCTCCAAGTCCTCAACCTCTGTACTCTCTCCAAGTCCTTAACCTCTGTACTCTCTCCAAGTCCTCAACCTTTTGTACTCATTCTAGGTCTTCAACCTGCATAGTCTCTCCATGTCATCAACCTCTGTATTTTTTCCAAGTCCTCAACCTCTCTTCTCTTTCCAAGTCCTTAACCTCTGTACCCTCTTCAAGTTTTCAACCTCTGTACTCTCTCAAAGTCATCAACCTTTGTGCTCTCTCCGGGTCTTGAACCTGCATACTTTCTCCAAGTTCTCAATCTCTGTACTCTATCCAAGTCCTCAACCTTTGTACTCTCTCCAGGTCTTCAACCTGCATACTCTCTCCGAGTCCTCAACCTCTGTACTCTCTCCAAGTTCTTAACATCTGTACTCTCTTCAAGTCCTCAACCTCTGTACTCTCTCAATGTCCTCAACCTTTTTGCTCTCTCCGGGTCTTGAACCTGCATACTCTCTTAAAGTCCTCAACCTCTGTACTCTCTCCAAGTCCTTAACCTTTTGTACTCTCACCAAGTCCTCAACCTATGTACTCTCCCCAAAATCCACAGCCTTTATACTCTTTCCAGGTCTTCAACCTGCATACTTTCTCCAAGTCCTCAGCCTCTGTACTATTTCCAAGTCCTAAACAATCTTTTTGTGAACTGGTATCAAAAACACAACTGCATATTCCAGATGAGGTTGGAATGCAGCCACCTCCTTGCTAGCTGCATGTCAGCTGTCCAAGGGTTAAGGGTGGCAACCTGTGCGACATGACAGCAGGTGTTGTAGGGCACCTAGGAAGATGGGACAAAGTCTTCATGCGTTGTAAAAAAGTGATATTTCTTTAATGGGTAGTGGGAGCTGTATACTGCTTTTTGGAGAATCGTGAGTGTGACCTAAAAAAAGAAAAAGCATTGATACTCTTCCTTTTGTAGTTCAAATTGAATGGCAAGTAATTTGCAAGAAAACATACACATAGCACCAACGCCTTTCATAAGATTATGTTATCTTGGTTGGGATTACTTGTGAAGGAGTCATGGAGCAGTTGGATGTTTGCAACAAAAACATGTACAAAAATATTAAGGGGCAATATTTGGTCAAAAGCATGTAGACAACCCCTCCAAATGATTGAGTTTTGGTGTTTCCAGTGAAGGATACTGTTAATGGTACAGCATAAAAAGACATTTTAAAGAACTGTACACTTCCAACTTTGTGATAACAGTTGGAGGAGGCCCTTTTTTGTGATTTTGACCTTGTGCAGCTCAAGAATGATATGGTTTGACGTGTTTGGTAAGGAAGAATTCAGTGGCCTGAACAGAGCCCTGACCTCACCCCTGAACATCTTTGGATAGAATCAGGTGTTCTCAGCCCACTTCTCCATAATACATGGTTTGACCAGTTTAGCGTTGAGGAACTTGAGTGGCCTGCATAGAGCCCTGACCGCATCTCCACAGAACATCTTTGGATGGAATCAGGTCTTCTCAACCCACTTCTTCGTGAAGACATGGTTTGACCAGTTTGATGTTGATGAACTTGAGTGGCCTACACAGAGCTCTGACCTCAACCCTACTAAACCCTTTGTGGTATGAATTGAAATGCCATTTGTGAGCCAGGTCTTCTCATCCAACTTTAGATGAATTTCTCAACCAGATACATTTTTTTATATGTATGTTTACCAAAGCAGCTCCGTCCATACATGCATCTTCAATTATTATGTAATGGATAACCAAATAAAAATTATTACAAAAAAAAGAAATATCCATCTGGCTTATAAAGGTGTGATGTCCACCAAAGTTTGGTCATAAAGTGTAACTCCTTATAAGCAAATCAAAATGAAAGACTCAACGTTTTTAAAGAATTACCCATTTGTTTTTTATAAAAACATTATAAAATGTTAATCTATGAAGGAAAAATCTACAGTTATAGACCAGGAGCCAAACGTGTTGTGCAAGTGCCTTTGTCGTATTAGTACAACAGGTTCATGGATTTTTACTTTGCAAACAGCATGAAACCTGACAAGCCAACCTTGTTGATATGCTCGCTGTGTGGTACATAACTTCCACACAGAGAATAGCATACTGCAAGGGGAATATGATAGATCAAGAAGACAACACAGTTGGAAGCATAGTGCCTGCAGAGCGGGAATCAGAACATGGATGGATTTATCACATGTACCTCCTTCCTTCACCCTGCATTTCATACTGTATAAACAGCCATGTACAACGAGTCTTACTTTCATCTCCTGTGTTCCTCTGATGTCAGCAAGGAAGAATTCTCATTTTAGAAAGGACTTATGCATTTTTTCCTCTTTAGCTGACCCTTTTCTTCTTTGGTCAGCTTGCAACAGTAGGTCAACATGCCGTTGCGATGGAAAAAATAAGAAAAAAAAATCTTATAAATATGATGCAGCAAAGAATATAATATTAGGTGTAACAACAAACTTGAGGTCTATTTAACTGGTTGGAACTTTTAATTTTCTTTGTCATTTAAACTGTACAAGATAAATCCAAGGTGTTTAGACCGTCCCCTCGACGCTTGTCTCCAGGGATTTGGCAACTCTCTTATTTTCCAAATCTTATACCTGGTCCTACACATTTTGTTTCAGGGTTTCGTATTACCCTTCCTCCTTGTAAATGGTAAAAAAAAATGGAAATTGACTACACAATTGCTAAGGGGTCCAGGTAGAACCCAAAAAGTAGCCAACACATTTCAGGGGTTCAAGTGTGCCTCCTCCAAGTGTTCTGCTGACAAAGCATGCGCTTGCAAACATACCAATAAAGGTCCAGTTCATTTCTAGTCTATTCACATTGTTGTTAATCAAGCCCTGGTGAAGGGGGTGTTCTTGGAACTCCAAAACAAATTGGCTACTTTTTGGGTTGCCCCCATAACTTCTATTGGAATAAAGTTGTATCTAGACCTCTTAGGAGTGGTGAGGCATTTCATTTTCCATTTTTGTTGCATTATACTACAAGCCAAGGAGACCTTGGAGATTATCTGGGGTGTAGACCCTGCCTGCCCAGGAACTAGATCATTTACTTCAGCATCAAAACTTTAGGATAGCAATGCCAGTGAGATCCCTACGGATCCAAAGTTATTTTTCTACAATTTTCTCAATTGTAAAAGGTGGCCTTGTTTAATGCTGGACCTTGGAACAGTGTTCAAGTGGTTACATAAACAATGCTAAGGCTTTAAACTCCATGACCATCACCATGCATTACCAAATTTATCCCCAAACCTAACCCAAACCCAAATCTCAGGATGATGCCATGATCCTGGTACTGTTTTTTAGAGTCGGCAGTAGGCTCTCTTGTAAAACGAATCCTATCAGCTTGCTTGGATTGCTTTTACAAGCAACTGTATAGAATCTCCTGTCACACCAGGAATCCCGATCGGCCAGCCAGCACTTCCGTCCAACCGCCTTTATTGGACTCTATGATATAGTAACCCAGAAGCGATGACATCACATCACTTCTGGATTACCTGGATGTAAACGCTGCCATTTCTAAAAATCAAAAGCATTTGTTCTGATGCCTTGTTCTAATACTAAAGACAATTACCGATTGCAAATATAAAGATATCTTGGAAGTTAGCCACATTTAACTCAACCTGTAATGTTGACGATGTTTCACCACCCATCCGAATTTGGTTCTCTGTACTTCTATAAAAAATCTCTGTGAATGAAGGTCCTAATTTTTTCAGGTCAAGAGAAGCCCGTAGCAAAAGACAGAGAAAATAAGCATAGGGCTGACATGACAGGGTAGCAGGGCATAATGACACAAGGGGTTAACTGGGTGTTTTGGATACGTTCAGAGATCATCAGGGCAGGTGATTGGCGGTGGGAAGCAGCTTCCCACCCTCTCGCCTTTTTTTTTGTGGAATGGACTTCTGGCAGTGATTATGGTAGTGGTGTGGTGTTTGGGATCTTTGGAGGCCATCAAAATTAATACTGATATGGCATAGTGGGGAACCATCTATGGTATGGGGTCCTTGGTAAGATGTCAGTTAACTGGGCATTTGGCAGATGGGTATCAGAGTTGGAAGGTGGAGAGTTGGTATCGTCCTTGAGTCGGTGGGTTGTGACTGAGGTGTGGTCACGCTGATACTAAAATCAATGTGGGGTCCTTTCAGTGCCTTCAAAGATGCCTTCAGCAACCTGGTTTAATATTGATCTGTGAGATTATTGTTTTGTAAATAAAATGTTTATGGTTATTTGTTCATAAATGGACGGTACGGCCAATTTTACTCCAAAAAGAGTGTTGTCTGGTTATTTAATATGGGGCACAAAAAGTATGGTAGGAGTAGGGTTAATTGTCAGTTTTCTTCTGTCTTACCATAGTCATGCTATATCTAGCACCAGTTAGTCAGTTTAACAGGACTTGTTCTGTAATGTTGAAGATGTTTCAACACCTATTGGATCTTGGTTCTCTGGACTTCTATAATGGATTTCTCTGAAGGTTCTCATTCTCCAAGTCATGATATATCTAGTAGTGGTTGGTCACATTCAACTGTTGAAAATGCTTCATATCTTTTCCAAGCCGCTTCTTCGGTTCTAATGAGTGCCAGGAAGATACACCAACATTTATTTTCAAACAGGTAGCACCAACATCTTGATCCAATTATCATAGAAAGGCAGATGTTCTGGTCTAAGGACAGGAAGGGAGGTGGGAAAATTGTGGAACCACCTTCTTCTAGTTCCAAAATTTCATCCTTGGTGTTAGGAAGACTACATAAATGGTAATACTTAGATATACAAGGCAGGAGGTGGGAATTATTGTCAAAATGCCAGGGTAGAGATGTTAAAAGGGAATTATATGTGCAAGAAAGATGGTATCGAAGGCCCCCCACCTGTGTCCAATGATGTTTGTTCCAGTTTGACGTAGATGGTCTATTTGAAGCCTCAAGTGAACCAGTTCTATAAGGGATTTTACTAAGAGGAATATCAAATGTGGACTGTAGAAAGCACAAATCTGAAAGAATTAATTTTTAGAGTCTGTAGGGGCATTGAGCTCCATCAGTCTCATGTCTTCAGTTTTTTATTGTCTCCTAGAGTATGGCCTTAGTCTCCAACCACTACCATAGTATGTAGGCAAGTTGCCTACTCTTGTTTAGTCAGTCCACTCGGCTGCCCAGGTTGGGAGGGAAGGGGTCATCATGGCTTATTCCGCCTTTCCTTGTGTGTTCACGGGTTTCCCTCAGAGGTCCTGCCTCCTTCCTGTGTGATATAAAGGGAAGAGGCTCGAATCCTTGAGACTGGCAATCTAGAACACTTAGGGGGACCTAGAACAGGCTCAGGATGCATACACAGAGATTCAAAATGATGTCCTAGGAAGCTTGTTTGTCCGTTTACAACGCCGATCCATCGGAATACTCCTGAGGACATGAACTCCTTAGCTTGAGTTATCTGCAGTTTGGATTCCTCCCAAAGATGCTACACCTGTACAGCTTACCTGGGACAACCACAGTTAGGTTTAGCTAGGGAAAGGATGTTGCCGCATGTTGTACATGTTCTGCCAAAAGTTCAGTAAAGTTGTTTACACTGCTCAAAGCCTGGTCTGAAGTTACTCAAGGAGTACATGTGGGGTTATGGCATCTCTCACAGGAACTAGGGTCTGAAAGAGCACATTGAGTTCTGTGAAACATCACTACAAAGGTTAACAAAAGGTTAACTTGCAAGGAAGTTGCCTTGGGTAACCAAATGGAAGAACAGCAACCAGCCGTTGGTGTAGTACCTGAAGAGGTCACAGGCCCTCCAGTAGTGAGGGAGTTTGGTGTTTGGCCCACTCCCTAGCTGTCTGTCTCCTTTCAAAACCCCATCAAAAAGTGGGTGTGGTCAAATTTCACTAACAGTGGGAGGGTATTACAGGGGCATTAAATAACCACCTTAAGAGCTTTACCATATTCCACATGTCTTACTTTTGTTGCATTATAAAATTGAAGCATCCAGCCGGCTCTAGTATCTCCCCGTACACTGTAGGTGGCTCCTTCTCTCTAACTTACAGAGAGATCATCTAGTGGGGGTGTCAGCATACGCAATGCACCCCGGCACCTGCATCTCCCTTGTCCCCATCCTGAACTGGGAGCCGCTCAGGAGATCAAATCTGTCTGAGCTGCTGGGAGACAAGCTTTCACTGGTAAACACAGAACTTTTGTGTTTACCAGTGATAGTGCTGAGCAGGGAGCAAAGGGCCTGATTCAGAGGTGGTGGAACTGAGTTCTGCCAAGTTCCAGCTGAAAAAAAGCCCTGAGCGTTACAGAGATCTAATATTGGTCAACTGGTGCGGAACGAGAAGGGTTATGTGAGGTCCACTCTATGTGCTTGGTGGGACCACATTCTGTTACTGGGAGTGAGGTAAAAGAGGTATGCTGACTGGTGGAGAAAACATAGACTTTGCATGTCCCTCTTAATGCAACACATACAACTGTTCAAGTGTGTAGGACAAGGGACAACATCTCTTGGAGGATCTCCGCATGCAACACTACAGACAAGTGGCTTGTATCTGAGTTGGGGGACTGCCTCAATGTTTTACTTTGCCATGACTATGGCCCTTGTCTGGTCCCGGGCATTTATGAGCACACCTTCGGGCAAGGTGTTACCCCTGTGCTAGGACGAGTGACCCCATTCATTGCCTGGCATAGACCAAAGACCCTACCTCGGGTAGGCCTCCTATCCACTGGACGACCTGCCCATAGTAAAAATGGGTTATTATTTTGACGTTTAATACCGGTGTTATGGCAGCAGCTAACTGCCATAAACCCAGTATAATTTTTCACAATGGCCAGTTCTCTGTAAGATAAAAGTGGTCCTGCAGGCGTATTCCCCGCAGAATCACTTTTAGAAGCAGCGGGAGGGGTGCCCCCCTCCTCCCGCCGCTTCCCAGGCGATTCCGGACTTACCTGACCCATTGGTAAAGCCTGGGACCGATCTGATGTGGCCGTTTGCTGGGCAGGAAGACAAGTGAGGCCAAGATGGCTACCATCTCTATGCCCTTGGAGGACCGCAGCGACGTCTGATGTCACTTCCGTTTTTGGGCCAAAATAAGTTTGTTTATTTTTAAAGTAAAAATACAAAAATATTTTTTTTCTTTTCTTTTGCTTTTAAAGGTAGAGGAGAGATTTGGGGTCTTTTTAACCCCAGGTCTCTCAATAAAGAGAACCTGTCATCCTTATTTCTGTTACAAGGGATACTTACATTCATTGTAATAGAATTAAAATAAATAAATAAAAAGGACAGTGTAAAAATAAAAATTAAAATAAAAAATAAAAATAAACTTAAAGCGGCCTATCCCTTCGTTCCTGTGAGTACGAGCCGAACGCATACGTAAGTCACGCCCACATATGTAAACAGTGTTTGCACCACACATGTGAGGTATTGCCACGATCATTAGAGTGAGAGCAATAAATCTAGCTCAAGACCTCCTCTGTAACTCTAAACAGGTAACCTGTAAAAAAAATTAAACCGTCGCCTATGGAGATTTTTAGGTATCGTAGTTTGTCGCCATTCCACGAATGTGCGCAAATTTTAGGTATTTTTTTACTCAACGTAACATCATCATTCACATAATACAAAAAAAATTGGGGTAACCATTGTGTTTTTTTTAAATTCATTAAAGTGTATATTCTCCCACAAAATTGCGTTTGAAAGACTGCTGCGCAAATACCGCGTGACATAAAATATTGCAATGACCGCCTTTTTATTCTCTAGGGTCTCTGCTAAAGAAATATACAGTATATATCTATATATCTAGATATATAGATATCTAGATATATAGATATATATAATGTTTAGGAGGTTCTAAGTAATTTTCTAGCAGAAAATACTAATTTAACCTTGTAATCAAAAAGTTCCAGAAAAGACCTGGTCTTCAAGTGGCTATATGACCCACACTTGGCGCCCAAGTGGAGAACATGGAGGAAGTGTCACCCACCTGCCCTAAAAGCAAGTCTAAAGTTTCTAACCATTAGCTGTACCATTTACCCATGGTCCAACCATCCCTTGTACTACGAATGCAGTCTCTAAGCATCTACTACAGCCTTTCTCAACCTTTTTACCCCAGGGAAACCCTTAAAATAATTTTCAGGTCTCGGGGAACCCCTAATAAAACCCATTCATTGGGGGTCAGTGGGAACAATGCCCCTTACTTTGGTGTTCACTGAGAAGAATGCCCTTTTTTACAGTGGTGGTAAGAATGCCCCCCTTACAGAGAGCTATAAAGATCCTTGGTGTCCTACCACTGGCTCCTCCAAGTGGCATTGGCTCAGAACTATGTAGGCACCATCAAACAGAAGATAAATCAGCCACAGCTCAAGGAACCCCAAGGCACCTCTAAAGGAAACTCTCAGGTTCCCACTGAACCCTGGTTGAGAATGGCTGATCTACTATAACATGTCCACAGTCTTTGACAGTTTCCTGTAGCATTGCACCCGCTATATGCTATGTGTAGCCCTTTGATCATTTCAGGAGGACACGCTTTTGGTTTCCTTTATGGAGAAAGCTTGCTACCAATAATCTGCAACCTGACCTCTAACTTACAAGCTTTTAGCAGCTGCCATAACACAGAAGAGCTGTAATTTAAGTCTATGGGCACTTTGTTAAATAAATACCCAAGGCCCATTTTTCATTGTCTTGCAGATAGTTAAGATAAGTCATTCCAGGTTACTAAAGGTTGAAGGTGACGTCTTTTACGAGTGTAGTTGAGTTGAGTGTAGTCTGTCACAATTGCACTAATACGGCTACAAGCAAATCAAGTACGAGTGTAGTTGATAGTTTAGCCAAGAATAGGAGTGAACATTTTATTGACCACATAAAAATCTTTTTTGCCACTTATTATTTATTCAGCACAAACATCTTCGGAAAAGATTTATCCCTTTATGGTGGGTCGAAGAGCTAGACCTCCAACCAAAAATTTAAGACAGAGGAGAGAACTCTAGGAAAGTTATGGACTAAAATCCCATAAATTATGGGGTCAAGCTGAGTTCCCAACACCTCTGAGCCTTCTGCTCAGTACAAATTAGTAAAACAAAATATACTCAAACAATTGGTAATATTGACTGGAAGAAGTCAAAAAATGTTTTATTTTTAATAAAAAACAATATAATTACATATTTAATGCCCTTATACACAAAGTCATTTTACATATAGACTCACTGGCCACTTCATTAGGTCCACCTTGTTAGTAACAGGTTGGACTCCCGTTTGCCTTCATTCTTCGTGGAATAGATACAAGACATGTGCAGTTCGTTTCGTACAAATTTCCGAAAATTCGTTTATTTGGAAGCATCCGAAATACGAATTTTGATGAATTTCGGATCCAAATTCCGTTACAACGGAAACGTGACTGGTATTTTGTTGACCAATCAGAGGTTTTCTTCTGCTGCTGAGTGGGGGTTGGGAAAATTACCTTTTTTAATATGGGAGTGGGAGACTGGTACTGGTAGTCGATGGGAGATTCAGAATCGGACAAAATAAGAATGTTCGTTAATATAGTTTTATTATTGTCATAATAATTACGATTATTCGTTATGATGAAGTTAAAAACCCAGGAAGTCATCACAGCACAGGGATGGTGGGAGCCCCTCATAATGAGCACAGCACAGGGATGGTGGGAGCCCCTCATAATGAGCACAGCACAGGGATGGTGGGAGCCCCTCATAATGAGCACAGCACAGGGATGGGAGGAGCCCCTCATAATGAGCACAGTACAGGGATGGGAGGAGCCCCTCATAATGAGCATAGCACAGGGATGGTGGGGGCCCCTCATAATGAGCACAGCACAGGGATGGTGGGAGCCCCTCATAATGAGCACAGCACAGGGATGGTGGGAGCCCCTCATAATGAGCACAGCACAGGGATGGTGGGAGCCCCTCATAATGAGCACAGCACAGGGATGGTGGGAGCCCCTCATAATGAGCACAGCACAGGGATGGTGGGGGCCCCTCATAATGAGCACAGCACAGGGATGGTGGGAGCCCCTCATAATGAGCACAGCACAGGGATGGTGGGAGCCCCTCATAATGAGTCGACGACTGCCATACTGAGAAAGGTATTTTTTGCTTTTGCTTTTGTTACGAAAAGTTAACGAACCTAACGAAAATTTGTATTTCGTACGAATCCAAATTGAATTTCGGACACGAATTACAAAATACGAATTATTGACTAATACGAAACGGAAGGGAACGAAACTAATTTATTGACAGCGCACATGTCTAGATACAACAAGGTGTTGGAAATGTTCCTGAGAGATTTTTCTCCATAGTGACATGATGGCATCACACAGTTGCTGCAGATTTGTCGGCTGCACATCCATGATGCCAATCTCCCTTTCCACCACATCCAAAAGGTGCTCTATTGGATGAGATGTGGTGAGTGTGGAGGCCATTGGAGGACAGGGACCTCATTGTCCAGTGGTGAGATGAATGGAGCTTTGTGACATGGTGCATTATCCTGCTGGAAGGAGCCATCAGAAGATGGGGACACTGTAGTCATAAAGGGATGGACATGGTCAGCAACAATACTCAGGTAGGCCGTGGTGTTTAATGCTCAATTGGTACTAAGGGGACCAAGGTGTGCTAACAATATTTCCTCACACCATTACACCACCAGCCTGAACCGGTGATACAAGGCAGGATGGACCCATGCTTTCATGTTGTTTACACCAAACTCTGACCCTACTATCTTAAAGCGGGATTCCGGCCAGCTAAATTTTTTTTTTAAAGTCAGCAGCTACAAACACTGTAGCTGCTGACTTTAAATAAGTAGACTTACCTGTCCTAGGTGCCCGCGATGTCGGCCGCCCGAGGCCAACCCTTCCCTCGGCTCTCCGGTCCCGGCACCGCCATCCTCAGTAAGGGAAACAGGCAGTGGAGCCTTGTGACTTCACTGCCAGTTTCCTACTGCGCACGCACGAGCGGCGCTTTGTGAATGGGACGCGATGTGTTGTGGGACACACACAGTTCCCATATCACACCGTGCCCCATTCCCCAGAAGACAACATGGGGAGCAGAAGACTGAAGATCACCGCGGTGTAAGAAGAGGCAGATTAGGAAGACTGCCTAGCAACAGCCATTTTTTCCTCCATTTTTTTAGGTATTTTTTTGTGCAATTTTTTTTTTCAGGGTGGACCTCCACTTTAAAGTCGCAGCTAAAATCGAGACTCATCAGACCAGGCAACGTTTTTCCAATCTCCTATTGTCCAGTTTTTGGTGAGCCTGTGCGAGTTGTAGCCTCAGTTTCCTGTTCTTAGCTGAGAGGAGTGGCACCCGGTGTGGCCTTCTGCTGCTGTAACCAGGGGCGGACTGACCATTGAGCCACTCGGGCACTGCCCGAGGGCCCTGGGCCACTAGGGGGCCCCATCGGAGTTGCCAGCCTCAGTAAAACCAGGGACAGTGTGTATAAATCTGTTTTTTTTACATCGGTCTGTGTATACTGTGTGTACATGTATGTGTATACTGTGTGATTGTATACTGTGTGGCCCCATAATCTCTGATTGCCTGGGGGCCCCATAATCTCCTATTGCCCGGGGGCCCCCATAATCTCCTATTGTCCGGGGGCCCCATGAGTTATCAGTCCGCCCCTGGCTGTAACCCATCTGCTTCAAGGTTCAATGCGTTCAATGTGTTGGCTGGACATTACAGACTTTGTACTACCTTTCCACTACCCTCTGCTTCATATAGTCTTCAGCAACAATTTGCCTCCTTGTGAGTTTTTTCTCCTTCAGGAACAGAGCGCTGCACCCTTCCTACACACTAAGCACAATGGGGGACCAACCAATCAAGACTTCTGGAAGTCTCGGTTCTAAAGAATTTTCATGGGGAAATTTCTCAATAATACTGCCATGGCTGGCCATGCTTTTAACAGAACAGATTAGAATCTAAGTTCTTTCTTCTCAAAACTGTTTATTTTGGATGATTGTTTTAGCAACAGAGTCACAATTCTATAGTAGTAAACCCTAACTGGATGACACTTATTTTTCTAAATGATCGTGTATTACAAACTGTTGCCATGTTTCTTTTCTTAAAGTAAACCCTAAAAGACTGATTGGGTATTTTTTTGCAGTGTGAACTTCCACTTTGTTTCACCTCAGTTTCAGATAAGTGAAATTTATCTTTGAAAGTTAACATGCTCCAGCCCTTTAGTAACGCAGCCCCCTTATTAGGAAGACACTTGACCACCACAGCTATATAAGCTTTTTGGACGTCACATTCAAAAACCGTGGGTATTAATATGGAGTTGGTCTTAACTCTTTTTTGGGAAGGCTTTTTGTAAGATTTTGGAGGATGTCCATGTTGAAAATTGTGCCTATTCAACCAAAAAAACATGGGTGAGGTCAGGTATTGATGTTGGATGAAGACCTACTTTGCAATTGGTGTTCCAATTCATCCCAAAGGTGTTCAGTAGGGTTGAGATCAGGTATTGATGTTGGATGAGAAGATCTTATCCCAAAGGTGTTTAGTAGGGTTGAAGTCAGGGAAAAGAGAACCCGAAGCGAAAGGTATTCAGCAGGGTTGAACTCAGGTCCTGATGTTGGAAGAGAAGACCCGATCCCAAAAATGTTCAGCAGGGTTGAGGTCAGTTCCTGATGTTGGATGAGAAGACCTGATCCCAAAGGCATTCAGTAGGGTTGAGGTCAGGTACTGATGTTGAATGAGAAGATCTGATCCCAAGGCTGTTCAGTAGGGTTGAGGTCAGGTACTGTTGGATGAGAAGAACTGATCCCAAAGGTGTTCAGTAGGGTTGAGATCAGGTACTGATGTTGGATGAAAAGACCTGGCCACAAAGATGTTCGGTAGCTTTGAGCTCAGGTACCGATGTTGGATGAGAAGACTTGATCCCAAAGTTGTTCAATCGGGTTGAGTACAGGTATTGATGTTGGACGAGAAGACCTTATCCCAAAGCTATTCAGTAGGGTTGAAGTCAGGTACTGATGTTGGATAAGAGGACCTGAACTTAAAGGTATTCAGCAGGGTTGAGGTTAGGTCATGATGTTGGATGAGAAGACAGGATCCCAAAGATGTTCAGTAGCGTTAAGGTCAGGTCCTGATCTTGGATTCGAAGACCTAATCCCAAAGATGTTCAGTAGGTTTGAGGTCAGGTCCTGATGTTGGATTAGAAGACCTAATCCCAAAGATGTTCAGTAGGTTTGAGGTCAGGTCCTGATGTTGGATTAGAAGACCTGATCCCAAAAGTGTTCAGTGGGGTTGAGATCAGGTATTGATGTTGAATGAGAAGATCTTATCCCAAATATGTTCAGGAGGGGGTTGAAGTCAGGTACTGATGTTGGATAAGAGGACCTGAACTTAAAGGTATTCAGCAGGGTTGAGGTTAGGTCATGATGTTGGATGAGAAAACAGGATCCCAAAGATGTTCAGTAGGGTTAAGGTCAGGTCCTGATGTTGGATTAGAAGATCTAATCTCAAAGATGTTCAGTAGGTTTGAGGTCAGGTCCTGATGTTGGATTAGAAGACCTAATCCCAAAGATGTTCAGTAGGTTTGAGGTCAGGTCCTGATGTTGGATTAGAAGACCTGAACCCAAAAGTGTTCAGTGGGGTTGATGTCAAGTACTAATGTTGGATGAGAAGACCTCATCCCAAAGGTGTTCAGTAGGGTTGATGTCAAGTACTAATGTTGGATGAGAAGACCTCATCCCAAAAGTGTGTTCAGTAGGGTTGATGTCAAGTACTAATGTTGGATGAGAAGACCTCATCCCAAAGGTGTTCAGTAGGGTTGAGGTCAGGTCCTGATGTTGAATGAGAAGACCTGATGCCAAAGCTGTTCAGTAGGGTTGAGGTCAGGTCTTGACGTTGGATGAGAAGACCCGGTCCACAATTGGTCTTACAGTTCATTCCAAAAGTGTTCAGTAGAGTTGAGGTCAGGGTTCTGTACAAGACACTCTAAAAAAAATCCAAACCACGCTCATCAAACCATATCTTTATAGAGCTGTCTTTTTGTACAGGAGCGCAGTCATGCTGGGACAGAAACGGGTCTTCCTCGTATTATTATCACAAGGTTGGAAGAGCAAAATTGGCTAAAATCTTTGTATGTTGTAGACTTAGCGGCACCCTTCACTAGAAACACACAAACTTAATATTTGGATAGGTGTCCACATATTCTGGTGGTGGTCTGGTATCCAAAAGCATTTTGCCACATCGTGTGTATTGCTCTTCTCTTCTATTGTACTCATACTCTTGCCACCAAGAATATAAGCCCCGATTAGCTCCCTTTTTTGAAAACTAAAAGATTTTACTGACTCAACTCATTTAATTCACTCTGCCTTGGCTTTGTTGAATACATTTTCCCTTTAGGTTATGCACATAAAGATGTTCTCTCTAAACATCTGCTTTAGAAAAGCTGAAATTTAGCTTTTGCATTCCACTGTATGCAAATCCAAGGCCTATTGCCATACAGAAGAAATATGTTGGCTAGACAACAGTAGCTTTATTTCCATACGGAACTAAATTTCAGTTTCAGACATCAGATTTCAATGGGAAGCACGACCAAAATTAAAAACTTATGTGCCGCAGCTTTTTTTTTTTTTTTTTTTTACAATAACACAAAGTCCTTGAAACGTTTCATTCTAACTTAAAAAGAAACTCAGGAATAAAAAAAAAGTTGAAAAATACGAATCCTGAGGCAGTAGCCTTTATCTCCATTAAATGGACTGAACTTCACACAGGCTCACGTTGTGCTTTGCCGTGAAAGTGCTTCATTTGTGTACGTTTTTAGAAAGCAACATGAATGAACATGCTTTATAGATTTTGTCATACTTGGATTTTATTCCCCCCCCCCCCAAAAAATAAAACCAACAACAATACAGTACAACTAAAGCAAACCTCCACTTTTAGGTTCAAGTTTATAATTTCCCATTCCTTAGGCATGTGTCATCTATTGGTAAAGTGCATGTCCAACCAATTGGGTCTAAAATAGCATATAAACTACATTACCAAAAGTATTGGGACGCCTGCCTTTACACGCACATGAACTTTAATGGCATCCCAGTCTTAGTCCATAGGGTTCAATATTGAGTTGGCCCACTCTTTGCAGCTATAACAGCTTCAACTCTTCTGGGAAGGCTGTCCACAAGCTTTAGGAGTGTGTCTATGGGAATGTTTGACCATTCTTCCAGAAACGCATTTTTGAGGTCATTAACCCTCTGCAGTCCCCACTCTAATTCATCCCAAAGGTGTTCTATCAAGTTGGGGTCAGGACAGTCGAGTTCCTCCACCCCAAACTCACTCATCCATGTCTTTATGGACCTTGCTTTGTGCACTGGTCCAAATCATTAGGTGGAGGGGGGATTATGGTGTGGGGTTGTTTTTCATGGGTCGAGCTTGGCCTCTTAGTTACAGTGAAGGGAACTCTTAAGGTGTCAGAATACCAAGACATTTTGGACAATTTCATGCTCCCAACTTTGTGCGAACAATTTGGGGATGGCCCCTTCCTGTTTCAACATGACTGCGCACCAGTGCACAAAGCAAGGTCCATAAAGACATGGAGGAGCGAGTTTGGGGTGGAGGAATTTGACTGGCCCGACCAAAACTCGATAGAACACCTTTGGGATGAATTAGAGCGGAGACTGCGAGTCAGGCCTTCTCGTCCAAAATCAGTGCCTGACCTCAAAAATGCGCTTCTGGAAGAATTGTCAAACATTCCCATCGACACCCTCCTAAACCTTGTGGACAGCCTTCCCAGAAGATTTGAATCTGCTATAGCTGCAAAGGGTGGGCCATCTCATTTTGAACCCTACGGACTAAGACTGGGATGCCATTAAAGTTCATGTGCGTGTAAAGGCAGGCGCCCCAATACTTTTGGCAATATTGTGTATGTGCGACATATGGACGTTAAAGCCCAACCTTTTTGCTGCTACAGTATGCAACAAATAAGTAGTCTCTGCTCCAATTCATTCCAAAGATGTTCTATGGGGTTGAGGACAGGACTCTATGCAGGCCAGTCAGGTTCCTCCACCCCAAATTCGCTCATCCATGTCTTTATGGACCTTAATTTTTGCACTGGTCCAAATCATTTGGTGGAGGGGGGTTATGGTGTGGGGTTGTTTTTCATGGGTCGGGCTTGGCCTCTTAGTTCCAGTGAAGGGAACTCTTAAGGTGTCATCATACCAAGACTGTGAGCCAGGCCTTCTCGTCCAAAATCAGTGCCTGACCTCAAAAATGCGCTTCTGGAAGAATGGTCAAACATTCCCATCGACACACTCCTAAACCTTGTGGATGGCCTTCCCAGAAGATTTGAATCTGTCATAGCTGCAAAGGGTGGTCCAACTCACTATTGAACCCTATGGACTAAGACCGAGATGCCAATAAATTTCATGTGTGTGTAAAGGCAGGCGTCCCAATACTTTTGGTAATATAGTGTATAATGAAAATGGAATGATTTTTTTTGAAAAATCAATTAGCTCATTGATGAAGGAGGAGATGTGAACCAGGAAAGGCAAAATATCAGCAGATTAAATTTCTGCTTTAGGTTTATAACTGGCACGGCTCCACTGGCATTCGCCGTGTCATTTGGTTGTTTTGGGTTACTACTTCTTGTGAAATTCCAAGACATACCTGAATGTGATTGCTTGGAGTGTTATATATGGGGGGTATCAGCAAGATGCCCAAGCAAAAACCTCTCTCTGAGACTCTGAGCAGTTCCTGGGCTCCTGCTTCCATTACTTTGTCCCTAACCTCCCAATGCTGTTTCAGATTAGCATTGATGACCCTGCTTGTCTCTGACCACTGGCTCTTGTTGTCAGCTGCCACCAGCTGTCATACCCGAGGGTTGCGACCTGGGAGCTTTTCCTAGCAAAGCCCATAATGCCTAGTGCTGCTTGTGAAAACCAGTGACTTTTAGAGCTCAATAAGGTCTACATATGTCGTGATGCAGAGGGTCCATTAACACCATGACATGACCTACACTCCTTTCCTTGCAAAATGCTGAGCTTCCGCAAGATTCCCAAGCAAAAAACTCTCTCTGAGACTTAGAAGTTTCTGAGTCCCTGCTTCCTTGACTTTGCCTCTAATCTCTTGATGTTGTTTCAGATTAGCGTTGGTGACCCTGCTTGACTCTGACAACTGGCTCTTGTTATCAGCTGTCACCAGCTGATATACCTGAAGGCTGCGCCTGCAACCTGGGTGCTTTCCCTAGCAAAACCCATCATCCCTAGTGCTTGTGAACACTGGTGACTTTTTGGTGCTCAATAGGGTCTACATCTGTCTAGTGATGCAGAAGGTCCATTACCACTATGACTGCCACTCCTTTCCTTTCCAAAATGCTCAGCTCCGGTAAGATGCTCAACCAAAAACCTCTCTCCGAGACCCAGTTCCTGGGCTCCTGCTTCAATGACTTTGCCCCTAATCTGTGGATGCTGTTTTGAATTCTGGTTGATGGCTCTGCTTGCCTCTGACCACTGTCACACTTTCTGCCAGCTCTAATCTCTTGCTTGTCCAACCACAATCTCATCATTTGATTCTTTACCTTTTCTTCTTGTTGTTCGCTGTCACCGGCTGTCAAACTCGAGGGACGCAACCTCGGAGCTTTCCCTAACAAAGCCCTTCATCAATGGTGGGGTGCACTTGTGAACACTGGTGGCTTTTTGCACCTCAGTAGGGCCTACTTCTGTCTGGTGATGCAGAGGGTCCATTACCACCATGACCACCACTCCTTTGCTTGCAAAGAGCTCAGCTCCAGCAAGATGCCCAAGCAAAAACCTCTCTCTGAGACCCGGTTCCCAGGCTCCTGTTCTCGTGACCTTGTCCCTAATCTCCCGATCCTGATTCCTGTTGATGACCTTGCTTGCTTCTGGACACTGGCTCATCTGGTGCCAACTCTGACCTCTTGCTTATCTGACCACGATCTCATCTCTTCTTTTTGTACGTTGTCTTCTTGTTGTCAGCTTTCTCCAGCTATTGTACTTGAGAGCTGCAACCTGGGAGCCTTTCTTAACAAAGCCCATCATCCCTTGTGGGGTGTGCTTGTGAATAATGACGGCTTTTTGGACCTCAGTAAGGCCTATATCTGTCTGGTGATGCAGATTGTCCACTACCGGTATGATAAGCACTCTGTCCTTGAAAAGTTGATTATACAAGTAGAACTATAAGCAAGTTTAAAAAAAATGTACCAGTGTTACATCATAATGCCAGAAGGAAAAATGCATTTGTTGCGAGAATGTTGGTGGTAGGGCCACACCTCATCATTGGTTACTAGGATGCTAATGGTGGGGCTGCAAAACATCATTGGTTGGTAGGTCACTGTACAAGGGACCCCACAACATCATTGGCTGCTAGAACACTGTGGCAGGGCCTTGCCGCAACCTTGGTTGCTGGGACACTAACAGTGGGGCCACACAGTGTATTTGGTTGCTAGGACCCTGGCAACTGGGCCTCACAGCAGCATTGTCTGCTAGGACCACATATTGTCATTGTTTAGTAGGATGCTGGTAGCAGGGGACACACAGCATTGTCGGTTACTAGGCTTCTGGTCATAGGGCCTTACAGCTAGACAGCATCATTAGTTTCGAGGATGTTGGTGGTAGGGCCGCACATCATCATTGGTTACTAGGATGCTAATGGTGGGACTGCAAAGCATCATTGGTTAGTAGGTCAGTAGACAAGGGACCTCACAACATCATTGGTTGCTAGAAAATTGTGGCAAGGCCCTGTCGTAACCTTGGTTGCTGGGACACTAACAGTGGGACCACACAGTGTCTTTGATTGCTAGGACCCTGGCGACTGGGCCACACAGCAGCATTGTCTGCTAGGACCACATATTGTCATTCTTTAGTGGGATGCTGGTAGCAGAGACAAACAGCATTGTTGGTCGCTAGGTTTCTGGTCATGGGGCCTCACAGCTGCACAGCATCATTAGTTGCAAGGACATTGGCGGCAGGGCTGCATGCCTTCATTTGTTACCAGGATGCTATTTGTGAGACAGCATAGCATCATTGGTTGGTAGGTCACTGGGTCAAGGGGCCTCACAGCATCATAGATTGTTAGAACACTGGCGGCTGGACCGCACAGTGCCCTTGGTTGCTAGGACACTGATGGTGAAGGCACACAGTGTCTTTGATTGCTAGGACCCTGGCGACTGGGCCATATAACATCATTGGTTGCTAGGATATTGGTGGAAGGGCTACACAGCATCACTGGTTACTAGAACATGGTGGCAGGGCCTCGCAGCATCCTTGGTTGCTAGGAAACTGGCAATGGGGCCACAGCGTCTTTGGTTGTTAGGACCCTGGCTACTAGGCCACACATCATTATTGTCTGCTAGGATGTTAGTGGTGAAACCACTTACTGTCAGCGTTTAGTAGAATGCTGGCAGGAGGGACATACAGCATTATTGGTTGCTAGGTTGCTGGTCATGGGGCCTCACAGCTGCACAGCATCATTAGTTGCTAGGACATTGGTGGCAGGGCCACACTTATTATTGGCTACTAGGATGCTAGTGGTGGGGCCCCAGAGCATCATTGGTTGGTAGGTCACTGGTCAAGAGACCCTACAGCATCATGGGTCGTTAGAACACTGGTGGCAGGACCGCACAGCGTCCTTGATTGCTAGGACACTGATGGAGAGGACAGTGTCCTTGATTGCTAGGACAATGATGGAGAGGGCACCCAGTGTCATTGATTGCTAGGACCCTGGCGATTGGGTCACACAGAATCATTGGTTGCTAGGACATTGGTGGCAGGGCCACACAGCATCACTGGTTGCTAGAGCACTGACGGCTGCAGCCCCATGCACCATGACAACCAATGACACGGTCATACGGCTAGACCTACAGAGGGGCTGAACATGCCCTGAGGGTCCAGTATGTACACTCTGGCCTCAGTGACATGCCCCACCCTACCTCTAGGAGTGCTACCCTTAGGTGGCAACCTCCATTGGCCCCATTGGTGACTCGGTCTTGACTAAAAATATCATTTGGGGTACATGTTAGTTCCAAGATCCCTGTGCTTTGCTTGTATTGCTGCATACTGTGCACTTTGGTGGAGGTTCTGAGGTTTCTCAAATCTATGCGAAGCTAAAAAAAAAAAAAGACCTCTACTCTGAACTAGCACGTTCAACGTGCAAATAAATATGCCATTTATTTGGTATAAAGCTTGCAATGAATCTCTTCGTGCTCCGATACACAATATATCATATTTTTCCTTTGAAAAGACGCTTCACGTCTGCTTCTCTGTTATTCCGGCTCCAGCAGTTTGGCTTTCCCAACGAGAGGCCTTCAGCAACTGTAAAAAAGAAACAAATGATGCCTATTGCTTCTAATAGATTAGGGAGCTTTAGCAGAGATCCATAAATTATGCTGAGTGACACGGCTCGGACCATGTTTTATTCTGATTAAACCTGCATTTCCTGAAGTTTAAAGCAGAAGAAGGGAAGATGAAAATAAATTCGGTTCACCCAGTTAAGCAAGGGGCTTAATGGGAGAGTAAATGTTAATACCGATGTTTATCGGTCGTCTTGGAAACTCTGTAATCACAAGGGAACGGAGAAGGAAACTATTTATTAAAACTCATGCAAGAGGAAAAAATTGGCAGACTAGTGTGTAATTTCAATTGCGATGCGCATATGTTTAGGACATTTCATGCCGGTTACTGTATCATTGCTATTACCTGATGCACAGTGTCTTCCTTCCTCTAAGTGTCAAGATGTTGGGAACTTAATGGGCGGATAAGACGTCTTCGTAGATCCATCTGCCTGAAGACACGAATTAGAAACTGAGAAATTGAAGACAAAATGCAGGTTTGCTAAATGCCTTGACATTCCGAAAGATTCTCTTTTAAGCAGAATTTCTCTTACGGGAATACGCCTTGAGGTTTTCCACAGCATACTCAAAAAGGGAACTTTTTAGACTTGCACGTATACTCAAATGAAGAAAAATGTCAAAAAGGCTCAATAGCTCAGGCAAGGCTTCCCTCGAAGCAACTGTAGCACCCCTCTGACACCCCAAAGGCAGGATAGCACCTCCAGAGTCCAAGGGTGGACTAACATATTACCCCCCGTGGACTAACATTTCGCCCCCTTTAAGTGTTAAGATGTTGGGAGCTTAATGGGTGGGTAAGACGTCTTCGTAGATCCATCTAAAGATGAATTGGAAAGTGAGAAATTGAAGACAAAATGCAGGTTTGCTAAATGCCTTGACATTCATAAAGATTCTCTTTTAAGCAGAATTTCTCTTACAGGAATACGCCTTGAGGTTTTCCACAGCATACTCAAAAAGGGAACTTTTTAGACTTGCACGTATACTCACATGAAGAAAAATGTCAAAAAAGCTCAATAGCGCAGGCAAGGCTTACCTCGAAGCACCTCTAGCACCCCTCTGACACCCCAAAGGCAGGATAGCACCTCCAGAGGTCAGGGGTGGACTAACATTTCACCCCAGGTGGATTAACATTTTACTCCCTCTAAGTGTCAAGATGTTGGGAGCTTAATGGGTGGATAAGAGGTCTTCGTAGGTCCATCTAAAGACACGAATTGGAAAGTGAGAAATTGAAGACAAAATGCAGGTTTGCTAAATGCCCTGACATTCAGAAAGATTCTCTTTTAAGCAGAATTTCTCTTACGGGAATACGCCTTGAGGTTTTCCACAGCATACTCAAAGAGGGAACTTTTTAGACTTGCACGTATACTCTCATGAACAAAAATGTCAAAAAAGCTCAATAGCTCAGGCAAGGCTTCCTTCGAAGCACCTGTAGCACCCCTCTGACACCCCAAAGGCAGGATAGCACCTCCAGAGGCCAGAGGTGGACTAACATTTTACCCCAGATGGACTAACATTTCACCTCCTCTAAGTGTCAAGATGTTGGGAGCTTAATGGGTGGATAAGAGGTCTTCAAAGATCCATCTACCCGAAGACACCAATTGGAAAGTGAGAGATTGAAGACAAAATGCAGGTTTGCTAAATGCCTTGACATTCATAAAGATTCTCTTTTAAGCAGAATTTCTCTTACGGGAATACGCCTTGAGGTTTTCCACAGCATACTCAAAGAGGGAACTTTTTAGACTTGCACGTATACTCAAATGAAGAAAAATGTCAAAAAAGCTCAATAGCTCAGGCAAGGCTTCCCTCGAAGCACCTGTAGCACCCCTCTGACACCCCAAAGGCAGGATAGAACCTCCAGAGGCCAGGGGTGGACTAACATTTCACCCCAGGTGGATTAACATTTCACCCCCTCTAATGCCCCGTACACACGATAGGATTTTCCGACGGAAAATGTTTGATAGGAGCTTGTTGTCAGAAATTCTGACCGTGTGTAGGCTCCATCGGAGAATTTCCGTCACACAAAATTTGAGAGCTGGTTCTCAAATTTTCCGACAACAAAATCCGTCGTCGGAAATTCCAATCGTGTGTACACAATTCCGACGCACAAAGTTCCACGCATGCTCGGAATCAAGCAGAAGAGCAGCACTGGCTATTGAACTTCATTTTTCTCGGCTCGTCGTACGTGTTGTACGCCACCGTGTTCTTGGTGTTCGGAATTTCCGACCAACTTTGTGTGACCGTGTGTATGCAAGACAAGTTTGAGCCAAAAAAAAACATGGATTTTGTTGTCGGAAAATCTTATCGTGTGTACAGGGCATAAGCGTCAAGATGTTGGGAGCTTAATGGGTGGATAAGAGGTCTCCCTGGATCCATCTACCTGAAGACACCAATTGGAAAGTGAGAAATTGAAGACAAAATGCAGATTTGCTAAATGCCTTGAAATTCAGAAAGATTCCCTTTTAAGCAGAATTTCTCTTACGGGAATAAGGCTTGAGGTTTTCCACAGCATACTCAAAGAGGGAACTTTTAGACTTGCAAGTATACTCGAATGAAGGAAAATGTCAAAAAAGCTCAATAGCTCAGGCAAGGCTTCCTTCGAAGCACCTGTAGCACCCCTCTGACACCCCAAAAGCAGGATGGCACCTTCAGAAGCCAGGGGTGGGCTAACATTTCACCTCCTCTAAGTGTCAAGATGTTGGGAGCTTAATGGGTGGATAAGACGTCTTCGTAGATCCATCTATAGACACAAATTGGACAGTGAGAAATTGAAGACAAAATGCAGGTTTGCTAAATGCCTTGACATTCAGAAAGATTCTCTTTTAAGCAGAATTTCTCTTACGGGAATACGCCTTGAGGTTTTCAACAGCATACTCAAAGAGGGAACTTTTTAGACTTGCACGTATACTCAAATGAAGAAAAATGTAAAAGAGTTCAATAGCTCAGGCAAGGCTTCCTTTGAAGCACCTGTAGCACCCCTCTGACACCCCAAAGGCAGGATAGCACCTCCAGAGGCCAGGGGTGGACTAACATTTCACCCCAGATGGACTAACATTTCACCTCCTCTAAGTGTCAAGATGTTGGGAGCTTAATGGGTGGATAAGACGTCTTCATAGATCCATCTACCTGAAGACACCAATTGGAAAGTGAGAGATTGAAGACAAAATGCAGATTTGCTAAATTCCTTGAAATTCAGAAAGATTCTCTTTTAAGCAGAATTTATCTTACGGGAATACGCCTTGAGGTTTTCCACAGCATACTCAAAGAGGGATCTTTTAGACTTGCATGTATACTCATATGAAGAAAAACGTTAAGCACCCCAAAGGCAGGAAAGCACCTCCAGAGGCCAGGGGCCAGAGCAGTGCTGAGTCCATGGCTAAAATGTGGGGACTGAGAAAGGATTCTGGTCACTTTTGTCTTTTTAAAATTATTTTATTGCAGAACAGTTAAGGAGATGAGGGTTAGGGGACCCAGATACTGTAGCAGATCACTTACAGTCTCTACGCATCCAGATCAATGTCCAGCTTCACAGTGTCAGAACCTTTAAGCCAACCTGACAACATTGTAAGCACGTTCCCGAATTTTAGTTCATCCTCCACGTGAGCCACAAGGCCCTTCTGAGAGACCAACCTTCTTCCTGGCTCTCTCCAGCGAGGGGTCTCCCCTGGGTCTCCTCCTTGGCACAGCTTCCTGCAGACCAGGTAGGACATCTTCCGGACCACTTCAGCACACGTTAGGCCCCAAAACAGGCTATTAGGCCTAACAGCAGTGCTCCATCCAGCAGCACCTCCCTAGACCTTCCTAGTCCTCAGCCCAGGAAAAGAGCATGTCTATGATGGTGAGGCAGTTGTCACCCCATTGTAGCCTCCACCAGGGTATATATTACAGGTTGACAACATATCAGTACGATTGGGAGAGAGTTGTCACCCCATAACAGGAAGTGGCTAAATAAGGACCCTCATAGAAAGATAATCAGTTTTTATTGTAGTGGGAGCTGCAGATTAAAAACAAATTAAACAACTTTTGAAATAAGATTATCATGTAAAAGCTTATAGAGGTCTTAGCGATTGGCTATAGATCTAATAGATGTAGTGTATCATTAAAAACTGCCATTTTTTTTTAAATACTGTACTTGTTTCCACCTTTTTATTTATCCTTTGCTATCTTGATCCTCGTTGATTATATCATTATTAATATTATTATTATATATTATTGTTATATATTATCTAATAATAATTGATAATGAATTGCTGTTTGAAATTTACATCTGCAGGTATTTTAATAAACTAATTAAATTTAAAAAAATAAATAAATAAAAAAGCAAATAAAAACATAAAATCAAATGAAAAAGAAATGCCAAAATCAATGAACAATTAAAATGAAAATAAAAATTACAAATAAAATTAAATGAGCACAAATCCATATATTCTTGTCCTGTTGCATTTTCCTTTCTGCCGACTAATTAGACATGGAGGATGCGTTTTGTGTGCACGGCTCTCTCGGAAGACCTTGTGACGGTCAGCGTCGGCTTTGTCACCTGCGGGTCATTGCTTCGTATTACAGAAACATTTTCACAAATTGATGTTAATGGCTCATTATTCTCTGTAATATATCTTCCCGCTACCCCATAATTATCATCACCGGGGATGAGCCAATGTATTTGTGCTAGCTGAGATTTGGTGGTTCAGTGGTTCATTTCAAATATTCATATATATATATATATATATATATATATACGGTATATATATATTTCAATATATAATATAATAATAAATAAATATATATTTATTTATTTCAACATATATTTATATATATATACACACACATACACTATATTTCCAAAAGTATTGGGACGCCTGCCTTTACACACACACATGAACTTTAATGGCATCCCAATCTTAGTCCGTAGGGTTCAATATTGAGTTGGCCCCGCCCTTTGCAGCTATAACAGCTTCAACTCTTCTGGGAAGGCTGTCCACAAGGTTTAGGAGTGTGTCTATGGGAACGTTTGATCATTCTTCCAGAAGAGCATTTGTGAGGTCAGGTGCTGATGTTGGAGGAGAAGGCCTGGCTCACAGTCTCGGCTCTAATTCATCCCAAAGGTTTTCTATCTGGTTGAGGTCAGGACTCTGTGCAGGCCAGTCAAGTTTCTCCACCCCAAACTCGCTCATCCATGTCTTTATGAACCTTGCTTTGTGCACTGGTCCGAATCATTTGGTGGAGGGGGGATTATGGTGGGGGGTTGTTTTTTAGGGGTTGGGCTTGGCCCCTTTGTTCCAGTGATGGGATCTTTTAAGGCGTCAGCATATCAAGACATTTTGGACAATTTCATGATCCCAACTTTGTGGGAACAGTTTGGGGATGGTCCCTTCCTGTTCCAACATGACTGCGCACCAGTGCACAAAGCAAGGTCCATAAAGACATGGATGAGCGAGTTTGGGGTGGAGGAACTTGATTGCCCTGCACAGAGTCCTGACCTCAACCCAGTAGAACACCTTTGGGATGAATGAGAGCGGTGACTGCGAGCCAGGCCTTCTCATCCAACATCAACACCTCAAATGCTCTTCTGGAAGAATGATCAAACATTCCCATAGACACCCTCCTAAACCTTGTGGACGGCCTTCCCAGAAGAGTTGAAGCTGTTATAGCTGCAAAGGGCGGAGCCAACTCAATATTGAACCCTACGGACTAAGACTGGGATGCCATTAAAGTTCATGTGCGTGTAAAGGCAGGCGTCCCAACACTTTTGGTAATATTATATATATATATATATATATATATATATATATATATATATATATATATATATATATATATATATATATATATGCAGAGTTATTTGTTCTGTGAAACTGTATGTGCATTCGTTCTGTGCAAATGGGGACAGAATTAGAACTATTAGGCTATTTTCTCTCCAAGTCGAATGTTATTCTTCATAATAACACATTCTTTACAATAGAGCAATTTAGGAAAACACTATGTACATTTGTTCTGTGCAAATGGGGGCCGAATTAGAGTTATTAGGTTCTTTTCCGTCCTAGCTGAATGTTATTCTTCGTGTTGAATAGAGTGAATCAGGAAAACACTATATGATGGCCACTAGATGGCGCTGACAATAATGGTAAATAAGCATTTATCGATTATGAGCATCAGCTCCATCTAGTGGCCATAATGTGGTTTTTTTCCTGTTTCACACATTTGACCTGAAGAGAAAATAGTCTCGTTACATACAATTATGCCCCCCAATTGCACAGAACTAGAGTACATATAATGGATCCTTGACCAGAGATTTTTTGGTCTCAATAGAGGTGCCAGTACTCTCTTGTCCCACTTCCTAAGCACTGGCCAAATCACCCCGCCTTCTGGCTTTAGTACTTGTGTTTGGAGGTTGCCCATTTTTACCTAATGTTGTATTTATTAAAAAAAAATAAAAAAATTCACAGAGCTATTTATCCTGCGAAACTGCATGTACATTCGTTCTGTGCTAATACGGTCAAAAATGAATGTTATTAGACTAAATGTTATTCTATATACAGAATAGCGTGAATCAGATAAAAAAAAAACTGCATTATGGCCACTAGATGGAGCTGACAATCGTAGTAAATAAGCATTTATTTCCTATGATCATCAGCTCCATCTAGTGGCCATATTGTGGTATTTTCCTGATTCACAGGTTTAGACCAAACTGTTGGTTCATCCCTACCTCATAGTTCCAATGTAATATTTTCTCCTCTGCCAAGAAAAAAAACAAAACACATTGCAAGAGGAACCCTCTCTCACCCTGCCCCCACCCAACAGATGCACTGGTGTGCTAGTTTTTTTTTTTTCTGTTGTTTTTTTTATATATGGGGCAAGTGAGCATGCATTCTACTATTGCAAATTGGCTAATTGGCAATAAACTATTTTCTGGTCCATAGAGGATATTAGGGAGCATAAGCAAAGCTGTCATCTTTACAACAAACATGCAATTTCAGAAAAGATATGTAGTTGGGTGCAGCTGATCACCCCCCACCCCCATCCCCCGCCAGCGGAGAGAATGGAGCTGGCTCTATGTGTGGCTCATCCCTGATGACCCTCCCACCATTAGTGGGGCTGAGAGGACTTGCTGCAGGACATGCTACAGCCACATTGAATAGAGAGAAAGGCGCTCAGAGGGGACTTGCTACTGGAGCCTGGCTGCCTACTTCTACTGGAGCCTGGTTGCCTACTTCTACTGGAGCCTGGCTGTCTACTTCTACTGGGGCCTGGCTGCCTACCTCAGAGGGAGGGAAGACCTGCTGCTGAGGCTGCAATAGCTTCCAGGGACTGCATGTGTGTGATCCAGTGTTGTGAGACTGAGCCTCTGGGACCTGACATCGGGACTGCTAATCAACAAGTGTTTGAAACCGGACCCTTGATACACCCAATTCTACATAGACTGCTTGTTACTTAGTAGCCCGGCAGCTATACACCACTTACTCTTGAAAAGACAGACTCTTGTGCACCACCAACAGAAGGGCCCCACCATACACTGGCCAACAGTAGCTTTAAGGTGCCAGGTACTTCAGACACCACACCATGTAGAGGTACTCTGCTTAAGAAGACTTATCAGTAGTATACATAGTTATCCAGGTGTAAGACGCACCTCTAACCGGGTGTGTCAGTAGGGACTGAGCAGTTTTAATGCCGCGTACACACGACCGGACTTTACGGCATACCTTGCCCGGCGGACTTTTCAACGGACTTTACGACAGACTTTCCGAATGGACGGACTTGCCTACACACGATCAACCAAAGTCCGACGGATTCGTACGTGATGACGTACGACCGGACTAAAACAAGGAAGTTCATAGCCAGTAGCCAATAGCTGCCCTAGCGTGGGTTTTTGTCCTTTGGAATAGCATACAGACGAGCAGACTTTTCGACCGGACTCGAGTCCGTCGGATAGATTTGAAACATGTTTCAAATCTGAAGTCCATCAAACTTTTGAGAAAACGAAGTCCGCTGGAGCCCACACACGATCGAATTGTCCGACGAAATCCGGTACGCCGGACCAAGTATGCCGTAAAGTCCGATCGTGTGTACGCGGCATAAGAGTCATGTCAGAACAGAGGACCCGACATCACCAGCAACTCCTTCTTGGGTAAGCGCTACAGGTATGAATGAATGAATGAATGACTTGTATAGCGCTGCAAATGCGAACTGAATCGCCTCAAGGCGCTTGGTCCATCCTGTGGGTCCAGCTTGTTAGAAGAGGCAGGTCTTGAGTTTCTTCCTGAAGGCCTGATGGTTTTCTCTCCATACGGATGTTGGTCGGCAGAGTGTTCCATAGCCGTGGTCCTTGGACTGCGAATCTTTGTTCTCCCTTTGATTTGTAGCGGGATTTGGGAACGTGGAAGTAGGTTTTGGTGGGTTGATCGAAGACTGCGATTGGGCACGTAGCGTTTTATTTTCTCGCAAAAGCATTGAGGCGCGTTTCCATGTAGGCATTTGTGGGTGAGGCAGAGGGTCCTGAATGTGATTCGATCCTTTATGGTGAGCCAATGTAGGCTCCTCAGGGATGGGGAAATGTTTTTTTTTCCTGTTATCAGTCTTGCTGCGGTGTTTTGGATGAGTTGTAGGCGTGCAATCTGGTATTTAGGTAGTATGGCGTAAAGGTAACAATGGAAATAATGCAAGACACCACTGTCCATAAGCATGGGCTTCTATCAATATTCATGGAACCTAAAGGGCTGCCGTGAACCGCCGAGAAGGAGTTAAGCTTACTAAAGGACATACTTATAAAGCAGTGAATGCAGAATTTACTGCTGGTGAATCAATTACTGTCATTGAAAACACATGCATCGGGGAGATTCACATGCCGTGAGTCAGGTCCACTGCTCTACAAAGACTGTGTGCTCTAGTTAGAGTCTTCATCTACATTATAAAAAAAAAAGTCTTAACTTTCCTCTCGGAGATCCTAAAAAATTCTTGGTCAAGTGGTCCCCTATCCTCCCAGCTCTGTGCTTATCCATAAATACATAAAGAGGGAAAAAGGCTGTACAATTTATCAAGTCTGAATGACAGGCCCCCAATTGGAAACAATTTCGTCTTGGTCCTACATACCGATCAAATGGTCTAAGTTAGTAACTGACTGAAGAAAGCCTTCCCGGGCCAGTAACCACATTTGAAAATGCCTTCGCCGGGACTCGGAGTGTTTCATGTCAGGTGTTCTGGATATGTACACTGCTGTCAGATTAGGAACAGACAGATGTTCCTAAATAAAAAGCAGCCTGGGAAAAAAAAAAAAAAAAATCTAGATTCAAAGTTTAACCACTTCAGCCCCCGGGACCATTTGGCTGGCCAAAGACCAGAGCACTTTTTCGGCACTGCGCCGCTTTAAGTGACAATATATATATATATATATATAGCGTTTACAAAATAGGGGATAGTTTTATGGCATTTTGATTAATATTTTTTTTTTTTTTTGTAATGGCGGCGATCAGCGATTTTTATCGTGACTGCGACATTATGGCGGACAGATCGGACACTTTTGGCGAGATTTTGGGACCATTCACATTTAGACAGCGATCAGTGCAATTAAAAATGCACTGATTATTGTGTAAATGAGACTGGAAGTGAAGGGGCTAACCACTAGGGGGCAGTGTAGGGGTTAAGTGTGTCCTAGGGAGTGATTCTAACTGTGGGGGGGAGGGGCTGTGTGTGACACGACACTGATCACCGCTCCCGATTACAGGAAGCTGTGATCAGTGACAGTGTCATTAAGCAGAATGGGGAAATGCTTGTTTAAATCAGCATTTCCCCGTTCTTCCTCTCCGTGAGATGGTCGCGAGTATCCCCGCAGACATCGAGTCCGCGGGACCCTCGATCACGCTCATGGAGCTCCCGGCGCACGCGCGCACGCGCCTGCAAGCTGCCTCTCAAAGGGTAACGTACAGGTACGTTAATCTGCCTGTACGTGCTCTTCTGCCGCAGTATATATGCTTGAGGCGGTCGGGAAGCAGTTATGGAAAAACCAGAAAAGATGGAGGACCTATCCCAGAACTGTTCAAAACCAAATTAAAATAGTTGCAAAGTAATGACCAGCTCTTATGGTACCCCAGAGATACTCCCAAAGCTCTTGCAAAGCACCTCATAAATATTCTGCCACGATAGGGGCAATACACAGAATTCATGGTGGTATATGCTGGTCATACATCTACAATCATGTTACCTGAGGGGGTCTTTCCCCTTTCCCTTAAAAAGGAGTTCCCATTTTAAAAGCAAAATTAAAAGTCAGCAGCTACAAATACTGCAGCTGCTGACTTTTAATAATCGGACACTTACCTGTCCCACAGTCCAGCGATGCGGGGGATAGAGGCTCCGCTCGTCTCCCCCTCCGTTCGGCGGCGCCGGCATTGCAACTGTGGGCGCCAGCTGTGGCTTCACAGCTGGGCACCCACTGCACATGCGCGAGCGGCGCCGCGCGCCGTGAGTGGCCGCTCAGTCATCTGGGACCTGTAATGTGTCCCAGATGATTGACAAGAGGTAGGGGGCAGATCTGAGCCCTTACTGCGCCGAGGGGAAGTGATGTCACCAGCCCAGGCACTGAAGGAGGCAGACTACAAGGGACCCCCTAGCAACAGCCATTTAGAGGTGAGTAAAAAAAAAATATTTTTACAAATGTTTTTTTTTATTTTTTTTTTGAGGAACATTCATGCTTTTTTTTTTTTTCGTTGGAACACCACTTTAAGGTCTTTCCCCATTTTACCAATAATGACTCTCCCCACTTTACCAACAAGGTCTTTCCTCACATTACCAATAAGGTCTTTCCCCATTTTACCAAAATTGACTTTCCCCACTAGGGATGAGCCGAACACCCCCCTGTTCGGTTCGCACAAAAACATGCGAACAGGCAAAAAATTTGTTTGAACACGCGAACATCGTTAAAGTCTATGGGACTCAAACATGAATAATCAAAAGTGCTCATTTTAAAGGCTAATATGCAAGTTATTGTCATAAAAAGTGTTTGGGGACCTGGGTCCTGCCCCAGGGGACATGGATCAATGCAAAAAAAAGTTTTAAAAACGGACGTTTTTTCAGGAGCAGTGATTTTAATAATGCTTAAAGTGAAACAATAAAAGTGTAATATCCCTTTAAATTTCATACCTGGGGGGGTGTCTATAGTTTGCCTGTAAAGGGGCGCATGTTTCCCCTGTTTAGAACAGTCTGACAGCAAAATGACATTTCAAAGGAAAAAAAGTAATTTAAAACTACTCGCGGCTATTAATGAATTGTCGGTCCGACAATACACATAAAAGTTCATTGATAAAAACGGCATGGGAATTCCCCACAGGGGAACCCCGAACCAAAGTTTTAAAAAAAAATTGCGTGGGGGGTCCCCTAAGTTACATTCCAGGCCTTTCAGGTCTGGTATGGATATTAGGGGGAACCCCGTGCCAAATTTTAAAAAAAAATGGCGTGGGGGTCCCCCTCAAAATCCATACCAGACCCTTCAGGGTTAGGTTATAAAAAAATATCCAAATCTTTGATGATCCCTAGGAGCACCATCAAATCTATCATAACCGAATGGAAAGAACATGGCACAACAGCAAACCTGCCAAGAGATGGCCGCACACCAAAACTCACAGACCGGGCAAGGAGGACATTAATCAGAGAGGCAGCACAGAGACCTAAGGTAACCCTGGAGGAGCTGCAGAGTTCCACAGCAGAGACTGGAGTATCTGTACATAGGACCACAATAAGCCGTACGCTCCATAGAGTTGGGCTTTATGGCAGAGTGGCCAGAAGAAAGACATTACTTTCAGCAAAAAACAAAATGGCACGTTTTGAGTTTGCGAAAAAGGCATGTGGGAGACTCCCAAAATGTATGGAGGAAGGTGCTCTGGTCTGAGGAGACTAATATTAAACTTTTTGGCCATCAGAGAAAACGCTATGTCTGGCACAAACCCAACCCACCCCCAAAGAACACCATCCCCACTGTGAAACATGGTGGTGGCAGCATCATGCTGGGGGGATGTTTTTCAGCAGTCAGGACTGGGAAACTGGTTAGGGTTGAGGGAAAGATGGATGGTGCTAAATACGGGGATATTCTTGAGCAAAACCTGTAGCACTCTGTGTGTGATTTGAGGCTAGGACGGAGGTTCACCTTCCAGCAGGACAATGACCCCAAACACATTGCTAAAGCAACACTTGAGTGGTTTAAGGGGAAACATGTAAATGTGTTGGAATGGCCTAGTCAAAGCCCAGACCTCAATCCAATAGAAAATTTGTGGTCAGACTTAAACATTGCTGTTCACAAAAGCAAAACCATCCAACTTGAAGGAGCTGGAGCAGTTTTGCAAGGAGGAATGGGCAGATGGTAAGATGTGGCAAGATCATAGAGACTTATCCAAAGCGACTTGGAGGTGGCTCTACAAACTATTGACTTTAGGGGGGTGACTTTTTCTGTTATTTTGTCCTATTTGTTGTTTGCTTAACAATAAAAATAAAAATCTATAAAAATAAAAGTTGTGGGCATGTTCTGTAAATTAAATGATGCAAATCCTCTAACAATCCATGTTAATTCCAGGTTGTGAGGCAACAAAACACGGAAAATGCCAGGGGGGGGGGGGGGGAATACTTTTGCAAGGCACTGTATGAGCCGTTTATTCTGGTCCTGTTTAGATCAGTGAAGTTGAGAGGCATTGCTATCATGGGTATTGTTCCTGTTTGGGGATGTAAGTGAGAACACACCCAGCAGTTACTAGCGTTGCTATGGGTTGCATACAATTTTAACATTTGGATGAAAGGGTTATTTTTCCACGTCTCAGTTCTCACAAACAACAGGAAAAGAAACATAATTTTTATTTCATATCATCCCTTCAGGATTTTCTTGCAGTGACTGGCGTGAATCCAGGTGGGTTTTCCTTCCAACTTGACAGCGGAACCGGTTGTCAAAAGCTCCAAATGTGGTCCATCAAAATTTGGTTCTAGTGGCTTTCTGACGTGTCGCTTGACCACCACCCAGTCACCTGGTTGGATTCTGTGAATACCGGAAACAGAATCTGGGTCGGAGATAGATTTGTAAACACCTTCATGTATTTTATTCAATGTTCTTTGAATCTGAACATATTCTAACAGACTAGAGCAGGGGGTCTCCAAACTTTATAAACAGGGGGCCAGTTTACTGTCCCTCAGACTTTAGAGGGGCCGGACTGTGGTCAATGGGAGTAGAGAAGGTCCAGATTTTGGTGGGAATAAACCATCCCCCATTGCTGTTGTCAGTGTTAGGAATTGTGCCACATTGTTGGTGTCATTGAGCCCAATGAGGAATTATGCCCCATCATTGGTGTCATTGGGCCCAATTGTTGGTGTCATTGGGAGGAATTGTGCCCCTTCATTGGTCTCAGTGGGGGGAATTATGCCCCTTCGTTGGTGTCGGTTGCAGGAGATGTGCCCCATCACTGGTGTCAGTGGGGGGGCCGGACTGCGGCCAGTGGGAGTAGAGAAGGTCTCAATGTCAGTGGGAATAAAAAATGCACCATCGTTGTTGTCAGTGGGAGGAATTGTGTCTCATCATTGATGTCATGTTGCCCTGTTATTGGTGTCATTAGGAGGAATTGTGCTTCATCGTTGGTGTATTTGGGAGGAATTGTGCTCCTTCATTGGTCTCAGTGGGGGGGGGGGATTATGCCCCAATGTTGGTATCAGTGGATGAAATACTGCCCTAAGGGCCGGATAAAAGCAAGCAAAGGGCCACATCTGGCCTCTGGGCCAATGTTTGGAGACCACTGGACTAGAGTGAGAAGCCTGCAACTGTTGGGGAAAATATAGCCCTGTTTTGGGTGGCCCTCCAAATAAGATCTCATAGGGGGACAGCCCATGTGGTTGTTTAGGGGTAGTTCATACAGAATATAGGGCTAATGGCAAAGCTTCCACCCATCCTTTTCATGTATCTGCTTTAATTTTTGCACATCTGTTTTTCAAAATTCCACTAAGTCTCTCAACTTTACCACTAGTTTGTGGATGATAAGGTGTATGGAAAGCTTGCTGTATGTGAAGGGCTTCCATTACCTCTTTCATTACTTCCCCAGTAAAATGGGTTCCTCTGTCACTCTCAATAGTTTCAGGAACTCCATATCTATAAACTATTTCCTTCAAAATTTTCTTTGCTGTTGTTTTTGCATTTGCTTTAGCTACCGGCCAGCACTCGGGCCAACCTGAGAACATGTCAACACGCACTAGAGCGTACTCATAGGTGCCTATTCTGGGTATCTGAATGTAGTCTATTTGAATTCTTTGGAAAGGGAAATCTGGTTTAGGAGAATGCTTTGGGGAACATGGTCAGGCCTCCCTGCATTTTACAGAGCACAAGTGAAACATGAAGTACAAAACCTGGCTGCAAACGCACTAAATCCAGGTGCTATCCAATAGCATTCAGTAAGTGCCACCATCGCGCCCTTAGCAAGATGACTGACGCCATGTGCCAGTTGTGCTAAAACTGGGTACAAACTCCTGGGTAGACACCACCTGTTGTCAACGCTCCACAGGCCCTGCTGATTTTGGGTAGAATTACATTGGATCCACTTATCCTTCTCTTCATCAGGGGCCCGGTTCTGCAACTGAATTAAAGTTTCTATATCCCACTGCTCTTGATGAGGGAACTCTGTCCCCTCTACCTGGGCTACCCCTACAGTGGGTGTGACTCCAAAAGCATCTTTCCACACGTTACGAATAAGATCTTTCCCCACATTACCAATAAGGTCTTTCCTCACATTACCAATAAGGTCTTTCCCCACATTACCAATAAGGTCTTTCCCCACTTTACCAATAAGGTCTTTCCTCACATTAACAATAAGGTCTTCCCCATGTTATCAATAAGGTCTTTTTCCACGTTACCAATAAGGTCTTCCCCCATGTTACCAATAGGGTCTTTTTCCACATTACCAATAAGGTTTTTCCCCATCTTACCAATAAGGTCTTTTTCCATGTTACCAATAAGATCTTCCCCATGTTACCAATAAGGTCTTTTTCCACGTTACCAATAAGGTCTTCCCCATGTTACCAATAAGGTCTTTTTCCACGTTACCAATAAGGTCTTCCCCCATCTTACCAATAAGGTCTTTTTCCATGTTACCAATAAGGTCTTCCCCCATCTTACCAATAAGGTCTTTTTCCACGTTACCAATAAGGTCTTCCCCCATCTTACCAATAAGGTCTTTTTCCATGTTACCAATAAGGTTTTTTTCCACATTACCAATAAGGTATTTTTCCACGTTATCAATAAGGTCTCTTTTCACGTTACCAATAAGATCTTTCCCCATGTTAGCAATAAGGTCTTTTTCCACATCAGGCAGAAGGTTTTTTCCCACTTTATCAATAAGGTCTTTTTCCACGTTACCAATGAGTTTTTTTTCTTCTCCGCCGCCTCCTTACTCCACCTATCCTACCCTTTTTTCCCCTCCTCCAATCCTTTCTCTACCCTACCCCTTGTGTTTTCTAAACACAAGATCTCACATCAATCAATGGTAACCAACCATGCTTTAGCTTAATGTTGGAGAACTCAGGACCATATTATTAATATTGAATCTGTCTTATTACCCTGTAAAGCTCATCTTCTATTTTTTATTTTTTTTGCCCATGCACACTTTGTAACCGCACTGCCTTGTATGTTTGGATTTTTTTTTTCAGAAATTCGATAACATTTATAATAAAATAAGAGCAACTATTTTGTGGCCTACTTGTATGGCTTGGATTCTTGGTTCCTGTTTGTTCCAGAGAGCTGATTGGGTTAGATATCTTGCTGTATAATTTCCAATACATTCCTACTCTCTATTGTAGTCTCTAGACCCCCATCTTCAATCCAATCCAGGTCCTACAAAACTATTTCCAATGATTTTTAAATGTGAATGTAAACTCCTGTAACAGGATTGGTTAAACGGCCAAGCGGTCAGATGGAGACTGTAACTTGAAGTTTACTAAACAGGTGCAAAGTTAACATCAATAATGCATAACGGGGGTCAGAACGACAAAGAATATTTCTAAATATATGATTTTACACCACTTAGCCCCGAACACTTTTTTCTTTCTGGATAAATGGCTCTACACAGTCTGACCATAGGTCTTTGAACTAAAATTGAATACTCTGCCTACGGCCGTTGGAATTGGAAAATGACAAACAAATGCCACCATAATGGGGATCCTAATTAACATATAACAAAAAACTTCAAAGACATCGTTGATCCAGTGTAACAAACCTCCCCAGCGTGGGAAGCCCATAGGGTTGAGGTACGAAAATATCTCCCTAGCTACAGATAAAAGAACAACAAACAGCACTCAGGAGATCACAACTCATGGAAAATACTTTCATTACTAATCCAGCCACTTCTTCTCTTATATGGAAACCATAATGAGTCATTTTTTTTTATACATTCCTAAGTAGATTTTTATATCTCATTTATTCTTTAAATACATTTTTTATGTAGAGTTAAAAGAAAACCTGCAAACATGGCCTGTTGAGGGTACTTGAGGACAGGGTTGGGAACCACTGGTCTAGGGCAGCCTTTCTCAACCTGTTCAATGCCCTTGAAAAAAAACATTCCGAGCTTAGGGAACCCCTGCTAAAAAATTACTATATCTACAACGTATGATACATTAGTGTGATTTTCCAGTGGGAAGAATGCTCATTACACTTGTGGCCATTGGGATGAATTACCCCCCTTACGGATATCTAAAAAAGATCAATGGAGTCAATGGGAACTTATCTGAGGGGCAGAAATTGCTCATTGCTCAAGGACCTCCTAGACACCTCTGGAGGAACCCTAGGGTCCCAAGGGATCCTGGTTGAGAAACCCTGGTCTAGAGGAACCCTAGTTGAGAAACCCTGGTCTAGGGAATGTCTTTTTTATGCTTTTTATTGCTTATAGGAACATGGATGAGTTGAAGGAAATCATGGGATACCCCAAGTGCACTGAATAATCAGAGGACACTTCTCTTAAACAGTCTCTGTGCATCAGGGCAAGTAGCTGTAATTAAGTTCTCATAAGGGCCATCACAGGCTGAACAATTACAAGAGCTCTTTGAAGAAAAGAGAACCAGCACACAATCACCGGGGCTACGAATTTAGGTCAGTACTCACAATGCCACAGGATCATTGGTTGCCTCCTTTCCGCTATCCACTGGGCACTCTTCAGTGAGGGAGAAACCAAGCTCACAATACCACAGGAAAACTGGACACCCTTCTCCAACTTCTACCAGGCTCTCTTTAGCAAGCTTTCCAGACCAAGACTCCAGACCAGAACCTTTGAAGTAGTCCCCTCCAGCTATGCTACAGCTGGGACCTCGATGAACATCCATTAGAGTTCCAGGTAACTGCCCTAGGGCAGGGGCCTCTTAGGTCAGGGGGCTTCTCCTGAAGGACTGGACCCAGGACCATGTCAACTCTTCTTCAGGCCTTAGATTTTTTATGGACTCTCCAGCCACCTACTGGGCGCACCTCCCCAGGGATTGGCTGGGTCCCCACATATATTTAGAGTGCCCTTCAACTGTGATTTCAGAACTCTCTAGAATGCAGGGGGAAATAGTCAGACCAGCAGCATGTGAAACACTGAGCAGGCCAAAGCAATAAATAACAACTCCACTGGCTACAGGGGAGCCAAAATAAATTTACCTAGCATACTATACTCTAACTAGGAAGGTGCTACATTTATGCAAAAAAAAAAACTGAACACAGTGGAGGGAGATCACTCTTCTAAACAGCTATGTGTGTACTTCAAGCTTGAGCTATTGAGCTCTACAAACAACAGACTTACCTCTAAATTTGAACTCCCAAAGTGATGATGCATTCTCCGTTGCAGCTCCATTTCAGCTGCTGCCATCATCTCTAATTCTGCTTTTGAACCTTGGCATTTTCCTTCTTCATCTATCGGGTGACCAGTGAGGAGGTAACTCCCACGCATGCGAGCTGAAATTATGTAATCCTGCCACTCAGCTGAGATCATAATTATCTTTTATAGGTTCAATTCGGCTTAAACCAAGGTCTGTCAGAAATGAAGTATAGCAAATCACTCAAAGCTGAAGTTTAGGTATGGCAGTTTTTCCAGCTTGGATCAATGTGAATATGTACAGTATGTGCCATACCTGTGGGTTCCCTGTGGAAGCTGGAAATCAGCATAGTAGGCACTGCTGCTACAGAGATCTCCACTAGCTTTGGGTTTTCTGGCTGCTCTGCTACTTACTGAACACAGGAGGTAGCTTGCTTGGCACAGTCACCATTCAGAGAACACTTTGCATTTTTTCAGTAAATGCAAAGCCTTTTATGATTGGACGAGGTGGGGGGCAGCAATACCGCAATATTATACATCGAATATGACTGGGCATTCAAAATGAACAGGAATTTACTTTTTATACGATTGGGTAATTGAAGAGTATACTTATGTAGCTCTACCCCCGCAAGGTTCTTTTCCTTAGGTTTAGCGGCACCCAGGCAAACAGCAACATTCACTCATCTGGCCCAGTAAACGGTCTGGGGGGTCCCCTTTTTTTAAAGCTTTTTGTAGAGTACCTTGGATGGGGTTTTAGGAAGTTGTGGGATACTCCAGGACACTGAGCAGGAATATGAGGATTTACAGTGTCCCTGGGACCTGTATGTCTCCCTCCAGACTCCGACAGACAGTCCCCCTCAGTAAAGCTTCCAGAGCAGATGCTTGGTGAAACTCCTCTTTTAGCAGAATAGGCCCCCCCAGCTTTGCCCAACTAGGACCTTGATGAGACTAGCAGATTATTCAGCAACCCTTCTGGCTGTGAACTTCTCCTCCTGGGGAAGAACACTGCTCTCCCACGCTCCAGACTATGTATGCACTTTCCCAGCCACCATCTGGGCACACCCTCCCCCCAGGGATTGGCTGAAGCGGCATAAATATTCAGACTGCTCCATTTGATTCTCCCACCGGCTATATTCTGGAAGCCTCCAGAAAACAGGGGGAAGCAATCAAACCTGCAGCCCGCAGAGCCCAGAGCAGACCAAAGCAATCACACGCTGCTCAGCCAATTACAGGAGGGCCATAGAACTAAATTTGCCTTATCTTACTAGCAGCCTATCCGAGAGGGTGATAAATATACATGCATTTTTATCATAATTTTGATCATAATTATCTGCCTGATTCTACGTTGCTGACCTCCGCTTGTGTCCTGACCATTCTCTGCCTGACGTCCCTGCCTGTATCTGACCTGGCTCGTCTGACCTTGCATCCAGTTATCCACCTGTCCTGCTCTGCATGCTACCTGGTCCCTGCTGGTCCCTCACCTGCTAAGTTCTGCCAGTCCTTCCGCACCTGCTACCTGCCAGCTGCCTATCAAACATCTGCCCCTTGCCCAGTCCCGGGTCTGCTGTCTCCGCTGCCACCTGCTGTTCCGGCGATCTGACCTGTCTCTGGCGACGCATCTGCTACCCACCGATGTGGCTGATGGAACATCTTACGTTCCCCATTGATAACGTCAACCTGTGACGAAACGCGTCTCGAGGAGGATACGTGCTGACGTCACCACGCTGTTCGATTAGGAGGATGGGGTTTTTCTATTGTAGCTCTGTATTTTAAGCGCTTTTTACTCTACTGATATGTAAGTGCAATACTTCTTTTTTTAAATAAATCATCTTAAACGTTATTACGCTATGGTTGGTCTTTTACCCCGTTGAGTTACCGGGACTACCGGACATCCACGATCGCAGGGGATTGCGGTGCACAGTCGACTCATCAGGGTATATTAGTCTGGACGTTCTATATCAAGCAAAGGCCGTGGCTGGACTATAGCCATCTGCTTGCTTTTGCTTGCCATCTGGTGAGTTTTCTATTAGGTGGCGGCACTTTAATTTTGGATCAAGCTCACCTGGCTGTTTTGATATGGACTTTGGTATCTTTAAGCCATTGGTGGTTTAGATTATATAGTGCAGCTTTTCTCTTCCATCTTACAGGAACTCATACCTCGCCACGCTCTCCCGGTCACTGTCACAACATCAGTGGTGCTTGAGCCCGGGCTGTAAGAGAGGCCTTTCAGACTCTGCCACAAGGTATGGCACCCCCCCCCCGCCTTAGTCTGTGATCTCCTTCTAAGGAAAAAGACCCATCTCCTTTTTGTCTCATAGTATTTATACAGGCTCCCGGCTACCATCTGGGTCACCCACCCCAGGGATTGGCCAGGGCTGTAAGAATATTTAGCTGCTGATTAGACTCTGCCCACTCATTTCCAGGGCTTTCTGGACTAATCAGGTGGAAGCAGTCAATCCTGCAAATACTGAAACCTAGAACAGACCAAACCAATCAACATTGGTTACAGTGAGCCAAACTAAATTGACTTAATTCTAGCACCTATTTAGGAGGGTGCTACAAAGGTCATCACAGCTTTGCCTCATTCACAAAACTAAAAGAAAGTTCACTGGGTAGCTGTATTCCCGAAGTGCTAGCCAAGTTGCAGATGGTAGTAAGTTTTAATATTTTATACCCAGACCCGTCACCTAAAGCAGACACACGAGAGACTTGGAAAAAAATATAGATATAGGCATGTTGGCTAAAACAGCAGAAATGGAGCAGATTTAATATTTTGCAGCACTTCTTTCATCTTCACTTTATGAAAATGCAGTCTAGGCATTAGGTCATGCAGGCAGGATGACATCATTGCGATGTCATCTTGTGGTTTATATATTGGGCCGGCGCACAGCTGGTAAGAAAATTTACAGACATACATCTTCTCTTCAAGGAAACTGAACGTCCATATTAAACAAAAGCCACAAAGTGCGATGCCTATTGTGAGTCACTTCATGTGTTCTGGGATTTTCCTTCATTGTTTACATACAGTTATATCTTTGCTGATACCATTACACTTCTCATCACAATGAAAAGTAGACTTTTTAATTCTAAGTTTAATTGAAGAACAGATCATCTGGACAGTGTTCAGCATGACATCATCAGAATGAACTTTTATGGAAAATGAGAACTTTTTGTAGGAATATTAGGTATGGCCAGTGGCGGCCGGTGCTCAAAATTTTTTGGGGGGGCGCAAACGAACTGAAAAATTCAGGAAAAACCCCATCAATTGCAGCCACACTGTACCATCAATCGTAGCCATTGTGCCATCAAATGCAGCCACTGTGCCCCATAAAATGCAGCCACTGTGCACCATCAATTGCCGCCACTGTGCCCATCAATTGCAGCCACTGTGCCCATCAAACGCAGCCACTGTGCCCATCAATTGCTGCCACCGTGCTATCAAATGCAGCCACTGTGCCCCATAAAATGCAGTCATTGTGCCCATGAATTGCTCCCACTGTGCCCATGAATTGCTCTCATTGTGCCCATCAATTGCTGCCACTGTGTCCATCAATTGCCACCACTGTGCCGCTCAATTGCTCCCACTGTGCCCCATCAATTGCCACCACTGTGCCCATCAAACGCAGCCACTGTGCCATCAAACGCAGCCACTGTGCCCATCAATTGCCGCCACTGTGCCATCAAATGCAGCCACTGTGCCCCATAAAATGCAGCCATTGTGCACCATCAATTGCCGCCACTGTGCCCATCAATTGCAGCCACTGTGCCCATCAAACACAGCCACTGTGCCCATCAATTGCTGCCACTGTGCTATCAAATGCAGCCACTGTGCCCCATAAAATGCAGTCACTGTGCCCATCAATTGCTCCCACTGTGCCCATGAATTGCTCCCATTGTGCCCATCAATTGCTCCCACTGTGCCCCATCAATTGCCACCACTGTGCCCATCAAACGCAGCCACTGTGCTATCAAATGCAGCCACTGTGCCCTATAAAATGCAGCCACTGTGCCCATCAATTGCCGTCACTGTGCCCATTAATTGCTCCCACTGTGCCCATCAATTGCTCCCACTGTGCCCAATAATTGCTCCCACTGTGCCCATCAATTGCTCCCACTGTGCCCATCAATTGCTCCCACTGTGCCCATTAATTGCTCACACTGTGCCCATCAATTGCTCCCACTGTGCCCATTAATTGCTCCCACTATGCCCATCAATTGCTCCCACTGTGCCCCATCAAATGCAGCCACTGTGCCATATCAAATGCTGCCAGTGTGCCCCCCCCGCCAGCCCGCCGCCTGCACTTACCTGTCTCGGTGGGACAGCTCCTCGATGTCTTCTCCCCTCCTCTCTTCCCGTCCTCTGCTATGATTGGACGCCTGGCGTCCAATCACAGCGCCTGTCGTTTCAGGTGACAGGTAACAGATCCAAGCACCTTGATTGGCAGAGCGGTGGTTCAGTGTTAGGAAAACGAATATTCATTCGCTTTTCTATCACAGCATGGCGCTCACAGGTCACCTTTTTTGATGCCTATTAGAGCTATGGCTCTAATCAGGTACTTCAAAACACCCCCCTGCCGCTGTAATTAGGGGGTGGCAGCGGCGGCCATAGATAGATTCATGCAATGCATGAATCTATCTATTGGTGATAGAGGGGGTGGCAGGAGAGAGGGGGCGGCGCCCGTGCGCCCTTATGAATGCACCACCACTGGGTATGGCCATGCCAGTTTTAGGTACATTAAGGCCCTGGGCAAGATTACAAATGTGACCCCCTTTTCTGGAGTACTGCAGATCCTCCAATGTGACCAAGGCTATAAGGCACGGAATGATCTGCTGCCATGTAGCTTTCTCCTTTTAATTTTCCAATTAGTTAAACAGATTTCTTGCTAGAGTCCACTGAGAATGTCACGCTTACAACTAACGCAGGTGGTCAGACACTATAGCCAGCTTCTGTGTTCTTCACCTATAGCAGCCCCCTTTCCCATAAGGCAGGCAGGCCTACCAGTACTCGGTTGCCCCCCAGGACTTATACACAATGCTATAGTGCCTGGCTACCGCGCCAGGACATGTGTGAACTGAGCAAAGCAAACAGGTACGTGCGTTTGGCAGACAGGCAGAGTGGTTCAATGACAGTCCAGGTTCAAGGCAGGCAAGGTTCATAATAGTCAGAGTCAATCTATAGTCAAAAGGCAGGCAGAGTTCAGAGAATAGTCTACATTCGATCCAAGGACATAAATAGGGAACTCCAAACAGCTGGACAGGACAGACAGACAGAGAGTTTGCACATATTACACATGCTATCACAAGCAATGAGACAACAGGCTTGGCTGGCTTAAATAAGGTTTGGTCTCCACCCAGAGACCGGCCACAATTAAACACCCTGCAGACAGACAGACGAGGAGAGCGCCACAGCCAAAACCAGGGCGCTGGAACGAGGAGCAGGAGCGCTAAATTCTCCTGACAGGAAGTCATTCAGAGATGGCAGAGATACGTATTTTAGGGCAGAAAGGAAGCTTCTGTGGTCCTGTCAGAGGAAGTTCACCCCCTCTCATTTTTGTTGCCCCTTTACCTTTTTTGCTGGGTTATCCACAAAATGCATACTGACATGCCCAGTGATTCTCTGTAGAGATCTGTTTCTCTACTACTGCTCATTCAGAGGACAGAGAGGAGCTTCTGGGGGCCCTTAAAGAGGAACTTTTACCCCCCATGTTCTTTTTGCCCCCTTTTTCATTGGGTTACCTAAAAAAGTACTCACTTCCCCAGCAAGATCTCTGTAGGGATCTGTTGCTCTGCTGCTGCTCACTCAGTCTTCTTCTCTGACGTTCTCCGGGGCTGGCTGGCTCTTCTGGGTTCTTGCAGCTAGACCCCTAATGACACTGGTAGGTTGGTTGAAATTGTGTCTTATTTCAACCAGATTAATGTTGTAACACATATGCACCAAGGTGCATCATCAGGGGGCCACCTGCAAGGGCTAGATAGAGACAGCTCAGGACTGGGATCTGAACCTGAGACTTCTGCTGCGTCCGGAAGTAGCTCTTCTTGCTGAGCCACCTGAGATGCTGGATCGCGCCCTGTATGATCCTTTGGACAATCCTGCCTTGTGCCTTGTTTCTGCTGAACCTTGAACTCCTTGCTCCTACTATGAACTTCCTATTTAAGCCATGTCTTCACACTTTGTTTTTGCCAGATTACTGTGATGTTCTCCAGCCAATATCTTACTCTTGTCTCTCCTGCTGTTGTCCATTTCCTCGCCACCACTCGTTACCAACCTTGGCTTGTTGCTTCATCACATTTATACTCAATCCCAACCTGCAACCATTCCTTTCTGACCTTTGACTTGTTCCTTGACTAAGCTTCTGCTTGATCCCAACCTGTAACCACTTGTTACCAATCTTTGGCTTGTTTACTGACAACATTTGAGGAGGTGCGGCAGCAGTAAACACTCAGTCCAGTTGCAGAAGTAGAACTTGTACTAATGTTAAAGTTCCCAATTCACAACAAGCTTGGTGGGAAAGCACCCGACCCGGGAACACTCTCAGGATGTAACAGTGATGTGTAGCAGAGCGGGTCTTGGATGTGCCGACAGCATCTGTCTTGAAGGGTGGAACGTGGCCCGGCCTGTCTATTCCCAAATGAGGAGGCTTTCAGGAAAAATTTTGTGTCCCTGTCCTCTTCCTACTCGTCTGGAACCTCTCTCTACCGCTATTAACTGTCCCTGACACTACCCACATGCGAGAAGTGCACCAAGCCCGTGAGCCAGGGTCTTAAATAGACTCTGCCTGACCCAAGACGGCCACCAACGTCACATGGTGCATCGGCATCCAACTAGATAGTTTCCCCAGGGACCCAGGAAACCATAGAGGAACCATGTTCCTCTTGACTGCCTCTCCCTGTGCAATGCTGCTGTGGTTGAGCGCCACCTGCAGTGGAGAAAATAGAGTGCACTTGCCTACATACACTTCTGCTTGATCCCTACCTGCTATATCTGCTACTGGATCCTGGCTTGCTCACCTCCTGGTGGGCTAATCCTGATGACTGCGACATGGTACTAACACGCAGCAAAACACTTCTCCTCGGGTGATCCATGCCATCCACCAGAGTGATCTGCTTGCAGGCATGTACTGGCCATCGGGACTACAGGGAGTTTCCCGGTGGGCTGATGGCTCTGTGGCCGGTTTCAGTGACAGCCTGTCAAAGTAATGGCTTTCTTGGTTCGCCCTCAACTTCACGCAGTGATGTGAGAAAGATGAGAAAAATACAGAGGAGAATAAGTGAAATAATAAAAGAGGTTAGTGAGGACTCCTTATGTTCTGCCTCTTATGTTTTTTTGCACAATTGCGTATAGTTTATATACTGTTTTTGTGCTTGTTTGCACAATTAAAGTGGGCTGGTCTGGATGAATTCCAGGGCCAAATTTTTATCCCAGTCCAGCCCTGTCTGCTTGTGTACTTATCCAGCTGGATGGTGGGAGCCTCTCTACTTGTCTCCAAGCCTGACCCCTCACCAAGACAGACAGCCAGCTTCCTAAAGAGTAACTGCTGTGCACACGCGGTGCAAAAGTCGGAGGCCTCCCAGGATGTGTGACATGGCATTCCTGGAGTTTGCAGGCAGCTGATATCTCATAGTCACCTGGCCAAGTGCAGGAATGTGTTCCCCAAAAAATGTCCTTCAATACTTACACTCATTCCTACAACACAAATTCTGTGTGCCTACTTTATTCATGCCAACTGGCACTCCACAAATAATCACATGTTGAATATGCATTTACAGGTGGCTGAGGAGCATTGAGGAAAGCAGTGCTAAAAAAGGGTTTCCTCATATGCAAAATTGCTCTACAGGCGTTCAGGAATGTTGTTTCATCTGCCAAGCAATTATATGCTCTCACTTTCACACAGCCTCACTAGCTTTTCAGTGCCTTTAAAGCGGAACTAAAGCCTTGTAATGAAACATTGCTGGCAGGTAGGCTGTTATTGCAGAAGAGCCTGTGTACAGTATGTATTTTCTGCAATAAAAGTTGTTCTTCGTGCCTAACAGCAGCAATATTGATAATATACTAAGCTGCACATACACACAATGCAGGGAAGTTATGTTCTCTCAGGCTGGCCTTTCAAGGTGGCTCAAGATGCTAAAGACAGAAGGAGACCTAAAGAAGATGTCAGCGCCCATGGTCAATCATGGAGGCATTGCTGGTGGGGTTCGCTTTGGCAGGCAAGTCTTCTAAGATGTGCAAATATCATGTGCATACCTGTACATTGTGGCCCAGGGCATCAGTAGTGGAACATAGTACTGCTTTAATGCCTTGAACTGTACTTGTCCTCTGCTTGTGTATACCTACTGTCACATGTCTTAAACCCTGGCACCCCCTAGTTTTGTTGTCCCCTCACCAATTTCTTTATTTTTCTGGAGACGGAAGCCTCCTCTACACCTCTGAAGTGGTGACTAGGAGTCTAAAGCCTCATACACACAATCCGATTGTTGGCAGGGGATTGCCTGTTGACAGACTGTTGTCCTAAAATCAGACCGCTAGTACGCTCCTTCAGACAATTTGTGTCCAACTTTCGGCCAACAAATGTTGGATGGCAGGCTAGTAAATTTTCGGCGGACAACAGTCTGTTGTCTGATTTTCGTATCGTCTGTACTCAAGTCCGTCACACAAAAGTCTAAAGTACAACCACGCATGATCGGAACCAAGGACGAGCCAGAAGCGGTCGGTCTTGTAAACTAGCGTTCGTAATGGAGAATTAACATTCGTGAAGCGGCAAATTATGAATTGTCGAAATGCAGCGCACAATTCTCTTCTTCTTTAATGGGATAATAATGAAGCTGCTTTGCTGGTGATACTGATGAAGTTATGGCAAACGTATTTTAAAAGGCTTTTGTTTTTTAGCGATATCAAGAATAATATTATTGTGCTTGGTGTTTTATTTTTTTTGGCAATTTACCACAACACCATTATCCCGCAGTTTTTAAGATCAAAGATACAACTATATTGGTGTCCCTTGTCAATTTTACATTGTATTTTTTAAAATGTAACTGCCGACTCCCAAACTGTCATTTGAAGTAAAACACATAGCCAAGTATTATTCTCCACAATTTTTATTTATTGTGCATCAAAAAAATAAAGCAAATTAAATTAGAGATGCTATCTGTCATCCAAATACAAAAAAGCATTCGATGCTTCCAAAATATAGAAAATATAACAAATAAAATCATTATTCCAAAAAATAAAAAATAAAAAGTGGAGTAGGGGTGAAAATCCCAAGACCAGCGGGCTTGTTTTGGGTCTTGTGGCTTGTATTGCCACTGACCGCCATGCTGCTGTGGTGGGTGGGGTGGCTGTAGAGGTGGTGGATGTGGGGCCACAAAATCACACAGGTGTGTGTTTTCTGAAATTTGGCCCCTCGTTGAGGAGCTGCAGGATGAGTTCCTCACACCTGCTCCTTTGCTCACCGGCCATCTGCCTTAATTTATTTGCCGTCACCACGACAAAAACCTCAGCCTCATCTGGGTCTGTCCGGATGGCAGTAGTGGCCTGGCTGAGGAAGGCAGCTGTGGCCTCCTCCAGATTCCTGCTCTTCCTGGCCCTTTTAGCAGGGGGGCGTAGGGGAGGGATCTGGGACTCTGTCTGGCTGCTGACCGCTGGCTCCTCCAGACTGACACTTTCCTGTATATGAAAATAGGACATAATTAGAATCTTTTTTAGGGTTTGGTCATCAATCACACACAATTTTGATCTGCTTACTGTTGCAATTTGAATGTGGACAAATAGAAAAGACTATCATTCTGACCCCCAGCATTTTTAATTCTTGTTCAAATCATTTTTGGTCACTACTGTCTATTGATATGGAAACCACTTTGTTAAGGCAGAAATATTTTAACAAAAACATCTAGTTATCATCATTGTATTTTTGGATACATATATGTTCAACAATGCTATACCTGGGTCAAGCTGGGCTCCTCCACATCTTCTTCCTGTGCAGCAGGACCTGGGTGGACCTCAAGAGCTGTGGCCTCAGCAGATGTCGAAGGGAGTGTAGACAATGATGGCCTGGGGTCTGTCTGGTTGGTCAAAAACCGCAGGCTGTGGTAATACCACAGCCTGGGGACATATATGTCATCTGCTGCTGCTCCAGATCTCTCTGAGTCCATGACCTTGTTGAGCTCCCTTTTAAAAGCACTCCTCAGGTTTGATATTTTTGTCTTGACATAGTTGATGTCTTCCCTGGGGTACACTGGTTTCACCAACTCGAGCTGTTTCTCCAACGCTGCCTTCCGCAATATTTTATTGGTGTAGTCTCTACTCTTTACCTTCCAGAGACAGGGCAGCTCCCGTTACAGGTCAATGAATTGTGGTAGAAAATCAGGCGCAGTAAATTTATCCATCATGATTAATGATGTATATGATGCCTGCAAGACAGAACACAAGACAAACCATAATGTCTGGCTTAACTCTTAAGCAGATCCCAATATAGGCCTCAATCTAAGCAGTATAGGCCACTAACCACCTATGCCCCAATTTCCAATCATACTTTCGTTTTATGGCTCCTTTCTTGCGTTGGCGATCGTTTGTCCTCCACTCCAAGATCGTTCCTACAGCCATTCCATCGACCATGCATTCTGGCTTTATATACACTGCGCATGCGTGAAACTCCGCTCTCAGTGCGTCAAGACACTGGGGCGTGACCATCTCTCTTCTGCATGCGACACACACACGGCAGAACATTCGGGAGGGACAACATGGCGGATTCTGCGGATTCATGGCAGCCCCGAGGTGGTAGAGCTCATAGGAGGCACAAAGCAATCCGCATGAGCAAGGGTGAGATGGGGGAGATGGTGCGCATCCTAGAGAGGCACGATAGCAAGCTGCACAGTTACGAAAGGCCGAACAGCCGAAAGGACATCATTTTGGAGAAGGTCATTGCCGTTTTGCAGAGTGATTTTTCAGTGGAACGATCAAAGGACCAAATCCGAAAATGATGGTCTGATCTCAAACACCATGAACAAGACCAGATGGAGTACATACATCAGATCATAAAAAAAGTAAGCAATATTTGGATCTAACCAATATGTACATGTGTAAATTAGATGTCCGTATATGCTCTTTCTCCAAGTAGCTCTAGAGAATTATATGTAGCGCTGGTAGATTTTTTAATCTACCGCTGATAGGTAAATCTTGTGGGTTAATTGTTAGAGGAAGTTAGATTTGTATCTGTTCCAGCTTGGCTGAGTTGCATGAAGTTCCACACTGTGCCGGTGGGTGTCGTTGTCACCATGGGCTGGTGTTGGAAAAGCAACGTGTTGAAGCGTATGAGTGCTCCTCTGTCCCGGGGACAACTCGGTGGAGGTGGTCCTCGGAGTTGCATTCTGGGAGAGGGAATTTATGGGACAGACGCCATGTTTTGGGGTTCGTTTTTCAGCCACCTGCTGGCCCTCCTGGCCGACAGGTATGCCTTAAGAGTACCACCTCGTGGTCCTCCGTTCCGGAGGCCCACGTCGCTGCGGCGTGTGGGTGGGCCCAGAAGCCTGTCTGGGGCCTACCACAGCAGCAGAGGAACGGTCCTGAGCTGTCTATCCAGAGTGAAGAAGCTGGACAACCGAGAAGATCCCAGGGGAGGACCCGCCATGGAAGGATCATGCAGAGTGCTGGTCTGGAGAGGGGCCTGGTGCCTCGGTTGGAGGATGTATCCTGAAGTAATCTTACTTCATAGTACTGCTGGGTTGGCTTAAAGGTTCTAGTACTGTGTCTGACATTCATTGCAAACCAATACATCCTGTGGCAGAGGATCATACGGGTTTTATTCCAAACAAGTCTGTGGCAGAGACTTTTGTTCGTGCTACGTACTGGCTGCTAGGCAAGTGAGAGAGGCCTATCCAGGCGGACCAAAGATTGGGTCCCACAAGGGGAGTGCATTTTAACCATTCAACCACAAGTGTTAAATTCCAGAGAATGTTCTAAAGAATACTAAGGAAAGGTATTTGAGCTTCCCTGCAACTTTCCTTCTGCCTCTTTCCTGCTACTTCCTTTATTATTTGTTCATTAAAACATTGGAAAATCTACTCAAGTGTTGGTGTCTACATCGTCCAGAGGTAAACTCAACGGGACCCTAGACCCGGTGTCGGTGAAACAGAGGTATCAAGAGTGAAGGTAACAGCCCGCTTTAAACCAGCAGCTCCACCGAGAGTTAGTGCTACATATATATAAGGTTTTCTAAAATCTTTGTATAACTTGGTATTCTAAAGATGAAGATAAATATAAAGCAGATATGAACATTCTTATTAGGTCATGCTTTGGACATTTCTTTATTTCTGGAACTAATTTTTTATCTTCTTTCAATAGGGATGCACCAAAAAAGGAGGCACCAGCCAAGCCACCACAAGGGACAAAGGAAGGCTACCCTCTCTCGCAACAAGGTCATCTTCCCCCCAAAAACGTATGTGCCAACTTCAAACACACTCATTTAGCCACAGACAGGGGTGTTTTTAGGTGGGCCAAAGGCTATGGGCTTAGAGCAGTGTTTCTCAACTCCAGTCCTCAAGGCGCCCCAACAGGTCGTGTTTTCAGGATATCCCTCAGATGAAACAGTTGTGGTAATTGCTAAGGCAGTGAAACTGATAAAATCACCTGTGCAAATTAATGGAAAGCCTGAAAACATGACCTGTTGGGGCGCCTTGAGGACTGGAGTTGAGAAACACTGGCTTAGGGCAAAACTTAAAGCGTAAGTAACACTTTCTGTTTGCTGCCTGGCTCATCAGTCCCCATTAATGCAGCCTTGCCAGTGTAGACATGGGTAGAATAGAGGCCCCGGGGATCACAGTCACACAGAGTCACGCCTGCTAGAATGATCATCATATATCCCCTATCCCATAGGAGACAAAAGGGGTGGGGGGGGGGCAACTGCTGGACTTTTTAAATGTTGGCACTTGTCAAGTGTTTGCCCTCTGTAAAATTACATCACCTTCCCTTTTCTATGCATTTTTCACAGAAAAATAACCAGAGTGCAGCATGGTGGAGTCCACTAGTCAGAAGCAAACATTGACATCAGACCAAGTGCAATATTGGTCAACTAATGTAGCAAAATGGATGCTAGAAACAGATGGGACTTGGGGTGGCTTAATGAATGGTGTATTGTTTCTTTTTAGAGGGAAGTGAGTGTGGTGAGCTCACCGAGGATGTTTGTTTGGAGCCATGGGATCTGACTCCTGGACCCAGCACAGACCTTGCCATTGTGGACGTCAAATGCGCTGACGCGGGTCACACTGAGGGACAAAGTGACCCAGATTAGGAAGAAAGTATTCGGGAGCCTCTTGTTTGTGCCAGTAAGTATTCTTGGAATCTGGCTTCAAATGTGTATACATGTCGAGTGTTTAGATGTCCAAACAAAACACCCACTCCACACATTAGCAAAGTATGTAGTGCATTAACATTAGCATGGAGAAGGAAGAGGCGGAAGGAGCTGGCAGTGTTGCTAGGTACCCGCGTTTTGGAGACCCAGGCACCAGGGCCAAGATTACATCTGTTACGATGAAACATGTCAGGCAGGTTGACATCCGTACGCTGATTGCTGCAGCCGTTTGTTCCTATCATTGATGCATGCTGTTTTAAGCTTCAACTGTAAGTTACTATAATAAAAGTTTTTTTATCTATCATTACGGGCTTCACTATGGGTCCTTCATTTTCTTTTCTCGGATATATGATGACTACATGCCTGAATGCCTAATTCTGAAGTGACCATTGGGAGATGTTTATATGTGAAGGAAATCCCACGGATGTTGTGGTCTGATGAGGGGTTCCAGTGGGCTGGATTTGCTGGATGCTATTGAGAATTTATCATCTATGCCTAATCCTTAACACCTTCTGGTAAGCAGACTACATTACCACGTGGTGACGAGTGAATCTTTCTACATCTGCACAATATATTTGGTGATTGGATTCCTCCCACTCTTCAATTTCATTTTTGAACTTTTCAGCGCCGCAATAATTTTTATGCATGTGACTTTTTGTTTGTTATCTACGAACTTTGCTGGCCGCTTGCTTTTTTCAGTTCAGCGCGAATTTTTACTTGTTTTATGCCACGATTACAGAGTAGCTGCAGTGTGTGCATTCCTAGTAGTGTAGGTGTCTGAAGGGCAAGCAGGTTGCAAGCAACAATAGCCTGGGTAGGTAAGTATTTCCTGAATTTGACTAGTAACTTGACCATAACTCACTATGTAGGGCCTCAGCCACTTGGCCATCGTTCCCTTAATACTTTTTAATCTTCTTACTAGGCCATGATCTTCCACGATGCACTATTGGCAGAATGAGTACAGATATGTTGCATTGTTTGAAGGATCTGGAGCAAATCAAGGAGGCTGCCACTGCTTTATAGTGAAGAATCAGAGATTTTGTGGAGATGCTTGCCAAGTTTTAATTTCCTCTTGCCTGTTCTGAAGTTTTTTGTTCCACTTGTTGGCTCCTGTTTGCCCTTTTAATATTTACCATGTTTTTAGGACTTTGAAATGTGAAAGTTTAGGGACAGAACTCAGTGTTTCTCCACTCCACTCCTCTAGGTGCACCACCAGGTCATGTTTTCTGTATTTTCCTCTGTCTAAAAATGACTGTGCGGGGGGCGTGGCCTGGACCGGCATGGCGTGAGGAACACTGACTGAGAGCTCCGCTTGCCCAAAATCCGTATCCATCATACTTGGGGTAACAACCATCGCAAACACCGACTAATTCAAACCGCCAGTAGTGGGAAAGCATAGAGAAGATGTCCCCTCCAAAAAAAGGCACAGACGCGGCCGCTAAACTTGCAAAATTCCGCCTACAAGATAAGACGGCCGCAGAGGAAAATGGCGCCGACCAGCCCGCTCCGTCGGACTCAGCTGCAGACGATACTGCCCGTGTCTTGGAAGCAATTTCGGACTGCAAGAGCACCCTCACGTGTAAAATAGAGGAGGTGAAAGTGGATGTGTCGCTGATCCGACAGGACTTGCAGAAACTAAGAGAACGGGTTACTGATACAGAGACACGGATCAGCCAGGTGGAGGACGACATACCGCCATTGCAGATAACAACGGAAAGACTACAACACCAGCTGAACATGGTACTTATGAAACAAGACGACATGGAAAACCGATTGAGGAGGTGCAATCTACGGTTTGTGGGACTGCCGGAGGGTGTGGAGGGTGCTGACCCCCCCTCATTCCTGGAGAATCTGCTAATCTCTACCTTTGGCCGGGCTGAATTTTCCACCTCATTCGCGGTGGAGAGAGCACACAGATTGGCCTCCAAACCTCCTCCCCAAGGTGCGCCCCCCAGAACATTCATTGCCAAACTGCTTAACTACCGGGACCGTGATGCCGTCCTCCGCCTCACCAGGCTAAAAGGCAACATCCCTTTCAACAATGGAGAGGTCAAAGTCTTTCCAGACTTCTCGGCAGAAGTTCAGAAGAAGCGCGCGCAATTTACAGAAGCCAAACGACAACTGCGGATCCGCCACTACAAATATGCAATGCTCTTCCCGGCCAGATTGCGTGTGGTCGGGGAAGACAGGGCCCACTTTTTTGATACACCAGAAGCGGTATTCGAGTGGATGGAAAACAGAGCAGCTCCGGACCGAGCACCCTCATAGGATCCCTTTAGGATTTTAGACGACAACTAACGCTGTAAACCGTGCTGGATGCCTGACTGCAACGCCGACAATACAACATACACTGTGACAAGCCGGACTTTACTTCATCAAGGTACTGTACTATACAAGTTCATGTGGAGCCGGCCCTCACTCTGCCAGTGAACTCTCTCATACTCACCTCTCAATATACCCTGCTATGCCTCCCCTATTTTACCGCTCCCCCCCCCTCCCCCTCTTCTCTCTTCTCCTGGAGCACACTTCCGCAATCCCATCTGGCATACGCCTATGTCCCCTGTGCACATACTAACCATCATGGATGATAACTGTTTTCTTTGGCAAGCAGAAGCCCTTCATGACTTCCAGAAGATATTTTCCAGCGTATACATCTGCATATCCTTCCACACCCTATCATCCTGGAGGTCATGTTTTGGGAGTCGGGTCCCTCATGTTATTGCTCGCTCTTCAGCGATTTATTGTCCCCCTAGATACAGGACTCCTAGCGGGTCCTGTTTTTACAGGAATCTCATGCAATGTTTGCCAAAAGGCACAAGTTTTGTTTCCCTGGAATGTACAGGAACAGCAGCCTGCCCCTGTGCTAAGTGGGAAAGGATGTCTGCCTGTGCAGCCCAGAGTGTTAACTTATAGGTTGAAAAAGTTTTGTTGTTTTTTTTTGCAAGCTAATAGAGATAAGAGGAGTCTTCATTGCAGATATCTGGTTTATATATTGATATACATGTGCCCCTGTGCTGAAGGGGGGAAAATTGTGGACTCAGGCTCCAGGGTTGGAAAACCATGGATCCTGACTCTACCACCTAGATTGAGATGGGCGGAGATGCATACTTTCCTGTATCGCAGGTTGCAACGGGGCGGCTGCTCCGCGGCCATGATGGCGAGCTCAAAACTAAACAAATTTAGATATGGTCTCTAAGTTGAAATGTGTTACGTGGAACGTGCGAGGTATAAGAGCTAAACCCAAAAGAAATGCAACCCTATCTATCCTCAAAAATATGCGAGCTGAGATAATAGCCCTAACGGAGACACATCTTACTGGTCAATTGATGTCAACACTTAAAAAACCCTGGGTGGGGTGGTTGTATCAGGCTCCATATACCTCCAACTCTAGAGGAATCGCAATATTGGTGGCGAAGACAGTGCAGTTTGTTTTATTGACGCTCAAATCAGATACACAGGGCAGATTCCTGTTTCTACACGCCAAGCTAAATGGGCTAGAAATACTTATTCTTGCAGTATATATACCTCCCCCGTTCCACTTCAATGTTTTACACGAGGGCCTTGCTTTTATGGCTCAACGCCCTACCGTTCCGGCACTGTGGATGGGAGACTTCAATAATGTGCTAGACAGGGATCTAGATAGAATGACTACACAATCACCTAATATTCCCTCCTCCCAACCCACTAGATTCGGTAGATTATTAGGTGAGATGGCTCTGGTTGACACATGGAGATATCGCCACCCACAAGATAAGGCCTACTCCTGCTTCTCAACATCCCATAACTCAATGTCTAGAATTGATCTTATTTTGCTATCCCGCTCCCTTCTCCCTAGGTTAGAGGACGTGGGCTTTTACCCTCGTACACTATCCGACCACGCCCCATACTGGGTTGTGCTTAAACTAGACTCCCAACCCAATACCTATACATGGAAACTCAATCCCTTCTGGTTATCGGTAGTACCCGGAATAGAGGAGATTGGGATAGAGTGGGACATATTTTTTCAACATAACAGAGCCTCAGCGCCTCTTGAAATAGTTTGGGATGCCTTTAAATCCCATGCTCGCATGATACTTGCCCAACACATAAATGAACATAAGAGGACGTCCTCACATGTAATACACCAGGCAGAACGAGTTTTGACAGAACTGGAGCGGGAATTTACATCTAATCCTACCCCCTCTAATGCTGACCAACTAAAACAGCAAACACGTATAGTATCCAACCTACACTTTGAAAAAGCGGAGAGAAACATATTCTACACAAAACAAAGGCTTTATGAATGTGGAGAGAGGGCGGGACGCCTCCTGGCATACTTAGCTCATATAGACCTCAGACCACCCACGGTAGTATCTCTTAGGGGCATCAATGGTGAAATGATTACCGAACCCGATAGAGTAGCGGAAGAATTTCGTTCTTATTTCTCAGCGCTATACACCTCCACGATTGATAATGACAATAGAGACGTGGGGGCACTATTAGCGAATATAGAAATACCCACATTGTCCCAGACCCAGATTGAAATGCTGGAAGCCCCAGTGTCTACTGATGATATTATTGATGCGATATCCCACCTCAAAACCTCGAAAGCACCCGGATCGGACGGCCTCCCCTTAGAATTTTATAAAACATATCCAGATAACATTGTCCCTAGATTGCACGAACTATATACACATATGTTTAAATCTGGCTCTATCCCCCAATCCATGACTGAAGCTTATATAGTGCTTATACCCAAACCTGGTAAAAACTTAGAAATCCCAGAATCATACCGCCCCATTTCGCTTCTTCAACTTGATATAAAGATTTTGGCCAAGATCCTGGCGTTGCGTCTAAATAAAATAATCCTTACCCTGATCCACCCGGATCAAACGGGATTTATGCCCACTAAGAATGCAGCTCATAACCTCCGCAGATTACATATGAACATACAGGCTCAACACGACCAAATGGGATCCAGAGTTGTGGTGTCTTTGGATGCCGCTAAGGCATTCGACTCCGTTGAATGGACATATTTATGGCAATGCCTAGCTAAATTTGGATTCGGACCAAAATTCATTAGATGGATCCAACTAATGTATCAAAATCCCAGTGCCAGGGTCTTGGTTAACGGGAGAGTCTCGGGCGCCTTCCCCCTCTCAAGGGGGACGCGCCAGGGATGCCCGCTGTCCCCCCTACTTTATGCCCTCGCGGTGGAGCCCCTTGCGGCCTCATTGAGATCTCACCCGGGCATTATGGGTCTGCGGAGAGGCGAACTGGTGGAGACAATTAGTCTATACGCAGATGATATGCTGCTATATCTATCAGATTCAGGCCCCTCTTTGAAATTAGCACTAGAGACCATACAAACATTTGGGAAATATTCGGGTCTTAAAATAAATTGGGACAAGTCCCAAATCCTCCCTATAGACATAGGGGCACCCACACAAAGTCAAGCCTCCTCCCCCCTTAAGATAGTCAGTAGCATGAAATACTTGGGGATCAATGTCACCCGCACTCCCGTAGAATACACCAAACAGAATATAGAGCCTCTGCTCACAATTTTGAAAGATAAGACCCAGATCTGGGCCAAACTCCCCCTGGGGGTTATGGGACGTGTGAACCTTATCAAGATGATCTTGCTCCCCAAATTCCTATATGTCTTTTGGCACGCCCCGATATACCTGCCACTCAGGATCTTTAAAACAATAGAAACAATTCTTAACTCATTTGTATGGGGAAGATCACGCCACAAATTATCTTGGCAAGTATTAAAAAACCCCGCGGACCTAGGTGGCACAGCCTTACCTGATTTCAACCTCTACTATCTAGCGGCGCAATTATCACACTTTCATTACATAGACAAATGTGATAAAGAACGTTACATGACCTTACTATGCTCCCAATGTACCCACCTCTACTCCCATCCATTCCAAATCATCTTCAGAGACCCTGCAGACCCTCGGGTATTGGGGGGAGGCTGTCCGGGCCTAATATCCACCCACTGCAAGGTATGGGCAATAATAAGACGCAGATTACATGCCCTTCATACACACTCACACACACCGCTTTGGGGCAACTCAGGGCTGAAAGAACTTTTATCTCTGCCAGACTATGGAATATGGGCCGATAGGGGGGTGACTATTCTCTCAGATGTATACAGAGACAACATATTGAAATCATTTCAACAACTCAAGGATGAATTTGGCCTCCCTAATTCCATGCATTTCAGATACCTCCAGCTCCGCCATGCTCTACAAGCCCAGTTCCACAATGCCCCTCCCAATGTAGAACAATTGGATATTCTTAATATCATCAAGGGACAAGATTCCTCTAAACTTATCTCGATATTTTATATCTCTCTGCTTCGGCCTACGGCTGTGAAAATTGCTTATGGTCTGCGAGACCGGTGGGCTGGGGAGGTGGGGGAGCTGGAGGATGATGAGTGGGAAGATGCGCTGGATAATTGCAAAACTGTGTCCACCAGACTATCTGATCGCCTCACCCAACTTTACATTTTACATAGGTCATACTTGACCCCGGCCAGAATGATTAGATTCAAACCTAATCACAACCCCCTATGCCCTAGATGTGACAGCCCATCTAGCTCCTTTTTTCACCTCCTCTGGGTATGCCCGGTTATACATGACTACTGGTCTCACATAGTGCGATTCATACACGATGAAATGGGGTCTCCTCTTAAACTGTGCCCCAAGCAGTGCATACTGGGAATTTTCCCAGATCCAGATTCAGACAAATTCCATATCATCTTTCTCAGGGAGGCACTGTTTGTGGCTAGACTACTCATAGCTAGGAAATGGATGAGGAGGGAACCACCAACACTCCAGGAATGGATAGCTGCCATTAATGCTGTCTTACCATATAAGAAAGAAATATATGCCCACAGGGGCTGCCCATCTAAATATGGGAAAATATGGGACCTATGGTTAAACAACGCAGCCACATGCAACACAATTACTGAATAGACTCTAGTAGAATATTCACCTACTATATGTACTGATGTGATGGGGGGGAAAAAAAAAATTACCTCTTAAAGCAAATGGCATACATGTGTTTGTTAAGCACCGATAAATACTTGCATATGTGTTATTGATAATGACCACGTAGTTCGTGATAGATACCTTCTATATTTTCAACACTGCTTTGTATCCCTTCGTATGTCAATGTATTCATTACTCTGTAAATGTGCACTCTTCGTAAATAAACAACAACTTTTGTTTGTAAAAAAAAAAAAAAATGACTGTGCGAATTACTAACAGTGAACATGACAACATCACCTGTGCCAAATTCTACATTTGTGGAAAACATGACCTGGATTTGCATCTTGGGAAGGAGAGTTGGGAAACACTGCCCTAATGTGAATTGTAATGTTTCTGTGTTTTTGAGAATATAAAACCCAAAATTTGAAGGTGCCCCCAAATTGTGTCTTAACATTCTTATTTCCCTTATGATCCCATGCCTAAAATGTGTGTATTTCCATACATCTAGCTTGCAAAAAGCCCCAAAACACACAGTGTGTCAACATGTGCTATCTCCCATCACTGGGTATCAATGGATGCGTTTTGGGGGTGCAACCCCCTTCCTCATAACTAAGTTAAGAGGATGGGGTTGCATCCTCGAAACACATCCATTGATACCCCGTGATGGGAGATAGCACATGTTGAAACACTGTGTTTTGTGGTTTTAAAAAGAAAGATGTTTGTAACTACACACATTTGTGGCATGGGATCATAAGAGAAATTGAATTGTTATGCCTCTACGTGTACGTGGCTTCAAATTTTGGCTTTTAGAGGGGTGAGATCCACCAGGGGTGTAGCAGACCCACAGCACACCATAATAGTTAGCTGAAGAAGATATTGACACCTCATGTAGCAAATAAGGTACATTTGCACTACTGGAGCAAGTGGAAAAAATAAAGCCCATTTGTGAACATATTAGACATATAAGAAACACAGACAACAGTAGTTCAAATGAAATATGAGTTTATAATCTCAAAATTATCTTAGGCATGATCAGTTTCAATTTGCTGCCAAGCCACTACCCCTCTATCCACAAAATAATCAAGGTATTTCTGCCGTAAATCTCTGAAAATTTGTGAGGGCGATCCAGCATGGGCTTTTTCAATAGGCGTCAGCATGCCCACAGATGGCCCCAGCTGCAGCCTCTTCAGCTGGGCCTGTCACTGCAGGGTCCACGTCATTTGGCAGTGAGGCAGGGTAGCTGGTAGCATTCCTCCTTAAAAAAATATGTAAGTTACAACAGCACAGGGCCACATGGTTGATCTTGTAGAGTGCCAGGTTGATTGGAGTCAAAAACAGCCTGAAACTACTCGATAGGATGCCAAAGGTGTTTTTGACCACCCTTCTGGCACGAGAGAGCCTGTAATTGAATATTCTCTGCTCTGAGGTGAGGTTTCTCATAGAAAATGGCTTCTTTAGATGTTCCCCCAAAGCAAAGGCCTAATCTGCAACAAAAACAAAATTGAGGCCCTCAACATTCTCCTCAGCAGGTGGAAAGTTTAAGGTGCCATTGTGGAGCCACTTGTAGAGCTCTATCTCCATAATCACTCCTCCATCAGAGTTGCGGCCGTTCTTCCCAACACGCAGATACAAAAACTCATAATTGGCAGACACTACAGCTAGCATGACTATGCTGCAAAAGCCCCTATATTTAAAATAATATGAGCCAGATTTGGGTGGTGGGACAATCCGGACATGCTTGCCAACAATAGCACCACCACAGTTGGGAAAATCCCACTGATGGTGGAACTGGGCTGCAACGTCCTGCCATTGCTCTGGGTTGAAAGGAAACTGTGGATTAAAAAAAGAAAAAAAATGACTACTTCTGCACATAACATTGCAATCAGATTTGACAAAAAACATGCTTAGCCAACATAAGGACATAAAACTGAAATGAGTATTTAAAGACAAAAGTGTAAGGTCAACTTATCTGAATCATCACCACCCTCTGGTAGCCCATTAGCAAAATTTTAGGGTGGGGGGGAGATAATGGGTAGATGTTTTGGACAGGTAACCCTCTCCACTTCCATGAGAGATGTTTGCATGAATAATGTGTGATACTTTAGCCAGCCTCTCCTTACTTTCACTCTTGACAGCCTAGTGGGTAAGAAGTGTCATAATCTAAAAATCTGGATACACACTGTCCAAACTGCAGCACATTTTGACATTCTGAAAAAACCTATCAATATAATAGGAGACAAAAACTTTCTAAGTTACAATTTGTAGGTAATCAGGCAGGCCCTTGCACTACATGGTTTGGTGAATTTATACAAAAATATGAACACAAAAGAGGAATAGTGTGTATGGGTTTTGCAAAGTCAGCAGATAGAGTATTTGGATCTGTTGACTTCGCATTTATTTGGGGGGGGGGGGTTTCAAATGAGTTTGGGCCCAAAAAAATGGCCTCTTGCACTCTGCCTGAATTTGAGGATAACAATAACATTTGTACACATTTTAGGGGTTGTTTAGGGTAAGCCCCAAAAGGTAGCTGACAAAAAACATTGTTAAGTTACTAGGCAAGGTGTGTATGGGCCCAGGATAGCATGATGGGGAGGTTAGTTATGGAAAATATGCATGTAGGCCAAAAAAGGAGCAGCAAAAGCTTACAGTATGCATAAGGACAAAGAGGACATTCACAGCATATTACAATATTGATAATTATGTAATCAACAAATGAATACAATACATTAGCAAACATTAATATATAGAATGTGATCTTAAAGGTAAAAACTCACCCTAATATAGTCCTTCTGCAGAACTTGAGTAATGGCTGAGCAGGTCTCTGGAATAATGAGTCCCAGAGCCTGGGGGGAGATCCCAGTGGTAAACTTGAGGTCCTGGAGACTTCTCCCCCTCCTAAAGTACCGTAAGGTGGGTATGAGCCTTTGCTCTGGAGTGATGGCAAGCCTCATGCATGTGTCCTGCTTCCTAATATAGGGGATCACCAATCCCAAGAGTTTGTGAAAGCAGAGGTCCATCGTCATGAGATAATTCCGTAAAACATCCGGTTTATTCTCCTGGAGCTCCCGCAACAATGGCATATGACATAATTGGTCATGATTAAGCAACCAATTTTTGGTCCAAGAACTCCTCCTCCTCCTGTTCCTGGAATAGACTTGGGTCAAAGCAATAACTCCAAGCCCAATAATAACACCATCTCTCCTCCAATTCCGCAACATGGCTGGTTGACAAACGGCCATTCGGAAACGAACTGAAAAGCATGAACTGAAAAGCACAAATCAACACTCGCCAAACTTCTACTAACACAAAATTAGCAGAAGGAGCCCAAAGGGTGGCACTTGGGAAATGAACTTCCTCTTTATAGTCTCGTAGTACTTCTAGTACGTCACTACGTTCGTGTTTGTTGGCCGACAAGTGTGTGCGGTTAGTATGCAAGACAAGTTCCTGGCACACGCCCTTTGGACAAAAATCAGACACTCGGTTGGCCAACAATCAGATCGTGTGTACGAGGCTTAATAGTTGCACAAGTGCTATATGTCTAAGCTGGTAATATGGGCACAGAGAGAAGATTTGCGAAGGAAACCTCGATTTGGTGGTGCTCTCAAGAAATGGTAGGTTGATCAGTATCAGAAGATCTTGATGGAGTCGCCTTGCAGAGCTTGGCAAGGTCCATTTCAGAAGCTAGAGGCAGACCAGCCGGGAAGCAGTACCACAGGCAGGGCTGTTGTCAGGAAACAAGCAAGGTCAGCAACTAGTGGTCAGGAACAAGCAATGGTCAGTAGTCCAACCAAGACAGCAACTGGTAGACAGTAACAAGCTGTAGTCAGGAGCCAAGCCAGGTCGGCAACTGGTAGACAAGAACAAGCAATAGTTTGGAGAGATACCGGATCAGTAACTCGTAAACTAGAACAAGCTGTGGACAGAAGACAAACTGGACCACTGGTATGTATGCAGGAACAAGCCAAGTCAGGTCAGCAACTCGTAGACATTAACAAGCCATGGTCAGTAGTCAAACGAGGTCAGCAACTGGAAGACAGTAACAAGCAGTGGTCAGAAGCCAAACCACATTAGCAACTGGAAGACAGTAACAAGCCATGGTCAGTAGTCAAACCAAGTCAGCAACTGGAAGACAGTAGCACTAGCAAGCAGTGGTCAAGAGCAAACCAAGTAATCAACTGGTGGACAGGAACAAGCCATGGCTGGAGATAAGCCAGAACAGTAACTGGTAGACAAGAACAAGCTGTGGACAGGAGACAAACAGGACCAGTGGTAGGCTGATCGGTATTAGAAGGCTTGATAAAGCTGCCTTGCAAAGCTTGGTTGGGCACATGTCAGCAGACTAGTCATGAAACCGTACCACAGGCAGGACTGTTGTCAGGAAACAAACTGGGTCCGCAACAGGTAGTCAGGAACAAGCCAAGGTCAGTATCCAAACCAGGCCTGCAACTGGAAAACGGCAACAAGCCATGATTAGGAGATAAGCTCGATCAGTAACTGGTAGACAAGAATAAGTTGTGGACAGGAAACAAGCCAGACCAGTGGTAGGTATACAGGAACAAGCCATGGTCAGGGCAAAAGCCAGGCCAGCAAATGTGGTTAGGAGACATGTTGGGTTAGCAACTGGTAAATACAGAACTGAGTATTTAAGCTCTGGCTGAAGACTATCCACCAATTTCTTGATTTAGCTTTGGTCCTTAAATAGGTCTTCTCATCTTCTGGAATTGAGCATGTGCCCCTGTGAGTATGCAGGCTACGCAGCATGCCTATTCTCATGAGCACACACCCAGCTGGCAGTGGGGATACAGTAGTTTTAGGCTCATGGTTGCTTATAGAGCCATGAGAATGCTAGATCCACCTTAAATTGGTGTAACAAGATTGCATTATTTCATTAAAGAGTCTCGTAGTCACCTAGGACAGAAGAGCAGCCTAGTTGTTTTTAGTGAATCATCCCCTATGTGTCTTCATGCAAAAGCGTAAATTTCTATACTTGCTCTAGTAGGGGTTTGGACATACAACGCTGTATGTGATCAGGCTCTGTAGCAACCGTACTGTTTAGTACATTAGGTAAAGGTTACTATCTAGTAGACATGACATATTGATGTCTGCCAAGTAAATACATTTCCAGAAGCTTGTGTGATAAAGTTCTGTCTTCTGGTTTATGACTGAAATTCATTGGAGGAAAGAATAATGAAGCTCTCGGGTAGCAGAGGATGAGGTACATTTTCCTAGTGCTTTTATTTAATTTAAAGATTTACTGAACACAATCAGTGTACTTGAACTACACATTCAGAAGACTTGCTTCAATTACAACGGCAACATTTTCTAGGAAATTTGCGTAGTCCAGCAATAAGAAATCTAACTCTCAGCTCCAGACTTAAAGCTGAACTCCAAGCAGATATAAAGACATACATTAATGCAGCTACTTATTTGTCGCATATGTGCAGCGGCGAAGAGGCTGGGCTTTAAGGTCCACACGCCGCACATATGTGTCTTGGGCGGCCAAGGTTTCTGTGCTAAGAGCATGCTAGCTGCATGCTTCCAGCCCAGTGACCAAGCTATCAAAGAGGGCTCCTGGTCTCGAGAGCCAGTCATGTGACCACTGTAACACCCAAATCACAGAGGTCATGTGATAAGCTGGTCCTTCCTGCCTCCTGGGCGTAAAGACCCTGTTAAATGGATACCAAGGTGGGTGAGAAGTCTTCAATGGATAGGGGCACAAGATGGGGGAGGGTAAAACCTCAAGTGGGTGAGTTCTTGTTCTGGTAGGAGAAGAAGCGGGTCAGGAACTTGTTATCTTGGCGCCATTAATAGCTATTTGCAAGCTCCCTTACCCGCATAGGAGGCCTCTGGCACAGAGAGGAGCACAAGATGGCAGAGTGTTAGAACCTCGAGCGGGGGGTTGTTCTGGTAGGAGAAGAAGCAGGTCAGAGACTTGTGCTCTTGGCACCTATACTAGCTATTTGCAAGTCTCCTTACATGCATAGGAGGCCTCTCGCATGGAGAGGAGAGGAGCAAAAGATGGCAGAGGGTTAAAACCTCGAGCGGGGGGTTGTTCTGGTAGGAGAAGAAGCAGGTCAGAGACTTGTGCTCTTGGCACCTATACTAGCTATTTGCAAGCCCCCTTACACGTGTAGGAGGCCTCTGGCACGGGGAGGAGCACAAGATGGCAGAGGGTTAAAACCTCGAGCAGGGGGTTGTTCTGGTAGAAGAAGCAGGTCAGGGACTTGTGCTCTTGGCACCTATACTAGCTATTTTCAAGTCCCCTTACATGCATAGGAGGCCTCTCGCATGGAGAGGAGAGGAGCACAAGATGGCAGAGGGTTAAAACCTCGAGCGGGGGGTTGTTCTGGTAGGAGAAGAAGCAGGTCAGAGACTTGTGCTCTTGGCACCTATACTAGCTATTTGCAAGCCCCCTTACACGCGTAGGAGGCCTCTGGCACGGGGAGGAGCACAAGATGGCAGAGGGTTAAAACCTCGAGCGGGGGGTTGTTCTGGTAGGAGAAGAAGCAGGTCAGAGACTTGTGCTCTTGGCACCTATACTAGCTATTTGCAAGCCCCCTTACACGCGTAGGAGGCCTCTGGCACGGGGAGGAGCACAAGATGGCAGAGGGTTAAAACCTCGAGCGGGGGGTTGTTCTGGTAGGAGAAGAAGCAGGTCAGAGACTTGTGCTCTTGGCACCTATACTAGCTATTTGCAAGCCCCCTTACACGTGTAGGAGGCCTCTGGCACGGGGAGGAGCACAAGATGGCAGAGGGTTAAAACCTCGAGCAGGGGGTTGTTCTGGTAGAAGAAGCAGGTCAGGGACTTGTGCTCTTGGCACCTATACTAGCTATTTTCAAGTCCCCTTACATGCATAGGAGGCCTCTCGCATGGAGAGGAGAGGAGCACAAGATGGCAGAGGGTTAAAACCTCGAGCGGGGGGGTTGTTCTGGTAGGAGAAGAAGCAGGTCAGAGACTTGTGCTCTTGGCACCTATACTAGCTATTTGCAAGCCCCCTTACACGCGTAGAAGGCCTCTGGCACGGGGAGGAGCACAAGATGGCAGAGGGTTAAAACCTTGAGCGGGGGGTTGTTCTGGTAGGAGAAGAAGCAGGCCAGAGACTTGTGCTCTTGGCACCTATACTAGCTATTTGCAAGCCCCCTTACACGCATAGGAGGCCTCAGGCACGGAGAGGAGCACAAGGTGGCGGAGGGTTAAAAACTCAAGCAGGTGGGTTGTTGTTCTGGTAGGAGATGAAGCAGGGAGGGACTTGTGCTCTTGGTGCAACTTCTAGCTATTGGCAAGCCCCCTTACATGGTTTCATCAGTCTAGGGACATCATCAGGAGCTGTCAGGAGGACAACCATCAAAGGCTCCAGCGGAGGGGAATCTGTACCTTTGGAGCCCCGTAAAAGGGATCGGCGGCTCTAAAGCGATCACTTTTACCTTAAAGCTAAGCATCGGCTGTAAAAACTAAGCACACAGCTGCAGTGACAGCAATGAGCTTGCTTTAATCCCTTGTTTCCTGTACCATTGATAAACATTCCTTGGTAGACACGGGTTAAAGAAATAAATTTTGTATAATATGTTAGAGTAGCAAAAAATGTAAAGTGAAGGACCACACCACTGCTAAGATGTCCAGTTACAAAAATTGACTCCAATAAAAGTCAGGGGGGGGGAATCCAAAGTGTATCAACGCGTTTCGGCGGTCCAAATACGCCTCCCCTTCATCAGAGGTTGATTGAATACAATGTGAATGAAGCAGAAGTGAGCTGAACCTTAATGTTTCTTTTTTTCCAATAGGATTTATATAATACGTTAGGGTAAACTACGATTTCTACAGATAAAATATGCCGAATTAATGAAACCGAAAACAAAAACGCTCCGGTACTAAAGCGGTTAAAGGACAACTTTAGTGAAAGTAAAACTCTCCTTTCAGCATGGAGTGTATTGAGTGTATTTTAAATGAGCTTATGTAAAACATTGCAGTTATCGCCGGGATTACTTTTTATAGGGGACATTTAAACTCTTTCCATAGTAGCTGTGCATTCAGGTGAAGAAGAGCTAAAGGGACTTAAAATCATTTGGAGAGCAGTAGCACCATCCAGGAAACACTGACATGATGCCAAGGCCACCACGTCTGATCAATGTACATTGATTTTGAGTGCTTATGTAATCTGGCCTCATTTTATAGCAGCTCGATCGAGCCGGGCTTTCAGTGTGCCACTGGATGGGAAGGAAACTTCTTTCCGCTTCACTGTGCAAATAAGAAAGAATTAAAGGGAAAGGGAAGGGGGGGTGCTTTTCAGATGCCACTTGTAAATTTACAACAAACCAAATAAATTTACTATAAATCTTACTTTTTTCTTTTATAAAGAATCCTTTATTGCTAAAACCACATTCATATATTTTAAACCTGAATAATATATATGTATATATATATATATAGATATATATATATATCTATAAATATATATATAGATAGATATATAGATATATCTATATATATAGATAGATAGATAGATAGATATAGATAGATAGATAGATAGATAGATAGATAGATAGATAGATAGATAGATAGATAGATAGATAGATAGATAGATAGATAGATAGATAGATAGATAGATAGATCTATCTATCTATCTATCTATCTATCTATCTATCTATCTATCTATCTATCTATCTATCTATCTATCTATCTATCTATATATATCTATGTATATAGATATATATATATATATATATGTAGGAAGGCCAGTATGGTGGCCTGAATTTATGGGAGGAGCCCGGTGGGTATTTAAGCAGCCCGCTCACCTGTGGTGCTTGTCGGTTTCCTGTGCGCGATACGTCACTAAGCCGACTATTCGATATACCAGCGTCCGCAAGTTCTTGCCTCGCAAGTTCCCGTATTCGATACTCCGTACTCAAAACTTTCGAAATCCGCGTTTTCGTTTATAGTTTGTACCACGCGTCTGGCTTGGCTGTCGCAGGTAAGGTCCCGTCGGACTTTTCGTTTTTCATATCATGTCACTAAACCGTGAGTTCAAATTTCGTTTCACCCGCATCTCACAAACTGCAATGTATATCGCTCGTACTTTCGATATGTTACAAATTCGATAGCACAGCGACGCTGACGTCGCTTCATTTCTAGCATGTCGGTATCAGTAGACAGCCATAGCCAGTCGCAATTTTGTAAATTATCAAATCAAGTTAGTTCGATACCAATCATTTCTCATTTCTGAGACATTTCTAAACTCATTTCGGACATTTCAAATCATTTCTCATTTCTGAAAACATTTCTGAACTCATTTCGGACATTTCAAATCATTTCTCATTTCTGAAAACATTTCTAAACTCATTTCTGACATTTTCAAATCATTTCTCATTTCAGTCACCTACCGCGCTCCGATTCGAATCCAGTCGCACCAAAGATGCGCCGATTCGTTCCGGTGTGCCCCAGTTATTACGGCCTCATTTCTATACATGCTCCAGAGTTACGTTATTGTCAGTCAATTGTACCTCTGTCATGGTCATCATTTCATTTCCATGTATCACGTCCCGACATGAATTCAGTCGCATGAAAAATGCACCGATTCGTCTCGGCGTGCCCCAGGATTGGCCTCATTTCTATACATGCTCCAGAGTTACGTTTTATCAGTCATTCGTACCTCTGTCATGGTTATCATTTCATTTCCATGTATCACGTCCCGACATGAATTCAGTCGCGTGAAAAATGCACCGATTCGTCCCGGCGTGCCCCAGGATTGGCCTCATTTCTATACATGCTCCAGAGTTACGTTTTATCAGTCATTGTACCTCTGTCATGGTTATCATTTCATTTCCATGTATCACGTTCCGACATGAATTCAGTCGCATGAAATGCACCGATTCATCTCGGCGTGCCCCAGGATTGGCCTCATTTCTATACATGCTCCAGAGTTACGTTATCAGTCATTTGTACCTCTGTCATGGTTATCATTTCATTTTCACGTATCACATTCCGACATGAAATCAGTCGCATGAAAATGCACCGATTTGTCTCGGCGTGCCCAGGATTGGCCACATTTCTGACACATGCTCCAGAGTCCAGATCATAGCTAATCGCAGACATCGGGGGATTGATCCACATCTCTGTCATGCAATTTCTACCATTTCACTCCCACAACGCATCACCGTTTCGAAACCAGTCGCATCTGAGGTGCACCGATTCGTCACGGCATGCATCACTGGTTCCGATCGCATTTCATACCTATACCAGAGCTCGGTTAGTTGCCAGTCGCTAACACGGCACAACCAATTCGAGCCGCGGTCAAAACAATCATTTCTCTCATTTCATTTAATACTGCACTCCTATTCGAATCCAGATGCATCAAACAAGCACCGATTCGTCCCAGGAGCACCAATATTTTCAGTTGCCCCATTTCAATACATGCTCCAGAGCCCGGTTCACGGTCGAACAAATCGTGACACGACCAGGCCGCACCTCTGTCATGCAGTTCATTCATTTCACAATCAAAGCAAACATTTCGAATCATTTCATTGTCACAAGATTGCAAGCATCATACAAATCATTGCTTCAAGTTACTTAGCAATCCCTTCACGAATTGTCACCTTTTCATTTCCTCAAAAAAAAAAAAAAAAATCCATACCTATACCAGAGCTCGGTCGGTTGCCAGTCGCAAAACACGGCACAACCAATTCAAGCCTCGGTCAAGGTAAACATTTCTCTCATTTCATTTCATGCTGCGCTCCGATTCGAATCCAGATGCATCAAACAAGCACCGATTCGTCCCGGTGTGCACCAATGTTTCTTCTGTTGCCTCATTTCAGTACATGCTCCAGAGCCCGGTTCACGGTCGCATCAGTCACGACACGACCAGGCCGGACCTTTGTCATGCAGTTCAGTCATTTCAAACATCAAGGCAAACATTTCGAATCATTTCGTTCTCACAAAAAAAAAAAATATACGAGCTCAAAAACAGGATATTCTCATCAGATCAAATCATGTCACAGGCCGGCAGCGAAGACTTCACGGCCCCTCTGTCGGCTTTCACACAGGCCTCATTTCACTACCTCACAGTACGTACGAATGTGGGAATATTCGTTCAGCAGCCATCGACGAACAAACCATAGATCGGCTCTTACAAACAGAACTAGACCGAGAGAACGTTATAGGCCTTTCACTCAGCCCCCTTTCAGCACTTGGAGAGTCAGCCCTATTTGGGGCTTGTCAAGGGCAAATTCACAAATAAATTACGTTTGGGGTACCACCTGTCTGCGCCTCATTCTTCCCACATCCCCAGTCTCAATTCCCTGATTCCCTCCGAAGAATTCTCCCTAAAATATTCCTCCGTAGACATGCCGATACAAGCAGTCATCAAAGCAGGTACAGGTGCCTGGCTTTCCAAAACCGACATCTCGGATGCCTTTAAGCTCCTGCCTATCCATCCATCCCTTTGGTGCTGGCATGGCATCAAGTGGAAGGAGGCATATTATTTGGCCACAAAACTGACGTTCGGTTCGAAGAGCAGCCCTTGGCTCTTCGACACATTCGCTCAGTCTCTTGCTTGGATACTGTTACACAAGGCTCAGTGACAAAAGTCATCCATTACCTGGACGACTTCCTACTAATAGAACCTCCCAGCAAGCCCCCAGGAGACCTCGACAAACTCAGAGCGATATTCGGAAAACCCAATCTTCCCATCACCGAGCACAAAGTAGAAAGCCCAGCACATAACATCACCTTTCTCGGGGCCAACTTAGACACCTGCGCTATGCAAGCCAGTCTCCCCCTCGACAAACTAACCCGCATTAAGGCGGTCCTTCACAAATTCACCCACACCAAGGGGTGTACCAAGAAGCAGTTGCAATCTCTCCTGGCAATGCTGAATTTCGCCATACGAATTATTCCACAAGGCCGCACCTTCGTGTCACGCCTGCTGAGATTCCTGCCAGAAACACAAGACCCCGATCAGATCTTAAATCCAGACTCCGCAGCAATAGCGGACCTATCTATGTGGGACGAATTCCGTCCTCCCGGAACGGCATATCCCTAATTATACCCATGGTTTCAGCCCTGTCACCCCAGGTGGTGACAGACGCTGCAGCCACCACAGGTTTCGCTGCAATTTTTGGCCATCATTGGTTTTCAGGACCCTGGCCTCAACAGATACTGTTGATACCCGGCTTTATTCAAAACATCTTCCCTCCTCGAACTCTATCCCATGGTGGCAGCTGCACAACTCTGGGGTCACCATTGGACAGGGCAAACCGTAGTCTTCACCACCGACAATCAGGCCACGGCAGACATCAACAAAGGCAGGTCCAATTCCCTAGCAGTCATGTCCTTCCTGCGCAGATTGGTACAACTGTTCTTACAGCATCAGTTTAACATACACTGTGCATTTATTCCAGGCAGACACAATTTAGCTGCTGACGCACTGCCACGTTCTAACTACACCTCCTTTTCAGACAGGTTCCCGGAGCCGATCCAGTGTCGGCCCCTATCCCTGCCTGGTCACAACTGACCCTGGACTAGTTTAACATTTACAAGGAGCAACGCAGCTCATCAATCACTCACTCTCTCATAACACACTCAAAGCCTACCAGACAGCTTGAAAGGCGTTCAATAAATTTCTCACATCCTGCCGTAAAGGACCAATAACTGGCCTTCATTTCATACTGCCACACTCAGCTGGCTTTATCTTACAATACCATTCGGCTATACCTAGCCGGCATACAACATTTCGTGACCCTGGAAGACCCCACAAAATCTTCACTGTTCTCATCACACGCTATACGAGCCATCCTAAGGGGCATCCAGAAACAACAACCAGTGATCAGTACTAAGCGCTTACCCATTACGGGGCCCATCTTCAGGGATATGTCGACTATTCTGGCTACTTCGCCATTCGGTCTGCTGCCCAGCACGGTCCTACAAGCAGCCATATAGTTGGCTTACTACGGGTTCACCTATAACCACCCCACAGACCAAGTATTACGCAGACGGCACTTGCTTCGCCACCAAGACCATTTCATCCTTCACCTCGAGGTTTCTTAAACCCAGGAAACAGGCTCTGGAGTGGACATTCACCTCTACAGAACCAATAACAGCTGGTGTCCAGTCACCGTACTTAACCGTCTCCTCTCACTCCTGCCTGAACAATCGGACACCAGTCCTCTTCTACCATTCCCAGTTAAACCCTTAAACGCATGTCACTTTGTAAAACACATAAGGATACTTCTCCGCAATCTTCACCTTAACCCCAGTCAGTACTCCGGACACTCCTTTCGCATTGGAGCAGCCTCCGCAGCATCCCGCCATGGGGTTCCAGACCACGTCATCAAAAGACTAGGCAGATGGAAATCAGCCTGCGTCGCCCGGTATATACCCAATCCTCAAGTAGAGATGGCACAGGCATTCTCCAAATTGGCTCAATGAATACCTGAAAACCAATTATATATTATACCCCTACCTGAATGTTTTTGCCCCCTTATTTTGGCATACCGGCCATTAGACCAAGGCACACTTTCAGGTCCATTTCATATGGTAAGTCCACACTTCCAGGTCTATTTCCGATGGTAAGTCTTATCTTTATTATAAGTGTTATCTATGTCCATATCGGACATAGGGCTCCGACCATAAATATATATATATATATATATATATATATATATATATATATATATATATATATATATATATATATATATAAAATAAATATATTTTATTGGGATTTTATGTGATAGACCAACACAAAGTGGCAGAAGTGGAAGGAAAATAATAAATGGTTTTTAACATTTTTTACAAATAAATATGTGAAAAGTGTGGGGGGGCTTTTGTATTCAGCCCCCTTTACTCTGATACCCCTAACTAAAATCTAGTGGACCCAATTGCCTTCAGAAGTCACCTTAATAGTAAATAGAGTCCACCTGTGTGTAATTTAATCTCACTGTAAATACAGCTGTTCTGTGAGGCCCTCAGAGGTTTGTTGGAGAACCTTAGTGAACAAACAGCATCACGAAGGCCAAGGAACACACCAGACAGGTCAGGGATAAAGTTGTGGAGAAGTATAAAGCAGGGTTAGGTTATAAAAAAATCTCCCAAGCTTTGAACATCTCACGGAGCTCTGTTCAATCCATCATCCGAAAATGGAAAGAGTATGGCACAACTGCAAACCTACCAAGACATGGCCGTCCACCTAAACTGACCGGCCGGGCAAGGAGAGCATTCATCAGAGAAGAGCCAAGAGGTCCATGGTAACTCTGGAGGAGCTGCAGAGATCCACAGCTCAGGTGGGAGAATCTGTCCACAGGACAACTATTAGTCGTGTTCTCCACAAATCTGCCCTTTTTATGGAAGAGTGACAAGAAGAAAGACATTGGAGAAAGAAAGTCATAAGAAGTCCTGTTTGTAGTTTGCGAGAAGCCATGTGGGGGACACAGCAAACATGTGGAAGAAGGTGATCTGGTCAGAGGAGACCAAAATTGAACGTTTTGGTCTTAAAGCAAAGCGCTATGTGTGGTGGAAAACTAACACTGCACATCACCCTGAACACACCATCCCCACCGTGAAACATGGTGGTGGCAGCATCATGTGGTGGGGATGCTTTTCTTCAGCAGGGACGGGGAAGCTGGTCAGAGTTGATGGGAAGATGGATGGAGACAAATACAGGACAATCTTAGAAGAAATCTTGTTAGTCTGCAAAAGACTTGAGACTGGGGCGGAGGTTCAGCTTCCAGCAGGACAACGACCCGAAACATCCAGCCAGAGCTACAATGGAATGGTTTACATCAAAGCATATTCATGTGTTAGAATGGCCCAGTCACAGTCCAGACCTAAATCCCATTGAGAATCTGTGGCAAGACTTGAAAATTGCTGTTCACAGACGCTCTCCATCCAATCTGACAGAGCTTGAGATATTCTGCAAAGAAGAAGAATGGGGAGAAATGTCCTCTCTAGATGTGCAAAGCTGGTAGAGACATCCCCAAAAAAACTTGTAGCTGTAATTGCAGAGAAAGGAGGTTCTACAAAGTATTGACTCCGGGGGGCGCCATACAAATGCCCCCCCACACACTTTTCACCTATTTATTTGTAAAAAATTTTGAAAACCATTTATCATTTTCCTTCCACTTCACAATTATGCGCCACTTTGTGTTGGTCTATCACATAAAATCCCAATAAAATACATTTAAGTTTTTGGTTGTAACATGACAACATGTGGGAAATTTCACATTTGGTGCACAAAGCAAGGTCCATAAAGACATGGATGAGCGAGTTTGGGGTGGAGGAACTTGACTGGCCTGACCTCAACAAGGGAAAAAAAACACTTTTGGGATGAATTAGAGCGGAGACTGTGAGCCAGGCCTTCTCGTCCAACATCAGCGCCTGACTTCACAAATGCGCTTCTGGAAAAATGGGTCAAACATTCCCATAGAGCAGTGTTTCTCAACTCCAGTCCTCAAGGCGCCCCAACAGGTCATGTTTTCAGGATTTCCCTCAGATGAAACGGCTGTGGTAATTACTAATGCCGTGTACACACGGTCGGACTTTTCGTCTACAAAAGTCCGACGGACGCCGACGGACTAAAGCTGGCTGACAATCCAATCGTGTGTGGGCTTCCCCGGACTTTCAGTGGACTTTCAGCGGACTTTTTCAGCCTCAAATCCGACGGACTTTAGATTTGAAACATGCTTCAAATCTTTACGTCGTAACTACGACGGACCCAGAAATCTGCTCGTCTGTGTGCTAGTCCGACGGGCAAAAACCCACGCTAGGGCAGCTATTGGCTACTGGCTATCAACTTCCTTATTTTAGTCCGGTGTACGTCATCACGTACGAATCCATCGGACTTTTGTGTGGTCGTGTGTAGGCAAGTCCGTTCGTTAGAAAGTCCGCCGCAAGTCCGCCGCAAGTCCGCCGAAAAGTCCGCCGGAAGTCTGTCGGACAGGCTGTCGGACTTTTGTAGACGAAAAGTCCGACCGTGTGTACGCGGCATAAGGCAGTGAAACTGATGAAATCGCCTGTGCAAAATAATGGAGAGCCTGAAAACATGACCTGTTGGGGCGCCTGGAGGACTGGAGTTGAGAAACACTGCCATAGACACACACCTAAACCTTGTGGACGGCCTTCCCAGAAGTTTTAAAGCTGTTATGGCTGCAAAGGGTGGGGTAACGCAAAATTGAACCCTTTGGACGAAGACTGGGGTGCCATTAGAGTTCATGCGCGTGTAAAGGCAGGCGTCCCAATACTTTTGACACTATAGTGTATGTTTGTACACTGAACCTGGTGTGTCAGAGGGGCTGAGGTTCTTGAGAATGTCGAGGCCAAAGAACAGAGGACCCATTCTTTTTAGCGGCTGCTATGGGAGTAGCGCTACATGTTTTATGATAATGTTTGTATGATTTTATAAAATGGTCCTCTGGGGGTCACCATCAAGAAGCCCACCACGGGAAAATGAATATTCAATAGAAAAACAATGGCCATGGTTTCCCGATTTACAATCGAAATGTCAATCAGTAGGGTTTACCTCTCTTTTAATGTTAGTGAAAGACGGCGGCCTGGATGCCATTTTTCATTCTTGCCCCGAGTTCCAATCTAACTAACAAATCGCTCGACGGGAGATGACATCAAACAAGAAGAAAACAAAAAGCTTGGTAATTTCGCCTTCCAACCCCGATCTGAAAGATATACAAAAACGTATACGTATGACGTCCATCTCTACAGTTCTAGCCATTTACTTCATGTCAGCAGGAATCCTGCAGTGGGTGTCCAATTATTTCTCCTGGCTGGTTTTCACTTGAGGTTTTGAAAGCTGAAACTTCTCGTTTTCTCAAGCTGTGCCTTCTCTCTTTCGCTCGACTGAGGCGGAAAAAAAAAAAAAAAAAAAAGACCTTCTTCTAAACCGGTTCCGATTTCACTGAAACAAATGGGAAACTTCAACTGCAGCGAGTCTGTATTCCTAATTACTACGCCGGTTGCAGACGCTGTAAGCCCTTGCCGGCCAACATCTTCCCACCACCTCTACGTTGCCCACACTTCGGAACATTACCTAGTCCGAGGAGGAGGAGGGTGGTGGGGGGGAAACTGCTGCTGTTAGCACTTTTACGGTTCTATGTTACGGTATGATCAGATGGGAAAGATTTCCCCCCCCCCCCCCGGCCAAGAAAAACCACAGAACAATCCCATGGCAGACAGAGGACTCTGCCACCGCGCTGGGGCGAGCCAAGAAAAACCAGAACGCGAGAGGAAAATGTCGAGGCGAGCCAAGGCCTGACTACTGCTAACGATACTGTCGAAGCTTTCAGCTGTCTGAGCTCGTAGCGAGAGAGAGATGATAGCGAGACGTATCCAATGTGAGCCACGCGCGCCGCGCTCCTGCCGTGACCGATTACCGCGCTCATGATTGTGGCCACCTGGCGCCTTCAACCTTTGAAAAAATATACATATTCCACAGCCTGCTTCTGTCACTTTTCCTTACAGCGCAAATATGCCGAAGCTGTAGAAACGAATTATTGGTAAAGGCCAACTGATGTTTGACACCTCTTTTATCCATTTAGCTGAGTGGCTGAATGGTTAGCACTTCCGAATCATGGTCAGAACACTAGCTGCACGGAGTTTGCATGGGTTTCCGCCCCACAATCCGAAAGACATCCTGGTCGGTTGATTCGCTCCTGGCTGGATCGAAGGGTTTGGCACACACTCCCGGTAGCTGCAGCCACCGGAGTGTATGTATATCTGACAAGCCAACTTCTGGCTGTCAGATGGAAGCAATCTGGTGCCTAAGCAGGTGCCCGTTTGCTTCAACACGCCCCCGGTAACGACCCCCCTCCACCATGTATTCCGGGCTCTGCTTACCCATCCGCAGGTATAGCCCAGCATAGCGGGTGCCGCCTTGTAGAGGGGAGGGGACCCTGAGGACATGCTCTTCTCCCCTTCTCCTTATTGACCCGGAAATGATGTGTAAAACTTCTCCTCCTGGTCGCCATCAGTGAGGGCTGGTGCTCAATTTTTTTTTTTGGGGGGGGGGGGGGGGCGGTCCGTGGCCCACCCAGTCAGCCATCCAGCCAAACACCTTCCACCCCATAGACGCTCACTCGATTGATCGCCACTTCCCCCCCGTCGCTTGATCGCCGCATTGCTCACCCGCCAGCCCCGCAGTTACCCCATCCTGGTTGCGGCTCCCCCCCCCGCGTCTCTTCCCGAGTCCCGGCAGTCACTTCTCCTCCCGGCCACTCAGGAGTTAGGACTCGCGGCCAATCGGGGTCTTAGGACTCCCGGCCAGTCGGGTCTCAGGACCCGCTTTTCTGATTGGCCCCGGGAGGAGAAACATGAAGAGCGAACATTAATTTGCTTTTGTCACATTACTAGGCGGGCTCGGGGCGCAGTGCTCTGCGCCCCGAGCCCACCCTTTTTGAAGCCAATTAGAGCCTTTCGACTCTAATCATGTGCTTTGGAAAAAAAAAATAACCTCATTGAAATCCATGCGTCCGGCGCCCTGCATGTAGATTAGGGGCCGGGCGCATGAATTAGGGGGCCTTATGGACGGGCCGCCTCTGGTCCCCATGTCAGTTTTCCCAGCCAAGGCATCTATTGCAGTGCGATCTGCCCTAATTGGGGCACAGGTGAGACATCCGGGGTCTTTTAGATGTCTCATTAAAGAGAACCTGTTACCAAAAAAATGGAAGCAATCTTGTGCCTCTGCAGGTGCCCAATTGCTTCCACACACCCCTCCTGCGCACGCCGCTCCCACCATGTATTCCGGGCTCCGCTTGCCCATCTGCAGGCACGGGACCAGCATAGCGGGTGCCGCCGTGTAGAGGGGAGGGAGCCGCGCGGACGCGCGGCTGCTCTCCTCCCCTTCTTCTTGCGGACCCGGAAGTGATGTGTAAAACGCCACTTCCGGGTCTCCATATTCGTTTTCCCAGCCAAAGAATCTATTGCAGTGCGATCTGCACTGCATTCGATAAATTGGAGCACAGGGGAGACATTGGGGGTAATCAGTAATCAGATAGGGGAATTGCGGTCCCCTATTTGCTAAAAAAAAAGTGTTTTTTTTTTTTTAAATTGTAAAAAAATTAAAGTTACACCCAAGCACATAAAATCCCCCCCCCCCAAAAAATAAAATAAAAATTGAGGCCCCACACCCCCACATATGTGCACATACGAGCGTAAATGCCTGTGTCGGGGGGGGGGGGGGCGCCTCTGCACAAAAAATGTTGATTGTGATACACATGTTACATATCACCGCGCACGCTGGAGTCAGGGCAATCGTTCTAGAACCAGACCTCCTCCGTAACGCTAAGGTGATGACCTATAGGGGGGCATTTAAAGCCTCACCTATGGAAAATATGTGGTACTGAATTTGTCGCCATTTTACGGGCGCATGTAAATTTAAGGGTTTGGCATGTTGGGTATCTATTTGCTCTGCACAACCTCATCTTTTATATTTTACTAAGAAATTGGGTACCGGTAATTAATTGTATTTTTTTGCGCTAATTTACTTTAATGTATTATTTAGTATTTATATATATATAGATATATATCTATATATCTATGTAGATATATAGATATATATCTATAGATATATAGATATCTATAGATATATATCTATAGATATATATCTATAGATATCTATAGATATATATTATATACAGTATATATAGCAATATTATGCAGTATTTACTGATATTTACTGATATTACTGATACCCCTGTGGTAATATCTTGTGACACAGAAAGCTGGACCCACCACCATTTTATTCTCGAGGGCAGGGGTCTCAAACTGATGGCCTTCCAGCTGTTGCGAAACTACAAGTCCCAAGAGGAAATGCAAGTCTGACAGTTATAAGCATGAATCCCACAGGCATGATGGGACTTGTAGTTTCACAACAGCTGGAGACCATCAGTTTGAGACCCCTGCTCTAGGGTGTCTGCTTTTAGAAAATATATCACCTTTTGGGGGTTAATGTAATCTTTAGGGCTAAAATGATTTTTTAAACATGTGTGCAAAAAAAAAAAAAAAAAAGGAAAAAACGGCTCTGGCAGCAAAAGGGTTAACCCATCTACTAAAAAAATAAACAGAAAACATCACCTAAAAATTTACAGTGCCTTAAAAAAAGTATTCATACCCCTTAAAATGTTCCACACTTTGCCATGTTACAACCAAAAACTTAAATGTATTTTATTGGGATTTTATGTGATGGACCAACACAAAGTGGCACATAATTGTGAAGTGGAAGGAAAATGATAAATGGTTTTCAAAATGTTTTACAAATAAATATGTGAAAAGTGTTGGGGGTACATTTGTATGGCGCCCCCCGGAGTCAATACTTTGTAGAACCTCCTTTCACTGCAATTACAGCTACAAGTCTTTTTGGGGGTGTCTCTACCAGCTTTGCACATCTAGAGAGGGACATTTCTGCCCATTCTTCTTCTTTGCAAAACATCTCAAGCTCTGTCAGATTGGATGGAGAGCATCTGTGACCAGCAATTTTCAAGTCTTGCCACAGATTCTCAATGGGATTTAGGTCTGGACTGTGACTGGGCCATTCTAACACATAAATATGCTTTGATGTAAACCATTCCATTGTAGCTCTGGCTGGATGTTTCGGGTCGTTGTCCTGCTGGAAGGTGAACCTCCGCCCCATACTCAAGTCTTTTGCATACTCTAATGCCCCGTACACACGGTCGGACATTGATCGGACATTCCGACAACAAAATCCATGGATTTTTTCCGACGGATGTTGGCTCAAACTTGTCTTGCGTACACACGGTCACACAAAGTTGTCGCAAATGCGATCGTTCTAAACGCGGTGATGTAAAACACGTACATCGGGACTATAAATAGGGCAGTAGCCAATAGCTTTCGTCTCTTAATTTATTCTGAGCATGCGTGGCACTTTGTGCGTCAGATTTGTGTACACACGATCGGAATTTCCAACAACAAGGTCCTATCACACATTTTCCGTCGGAAAATCCAACCGTGTGTACGCGGCATTACAGGTTTCTTCTAAGATTGTCCTGTATTTGGCTCCATCCATCTTCCCATCAACTCCGACCAGCTTCCCTGTCCCTGCTGAAGAAAAGCATCCCCACCACATGATGCTGCCACCACCATGTTTCACAGTGGGATGGTATGTTCAGGGTGATGTGCAGTGTTAGTTTTCCGCCACACATAGCGTTTTGCTTTTAGGCCAAAAAGTTAAATTTTGGTCTCCTCTGACCAGATCACCTTCTTCCACATGTTTGCTGTGTCCTCCACATGGCTTCTCACAAACTACAAACAGGACTTCTTATGACTTTCTTTCTCCAATGTCTTTCTTCTTGTCACTCTTCCATAAAGGGCAGATTTGTGGAGAACACGACTAATAGTTGTCCTGTGGACAGATTCTCCCACCTGAGCTGTGGATCTCTGCAGCTCCTCCAGAGTTACCATGGACCTCTTGGCTCTTCTCTGATGAATGCTCTCCTTGCCCGGCTGGTCAGTTTAGGTGGACGGCCATGTCTTGGTAGGTTTGCGGTTGTGCCATACTCTTTCCATTTTCCGATGATGGATTGAACAGAGACCCGTGAGATGATCAAAGCTTGAGATGTTTCTTTATAACCTAACCCTGCTTTATACTTCTCCACAACTTTATCCCTGACCTGTCTGGTGTGTTCCTTGGCCTTCATGATGATGTTTGTTCACTAAGGTTCTCTAACAAACCTCTGAGGGCTTCACAGAACAGCTGTATTTATACTGAGATTAAATGACACACAGGTGGACTCTATTTACTAATTAGGTGACTTCTGAAGGCAATTGGTTCCACTAGATTTTAGAGGAAAGGGGGGCCGAATACAAATGCACGGCACACTTTTCACATATTTATTTGTAAAAAAAAAATCTGGAAAGCCATTTATCATTTTCCTTCCAATTATGTGCCACTTTGTGTTGATCTATCACATAAAATCCCAATAAAATACATTGAAAACTGACCGGCTTTGAACATCTCACGGAGCTCTGTTCAATCCATCATCGGAAAATGGAAAGAGTATGGCACAACTGCAAACCTACCAAGACATGGCCGTCCACCTAAACTGACCGGCCGGGCAAGGAGATCCAAGATCCCCATGGTAACTCTGGAGGAGCTGCAGAGATCCACAGCTCAGGTGGGAGAATCTGTCCACAGGACAACTATTAGTCGTGTTCTCCACAAATCTGCCCTTTATGGAAGAGTGACAAGAAGAAAGACATTGGAGAAAGAAAGCCGTACATTTTTTTGGTTGTAACATGACAAAATGTGGAAAATTTCAAGGGGTATGAATACTTTTCCAAGGCACTGTAGTGTGGCCGCAGTAATAAATAAATACATTTAAATCAGACCATGCATCCTATATCATATTTTGTTCTTACCTTATGTACTTTTTTTATTTTGTACTAAAAAAAAAAAAAGTCCATTATTTTTCAGATGATGGTACATGTCAGTGAAGGGATTTAGTTTCTTCTTTCTCTAAGCGAATCCCTGAATTATTTTATGAGTCTGTCTGGCTCAAACACTGGAGGTGCAATTAATTTTCGTCTGCAGAGCGATCACGAAAAAAAAAAAAAAGGTTTTACAGATTATTTTGTTGGCTGCATCTCAAATGATGACCAAGTATGACTACAAACACGCCGTGTACATATAGCTGGTGATTGAATGGAGAAGGATAGCTGAGAATGTATATGTAAGAGGAGACGGAGAATCAGTTTGTACTTTAATGAGCTTGGGAGAGATGTGAAGGGAAATGACACATAACCTATTCTTAGCAAATGAATATAATACTGGAAACACTTTTTTTTTTTTTCCTGGGACATGAGAACTGCATTGTGCATTGAAGGCTGTGATATTAGAAATAATATAAATAATAATCTCATTGTGTGAAGTGAGGTAAGAGACTTGTTTAATTTACTTCCTAGTAAAACAGAACTTTTTTATTTATTTTTTTTATTTTTTTTAAAAATAATAACCCATAAAAAAAAAAAAAATTGGCTGCAATACTCACTTTTAGAGCTGATTACCTGCAGTACTTCTTTCTGGCCACAAGATGTCCTCAGTTTTTTTTTTTTTGGGTTGCGTGACCACCATCCTTATTAAACCCAGGCCGTCATGGCTCCGCCCACCCCAGCTTGTGACTGGACAGTGAAAGGAGAAGCAGCATGGTGCTTAACAACCAGATAGCCTTCACGCAGAATTCTAATTGTTCTGAAGAGTTGGAATTCATTAGAAAACAAAAAAAAAAAAACAAAAACAAATTTTAACCACGTCCCGACCAGAGCACTTTTTGCGATTCGGCACTGTGTCGCTTTAGCTGACAATTGCGGGTTGAGCTACACTGCCTACATTTAAACAAAAAAAAAAAAAAAAAAAAAAAAAACACTTATAACTTTTAACATTTAAATTGTATCTAAACCCAAAAGCAAACTTGGAATATATTGCAGCTTAATTGTGTGGTGGATCCGTTAGTTTTCCTTTTTTAGACGTCTTTTCCTTAATTTTCACCTGGCCAGCCTGCAAATAACACACTTCCTGTCCTTAGGTGGCTACGTCACTCCTCCATTTTATCTACAGAGGGAGCCATGGCTGTCACCCTAGGCCAGTGATGGAAAACCTTGGCACCCCCAGATGTTTTGGAACTACATTTCCCATGATGCTCATGCACTCTGCAGTGTAGTTGAGCATCATGGGAAATGTAGTTCCAAAACATCTGGGGTGCCAAGGTTCACTATCACTGACCTAGGGTAGCAACCATGGCTTGGGCAAACGGTTTAGCCCGAGGATGAGTTTGGGCCGAACATTGGCTGTTCGCCCCGTTCAGGTAATACCCAAATTTGCAGGGTGTTCAGCGGGTGTTCGCCCCCCACTCCTCCACTTTAACTATGGAGGGAGCCATGGTTGTTACCCTAGGATGATAAGTAGAGTTGGGGCGAACAGTTTGGCCCGAGTATGAGTTTGGGCCAAACATTAGCTGTTCACCCCGTGCGGGTAACACCAGAAATTGCAGGGTATTTGACGGGTGCTCGCCCCCCACTCCTCCACTTTAACTATGGAGGGAGCCATGTTTGTTACCCTAAGGTGATAAGTAGAGTTGGGCGAACAGTTTGGCCCAAGCATGAGTTTGGGCCAAGCGTTGGCTGTTCACCCCGTTCGGGTAACACCCGAATATGCAGCGTGTTTCGGCGGGTGCTCGCCTCCCACTCCTCCACTTTAACTATGGAGGGAGCCATGTTTGTTACCCTAAGGTGATAAGTAGAGTTGGGCAAGCAGTTTGGCCTGAGCATGATTTTGGGCCGAACATTAGCTGTTGGCCACATTCGGGTAACGCCTGAATTTGCAGGGTGTTCGGCGGGTGTTCGCCCCCCCCACTCTTCCACTTTAACTATGGAGGGAGCCATGGTTGTTACCCTAGGCTGATAAGTAGAGTTGGGCGAACGGTTTGGCCCGAGCATGAGTTTGGGCCAAACATTGGCTCTTCACCCCGTCCGTGTAACACCCGAATTTGCAGGGTGTTCGCCCCGCCGAACACCTTGCAATGCACTGCGCCCTGATTGAGCAAAACGTTGTCCAATCAGGGTGCAGTAAAAGCTGGTTGTTAAAGAGTGGGGCTGGGAATCTGTCCGCAGGGTCCCTAACAACTGATGAGTCATCAGCTGTCAATGGGCTTCCCCGCTGACAGCTAAATAGAAAAAAATAAAACGGCATGGGGTCCCCCCCCAGTCAATACCAGACCCGTATTTTATCCGAGCATGCAGCCTGGCAGGTCAGGAAAAAAAGAGGGGGGGAGGAGCAAGCGCCCCCCCCCCACCTCCTGAACCATACCAGGTATGGATTTTAGGGGGGACCCCACGTTGTTATTTTTTTAAATTTTGGCATTTTGGTTTTATTTAAATAGCTGGGGGGAGCAAGTACCTGGTTTTGACAGCTCCCACTTCCTGCTGGGTTTGCCGCAGCCGGCCCATCGAGAAAGCGCATGCACAGCAGTAAACTGGCTGTGAAGCTGTTAGGCTGCCCTGCTGGTTTCCCTTACCCAAAATGACGGTGCCATCACCCAAAAACCGATTCAAGAATCAGCTTGGGCAAGGACACCACAGGATCCCTGGACAGGTAAGTGCCCTAATAGTAAAATCTTAAAATTTGGTCTCCTTGGTGGTCCTATGCTCTCCCCACATTGCATCCAACCAGTTTGGGTGCTTCTTAATTAGTGCTTTGGCCCAGACCCTAGCCTGTGGGTATCTTACCCTCTCCCTTCCCCCCTACCTCCTCCCCTCTTCTCCTCCGACTCCCTCCTCCGCAACCCCTTGTCCCTTTGCCCCCCTCTTTTCCTTCTTCCCCCCACCTTTTTTTTTCTTCTTTCTCTCTCTTTTTTCTCACCCTCGTTCTTTCCTGTTATGTGCCAGTGCCTTTGGACTTCGGTCATCTTCGTGGACCTACGGCCTGTGTCACGGGGTCATATTCTGAGCACCGATTCCACAAAATAGACCTGTTATTGGTTCATTCATTGATGTTCTGCGTAATTCTGTGCTTTTTATCTGATCCCCCTGCGTGGGTGACCTGCCGATCTGCATCTGTCTATCTTTTATAAAAATGATTGTACCAGAATTGTAGATTTGCCGCACTGTACTGATGGAATTCAGCAAATGGCATAACAGTCACATCATCATACATTCCGGAGTCACTTGACATTAGACAGTCAATCACATTTAGTGGACGGTCCACAGTAGTCACATGTGGAAGCACCTTTAGCACCCATCGCACTCTAACAGTCTCTCCTCCACCTGGGGTCATTAGTATTCACAGGACTAAGCTCTCTGTAGTAAGCTCCTCCATATGTACACCTCTCCTGGGACCTTCCAGGGAAGCAGCCTCATTCAGTGCCTGGCTCAAAAGGCCTTTTGCAATCTGCCCTATCCCCCACCCCCATGAGAGACAAATGGTCTACTACCAGCTCTTCCTGGGTGCAGGTCTACTCCTCCCTGGCCTCCTGCCTTATCCAGGGTCTGTACCTGCTGGTGACATCTGCATAGGTGTGGGATGTTTAGGTTCCATGCCCCAAGTGCCACTAGGGCTCCTCCCAACCTGGCTAAAGCTGGGCACTGACTCAACCATGACATCACTGCAGAAGGGCTCTACCTAAAAGGGACCTAGCACCTGATGACACTGTCTGCTGTAACCAAACACTATTCTGGTACAGAGCCACCTAGTGGCAAAGTTGCTTACTGCACCTGCCTACAGGCTGACAAGACACGGCATCGTTGTAGACTGACTGATGTCAGCCCTGTCTGTTGTCTTTTGCTAAACTTTTCAACCGCTCTTATGTCTACAATTTATTTTTTTTAAACATGTGAGCATAAAAAAACAAAAAATGGCTCTGGCATGGAAAGGGTTAAATAGAGCACTTTGAACAAAGTAATTCACCGGCTATACAATGTTTTTGGTACAGCTCAGGTTCAGCAGATGTAATTTATTAAAATACCGTACAAGACGTCGTTTTAGATCAGCGAATATACCGCACAAAACTCCGATTGTCTTACTCTACAATGGAATGTTTCTCATTATGTAACTTTAATCTACTTTATCTTTCAGAAAGAAAAATTTGGAGCCCATAGAACATTCACTCCTTATGTGCCGATCGTATCAACCCAAAAGATCTTTTGGAGACAAGAATTCATGGGAATTACCACAACAGACATCATTCACTGTTGCCGGCAAAAATAAATCTGGTCTACTGGGTTGGAGCTTTTCAACAGGTCTTGTTTGTATTCAAGTCAACATGCCGACAAAAGCACCGCGTCCCCCCGATTGCGTATATCACTTGTATAAAAACATTGTAGTTTTAGAGGCCTTGTTGATGTCCAGCTACTCATTGGCCTCACCGGCTATATTAAAGAAGTAGGTTTGGCCTTGCGCGTTAACCCTCAGGCGAGCAAGGTAGAGCATAACGTATTTGAGATGGAGTCTCCATGCCCACTTCTTAACTTTAAATTTGGTCAATCTGTGTAGCACTTCAGTGGACAAATCTGGGAAAAAAAGGACTCCATGATCCTAAGTGGTTCCTGACCAAACGTAGGAAAATTTCTCGATCTTTATAATTGAGAAGGTGGACTAGTATAGGTTTGAGTGGGTTGCCTGGTGGAAGAGCACAAGTGGGCATACGATGGGCATGTTCTACTGCAAATACCAGGGTGAAGCAGTTGCGGTCAAACACCTGCAGGAGCCATTTCTCTATAAAGTCACTGGGGTCTCTTCCCTTAGTACATTCCGGCAGACGTTGTTTCACCGCAATCTATTCTCAATCTTGTCTGCTTCTTCACTGACAGTGTGGACCAGGTGGGTAGTGGAGCGTTATACAGCTATCAGGGGCAGCATTTTATCCTCCAGGTCGACTTTCCAGTGCTGTAGGGCTTTCTCTTATTTTTCTTTTTTCCCTTTCATTTCTCCCACCCCCCTCTTTTTCCTTCTTTACTTTGTATTCTCACCCCCCTGATCCCCCCCTCCTCCTTCCCTTTCTTCTCCACCTCCCCCTCCCCTTTTCTTCCCTTCGCCTTTTTCTTTGTGTCCCCTTTTGTTTTGTTTTTGGTCTCCATCATTTTTTATTTTCTCTTTCTCTTTTACTCTCTCCCCTTAGTCCCCCTTTTCCAGCCCCCCCCCCCCTTTTTTCCCTCTCTTTTACCCTGTGTGATACATCTTTTACCATAATACTACCTGTAATAGACCCAAACGGGACAGGAGCTATTGGAGGGGACTGTAGGGTAGCCTCTTGCCTACTATGGGCCCTGGCATTTTAGGGAGCTACAAGCATTCAGGAAGATGTCCTGTTATTTAATGCAAGATGACATTACCACATTAAACAGTCAAGAAAGCCATTATGGTCTCTGACAACTTGAAGCTCAGTGAGAAGATAGACATGAAAAGAAAGCTGGTTAATGAGATCTGTTGCCGGAATGTCTGGGGTGGGCACTCCCTGATTAATCAAGGCTTGTCTAGGGGCCTAGCTATTAATTAGCTTACAGGGTAATTAATTAGCTGTTGATTGGATTGCTATTTGATCACTGTTAGCTGTTCATTAGATGTACTGTTAGATGTACTGATGATGATATTACTGTTTAAAGTTTGCATTGTTTAGGGTAATGTGATCAAGCTCTTATATAATTTTGTGTGGTATAAATTCTGTGTGAACCTAAAATAAAGAGTTCCAGTTTGCACCTAGGCTAGTGTCATCTAGTTCTTGGGTGGAATTCTCAGCTATAATACCATTACCTGGTTCCTGGTTCCAAAGTGGAAAAAGCTGTATCTTGGCAGATGCACCCAGGTGGGGTGCCGGTGGCTGATGCACCCAGGTGGCAGTCTATCACACTAAGTTTTGTCTCTTTCAGCCCCTGTTAACTCCATTTCCCATGGGTACCAAGATAGTCCATAGTTTCCCAAGCCTTGTGCTTCGCAGTGCTCTCTTATTTTTGGCAAATCTTGGTGTAGCAGGGAAACCTCTTCTCTTAGCCCCACCACTTGATCCTTAACTGAATTAACAGATGCTGTACACTTAGGCACTGGTCACAGAATTTCCCCCTGATGTAGGTTGCTCATCCTCTCTTTGCTGTGTCAGCTGGCTCACCTGTATTCTCATCATCAGAGGCCTGGATGGCTTCTAGGACTGGGATCTGTATAGCAGTACATCAGAAGAGCCCTCTCCTGCCTCAGTGTTGGCTTGTCCCTGTGTCTGTGTGCTGGTCATTTTCTGGGTATATTAAAGGATGTCCAGGGTGCATTACTTACCAGACTGGCAAGAAGCCATCCCTGACTTGCAGGCAAGTGCAGTCTACTTTCTACACTGCAGGTGGCGTTCAGTGGCAGCAACATTGCAGGGCATGAAGAAGTCAAGAGGAACATGGTTCCTCTATATTAAAGGATGTCCAGGGTGCACTCCTTACCAGACTGGCGAGAAGCCATCCCCAACTTGCAGGATGCATATAGGCAAGTGCAGTGTACTTTCTACACTGCAGGTGGCGTTCAATAGCAGCAACATTGCAGGGCGTGAAGTAGTCAGGAGGAACATGGTTCCTCTATATTAAAGGATGTCCAGAGTGCAGTCCTTACCAGACTGGCGAGAAGCCATCCCCAACTTGCATGCTGCATATAGGCAAGTGCAGTCTACTTTCTACACTGCAGGTGGCGTTCAATGGCAGTGACATTGCAGGGGGAGAGGAAGTCAAGGGGAACATGGTTCCTCTATATTAAAGAATGTCCAGGGTTCAGCCCTTACCAGACTGGCGAGAAGCCATCCCCAACTTGCAGCTGCATATAGGTAAGTGCAGTCTACTTTCTGCACTGCAGGTGGCGTTCAATGGCAGCGACATTGCAGGGGGTGAGGCAGTCAAGAGGAACATGGTTTCTTTATATTAAAGAATGTCCAGGGTGCAATCCTTACAAGACTGGTGAGAAGCCATCCCCAACTATCAGCCTGCATATAGGAAAGTGCAGTCTACTTTCTACACTGCAGGTGGTGTTCTATGGCAGCGACATTGCAGGGGGAGAGGAAGTCAAGGGGAACATGGTTCCTCTATATTAAAGGATGTCCAGGGTGCAGTCCTTACCAGACTGGCGAGAAGCCATCCCCAACTTGCAGGCTGCATATAGGCAAGTGTGGTCTACTTTCCACACTGCAGGTGGTGTTTAATGGCAGGAACATTGCAGGGGGAGAGGAGGTCAAGAGGAACATGGTTCCTTTATGGTTTCCTGGGTCGTGGATAGTGTAGGGACAGGTCACCCGTGTGACAGGAACAGTGATTAGTAGTAGGGAGAGGTTCCAGAGGAGTAGAGAAAGGATAGGGATACTCCATCCTTCTGGATGCCTCCCCAATTGGGTTTGGACCAGCCAGGTTGCACTCTGCCCCACTAGACCAACACTGTTGGCACGGCTGAGACGTGCTCTGCTACACATTGCTTTTACATGCGGTGAGTGTTTCCGGTTGGGTGTCTTCCTGCCCAGTTTGTTGCAAATTACTGGATTCTGCACTAATACAGGTTCTGTTCTCTACAACCGGACTATGAGTGTTTACTGCTGCCGCACCACACTGCCCCTCCCAACATGCATCCTTGTTCTTGTCCAGGCCACAAGGGGTCCTCTGAGGAAGTGTCACAGCACCGTTATGTTGGGTCTCCAGGGCCTCATCTTCTTCCTTGGATTCCCTGGTCATCATGAAGTCAGTGCTGGTCAAACAGGTATAGGCAGGTTGCTGAGAGGGAGAAGAAGTGGATGATGGTGGTTGGGAGCAGGAAAGGTGCCAGGGAGAGGATCTGTGCCCAGATCAGTAAAGGGAGCCCCATGAGGCACGTCTGCTCCAATGCTCAGTATGGTCATGCCCCCCCCCCCCCCAATAAAAAAACATTTTTGATGGTTTGACTGTTTACTGTTTCATTACCTTATGCAAGAAGGTTTAGAGATGACTGGTTTTGCTCACTATGGCAAAAATATTATTCTTCGAAGACTTACTAAGCCCTCAGTTTAAAGGAGAAGTATGGGCAAATAGTATTTAGCCATACTTCCCTTGTATAGCTCTGAAAAGATCCTGACTATATGGCCGGGGTCTGCCCAGAAGCTTGGACTGGCAGCTGGCTCAGCTCCTCTGCTCCTGCCCCCTCCCCAGCCCGGGGGGCCCCAGTGGGTGTTGGAGAAGCAGAGTAGAGAGCTGGTGACTGACAGTCACTGGCTCTCTGAAGGCTGAAGACCAAGAGTTGAGAAATCAGCAGTCTTTGATCACTCAGTTCTCAGTTTTAGAGGTGGCGGGGGACCGCTGAAGCTGGGATTGGTGCTGCAGCCACGTAGGTGAGCGTGATTTTTATTTTATTTTTTCCGATTCCCATACTTCTCTTATAAATTGGCTAAATACATTTCTGAGACATCAAAACAAAAAGGTGTTCTAAGTCTTGCAGCTTTCTTTTTTTTTTTTTTTTAGAAAGCAGCAGCAGCTTGAGTAAAAAAAAGCCAGCCCCTGCCAGCATGCTGTAAAGGAGGACCCTTGCTGTCTGTATTGAAGCAGTCGTCTCTATGTAGAGGTCACCAGAAAAAAATAAAAAACAGTATCCTTTGATCTGCACACACAGTAATGTAAGTTAAAGCAACCTCACCAGGAAAAAAAACTTTAATTTTTTTTTTCAAAATACATTTTCCGTATTAACCTCTAATAACCTTAGTTACAGTGCCTTTAAAAAGTATTCATACCCCTTGAAATTTTCCACATTTTGTCATGTTACAACCAAAAACTTAAATGTATTTTATAGGGATTTTATGTGATAGACCAACACAAAGTGGTGGGGGGGGGGGGGGGCATTTGTATTCAGCCCCCTTTACTCTGATACCCCTAACTAAAATCTAGTGGAACCAATTGCCTTCAGAAGTCACCTGATTAGTAAATAGAGTCCACCTGTGTGTAATGTAATGTACAGCTGTGAAGCCCTCAGAGGTTTGTTAGAGAAGCAGCATCATGAAGGCCAAGGAACACACCAGACCGGTCAGGGATAAAGTTGTGGAGAAGTATAAAGCAGGGTTAGGATAAAAAAAAATATCCCAAGCTTTGAACATCTCACGGAGCTCTGTTCAATCCACCATCTGAAAATGGAAAGAGTATGGCACAACTACAAACCTACCAAGACATGGCCGTCCACCTAAACTGACCGGCCGGGCAAGGAGAGCATTCATCAGAGAAAAGCCAAGAGGTCCATGGTAACTCTGGAGGAGCTGCAGAGATCCACAGCTCAGGTGGGAGAATCTGTCCACAGGACAACTATTAGTCGTGTTCTCCACAAATCTGCCCTTTATGGAAGAGTGACAAGAAGAAAGACATTGGTGAAAGAAAGTCATAAGAAGTCCTGTTTGTAGTTTGTGAGAAGCCATGTGGAGGACACAGCAAACATGTGGAAGAAGGTGATCTGGTCAGATGAGACCAAAATTGAACTATTACACCTAAAAGCAAAACACTATGTGTGGCGGAAAACTAACACTGCACATCACCCTGAACACACCATCCCCACCGTGAAACATGGTGGTGGCAGCATCATGTGGTGGGGATGCTTTTCTTCAGCAGGGACAGGGAAGCTGGTCAGAGTTGATGTGAAGATGGATGGAGCCAAATACAGGACAATCTTAGAAGAAAACCTGTTAGAGTCTGCAAAGGACTTGAGACTGGGGCGGAGGTTCACCTTCCAGCAGGACAACGACCCGAAACATACAGCCAGAGCTACAATGGAATGGTTTACATCAAAGCATATTCATGTGTTAGAATGGCCCAGTCACAGTCCAGACCTAAATCCCATTGAGAATCTGTGGCAAGACTTGAAAATTGCTGTTCGCAGACGCTCTCCATCCAATCTGACAGAGCTTGAGATATTTTGCAAAGAAGAATGGGCAGAAATGTCCCTCTCTAGATGTGCAAAGCTGGTAGAGACATCCCCAAAAAGACTTGCAGCTGTAATTGCAGAGAAAGGGGGTTCTACAAAGTATTGACTCCGGGGGGCGCCATACAAATGCCCTCCCCACACTTTTCACATATTTATTTGTAAAAAATTTTGAAAACCATTTATCATTTTCCTTCCACTTCACAATTATGTTCCACTTTGTGTTGGTCTATCACATAAAATCCCAATAAAATGCATTTACGTTTTTAGTTTTTTTAAAGGGGTATGAATACCTTTTTAAGGCACTGTATATTTTTAGGTGATTTTTTTCTGTTTATTTTTTTTTTTATTTTCATATGGCTGTTGCTTTTTTTTGTTTAATGAACAAAGTTAAAAAACAAAAAATGGGCATAGTGTTCCCCTCTAATTTACACCAGGCCTTTCAGGTCTGATATATATTTTAGGGGTACCCATGCAAAAAAAAAAAAAAATGGTATCCTTTGATTTGTACACACAGTAATGTAAATTAAAGCAACCTCCAGGAAAAAAAAAACATATATATATATATATATATATATATATATATATATATATATATATATATATATATAATATAAATATATAAAATATATAAAATAATATTTATAAAAAAAATAAAAATAAATATATATATATATTAATTAGCTGACTATGATTAACTAAGATTAATAGGGGTTAACGTTTTTTGAAAAAAAAATAATAATAATATATTATATATATATATTTTTTTTTTTTCAAAAAAACGTTAACCCCTATTAATCTTAGTTAATCATAGTCAGCTAATTAATTCCTTCCATCTCTTCCCGTTATGTAGATTTTTTAGGTGATTTTTTCTGTTGAATTTTTACTATTCTATGGCTTTTATTTTGTTTTAAATGCACAACGTTAAAAAAACCAACAAACATATTTTCTGTTTATTTTTCTTTTTACTATTTATGTTTTTTTTTATTATTATTATTACTTTGTATAGCATTGCATTAAAAGAAAATATGCAAAGTTAAAAAGCACATTGATGTGTTTGATGTGTAAATAACCTTGCCATGCTTCCCACCAGAAATGTAACTTATGTGCCATTATAAATGGGACAAAATTGCGATGGCCCCCGAGGGGGACGCGGGAAGCCATTCTCTACATTCTGTGGATAAAAGTAACAAATCGTGTTTACATGTGAAAGGGCTACCGCTTTACAACACTGTTTAGATGGTTACAAGTCAAACGATGGCAAAGGGTAACTACAACAAAACGGTGTTTATAGCTCATTATAGGATGAAAAATGGAAGCTGAAAATATTTCTGTATGAGAGAGAATTATCTTGTATTTATATGAGCTCGGAAAAAAAAAAAAAAAAGAAACATTAAACCAAAATTGCATATAATCTATTCTTGGCGAAGTCACGACGCGACAATGGAATTATGCATTAAAATCTGTCAAATCAACAGGGGTTGAAGTAATATATTTCAATAGACCTATGGGGGGGAAGAAGACTTTATTTCATGCATCTATTTATTACTTTCTCTTATGTTTTTTTTTTTATAGATACTTGTGAATAATGCAATATATTACCCACTCCGTACTTTCACTAGCCCAAATTTAGCTTGTGTAAATTATGAAACCAACAAAAGAGCCCATCAACAAAATAATAGCCCCCAAGCACTGGTAATAGTGGCTTCAAAAGGACTCTGTGAGTGGAATATGACTAGGGTTCTTTGAGACTTCTAGGATGCATCACTAGATGGTCACCAGCAGGAGGCAGGAGTACTTGATTCTTCTATATAGATCTTTATATCATCAGAGAGATCACCAGCAGGAGGAAGGAGGTCCTGATTCCTCTATATATATCTTTATATCACTAGAGGGGTCACCAGCAGGAGGAAGGAGGTCCTGATTCCTCTATATATATCTTTATATCACTAGAGGGGTCACCAGCAGGAGGAAGGAGGTCCTGATTCCTCTATATAGATCTTTATATCACTAGAGGGGTCACCAACAGGAGGAAGGAGGTCCTGATTCCTCTATATAGATCGTTATATCACTAGAGGGATCACCAGCAAGAGGAAGGGAGTCCTGATTCCTCTATATAGATCTTTATATCACTAGAGGGATCACCAGCAAGAGGAAGGGAGTCCTGATTCCTCTATATAGATCTTTATATCCCTAGAGGGTTCACCAGCAGGAGGAAGGAGGTCCTAATTCCTCTACATAGATCTTTATATCACTAGAGGGATCACCAGCAGGAGGAAGGAGGTCCTGATTCCTCTATATAGATCTTTATATCACTAGAGGGGTCACCAACAGGAGGAAGGAGGTCCTGATTCCTCTATATAGATCGTTATATCACTAGAGGGATCACCAGCAAGAGGAAGGGAGTCCTGATTCCTCTATATAGATCTTTATATCACTAGAGGGATCACCAGCAAGAGGAAGGGAGTCCTGATTCCTCTATATAGATCTTTATATCCCTAGAGGGTTCACCAGCAGGAGGAAGGAGGTCCTAATTCCTCTACATAGATCTTTATATCACTAGAGGGGTCACCAATAGGGATGAGCCGAACACCCCCCGGTTCGGTTCACACCAGAACCCGCGAACGGACCGCAAGTTCGCACGAACGTTAGAACCCCATTGACGTCTATGGGACTCGAACGTTCGAAATCAAAAGTGCTCATTTTAAAGGCTAATTTGCATGGTATTGTCCTAAAAAGGGTGTGGGGACCCGGGTCCTACCCCAGGGGACATGTATCAATGCAAAAAAAACTTTTAAAAACGGCCGTTTTTTCGGGAGCAGTGATTTTAATGATGCTTAAAGTAAAAAAAAAAAAAAGTGAAATATTCCTTTAAATATCGTACCTGGGGGGTGTCTATAGTATGCCTGTAAAGTGACGCGTGTTTCCCATGTTTAGAACAGTCCCTGCACCAAATGTCATTTTTAAAGGAAAAAATCTCATTTAAAACTGCTTGCGGGTTTAATGTCATGTCGGGTCCTGGCAATATGGATGAAAATCAGTGAGACAAACGGCATGGGTACCCCCCAGTCCATTACCAGGCCCTTTGGGTCTTGTATGGATATTAAGGGGAACCCCGCACCCAAATTAAAATAAGGAAAGGTCCCTATATACTCTGAACAGCAGTATACAGGCGGTGCAAACAAGACAGGGACTGTAGGTTTGTTGTTAAGTAGAATCTGTTTGTAATTTTGAACATTTTTAACGTGTTTAGCTCCAGCCAAAAAATCTTTTCTAAGCTTTTTGGAAAACATAGGGAAGGGTTATCACCCCTGTGACATTTGTTTTGCGTCTTTCCTCCTCTTCAGAAGATTTCACCTCACTTTTTTGTCCCAATGAAAAATGTTTTTTGAAAATTTGGGTTTTTTTGTGGAACAAGGATTGGAAAGCATCAGTGGAAAGGAGAAATTGTTTTCCCATATTAACTCTTACATGAGAGAATTTCCTTCCTAGGGGTAGATTTCATCTCACTTCCTGTTGTCTCCTTCCGTTTGCAAGTAGGAGTCGTTTGTAAGTTAGATGTTTGAAAGTAGGGTCCTGCCCTATATACTCAGCAGAAATTTGGGCCTTAGGTGTTGCTGTGGCCAAAACACTGTAAGCCCTCACAGGGCCCTGCTGTGAAATATTAGATCAAGAATTGTAATTACATGCCCCTGTTGAACAGGAGCTGAAAAATTAGGCCTTAGGCACTGGTGCTGGTGCCACAACACTGCAACCCCTCACAGACACTCTAGTTGGAACGCAGGAACGAGCCCTGCTGCAAAGTATTGCATCAAAAATTGTAATTACACGCCCCTGTTAGACAGGGGCAGAAAAATTGGGCCTTAGGCACTGGTGCTGGTGCCACAACACTGCAACCCCTCACAGACACTCTAGTTGGAACGCAGGAACGAGCCCTGCTGCAAAGTATTGCATCAAAAATTGTAATTACACGCCCCTGTTAGACAGGGGCAGAAAAATTGGGCCTTAGGCACTGGTGCTGGTGCCACAACACTGCAACCCCTCACAGACACTCTAGTTGGAACGCAGGAACGAGCCCTGCTGCAAAGTATTGCATCAAAAATTGTAATTACACGCCCCTGTTAGACAGGGGCAGAAAAATTGGGCCTTAGGCACTGGTGCTGGTGCCACAACACTGCAACCCCTCACAGACACTCTAGTTGGAATGCAGGAACGAGCCCTGCTGCAAAGTATTACATCAAAAATTTTAATTACACGCCCCTGTTATACAGGGGCTGAAAAATTGTGCCTTAGGCACTGGTGGTGGCGCCCAGAACCAAAAATGTTCTTACAAGCTATCAGCGTGATGATTGAGGAGGAAGAGGATAATTACTCAGGGATAGTCACTCAGCATCAGCATAGGCAGTCTTTGAAGGGATCTGAAAAAAATTATTCAGTTACATCAGCATCAGGTGCTTGGTAGCTGGTGGTGATCCAAGACTGATTCATTTTTATGAAGGTCAGCCGATCGACCGAGTCAGTGGACAGACGCACCCTGTGATCGGTTACCACGCCTCCAGCAGCACTGAATGTGCGTTCCGAAAGAACGCTGGATGCAGGACAGGCCAGTAGCTCAATTGCATACTGTGCAAGCTCTGGCCAGTGATCCATCCTCAAGACCCAGTAACCCAGAGGATTTTCGGTGGGAAAGGTGTCCAAGTCTGATCTTGCCCCTAGGTATTCCTGCACCATGTAAAACAGACGCTGGCGATGGTTGCTGGAACCGATCATACCTTGGGGCTGCGGACCAAAAAATTGTCTGAACGCATCGGTCAGACGGCCACCTTCTCCACCGCTCCTTCTTTGACTGACCGAAGCCTCAGCAACACGTTGTCCAGAAACAGGAGTTTGTAACCTCCCAGTCTCTGGGAACGCGTTGCACAGACCTTTCTGCAAGGCCTCCCGAAGATGTTTCATCCTCTGCTCCCTCTGCGATGGCAAGATAAGGTCCGCAACCTTACCCTTGTAACGTGGATCAAGGAGGGTTGCCAGCCAGTATTGGTCCTTCTCCTTGATACCACGAATACGAGGATCCTTACGCAGGCTTTGCAGGATCAGGGAGGCCATGCAGCGTAGGTTTGCTGAGGCATTCGGTCCGGAGTCCTCTGGGTCACTAAGGACAACAACGTCCGCAGCCACCTCCTCCCAGCCACGTACAAGTCCATGTGTTCCTTGGGACTGATCCCTTAAAGACTGCTGATGCTGAGTGCCAGGCTCCACCTCCATACTGACACAATCTTCCTCCTCCTCCTCCTCCTCCTCCTCGTCCTCTTCCTGTGTGATCGGCGGGCACGCAGGAACACTGTCTGGATAAAGGGGGCCTTGAGAGCTAAGGAAGTCCTCCTCTTCCTGCCTCTGTTCTGCCTCAAGTGCCCTGTCCATTATTCCACGCAGCGTGTGCTCCAACAGGTGGACAAGGGGGACAGTGTCACTGATGCATGCACTGTCAGTGCTCACCATCCTCGTGGCCTCCTCGAATGGTGACAGGACAGTGCATGCATCCCTGATCATGGCCCACTGGCGTGGGGAAAAAAAACCAAGGTCCCCTGACCCTGTCCTGGTGCCATAGTCGCACAGGTACTCATTGATGGCCCTCTGCTGCGTGTGCAGCCGCTGCAGCATGGCCAATGTCGAGTTCCACCTGGTGGGCATGTCACAGATTAGGCGGTTCTTGGGCAGGATAAACTCCTTTTGGAGGTCCGTCAGCCGAGCACTGGCATTATATGACCGGCGGAAATGCACACAGACTTTCCTGGCCTGCCTCAGGACATCCTGTAAGCCCGGGTACCTGCCCAAGAACCGCTGCACCACCAAGTTAAGGACGTGAGCCAAACAGGGCACATGGGTCAGTTGTCCCTGTCGGAGGGCAGAGAGGAGGTTGGTGCCATTGTCGCAAACCACCATTCCTGCCTTAAGTTGGCGTGGCGTCAACCACCTCTGAACCTGCCCCTGCAGAGCTGACAGAACCTCTGCCCCAGTGTGGCTCCTGTCCCCCAAGCACACCAGCTCAAGCACCGCATGGCATCTTTTGGCCTGCGTACTTGCGTAGCCCCTTGAACGCCTACGGAGCACCGCTGGTTCCGAGGAAGAGGCCATGGAGGAAGAAGAAGAGGAGGGGGTGGAGGAGAGAGGTGTGTCACAATCAGCATTTTGGAGGCGTGGTGGCGGAACAACCTCCAACACTACTGCACCTTGTCCTGCATCCTTCCCAGCTGCCAGCAGAGTCACCCAATGCGCCGTGAAACAGGTAACGTCCCTGTCCATGCCTGCTGGACCATGAGTCAGCGGTAATATGCACCTTACCGCTGACCGCCCTGTCCAGCGAGGCATGGACATTGCCTTCCACATGCCGGTAGAGAGCTGGAATCGCCTTCCGTGAGAAAAAGTGGCGTTTGGGTACCTGCCACTGAGGAACCGCACATTCCACAAACTCACGGAAGGGGGCAGAGTCTACCAACTGAAAAGGCAGCAGTTGAAGTGCTAGCAATTTTGCCAAGCTAGCATTCAACCGCTGGGCATGTGGATGGCTGGGAGCAAACTTCTTTCGGCGGTGCAGCAGCTGGGGCAGGGAAATTTGCCTGGTACAATCTGGCGTCGGTGTACCAAAAGCAGATTGCCCACAAGTACTTGGCTGTGACACACCTAATTCTACACCTTCATTCCTCTCACTGCAGGTCTCAGAGAGGACTGAAGGTCTAGTGGGGTTGGAAATCTCAGCTGATGAGGAGCAAGGAGAGATCCTCTTTGTTCTTTGGTGTGGGTCTTTTAGATATGCTTGCCAACGAACTGCATGGCAGGTCAACATATGTCTGGTCAAGCATGTGGTACCCAAGCGGGAGATGTTTTGGCCACGCGAGATACGCTTGAGACATATGTTGCAAATAGCAGCGGTGCGATCTGATGCACTCGTCTCAAAAAAGGCCCACACCAAAGAACTTTTTGAATAACGCGCAGAGACTGCAGCGCCCTGCACATGTGGAGCTTTGGGGTGTGATGCAGTCAATGTGCTGCCCTTAGGCTGGCCCCTGGAGGGCATCCTGCCTCGTTGGTGATGTGCCGCCTCCTCCTCCTCCTCCTCTCTCCTATCAGGCACCCACGTTGAGTCAGTGACCTCATCATCCCCTCCCTCCTCATCACTGGAGCAAACCTGGCAGTATGCTGCAGCAGGGGGAGCATGACTGCCAGATTGCTGTCCTTCTTGGGCACCCCCTCTGTCCGTGCTCATGTTACTGCCTTCATCGAGCTCAGTATCATCATCAGAGCCTTCCAAACGCTGGGCATCCTCCTGGAGCATGTACCCAACACTGTGGTCAAACAGTTCGAGGGAATCCTCATGAGGACATGGTGGAGCTAGGGAAGGAGTCACTGATGACATTGAGCTGAGGGAAGAGGCCGCTGCTTTGCCAGACAAAGCACCCTGGGCATGGGTGAGAGAGGATGAGGAGGATGAGAACGGCTTGGTCATCCACTCGACCAAGTCTTCCGCATGTTGCGGCTCAACACGGCCAGCTGCCGAAAAAAAGGCCAAGCGTGTCCCATGGCCACGTGCTGATGAGGATGCACCGTCTCCACGACCAGCACTAAACACAGAGCCTGCTTGCCCTCTCTTATTGGCTTGTGACTGTCTGCCTCTCCTTCTTGGCCTTCCAGACATACTAATGGCCTGTAGCTGCACTAAGCTGGGATAGAACACCTGTAATTTTCTTCAGGTAGCTTTATATACTGTAACCAGACAAGCCTGCCTGTCAGTAGGAAGATAACAGGAACGGATCTAGCTGAACACTGTGAGCAGGACGCACTGCACTAAATGTAAATAGCAGGAACGGATCTAGCTGAACACTGTGAGCAGGACGCACTGCACTAAATGTAAATAGCAGGAACGGATCTAGCTGAACACTGTGAGCAGGACGCACTGACTGCACTAAATGTAAATAGCAGGAACGGATCTAGCTGAACACTGTGAGCAGGACGCACTGCACTAAATGTAAATAGCAGGAACGGATCTAGCTGAACACTGTGAGCAGGACGCACTGACTGCACTAAATGTAAATAGCAGGAACGGATCTAGCTGAACACTGTGAGCAGGACGCACTGACTGCACTAAATGTAAATAGCAGGAACGGATCTAGCTGAACACTGTGAGCAGGACGCACTGCACTAAATGTAAATAGCAGGAACAGATCTAGCTGAACACTGTGAGCAGGACGCACTGCACTAAATGTAAATAGCAGGAACGGATCTAGCTGAACACTGTGAGCAGGACGCACTGACTGCACTAAATGTAAATAGCAGGAACAGATCTAGCTGAACACTGTGAGCAGGACGCACTGCACTAAATGTAAATAGCAGGAACAGATCTAGCTGAACACTGTGAGCAGGACGCACTGCACTAAATGTAAATAGCAGGAACGGATCTAGCTGAACACTGTGAGCAGGACGCACTGACTGCACTAAATGTAAATAGCAGGAACAGATCTAGCTGAACACTGTGAGCAGGACGCACTGCACTAAATGTAAATAGCAGGAACGGATCTAGCTGAACACTGTGAGCAGGACGCACTGCACTAAATGTAAATAGCAGGAACGGATCTAGCTGAACACTGTGAGCAGGACGCACTGCACTAAATGTAAATAGCAGGAACAGATCTAGCTGAACACTGTGAGCAGGACGCACTGACTGCACTAAATGTAAATAGCAGGAACAGATCTAGCTGAACACTGTGAGCAGGACGCACTGACTGCACTAAATGTAAATAGCAGGAACGGATCTAGCTGAACACTGTGAGCAGGATGCACTGACTGCACTAAATGTAAATAGCAGGAACGGATCTAGCTGAACACTGTGAGCAGGACGCACTGCACTAAATGTAAATAGCAGGAACAGATCTAGCCTAATCTAGCTAACTCAAATCAAATGACACTGTCTGTCTCTCTCTCTATCAGCACACCGGAACACACTACACAGGGCCGCTGTGCAGGCGGCCTTATATAGTGTGGGGCGTGTACTAAATCCCCTGAGCCATAATTGGCCAAAGCCACCCTGGCTTTGGCCAATTACAGCTCTCTCTACTGACGGCGCTGTGATTGGCCAAGCATGCGGGTCATAGTGCATGCTTGGCCAATCATCAGCCAGCAATGCACTGCGATGCCGCAGTGAATTATGGGCCGTGACGCGCCACACGAATTTGGCGCGAACGGCCCATAACGTTCGCAATTCGACGGACGGTCGAACAGCCGATGTTCGAGTCGAACATGGGTTCGACTCGAACACGAAGCTCATCCCTAGTCACCAACAGGAGGAAGGAGGTCCTGATTCCTCTATATAGATCTTTATATCACTAGAGGGGTCACCAACAGGAGGAAGAAGGTCCTGATTCCTCTATATAGATCTTTATATCACTAGAGGGGTCACCAACAGGAGGAAGGAGGTCCTGATTCCTCTATATAGATCTTTATATCACTAGAGGGATCACCAGCAAGAGGAAGGGAGTCCTGATTCCTCTATATAGATCTTTATATCACTAGAGGGGTCACCAGCAAGAGGAAGGGAGTCCTGATTCCTCTATATAGATTTTTATATCACTAGAGGGATCACCAGCAGGAGGAAGGAGGTCCTAATTCCTCTATATAGATCTTTATATCACTAGAGGGGTCACCAGCAGGAGAAGGAGGTTCTGATTCCTCTATATAGATCTTTATATCACTAGAGGGGTCACCAACAGGAGGAAGGAGGTCCTGATTCCTCTATATAGATCTTTATATCACTAGAGGGATCACCAGCAAGAGGAAGGGAGTCCTGATTCCTCTATATAGATCTTTATATCACTAGAGGGATCACCAGCAAGAGGAAGGGAGTCCTGATTCCTCTATATAGATCTTTATATCACTAGAGGGGTCACCAGCAAGAGGAAGGGAGTCCTGATTCCTCTATATAGATTTTTATATCACTAGAGGGATCACCAGCAGGAGGAAGGAGGTCCTAATTCCTCTATATAGATCTTTATATCACTAGAGGGATCACCAGCAGGAGAAGGCGGTTCTGATTCCTCTATATAGATCTTTATATCACTAGAGGGGTCACCAACAGGAGGAAGAAGGTCCTGATTCCTCTATATAGATCTTTATATCACTAGAGGGGTCACCAACAGGAGGAAGGAGGTCCTGATTCCTCTATATAGATCTTTATATCACTAGAGGGGTCACCAACAGGAGGAAGAAGGTCCTGATTCCTCTATATAGATCTTTATATCCCTAGAGGGTTCACCAGCAGGAGGAAGGAGGTCCTGATTCCTCTATATAGATCTTTATATCACTAGAGGGATCACCAGCAAGAGGAAGGGAGTCCTGATTCCTCTATATAGATCTTTATATCACTAGAGGGGTCACCAGCAAGAGGAAGGGAGTCCTGATTCCTCTATATAGATTTTTATATCACTAGAGGGATCACCAGCAAGAGGAAGGGAGTCCTAATTCCTCTACATAGATCTTTATATCACTAGAGGGGTCACCAGCAGGAGAAGGAGGTTCTGATTCCTCTATATAGATCTTTATATCACTAGAGGGGTCACCAACAGGAGAAGGAGGTCCTGATTCCTCTATATAGAGCTTTATATCACTACAGATGTTACCAGCAAGAGAAGGAGGTCCTGATTCCTGTATATAGAGCTTTATATCACTAGAGGGATCACCAGCAAGAGGAAGGAGGTTCTGATTCCTCTACATAGATCTTTATATCACTAGAGGGGTCACCAACAGGAGGAAGGAGGTCCTGATTCCTCTATAAAAAAAAAAGACTAATCCCATCATCCCCTGTGTAATGGAGATGAACAAAGGCGGATGTGTTGTAGGTTCAGCCATGGCTTCCTCCATAGATAAAGTGGAGGAGTAAGTGTAGCCATTCAGGGACAGGAAGTGTGTAATTCTCAGGTTAAAAATAATAATAATAATAATAATAATAATAAATATTATTACTATTATTTTTGTATTATTACTATTATTATATAACATTATATATTCTAGGTAGAGGAATGGTTCCTTTTTTCACAACATTTGTATAGCAATAACTACAATTGATAATAATAGCAATAATAATAATTATTAGTTTTATAAAATATTATATATTCTAGGTAGAGAAATAGTTCCTTTTTTCACAACCTTTTTTTTTAGTTTAATACGTTTTATATACGCAACAGGGAGGAAGAAACAGTAAGCCTAAAAAATACCCCAACCTAAAGGATAACTCAACCCGAGAACAAACATTTTATATAATGTCACGTACCGGTGATTAGATTTGGTGGCTTGTTTTTTATTTATTTATTTTTTTAATTGGCTTTATTAACTTTTTTCAGCAAACTAGAACTTCGGAGACCTCGTTATTTCCTGCGATCTGACCTGGGATCATAAAACAATCATAGTAGTGAAAAAAAAAAACGACTAATCCCATCATCCCCTGTGTAATGGAGATGAACAAAGGTAGACATGTTGTAGGTTCAACCATGGCTTCCACCATTTTTGGTCTTGAATTTGGATACACTAGGGGGTATCGAAGCCAATTTTCAAGCTCTACCATTGCAGTAATAATGCATTGTTCCTGAGTTTTCCCCCCTGGTAAAAAAAAAAACTGTAAAAGTAATAACAATATTTTTTACTCCTGTCTTAAAAAAGTTGGTAATAAAACCTCCACGTTTGGAGGTTTCGGAAATTCTCAGACATTGGAAGAATATTACGATGCACCAAGTAAAGCAAGACAGATTGGTAAGACTGGTTGGCTAGCTCTTGGGGGTATTCTGAGCTGAGACACATAGGAAGCCCCCATTGCTTTATTCTTTTTTTTCGTTCTGAATAAATGGAAAGAGCAGAGAATGTGGTATTTTCTTCCCTCTGTATTACTTTTCTCCACCGCTTATCCCAGGGAGCCTGGCACCAAGCCAAAGCCAATACTCTACCTTTTTGTTCTGAGTCAATGGAAAAACAACATGACCTTAAACCGTTCCCCCCGCTGAGCAGCTTACCTCTGAAGGATGCGATGGCTCAGCAGGTATCTCTGGAAAGAAGAGACAAGGATTCATCTCTTACATATTATGTATCTAGAATAAATCTTCAGTCTTGGAGGGATGTGATAACCATAGCAGACGAGTATGGGACTCCTGGGTCTCCGGTCTCATCCGAAACCACATTATTTCTAATATCATTTTTTTTTTTTTACTTTACTTTATTATTACACTAAAAATATAGTTCAACTGAACTCCATAGGGTGCAAAACAGGCACAAGTTAATGCAAATACATGCACTAAAAATAGGTCATTCTAAGGCGACCATTGTGGCCAGTTGCATCTATTTTTAGGTACACTATATTACCAAAAGTATTGGGACGCCTGCCTTTACACACCCAAGAACTTTAATGGCATCCCAGTCTTAGTCCGTAGGGTTCAATATTGAGTTGGCCCACCCTTTGCAGCTATAAACAGCTTCAACTCTTCTGGGAAGGCCGTCCACAAGGTTTAGGAGTATAAACAAAAAAGTCAGTGCTACTACCCATACACCACATAGATAGCAGAGCTCCTGGGTGCTCGTTCCACAATCGCTGGTTGAGTAGAGTAATGTGGAAAAAATGATCCGCACTCCGGTTGTTGCTAATAAAATTTCTTCATTTTATTGAATAGCCACAGTGAACAAACGCAGATTAAGTCAGTTGACGTGTTTCAGCCTATAAAGGCCTTAGTCATAACACATGTCTATGGGGATGTTTGACCATTCTTCCAGAAGCACATTTGTGAGGTCAGGCACTGATGTTGGACGAGAGGGCTTGGCTCGTAGTTTTCCACTCTAGTTCATTCCAAAGGTGTTCTACCGGGTTGAGGTCAGGACTCTGTGCAGGCCAGTCAAGTTCCTCCACCCCAAACTCGCTCATCCATGTCTTTATGGACCTTGCTTTGTGCTTCACACTTTAGGGGGGCTGGACTGTGGCCATTGGGAGTAGAAAATGTTCCAGCATCGGTTGGATTAAATAATGCCCCATCGTTGGTGTCATTGGGAGGAGCAGTGCCCCATCGCTGGTGTCATTGGGCTTTATTGTTGGTGTCATTGGGAGGAAAAGTGCCCCATTGTTGGTAGGAATTCTGTCCCTCCATTGGTGCCAGTGAATGAAATAGTGCCTCAAAGGCCGGATAAAAGCAAGCAAAGGGTAGCAGTCTGGAGGCCACTGTCCTAGACCATAGAGATGATCAGGGATGTTCCAGTTCCAATCACCTCTATTGTAAGCGGCCACAGCCACCAGATCAGATCCGGGGATCCCCGGTGAGGGGAAGTGTAAAAGTGATCCAGCGGCTAATCAATCACTTGGATCACTTTTACAGGTTAGGGAATCACCGGCTGATGGTAATCCACTTCAAAACAGCAATGTAAATATACAGTGCATCCGGAAAATATTGTCACAATCTTATTCCAGAATGGATTAAATTCATTTTTTTTCCTCAAAATTCTACAAACAATTCCCCATAATGACAACCTGAAAGAAGTTTGTTTGAAATCTTTACAAATTTATTAAAAATAAAAGACGAAAAAATCCCATGTACATAAGTATCACAGGCTCCTCCCATGTACATAAGTATCACATGCTCCTCCTATGTACATAAGTATCACAGGCTCCTCCCATGTACATAAGTATCACAGGCTCCTCCCATGTACATAAGTATCACAGGCTCCTCCCATGTACATAAGTATCACAGGCTCCTCCCATGTACATAAGTATCACAGGCTTCTCCCATGTACATAAGTATTACAGGCTCCTCCCATGTACATAAGTATCACAGACTCCTCCCATGTACATAAGTATCACAGGCTCCTCCCGTGTACATAAGTATCACAGACTCCTCCCATGTACAGAAGTACCACAGGCTCCTCCCATGTACAGAGGTATCACAGGCTCCTCCCATGTACATAAGTATCACAGGCTCTTCCCGTGTACATAAGTATCACAGACTCCTCCCATGTACATAAGTATCGTAGACTCCCCCCATGTACATTAGTATCACAGGCTCTTCCCATGTACATAAGTATCACAGACTCCTCCCATGTACATAAGTATCGTAGACTCCCCCCATGTACATTAGTATCACAGGCTCCTCCCATGTACATAAGTATCACAGACTCCTCCCATGTACATAAGTATCGTAGACTCCTCCCATGTACATAAGTATCGTAGACTCCTCCCATGTACATAAGTATCACAGGCTCCTCCCATGTCCATAAGTATCACAGGCTCCTCCCATGTCCATAAGTATCACAGGCTCCTCCCATGTTCATAAGTATCACAGGCTCCTCCCTGTTTCCACTGATCATTCTCGAGATGTTTCTGCAACTTGATTGGAGTCCACTTGTGGTAAATTCAGGTGATTGGACACGATTTGGAAAGGCACACACCTGTCTATAGAAGGTCCCACAGGTAACAGTGCATGTCAGAGCACAAACCAAGCCACGAAGTCCAAAGAATTGTCTGTAGATCTCGGAGACAGGATTGTAAGGAGGCACAGATCTGGAGTACGGAAACATTTCTCCAGCATTGAAGGTCCCAATGAGCTCAGTGGCCTCCATCATCCGTAAATGGAAGAAGTTTGGAACCACCAGGACTCTTCCTAGAGCGGGCCATCTGGCCAAACTGAGTGATCGGGGGAGAAGGGCCTTAGTCAGGGAGGTGACCAAGAACCGATGTCAGAGTTCCAGCGTTTCTCTGTGGAGAGAGGAGAAACTTCCAGAAGAAACAACCATCTCTGCAGCTCTCCACCAATCAGACCTGTATGGTAGAGTGGCCAGACGGAAGCCACTCCTCGGTAGAAGGCTCATGACAGCCCACCTGGAGTTTGCCAAAAGACACCTCAAGGACTCTCAGACCATGAGAAACAAAATTCTCTGGTCTGATGAAACAAAGATTGAACTCTTTGGCTTTGGCCTTTGACACAGTGTATATATATATATATATATATATATATATATATATATATATATATATATATATATATATATATATATATATATATGTATATATATATGTATATATATATGTATATATATATATATATATATATATATATGTATATATATATATATATATGTATATATATATATATATATATATATATATATATATATATATGTGTGTATATACTGTATATATATATATATATATATATATATATATATATATATTTCTTTTTTGGGGGGCTCAAAGGTTTTCTTTTGCAGTTATTAAAGTGTAACTAAAGGCAAAACTTTTTTGTTTAGTTTTAGATTGAAGAGTGAAGATGGATTAGACCCCTTGTCAATTTCTTATTGGTCTGTGTCCCCCTTAGGGAGCTTCACTTCTCCATTTGTCCTGTTTACCGTTATCATTGAAAGTAAAAGTAAAAGAAAATCCCAAATTTTGGGTTGTCCTCAGAAAAGTCATAGAGGGGAAAATCTTCCAATGGGGACACTAGTTCTGGTGACCTGGGGGGGGGTTAAGGAATTTCCTTAATTTGCAAGGATTTCCTCTTACTTCCTTTTTTGGCTATGGGACAGGAAGTGAAGGGAAATCTCCAGATGGAGAAAAAAAAAATCTGACGGGTTATAACCCTCCCGTACTTTATCCAAGATAGTAATTAAAAAGAAATTGCCTTTAGTTCTTATAGTTCTACTTTAAGCCTTTCATATATTATAATTTAAAGACAAATGAATAAAAAATAAATAAATAAAACAAAGTAAAATCGAATAAAATAAAATAGATTAAAAATAAAATAGATTATAATAAAATAGATGAAAATAAAATAGATAAAAATAGAATAAAATCAAATAAAATCTCTATCTTCCATATTCACATTAAAAATAACAAAATAAGAAATGTTACCATCAAATTTTACCTTTTAGCCTGTGATTTGACCTGACCATGACACCAAAGATAATTTTTTTTGTACAAAGTATAGCTATTTACAAATTAATTTTTTTTTTTTTTTCAAAAGTATTTTTTTTTTTTAAGTATTCCAGCTTTTCTGTGAAAACCATTCTTGAATCATATTGATAATGACACACTGAGCAGAATAATGGCCGTGTCCTCAATTAAAAAGCTATTTCTGAATGATCTCCACATGGGTTTTTTTTTGTTTTTTTTTAGTGGCCATATGTGGTGCACTAATGCGTAAATCGATTAAACTAATGTGGCTCATATATTTTAAGCAAATTATTCTTATATACCCAACATTATCCCGCAGTGAACATTTTTGACTAATGAATAACAACAGTTAAATGTTGAAGTTCTATTTTATTTTTTTATTTTTTAAGCCGAACTCCAGGCAAAACAGCTAAATTCACAGACGGAATACATGTATGGGAGCTGTGTCACCTGCCAAAGGATTTGTATTTCTGTCCATCCAGTCCTTAAATTTACACAGCTCTGCCACATAGCATAGCCGTTTCCGGCAGGGGAGAGGACCTCATATTTCTCTGCTGCTGTTAAATAACACTTATAAGAGAAGCAGCCAAGGTTGTTTTTTTTTTTTGCATCCGGCACCTTGAGGGGTGGTGGGGTGTGCTGGAGGACCTATTGTTGCAGGTGTGGGGGGGGGGCTATTGTTGTTAGAGGTCTATTTTTGCTGGTGGAGGATCTATTTTTGCTGGTGGAGGGTCTTATGTAGCTTGGGGGGGGGGGGTCAATTGTTGCTGGGAGGGATCCACAGTTGAGAGAGGGGTCAGCTGGCAGCTGGGAGATCTATTGTTGCTGGGGTGGCGCGCTATTGTTGCTGGGGGGTTTAATGCTTTGCTGGTTTTATTATTGCTGGGGAGTATCTGTTGTTGTTGGGGGGGGGTCTATTGTTTCTGGTGGAGGATCTATTGCTTCTGGGAGGGTCTTATGTTGCTGGGGGAGGGTCATATGTTGCTGGGAGGGATCTACAGTTGAGGGACAAAGGGAGAGGTCCACTGATGCTGGCAGCTGGGAGATCTATTGTTGCTGGGGTTTATCTATTGTTGCTGAGTGGGGGATAATTGCTTTGGGGGTTCTATTGTTGCTGGGGGATCTATTGTTGCTGGAGGGGTAATTGTTTTGGGGGTTATATTGTTGCTGGGGGGTCTATTGTTGCTGGAGGGGTAATTGTTTTGGGGGTTGTATTGTTGCTGGGAGGTCTATAGTTGCTGGCTGCAGGGGATCTATTGTACTGATTTTCTTATTATCCGTAACACATTTCATTCAAATGGAGGTGAAACCAAGGGACAGTGCTCAGAGGTGTATAGAATTGTGTAATGTATAGCAGTTCAGAGGTGCATGGGCTATGTAATGTAAAGGGGTGCTAGAGGTGCAGGGGCTGTGTAATGAAAAAAGGGATCAGAGGTGCAGGGGGCTGTGTAATGTAAGGGGTGCCAGAGGTGCAGGGGCTGTGCAATGTAGGTAGGTTCAGATGTGAAGGGGGCTGTGTAATGTAAGGGCAGTCAGAGGTGCAGGGGGCTGTGTAATATAAGGGGGATCAGAGGTGCAGAGGGATGTGTAATGTAGGGGGGTCAGAGGTGCCGGGGGATGTGTAAAGTAATGGGGGCCAGATGTGCAAGGGGCTGTGTAATGTAAGAGGGCCAGAGATGCAGGGGGATGTGTAATATAAAGGAGGTCAGAGATGCAGGGGGCTGTGTAATGTAAAGGAGGTCAGAGATGCAGGGGGCTGTGTAATGTAAAGGAGGTCAGTGATGCAGGAGGCTGTGTAATGTAAGGGGGTCAGAGGTGCAAGGGGCTGTGTAATGTAAAGGGGTGTCAGAGGTGCAGGGGCTGTGTAATGAAAAAGGGGATCAGAGGTGCAGGGGGCTGTGTAATGTAAGGGGTGCCAGAAGTGCAGGGGCTGTGCAATGTAGGTGGGTTCAGGGGTGGAGGGGGCTGTGTAACCTAAGGGTAGTCAGAGGTGCAGGAGGCTGTGTAATATAAGGGGGATCAGAGGTGCAGAGGGATGTGTAATGTAGGGGGGGTCAGAGGTGCAGGGGGATGTGTAATGTAGGGGGGTCAGAGGTGCATGGGGATGTGTAAAGTAATGGGGGCCAGATGTGCAAGGGGCTGTGTAATGTAAGAGGGCCAGAGATGCAGGGGGCTGTGTAATGTAAAGGAGGTCAGAGATGCAGGGGGCTGTGTAATGTAAAGGAGGTCAGAGATGCAGGGGGCTGTGTAATGTAAAGGAGGTCAGAGATGCAGGAGGCTGTGTAATGTAAGGGGGTCAGAGGTGCAAGGGGCTGTGTAATGTAAATGGGTGCCAGAGGTGCAGAGGCTGTGTAATGAAAAAGGGGATCAGAGGTGCAGGGGCTTTGTAATGTAAGGGGTGCCAGAAGTGCAGGGGCTGTGCAATGTAGGTGGGTTCAGGGGTGGAGGGGGCTGTGTAACTTAAGGGTAGTCAGAGGTGCAGGGGGCTGTGTAATATAAGGGGGATCAGAGGTGCAGAGGGATGTGTAATGTAGGGGGGTCAGAGGTGCAGGGGGATGTGTAATGTAGGGGGGTCAGAGGTGCAGGGGGGTGTGTAATGTAATGGGGGCCAGATGTGCAAGGGGCTGTGTAATGTAAGAGGGCCAGAGATGCAGGGGGCTGTGTAATGTAAAGGAGGTCAGAGATGCAGGAGGCTGTGTAATGTAAGCGGAGCCAGAGGAGCAGGGGCAATGTAATGTAAAGGGGCCCAGAGGTGCGGGGGATTGTGTAATGCAAGGGGGGGTCACAGGTGCAGGGGGCTGTGCAATGCAAGGGGGATCAGAGGTCCACGGGCTGTGTAATGTAAACAGGATCAGAGGTGCAGGGGGCTGTGTAATGTAAAGGGTGCCAGAGGTGTGGTAGCTGTGTAATGTAAAGGGGGCAGAGGTGCAGGGGGCTCTGTAATGTATAGGGGACAGAGGGGCAGTGGCTGTGTAATGTAAGAGGGATCAGAGGTGCAGGGGGATGTGTAACGTGGGGGGGGGGGTCAGAGGTGCAGGAGCTGTGTAATGTAAAGGGGGCCAGGGGTGCAGGGGACTGTGTAATATAAGGGGGATCAGAGGTGCAGAAGGATGTGTAATGTAGGGGGGTCAGAGGTGCAGGGGATGTGTAATGGGGGCCAGAGGTGCAGGGGGCTATGTAATGTAAGGGGGTTTCGAGGTGCAGGAGCTGTGTAATGTAAAGGGGCCCAGAGGTGCATGGGGCTGTGTAATGTAAGTGGGATCAGAGGTTCAGGGGTCTGTGTAATGTAAAGGGGATCAGAGATGCGGGGGGCTACGTAATTTAAAGGGGGACAGAGGTGCAGGGGCTGTGTAATGTACTGGGGGCCAGAGGTGCAGGGGGGCGCTGTAATGTAAGGGGGGATCCAAAGTGCAGGGGGTTGTGTAATGTAAAGGGGGGGCCAGAGGTTCAGGCACTGTGTAATGTAAAGGGGATCAGAGGTGCAGGTGGCCATGAAATGTAAGGGGAGCCAGAGGTGCAGGGGGCTGTGTAATATATAGAGGTCTAGAGGCGCAGGGTCTGTGTAATGTAAAGGATAATCAGAGGTACAGGAGGCTGTGTAATGTGAAGAGGTGCCATAGCTGCATCTTTGGCGTACTTTCAGAAAACTGGAAAAAAATTATGTTTTATCGCACGAGGTTATACCAGCCCTAGTGGCGCCATTGTGTGAACTTCAAGCTTCCAAGCTTACTCTATGTCCACATATTTCATTTAAGTTTTTTTTTTTTTCTTTGCTTCCTAGGACTAAGTCAGGCGATCTGGTCCTTCTACTCCTGGACAAGCTCTATAGTAAATTCTATAGAAAAAAAAAGTCGTGGTCCATGCAGTTCACTGCCAAGTCATGATTAGCTCACTTGATACAAAGCAACATTGCCCTCAGCCTAGGAGAACCGATTCCAGGCCAAGCATGACATCAGATGAAGTGTGCACTAAATATAGTCCTTCCTTTGTTTGGAGTTGTATGACATCGCTAATCTCTTTGTTTGAACATATTAGACAGATAATTCATTTCCGAAGCAGACATGTGTTATGGCCGACCTTTGCTCCCTGACATCATCCTGAGTGTACGCGGGCTTCTTCGGGAGAATCCATTTGTTTGGAAATAACGATGATCTGACTTCTTTCTACATAATGAGCCGCGGACAAGCATTTCCAGACAGAGCGTGAGCGGTCACGTTGACTTTTCATAGTACACTTCCTCTTATAGACTATATTTGTAACACCAAGGGACCCGCTGTAGAGTGAATTCCATGATGAGCCAAATGGAACAGAAGGGATTTCTTAGGGGACTTCCCCTCCGGCCATATAGGATGGTGTCACTAGAAGCTGTAAATCCCTTAACCAGATTAAGTTATAGCAATGGCGTAACAGAATCGCTTTGGATCTTTTTCATGCAGTAGTGAGAAGAGAGTGAAGAAGAAATATCTGTCAAATACGGAGCAAACTTATAATATATACCAAAAATATCGGTATGCCTGCCTTTACACGCACATGAACTTTAATGGCATCCCAGTCTTAGTTCGTAGGGTTCAATATTGAGTTGGCCCACCCTTTTGCAGCTTTAACAGCTTCAACTTTTCTGGGAAGGCTGTCCACAAGGTTTAGGAGTCTGTCTATGGGAATGGTTGACCATTCTTCCAGAAGCACATTTGGGAGGTCAGACACTGATGTGGATGAGAAGGCCTGGCTTGCAGTCTAATCCATCCCAAAGGTGTTCTATCGGGTTGAGGTCAGGACAGTCAAGTTCCTCCACCCCAAACTCTCTCATCCATGTCTTTATGGACCTTGCTTTGTTCACTGGTTCACAGTCATGGAAGTACAGGAAGGGGCCAAGTTGGGAGCATGAAATTGTCCAAAATGTCTTGGTATGCTGACGTCTTAAGAGTTCCCTTCACTGGAACTAAATGGCCAAGCCCAACCCCTGAAAAACAACTCCACATAATAAAGACATGGTCTTTATGTCTAAGTCTCCCATAGCCATAACAGGAAGTGTCTCATAGCCATAACAGGACCTCTCCCATAGCCATAACAGGAAGTCTCCCGTAGCCATAACAGGAAGTCTCCCATAGCCATAACAGGAAGTCTCTCATAGCCATAACAGGAAGTCTCCCATAGCCATAACAGGAAGTCTTCCATAGCCATAACAGGAAGTCTCCCATAGCCATAACAGGAAGTCTCCCATAGCCATAACAGGAAGTCTCCCATAGCCATAACAGGATATCCCCCATAGCCATAACAGGCAGTCTCTCATAGCCATAACAGGAAGTGTTCCATAGCCATAACAGAAAGTCTGTCATAGCCATAACAGGAAGTGTTCCATAGCCATAAAAGGAAGTCTTCCATAGCCATGACAGAAAGTGTCCCAGAGACATAACAGGAAGTCTCCCATAGCCATAACAGGAAGTGTTGCATAACCATAACAGGAAGTCTCCCATAGCCATAACAGGAAGTCTCTCATAGCCATAACAGGAAGTGTCCAATAGCCATAACAGGAAACCTCCCATAGCCATAACAGGAAGTTTCCCATAGCCATAACAGAAAGTGTCCCATAGCCATAACAGAAAGTGTCCCATAGCCATAACAGGAAGTCTCTCATAGTCATAACAGGAAGTGTCCATTGCCATAACAGGAAGTCTCCAATAGTCATAACAGGAAGTCTCCCAAAGCCATAACAGGAAGTGTTCAATAGCCATAACAGGGCACCTCCCATAGCCATAACAGGAAGTCTCTCATAGCCATAACCGGAAGTGTTCCATAGCCATAACAGGAAGTGTTCCTTAGCCATAACAGGAAGTCTGCCATAGCCATACCAGGAGGTGTCGCATAACCATAACAGGACATCTCCCATAGCCATAACAGGAAGTCTCTCAGAGCCATAACAGGAAGTCTCCCATAGCCATAACAGGAAGGCTCCCATAGCCATAACAGGAAGTGTTCAATAGCCATAACAGGACACCTTCCATAGCCATAACAGGAAGTCTCTCGTAGCCATAACCGGAAGTGTTCCATAGCCATAACAGGAAGTGTTCCTTAGCCATAAAAGGAAGTCTGCCATAGCCAAAAAGGAGGTGTCCCATAGCTATAACAGGAAGTCACCCATAGACATAACAGGAAGTGTCCCATAGCCATAACAGGAAGTGTTCCATAGCCATAACAGGAAGTGTTCCATAGCCATGACAGGAAGCCTCCCATAGCCATGACAGGAAGTGCCCCATAGCCATGACAGGAAGTGCCCCATAGCCATAACAGGAAGTGTCCCATGGCCATAACAGGAAGTCTCTCATAGCCATAACAGGAAGTCTCCCATAGACATAACAGGAAGTCTCTCATAGCCATAGCAGGAAGTGAGCATTTTATGGTAATGGAACACTTCCTGTTATGGCTATGGGACAATATCAACTAGAAACATGACCCCAGAATGGGGATATACTTGAAACCCAGTACAAAAAGAGTAGGACCAGTGTACTATCCCTCAAATGTGATTTAATAAAGGCCAATTAGTTATGATCATAAGGCGATGCTAGAAAAATTTCATAATGTGCAGTATAGACCATATGCAGTAGTGTCCAATAAGGAAATACATTCTCCCTTTGTTTTTTTGTTTTTTTTGCGTTCCCTCTCTCTTTTTCCTATTTTTCCATATCCATTGGAGAATTTTCAAGAAGCCACCACCTGCTGATGTTTTTAAAGATTCCGTATTGATATGCTGCGGCCATCCATCTGTATGTGAGTGCAATACTTATCATCTGTTTTTGTTTATTGGTTCTCACACTACTACTATGCTTAGATAGAGGCGCTCTCTCTTTCACTTTCCCTTGTTTTTTGCTATTACATGGCTATGGGAGAGGAAGTGAAGCGAAATCTCCCCAACGGGACAAAGGTGGCAAAAAAAAAAACTGAGAGGAGTTACAACCTTCCCTTACTCTATCCAAAATAAAAAAAAAATTAAGTTTTGTTTTAATTCTACTTTAAATAGTAAGAAGGGTTCTGTCAAAGTCTACCGTCAACTAGCGTGTAATCCAGGGGTCCCGGGAGAGTGTTTAATCCATATGATTTCCAGACTGATGAGCCCGGGACAGCACTCAGATGCTCTAAAAAATGGGTTGTCCCAGAAGAACATGTCATCCAGAAGACCCCAAAGGAGAACAGGCGGCCCACACAGATCCAGATAGTTTCGGGGATTGGTGATTTTGTCATGGGGGGGAGAAACAATCCAGGAGCCTCCATATATATCAACAGCTGTCTCATATTAAGGACATAAACCAGATGTGCCTCTGCAGAGGAGATCTAATCACTTCCCTCAGAATATGTCAATTGTTGCAGTGAAAACCATAATTTTGCGCTTTTATTGATTGGTTAGTTGGACCGGAATGACACAAATACGGCTTTCCCTCAGCTGAAACTGACAGAAATAATGCCAGGACCAAAGAAATCTTATTGGTGGCTATAAATTACTGGACTTTGTTCATAGTCTTCATAGTGTGCATGGAGTTCAATAAGAAAGCTTTATTTAAAAAAAAAAGGTCAAATAGCGCTCAAATGATTCAACTAAAAGCGTTGTCTCTATTTGTAGGTGGGGGGCAGCATGTGCAGCGGCAATAATTCACACAGTCCGTTGCAATGTAAAACTTGTATTGAGGTAATGTGGCAACAGCTCAACACAAACCCAATGGGCAAGCTTCCCAGCCGGGTGCACTCACAGTTTCCGAAAACGTGAAGGAGCAGTTTCCAGCCGGACTGTCAGCATCTGTAGAGAGGGGGGAAGAACGCGGCCTGGTCATCTCGTGCCCAATTGGAAAGGTGTCCAGAAGAGATTCAACCCCTACGCTTTCCCTCCTCGTCAGGAACCTTTCCCTAGTGCTAGTACTGTCCCTCACAGGTGAGGTACCTGTCCCTACTCTACCAACTCATCAAAACCAGGCCAAACCTGGGGGCCAGGGCCTTAAAAAGGCCCTGCCTGACCTAAGATGGTGGCCAGAGTCACATGGGGTGGCAGCATCCAACCGGATTGCTTTTCCAGTGACCCAGGAAACCATAGAGGAACCCTGTTAACCCTTAAACTCCCCTCTATGTTAACCCATGTGTCCCATGGGACGTTTTTTGAAGTGTATCAGCAGGGGAGTTTATGGGCTGTTATCTGAACGCGTTCAACAGCAGTTCTTCCGATCACAAAAAAAAACATTGCAGAGCTGAATGGAAGCTGGTCTCATTTAAAAAAATGGCCAAAAATGCTGACACTGAAAAATGCTCAAAAATGCACATAAACGTGCTTAAAAAGCGCATTTTTAAAGCAGCGTTTTCCTGCCAGTAATCTGACACCCAGAAAGACTTTTTGAACATCCTGTGTGCATGGAGCCTAAGGATCTGGTCTGGAGGACTCAATGAAAAGTGCTAGATGAAAGCCGTAAAGTGTGTAGGTGTCCTGTGTCAATCTGTGCATTAACCCCTCCCTCACTAAAGAGTGTCTGGAGAAAACCAGGAACTGAGCAGTTGTGTCATGAAGCATAGAGATGTCCAGGGGCGTTGCTAGGTCTACAAAAGATCTGGGGCTAGAGCCCAAATAGCAGCGTAGTAAAGAAAGTCATACGCTTGGGCGGGTATATACATTAATATATGTGTGTGTGTATATCACCAGAGAGCCCCCCACTTATATCAGGGTCCCCAGAGAGCCCCCCACTTACATCAGGGTCCCCAGAGAGCCCCCCACTTACATCAGGGTCTCCAGAGAGCCTCCCTTACATCAGGGTTCCCAGAAAGCCTCCCCCTTAAAATCAGGGTCCCCAGAGAGCCTCTCCCTTGCATCAGGGTCCCCAGAGAGCCTCTCCCTTGCATCAGGGTCCCCAGAGAGCCTCCCCCTTAAATCAGGGTCCCCAGAGAGCCTCCCCTTTAAATCAGGGTCCCCAGAGAGCCTCCCCCTTAAAATCGGGGTCCCCAGAGAGCCTCCCCCTGCATCAGGGTCCCCAGAGAGCCCCCCACTTACATCAGTGTCCCCAGAGAGCCCCCCACTTACATCAGGGTCCCCAGAGAGCCTCCCCTCCCCTTGGGGAGCCCTGCAGAGACTCTGGGCCATGGGCCCCAGATTCGGGGCTATAGCCCCGAAAGCCACCCCCTAGCGACGCCACTGGAGATGTCTGAAGGAAACTGGGGGAAGTTAAGCTGTCCTGGAGAGACATTGTGAGATTAGACCTAAGTTCAAGAGCCAAATGACTGTTTCGATTTTTAAAGGATATGTCCAAGCAGTAGTTCTTCCTGAGACAGCTCTTCCAGGGTTTCAGTTCTGGCCATTCCTATTAAGTCTTGGCAGAAAGACTATTCAGAGAAGCTAAAGTTTAGTCAAGAGTGTCCCCCTGTTGCTAATCAGAATGCCTCGAGTATCCCATACCGCTCTTACCCCTCTCTCATCCCAAGTTCTACAAGCAATAATCTCCAAAAAGAAACCCCTAGACCAGACTTTCTCAACCTTTTCAATATGAAGGAACCCTTGTAAGAACATTCTGGTCTCAGGGAACCAAAAAATGACTATATCTACAACTCATGATACATTAGTGCAGGGGTGTCAAACTCCATTTCTACGCGGGCCACATCAGCATTATGGTTGTCCTCATTATGGTTGCTTCAGGGCCGGTTGTATCTCTAAGACTAGATGTCCAGAGCACTCCATCCCCCCTACATCAGATGTCAAGAGCCACCCCCCCATCATCAGAAGTCAAGAGTCCCCCACCCTCCCTTACACCACAGTGCACCTCCCTTATCACCTTGTGCTGCTGCTGGGAAGAAGCTGGAGGTAAAGCTAGGAAGCAGAAAGTGCACGGTCTGGAGGAGGACTAGTAAGGGCTGGAGTCAGCTGCCGGAGTTTGCAGAATGCTGAGACCGAGAGGAGGCAGAGATGAGGGGATGCTGCGGCTGTACAGAGAGGCGCAGGATCTGTAGGAGGAGCTCTGTCATCCTCTCTGCTAACGACTGCTGAGACTTAGTGTGATGGTCAACCAGAAGAATGCTCCTTGCTCTTTGAATGCTCCTTGCACTTGAGGTCATTTGTGGTCATTGGGAGAAATTACCCGCCTACAGATAGCTAAAAAGATTAAGGGTGTCATTGTAAACTTATCTGAGAGGTAGAGATTGCTCATGGCTCAAGGAACCACTAGCAACCGCTGGAGGAACCCTAGGGTTTCATGAAATCTTGGTTGTGAAAACCTGCCCTAGACGGCTTTTTTGGAGTCAGAGTGGATGGACTGTTGCTTGTCTGACTGGTGGCCTCTGCACTGTCTGGGGAAGAACCATTGAAAGAGCTGTCTGGTTGAACTGGATGAACTTGTGTCTTTTTTCCACCAGACTAACATTTGAGGCTCCTACAGAGTAGCACTACATAGAAAATCTAAAGGTACATAATAATATTATCCAGGGTTTGATACTACCACAAAAAAATAATAATTTTGAAATTGTGGCATAAACGTTATAGAAGCAATATTTTGAAAATTTACAAGATCTAAGCTAAGGTCTCAAGACTCAGCAAAAATTAAAATTTAAAATAGTTTAACATCTAAAGCAGTTTCTAAAGACCCTTAAATCCAAGAATTTAAAGATAACTAAGAGTCAAACCCTCTAAATATGTGATCAAAGGAAAAGTTTTTCCTCTTTCAAATTTTAAATATCACTAAATAGAAAGCAAGAAAAACAAGAAGTACAGGTGACCACATGAGACTTCACCGTTCTTGTGTTTTACATAATTATATTGCCTTGATATTTAATTAAGTGTCTAAGGAAAAAAAATTTATGTCGTTAGCAATATTTTAACTTGAGGGGAAAAAAAGCTAAATCTGACATAATGATATGTTTCCTTTAATTAAAATGCCCATAAAAATAAATTACAAATTGGTACATTCAAGATCCATAACCACTTCAGAACTAAAGGTTGTGTGTCTCTTCTGGTTTGGAACAATTTTCAGTTCTGGAGGGTTTTATTTTTGTGTTTTTATAAACTGAAAATGAAGTAGAATGTAAAAAAAAGTCACCTAAAGGATTGGTTCACCTAGTCAAAAAAAAAATGAAAAAAGTGAACTAACCCCCTACACCCTCACCATCCCTCAGTACTTACCTTCATGGGTGATGCACCAATGCTGACCAGAATCGCTCTGATTCTCTGATCGCCATCACTAAAGCTTTGTGTATGTGTAGCTGCAGGGCTGGGAATGTCCTAGCCACAGCTTATTGACCTGGCACTGACAGATGACTTCTTGGTTCCGTTGAAGATGGGAACCCAGAGCCGAACTCAAGCTCATTCCTAGCCAATAGGTCAACCAGAGAGGGCTAATCTCTTTCTCCCACAATGACTTTGACCTAATATGGCCCTATTAGGTCAATGATGTCACAATTCTCCCCATTCCTTTGTGAAAGGACAGCTGTGGAGTAGGGAATATTCTGGTCGCAGCTATATGGCCCAGGAATGACAGCTGCCTTTTGGGTTTGGCCAAATCCAAGTATGGGCCAAACCCAAGCTTGACACTACCGATGATGACTGTCTCTGGTACATATTAGGTGAATGAAGTGTCAAGTATTCCTGGCCCTTTGAGTACGTGCAGCTGTAGGGTGGGTGATATGCTGGTCCAGGCTCATTGGCTCATTGGCCCAAGAATGACAGTTGACTTCTGGGTTTGGCCAAACCCAAGTTCAGACCAAACCCAAGCTCAACACTACTGATGACCACTGTCTCTGGTAAATATTAGGTCAATGATGTGTCTCTGGTCATATTTGTCAGTAATGTGACAAGCATCCCCACCTTCTGCATGTGAAGCTGTGGGTGGGGAATGCCCTAGTCACAGCTCATTGGCCCAAGAATGACAGCTACCTTTAAGGTTTGGCTGAACCAAGTTTGGACAAAACCCAAGCTCAATACTACTAATAACCACTGTTTCTGGTACATATTAGGTCAATGATGTGTCTCTGGCCATATAAGGTCGATGATGCCCCAAGCATCCTGGGCCCTTTGATGACATGCAACTGTGGGGTGGGGAATATCCAGGTCGCAGCTATATGGTCCAAAAATGACAGTTGCCTTTTGGGTTTGGCCAAATCCAAGTATGGACCAAACCCAAGCTTGACACTACCGTCTTTGACCACTGTCTCTGGTACGTATTAGGTCAATGACGTATCTCTGGCTATATTAGGTTAATGATGTGACAAGTATCCCTGGCCCTTTGAGTACATGCAGCTGTAGGGTGGATGATATGCTGGTCCAGCCTCATTGGCTCATTGTAGTAGAAAGCAAAGCCAAGTCGCTCCAGGTGAGAGCAATCCCACGCTTCAACCTCACGGTGCAGGTCCAGTCCGCAATCTGGATAGGAGCCACTGGAACAGGAAAAGGTTTGACCGCACTCACAGGTTTGAAGCAAAAGTGAAGTCTTTATTGAAGATAAAAATCATGTGCAGCTGTGGGTGAGGAATGTCCTGGTCCCAGATCATTGGCCCAAGAATGACAGCTACCTTTCGGATTTGGCTGAAACAAAGTTTGGACAAAACCCAAGCTCAATACTAGGGATGAGCTTTGAGTTCGAGTCAAACTCGTGTTCGACTCGAACATTGGCTGTTCGCAAGTTCGCCGAACAGTGAACAATTTGGGGTGTTCGCGGCAAATTTGAATGCCGCGGAACACCCTTTAAAAGTCTATGGGAGAAATCAAAAGTGCTAATTTTAAAGGCTTATATGCAAGTTATTATCATAAAAAGTGTTTGGGGACCTGGGTCCTGCCCCAGGGGACATGGATAAATGCAAAAAAAAGTTTTAAAAATGGACGTTTTTTCAGGAGCAATGATTTTAATAATGCTTAAAGTCAAACAATAAAAGTGTAATATCCCTTTAAATTTCGTACCTGGGGGGTGTCTATAGTATGCCTGTAAAGGGGCGCATGTTTCCTGTGTTTAGAACAGTCTGACAGCAAAATGACATTTCGAAGGAAAAAACCCATTTAAAACTACTCGCGGCTATTGCATTGCCGTCTGACAATACACATAAAAGTTCATTGATAAAAACAGCATGGGAATTCCCCACAGGGGAACCCCGAACCAAAATTTAAAAAAAATGACGTGGGGGTCCCCCTAAATTCCATACCAGGCCCTTCAGGTCTGGTATGGATATTAAGGGGAACCCCGGCCAAAATTAAAAAAAAAATGACGTGGGGGTCCCCCTAAATTCCATACCAGACCCTTCAGGTCTGGTATGGATTTTAAGGGGAACCCTGCACCAAAAAAAATGCGTGGGGTCCCCCCAAAAATCCATACCAGACCCTTATCCGAGCACGCAACCTGGCAGGCCGCAGGAAAAGAGGGGGGATGAGAGTGCGGCCCCCCCCTCCTGAACCGTACCAGGCCACATGCCCTCAACATTGGGAGGGTGCTTTGGGGTAGCCCCCCAAAACACCTTGTCCCCATGTTGATGAGGACAAGGGCCTCATCCCCACAACCCTGGCCGGTGGTTGTGGGGGTCTGCGGGCAGGGGGCTTATCGGAATCTGGAAGTCCCCTTTAACAAGGGGACCCCCAGATCCCAGCCCCCCCCTGCGTGAAATGGTAAGGGGGTACTTACCCCTACCATTTCACTAAAAAACTGTCAAAAATGTTAAAAATGACAAGAGACAGTTTTTGACAATTCTGTCAGCCTATCCTGTCCCAAAGAGAGTGTTTTGCTCACCCGATCGACATAGCACAGGGTAGTCTCGAACTCCTGGACTCAAGCACTCCGTGACCTCCCAAGCAGCTGGGATTACAGACGCACGCCACCACGCCCGGCGGGACAGGATAGGCTGGACACACTGAAAGAAAGCTACGAGCTCGCCGCTCGTCGGATACAAACACTGCACCATTTACTGTCAAATGTGAGTACCTGCTGTCTTTGCTTAATAAACCAGTATTTTTAAACGGAGTTACACTATTGGGTTCCTTTTTATCTTTGTCTACAAACACCTCCCCGCATCATATCTGAGGGAATCCTACCCCAGGACGGTGAGGAATACGTAGGAGCCGCTAGGTGGAAAAGATAAAGAACCAGTTTGGTCATATGCTGTTGCCCCATTACTTTGAGGTAAGGGGCCACTACCCACTGGAGTGTTTGCACACGAAGCTGCATGAGAATTTGAGTCACCAGGCACTTTAACTGCTACATGCGCATGCCAGCACCATATTGTCACAGATTTTTTCTATGAATAAGGACGGTTTTTTTGTGTGATTTTTCTCCTCTTTTCATCCAATTTTTTGGGACATTCACCTTTATCTCAATAATACTCAACTTGGAGTCATTATTTATATATATTTTTACGTTTTGTCTGCACACTTGCACTTTATGGAATGCCTGTTGTTTAACACTTTAAGCCATCTTATGATTTAGTTATATAAGTTGCACAGTGTTTGCACAATGCACTTTGCTGATTTGTGATTGATAATCATATAAGTTAATCTACGCCACCTTATTATAAAATTGTTTCTTGTCACTTTACTGGAATAGTCAACTTATGGTCAGCTACGATTGATATTTTAATATAAGAGTTTTTTGGTTGCTAATTTTTTGCTCATACCCACACATTTATTTATTATTCATATTTATTTTTATTTACTTCAGTCCATGTAGTGGGTTATATCACCTGGTAAAATACATCACTGGTCTTTCAGGCCATCTCCACATATTTGATTTAACATTTTTGACAGTTTTTTAGTGAAATGGTAGGGGTAAGTACCCCCTTACAATTTCACACAGGGGGGGGGCGGGATCTGGGGGTCCCCTTGTTAAAGGGGGCTTCCAGATTCCGGTAAGCCCCCCTTCCCGCAGACCCCCACAACCACCAGCCAGGGTTGTGAGGATGAGGCCCTTGTCCTCATCAACATGGGGACAAGGTGTTTTGGGGGGCTACCCCAAAGCACCCTCCCAATGTTGAGGGCATATGGCCTGGTACGGTTCAGGAGGGAGGGGGCCGCACTCTCGTCCCCCCCTCTTTTCCTGCGGCCTGCCAGGTTGCGTGCTCGGATAAGGGTCTGGTATGGATTTTTGGGGGGACCCCACGCATTTTTTTTTTGTTTTTTTTGGCGCGGCGTTCCCCTTAAATCCGTACCAGACCTGAAGGGTCTGGTATGGAATTTGGGGGGATTCCCACGTCATTTTTTTTTTACATTTTGTCCGGGGTTCCCCTTAATATCCATACCAGACCTGAAGGGCCTGGTATGGAATTTAGGGGGACCCCCACGTCATTTTTTTTTTTAATTTTGGTTCGGGGTTCCCCTGTGGGGAATTCCCATGCCGTTTTTATCAATGAACTTCTATGTGTATTGTCGGATCGGCAATGCATTAATAGCCGCGAGTAGTTTTAAATGGGTTTTTTCCTTCGAAATGCCATTTTGCTGTCAGACTGTTCTAAACACAGGAAACATGCGCCCCTTTACAGGCATACTATAGACACCCCCCAGGTATGAAATTTAAAGGGATATTACACTTTTATTGTTTGACTTTAAGCATTATTAAAATCACTGCTCCCGAAAAAACGTCCGTTTTTAAAACTTTTTTTTGCATTGATCCATGTCCCCTGGGGCAGGACCCGGGTCCCCAAACACTTTTTATGACAATAACTTGCATATAAGCCTTTAAAATTAGCACTTTTGATTATTCATGTTCGTGTCCCATAGACTTTAACGGTGTACGCGCGTTCGAACGAACTTTTTTCCTGTTCACATGTTCTGGTGCGAACCGAACAGGGGGGTGTTCGGCTCATCCCTACTCAATACTACTAGAAACCACTGTTTCTGGTACATATTAGGTCAATTAGGTGTCTCTGGCCATATAAGGTCAATGATGCCCCAAGCATCCTAGGCCCTTTGATGACAAGCAACTCTAAGGGGGGGGGGGCATATCCTGGTCGCAGCTATATGGCTCAGGAATGACATTTGCTTTTTGAGTTTGGCCAAATCCAAGTATGGACCACACAGACACAAATATAGAAATCAGCCAATTCTTTATGACCACCCACCTAATATTGAGTCAGTCCCGTATTACTGTCAAAACAGCCCTTAACCCATTGAGGCATTGATTCCACTAGACCTCTTAAATTATGCTGTGACATTTGGCAAGAAGCTGTCAGTAGCAGATCCTTTAAGTCCTGTCAGTTGTGAGGTGGGGCCTCCATAAATTGGACTTGTTTTTCCAGCACATCCCACAAATGCTCGATTGGATTGAGATCTTGAGAATTTAAAGGCCAAGTCAACACCTCAAACTCGTTGTGTTCCTTGAACCATTCTTTGCGGTGTGACTGGACGTATTTTCCAACATGAGGCAAAAAGCGTATATAAGATATAAATGTCTTTATTACAAAATTGACAAAAAAAATTGAGAGATAGACACTGACCATACAACAACACCCTCAACTGGACAAGGTCAACAGATACCCAAGTATCAAAAAGGGAGGCATGGATTTGATCAGAATAATATGGTGTCCATGAATTCCTCCAAGCTTGTAAAATCAACGTGTTTCGCATTAAATTGCTTCCTCAGGACATAACTGGGTAGGTGCTGATTGACCCTGAACATCAAGTATTGGGCAACATCACACAGGACTAATTAAAGGATAAAAACATGTTCCCACAACTGGCTAGAAATCCAATAGGCTGTCAATGTTTGTGAACCCAAATAGGGCCCCCAACTTTTAACGGATTCCACTCTCTGGTGACCAACACGGAGATAAATTCTAATCAGGGTATAATGGTATGAATAAGGTAGGGCTCAAGGTAGAAACTGGAAAAATAAATGACTTGAACCAGTCAGTTCAAATCATGAATGAAAAAGAGGGCAGCCACCGAGACAAAAACACCCTTTAGATGTAATTAGTTACATCCCAGATGGAGCCTAGTCTCTAATGTATTCAAAATCCTCCACTTGGAGGCTCAACAATGGAGCCAACACCATACCTGGGAAGGGTGGAGGAACCTAGGAGTTCCACTAATGTAGGTCTGCCCAGAGAGTGGAATCCGTTAAAAGTTGGGGGCCCTATTTGGGTTTACAAACGTTGACAGCCTATTGGATTTCTAGCCCGTTGTGGGAACATGTTTTTATCCTTTAATTCGTCCTGTGTGATGTTGCCCAATACTTGATGTTCAGGGTCAATCAGCACCTACCCAGTTATGTCTAGAGGAAGCAATGTAATGTGAAACACGTTGACTAGACAAGCCTGGAGGAATTCATGGACACCATCTTTTGATACACATATACATTTATAATGGATTGTGCTATAATATTATTCTGATCAAATCCATGCCTCCTAGTTTAATATTTGGGTATCTGTTGACCTTGTCCAGTTGGGGGTGTTAGTGTATGTTCTAATCAGTGTCTAGTTCTCTATTTTGTTTTTTGTAAATTTTGTAATAAAGACATTTATATTTTATATACTCCTTTTGCCTCAAGTTGTGCCCACAAAGTCCTTTTTTTTCTTTGAGAAAGTTTTTTCTGCCTCAATCCTTTATATATTCACTTGTTAGTGGTTATAAAGTTATGGCGGATCAGTGTATGGTAGTCTATAGAGTACGATGACCTCATACTTGTACTTTTTTTTTTTTTTAGCATGCAAGGCCATTCCAGCCATGTGCTCTAACTATTATTCATCGTAGCTTTAATAGGTGCTCCCTACTCAGGCTTGCTTTTAACGTAACCAATATGTACCATTTATTGCTCTCTGGAATCTCCTCTATGCTTGTACTTTTGCAAATTAGTCCTTAATTAGGATTTTCCTTTCCCAAGCAGCCTCACAATTCATTCTCTCCGCGCACCGGATTCCCAGGACTCGAACGTCGGCATTTTGCCTAAAAACCTGGCCGGGACGCTGAGTCAACACTGTTTCAGACAAACAGTAGCTATGGGGATCCTTCTTCTTCTTCCCCTTTCCTCTGGAGACCACTTCTTTCGGCAGACTCTGACATCTGAGCTCAATTAAAACAGGAAAAGAGGGGGGAAAAAAACGTTTATTCATGATGTCATGTTTTCCACTACTTCACCAGAAAGCCATGAATTGCTTTTATTTTAAACAAAAAAAAAAAAAAAGTTGGCCGCCTACTGTTTGGGAGGGGACTCCTCGGTCTGTATTAGAAAGCAGCGAAAACACAAAAGATCATTCGAGTGCAGAGGAGCCAACGTTACTTTGGTTTGGCCCAGACGGGGCTCCAGCATTCTGACAGCCAATGGATAATGTTGTAGACAAAACATAAATTAAGCCGGCTTTTTGAAAGTTAAATGTTGGATTAAGAAAAAAACAATACCGGCTGAAGGATCATTTTTCAGGGGGGGTGGACCCTAGAGATTGTGGAGTCTCATTACCAATGGCGATAATCATTCATTGGCAGTGGACTGTAATGATTTTAGAACTTGCGTTCCATATTCAATGAATACAAAAGAAAATGGAGCGATCAGAGCCAAAATGGGCTGTATTGACCCTTGGGAGCAGTGCCGAGACATATTCATCTAGCTCCCAAGGCAAGGGCGCCCCCTTCCTCCACTGTTATGCATGCCCTAGAAAGTATTTACTGCCCTGTGTCCATTCTCTGCCCCTTACTCCCTTGTGCCCAGGGCAGCTGCCCCTCCTGTCCTGGCTCTGCTTAGAACCTTGTGACCCATTGTCATTCAGGCCTTCCCCTCAGTTTGGCAAAGCTGTACAGGCTCCCCTCCTGGACTGAAACAGCCCACTTTAATTTTACCGCACACTGTAGAATGGGTTTACTGCCCTGTGTCCATTCTCTGCCCCCTTGCTCCGCTATGCCCAGGGCAGCTGCCCTTTCTACCCACCCTTTGTCCCAGCCCTGCTAGGGACCTTATGACTCATTGACTCCCCTGGTCTTCCCTTCAGTCTTGCACAGTTGTACAGGCTCCTCTCCTGGACTGAAACGGCTCACTCTGATTTCACAGCACACTGTAGAATGGGTTTACTGCTCTGTGTCCATTCCCTGTTGTGCCCAGGGCAGCTTCCCCTTCTGCCCATCTTTGTCCCGGCCCTGCTTGGAACCTTAGGACCCATTGGCACTCTGGTCTTCCCTTAAGCCTTGCACAGTTGTACTGGCTCCTCTCCTTGACTGAAATGGCTTACTCTGATTTCATTGCACACTGTGAGTTTTCACAATGTGCATTAGAAGCTGCTGCAAGTAAGATAGAGCCCACCTCATTTTCTGGCCCAGCATCATCTAGCTGGAGGATGGCCAGCTTCATAATTTTTACTCCCCAGGCCTCTGTGCCTTTTGGTTAAGATCAAGTGTATTATCTGTTCTTATCAGTTGCCAAGAGGAGGCGCTGTGTTATTGCCCCGGCTATGGTGGAAGTTGGGGTGGTGGCTATGCAAGTCCTCTGGTGTGATGATACCTAGATGGTTAGTATCGGTGGGAACCAAAGCCGGAGTGTCCTAACGAACTTGGAGGCCGGCAATAGGTTCCCCCCGAGAAAGCCGGAAGGGTACTCCTGGTGGGGATGGGGTCTGCACTGGTCTGGCCGAAGGCCGGGTCCTGAAAAAAGCCAGTGGTGCATGTGCCCCTGGAGTGGCAGTCCAGGGGTGCCGTAATCTCACTGTGAACGAAGGTCACTTTGAGTTAGGCACCAAGGTCACTGCACTTCCACACTTTTTACACACCTCCCTCTAGGGCCGAGCCTTTTGGCTAGGACCTGAGGAATTTTTTATTCCTGGCCGAGGGGCCAGCCATTGTAATGCACAATGGCACCATTCACTTCTCCTCTCTACTTTCTTCCACCCCACTTTATCTATTTATTTGTTTGGTTGATGTACACTTTTTTCACGATTGACTGGTAGGGTGTAGGTCCTCTGGCCTGCCCTAAATGTCTTTGGAGGGGGTGGACATGGCCTTCTGGCTTGGTTCGCCCTCATTCATGGGGTCTCCCTTCGGGGGAGCTCCACCTAGTACTTGGGTTGGTCTGTTTCGGCCAGATGGACCATGTGAAGTACCCCAGTCCCCGTCTGGAGCCTAACACCCCAGGGGATCAGGGCTAGGGTCCTTTCTCTTCGGAGGAGGATTATGTGTACACCCTGTGCACGTTTTGTGTTTCACTTTTTGGTGTGCACCTTTTTTTGTACTGGGTGGAGTCCGAGTGTGTCCACACACCACGGGCTTAAAAAAATAAAAAAACATTTCCTCCCCAGTCTGATTGGCCAATCCCTAAGCAGTGGGCCTGGCAGGGGACTAAGCTAACCCTTAAATATGGATGAGCCATGCCAGTAGGGGAGTCGGGTGGAAGATGGAGATGCAGTGTTGAGGAGACTGTCGGTGGTACTCGAGGGACCCCTGCCAGGGAGGGGCTCTACCTCCGGCTGGGGCTCAGGTGGCTAATCTATGAGCCTGGCCCCTTATCTACATTCAGGGCACCTGGAAACACATGATTAGAGCCTGAGGCTCTAATTGGCTTTAGAATAGGGGGGGCTCGGGGCGCTGAGCACTGCACCCTGAGCCCACCCAGTTGTGTGACATTAGCAAATTATTATTCGCTAATGTCTTCCTGCTTCTCCTCTCGACCAATCAGAAAGCTGGTCCTGAGACCCAATTGGCTTTGAGGCCTAGGCCTCCCGGCCAATCGGGTTTCAGCACCCACTTCCTGTTTGGCCAGGAGCCTGGAGCGAGGAGCAGCCTGCTAAGGTAAGGCTGGACTGATTGCCGCCTTCCCGCCCGTCTCCCATGAGGGGGGCTGAAGGCACGTTTGTTTGCCACCCCCCCCCCCAAAATATTGAGCACCAGCTGCCCAATAAAACATAAAAACAAAGCTCAAGGACTGTTCACTGTGTCTGGATAAAAGTGGAAGTTGTGTGCCTGGCTGTGCAGTAGTGGGGAACCCTGACATCTGAAACCCCTACGGGGGTTACATTTGTAAACTGGAGAAAATTACCAAACTGGCCCAATCTTCAGTACTGCCTGGGTTCTCTCTTTTCCAACATCAACATCTACAGGTCTATTTATAAAAAAAATGAATTGCACAAATGTCAGAAGCATTCTTCAAGCTGAATAAAATGTCACCACAATTTTTCTACGAGATGAATTCCTGTATCATTAGCTCCACCTAGTGGCCGAAATGCGGCATTGTTTTCTCATTGAGTTATTTCAGAGAAACATGCTGCATTTTGGCCATTAGCACTAAGACAGGTGTGCCCAACCGCTGGGCCACGGGCCCGCCCACCTGTGACTAAGCCCTGAGGTCAGGACGAAACGCGTCAGTGGTGTTCTCCCTGATGGAGCTGGTCTAAGGCGCTATTTACCGGTCTATTCTCGGGCTTATGTTGGTGTGCGGCACCTGGACCTTTTCTTTCTTTTAGAGAGTACATTGAGCCGGAGACGAGCTCTTTCCATGCCGCCACCCTTCAAGTGGGAGTCACCAGAGATAATTGGGTTGGAGACCTAGAGTGGCACCCAACGTCTTTTATCTATTGCCTTTACGTGAATGTTAATTAAATTCCCCGTGTGGTGGCTTAAAAATTTGGTTACTTTTGGAAACATTTATCCAATTTTTGTGTAATTTCGGATGTGGCACCCTTGTCTGCCCACTCTGGGGTACCAGGTAAATGTTTTTAATGGGTGTAGACCAGGGGTAGCAAGCTTAATTTCATCACGGCCCGCATCAGCATTATTGTTGACCTCGAAGGGCCGGTTGTATGTTAGACTAGATATCCAGAGCAAGCAGGACAAGAGTTTATTCGGAGAGTCCGGTGGAGAAATAGAAGCTCGATGAAAATCTTTAAAACACATTTCCCAGCTGAAAGAGGATTTCATTCAATTCCAGAATAATTGCAAGTCATTAAGATAGACAGGATTGTGTTAAGTCCTCAGGGCAATGCTGAAGCTATTAGGCCAACGCCATCATTACTTCACAATAGTCTCATCATAATGTGCTTCTTAGAAACAAACAATTTACATAAAAATGTGCCGGCTACATTAGTAGTTATGAATGTTAGTCGATGGTTTTCGAAAAGATGGGAAGGAATCAGGATGACACGAGGTCAACACCTTAGAGGGCCATCATCTCAAACAAGCAAGTTATTACGGAAAACAACAAAATCTAGGGGCTTTCTAGGATGGCGCCCAAGGACATATATTCAACAGATGAATTTAAAAAAAATTCCAGATTTATTTATCACATCATATAAATGTTTAATGGAATCACATATGGTGCACGTTACAACGTTCCTTTCATTGGGCTCATTTCTGTTCAGTGGATCAGGAAGGGAGGAGGCCTCTTCCAATACTTACATCTTGTGACAGGACAATAATACAGTATGTCCAGGACCTCTCTGACCTTTAGTCCAGTGGTCTCCAAACTGTGGCTTGGGGGCAGAATATGGCCCTTTGCTTGCCTTTTATCCGGCCCTTGGGGTCTAATCCCACTGATATCAATGATGGGGCACTGTTCCTCCCAATGATAGCAATGATGGGGCACTATTCCTCCCACTGATACCAATGATGGGGCACTATTCCTCCCACTGATACCAATGATGGGGCACTATTCCTCCCACTGATACCAATGATGGGGCACTATTCCTCCCACTGATACCAATTATGGGGCTCTATTCCTCCCACTAACACCAATGATGGGGCACTATTCATCCCACTGATACCAGTGATGGGTACTATTCCTCCCACTGATACCAATGATGGGACACTATTCCTCCCACTAACACCAATGATGGGACACTATTCCTCCCACTGATACCAGTGATGGGGCACTATTCCTTCCACTGACACCAATGATGGGGCACTATTCCTTCCACTGACACCAATGATGGGACACTATTCCTCCCACTAACACCAATGATGAGGCACTATTCCTCCCACTAACAACAATGATGAGGCACTATTCCTTCCACTGATAGCAATGATGGGGCACTATTCCTTTCACTGATACCAGTGATGGAGCACTATTCCTCCCACTAATACCAATGATGGGACACTATTCCTTCCACTGACACCAATGATGGGACACTATTCCTCCCACTGATACCAATGATGGGGCACTATTCCTTCCACTGACATCAATGATGGGACACTATTCCTCCCACTGATACCAATGTTGGGGCACTATTCCTTCCACTGACACCAATGATGGGACACTATTCCTCCCACTAACACCAATGATGAGGCACTATTCCTCCCACTAACACCAATGATGAGGCATTATTCCTTCCACTGATACCAATGATGGGGCACTATTCCTTCCACTGATACCAATGATCGGGCACTATTCCTCCCACTGATACCAGTGATGGGGCACTATTCCTCTTACTGATACCAATGACGGGGCACTATTCCTTCCACTGATACCAGTGATGGGGCACTATTCCTCCCACTGATACCAATGATGGGGCTCTATTCCTCCCACTAATACCAGTGATGGGGCACTATTCCTTCCACTGATACCAATGATGGGGCACTATTCCTCCCACTAATACCAGTGATGAGGCACTATTCCTTCCACTGACACCAATGATGGGGCACTATTCCTCCCACTGGCATTGGGCACTGATAGACAGCATTGGTGGGCACTGTTGGGACTGCACCGATAATCAGGTCACTGATAATCATTGTCCTGATTATCAGTGTAGATGTCCCTTCAACAGAAGTCGGTAAGGGGCTCTCCTCTCCTCGCGCTAACAGCGGGAAGAAAGGAAAACCGATAACCGACTTGTGTTTACATTGTGGTCAGCTGTCATTGGACACAGCTGATCACATGGTAAAGGGCCACTGTGATTGGCCCTTGACTCCGATCTGTGAGCTGCTGAGTTCGAAGGAGTCAGGGATCACAGAGCACACTGCCCCACGCGCCACAGCACGATCATGGGAGGACATCATATGATACCCTCCCGGCAAAGTAAGCCTGCAACGTATTTGGCTATAGCTTAAAGACCAGTAGAAAGTGGTTAATATACACTTATTAGATTTTTTTTTACCAAAGAACTGTAGCAAAATAAATTTTGGCCAAAATTTATGAAGACATTCGATTTTTGTGTAATTTTTTTTTATGGATATGTTTTATAGCAGAAAGTAAAATTGGATTGGAACTGAGAGATGGCAGCCTGTGTGAGGATCCGGGATCTGGCTTCTGGAACTTGCTGATTGTCATGTCAGACTAGCCTCACGCCAGCAAATAGTGAGCTGAACTACCCATCCTAAGCACCTGCCACAAACTGTCAGCCCAAATTCAGATGGATCCTACTTAGCAGCTTATCTTTTTATTATCCACCCACACTCCTAAAGGCACAGTGCACCACCTTAAGAAGGGCCCCACTGAAAGCTGGCCAATGTTAATTACTAGGTGCCAGGTACTTTATACCACCTCTGGGCAGTTCTTAAAGGGGCGCTGCACCATGCATGTCTATAGGGGCTAACATGTTGTGGACTTCAATTCCCACAAGTCCCTGCCCCTGGAGTAGGGGAGCTTCAACGTGTTACCGGGCAAATTGTGCCAGATCTCGACGATCCAGAGAGGTGAGCGAAGGGTACAGGTCTGCTGTCAGGGTCTGTGCCCCACACCGGAGTGACCAGAGCCATCAGAAAGTAGCTAACAGGACCTGTCGCTGTGCCTGTTCATCCACATCAGGGATAGAGAGCGGACCTGCATCTGACTTTGCCAAAGCTGCCTTCAGAGACTGAGTTTGAGAAAGAGACAGTCTCTGCATCTTCAGGATTGGAACTGAGAGATGGCAGCCTGTGTGAGGATCCGGCACCTGGCTTCTAGAACTTGATGATCGTCAAGCCAGACTAGCCTCACGCCAGCAAGTGGTGAGCTGAACTACCCATCCTAAGCACCTGCCACAAACTGTCAGCCCAAATTCAAATGGCTCCTATTTAGTAGCTTATCTTTTTATTGTCCACCCACACTCCTAAAGGCACAGTGCACCACCTAAAGAAGGGCCCCACTGAAAGCTGGCCAATGTTAATTACTAGGTGCCAGGTACTTTATACCAACTGTGGGCAGTTCTTAAAGAGGCGCTGCACCATGCATGTCTATGGGGGCTAACAGGTTGTGGACTTCAGTTCCCACAAGTTACTGTCCCTGGAGTAGGGGAGCTTCGCCATGTTACCGGGCAATTTTTTTTTTTTTTTAATTTAGGTCTTTTTTTAAAAAATTGGTCTGGGCAGGAAGGTGTATAAGTGCCCGGTATTGAAGTGGTTAATTCATAAAGGAATTTCATTCCAAAAAATTGTGTTTGAAAATTGCTGCGCAAATACCATGTGACATAAAAAGTTGCAACAACCACCATTTTATTCCCTAGGATCTCAGCTAAAAAAAAATATATATATAATGTTTGGGGGTCCTGAGTAATTTTCTAGCAAGAAAAAAAAAAAGATGGTTTTTACATGTAGGAGAGAAGTGTCAGAATTAGATTGGGAGTCTGGTTAATAGCCGACGTAATGTTTGGACGAAAACCTTGAGCTCATCCCTCTTTGGCACCTTTAAAGTCCCTTGTATGTAAAATACATAATTAAAGTATCTAATAAATTAAATTGTCGTAGTGCATTCAGAGACAATCCCCATCTGGCTAGTTCCAGCTGTGGTTTTAATATCATTCATTTCCTATTCTTATACACGTCGTGTTACAGTGAAGAAGCGCGCCCGTCCCTTTATAGGGCCCCCCGTGTTCTACGACTTTCCCGTCTTTCCTCTAAATAAACAATTTCAAATTTAGTCTTCGGAGGTGATTTTATGTAAATATTGTTTTTTTGGTGTTTTCGGGTTGCTATGCACACAAATAGAAACATCGGCGTAATTAAACGGAAAATACTGGTAATTAATTCTAATTACAATCCATTAGCATGTTAAGTCTGTTTGTCTAAAATAGCTGTTCCCGCTAAACCTTGTTAATCGGTAAATATTAGTGATTGTATTATGCGGAAGAGCCCCTTCACTGAACATTCGTGTTGTTGGAGTGCGGCAGATTGATGGAAAATGTAAATACGCCGCATCCGGTATATGCAAATGGCGGCAGGCGGGGGTCCGGAATTTTTATGTTCATTCAATATAATAAAATATTATATTTTACTATATATAAAATATATATATATATATATATATATATATATATATATATATATATATATTAAAAAAAAATATATATATATATATATATAAAAAAATATATGTATATATAAATATATATATATATAATATGTGTGTTCAATATTGACTTGGCCCACCCTTTGCAGCTATAACAGCCTCAACTCTTCTGGGAAGGCCATCCACAAGGTTTAGGAGTGTGTCTATGGGAATATTTGACCATTCTTCCAGAAGCCCATTTGTTAGGTCAGGCACTGATGTTGGATGAGAAGACCTGGCTCGCAGTCTCCTATCTAATCCATCCCAAAGGTGTTTTATGGGGTTGAGGTCAGGGCTTCGTGCAGGCCAGTCAGGTTCCTCCACCCCAAACTCGCTCATCCATGTCTTTATGGACCTTGCTTTGTGCACTGGTGGGCAGTCATGATGGAACAGGAAGGGGCCGTCCCCCAAACTGTTCCCACAAAGTTGGGAGCATGAAATTGTCCAAAATGTCTTGGTATGCTGAAGCCTTAAGAGTTCCCTTCACTGGAACTAAGGGGCCAAGCCCAACCCCTGAAAAACAACCCCCCCACCATAATCCCCCCTCCACCAAATGATTTTGACCAGTGCACAAAGTAAGGTCAATAAAGACATGGATGAGCAAGTTTGGGGTGGAGGAACTTGACTGGCCTGCACAGAATCCTGACCTCAACCCGATAGAACCCATTTGGGATGTATTAGAGCGGAGGCCGTGAGCCAGGCCTTCTTGTTCAACATCAGTGCCTGACCTCACAAATGCGCTTCTGGAAGAATGGTCAAACATTTCCATAGACACCCTCCTAAACCTTGTGTACAGCCTTCCCAGATGAGTTGAAGCTGTTATAGCTGCAAAGGGTGGGCCAATTCAATACTGAACCCTACGGACTAAGACTGTGATGCCATTAAAGTGGGATGGATGCCATGTGTGTGTGTAAAGGCAGGTGTCCCAATACTTTTGGCAATATGGTGTATATGTAAAAGGTGTAAAAATATTAATGAACAAAGCAAACAAAAACAGAAAAAAAGTTTAATATTAGTTAATAAAAATAGAAAAAAAAAATCACCAGAAGAATTATAACTGGATGGAGAAGGAAAATAACGAGTTAAATAGGGATGATTAGAGTAAACTAAGGGTTAATAATGTGTTCAACAGAAGAACTTTAATTTTAGAAAAAAATTATTAGGTTGCTTTAACTGAAGTCATCTGCAGATTGAAGTTCATGCCTTTGATCTGTAGATGAATAAACAGAAAGTTACAAAATGAAAAACAAAAAATGTAATTGTATCTTTCTGTATTGGCAGCTGAGCAATGTTGTTGATAAACATTGTCAGACTGCTTTTTAGTTGACAGCTCCTGCTGCCGGGACCTTCTCTGTGTACTCGGCAATGCAGGTATCGGAGCTGAATTGCCATGCACTGGGACAGGGGGGATCCAGGCAGCACGGCAGAAGGACTGGACGTACCGGACACGCCCTGTCTACAATGATGACATTTTTTTTTTTTTTTTGCCCGTGTCTAGCACGCCCAGGGTCTGTAACTGGTAAAATTATTTTTTTTTTATTATTTATTTATATTTATTACATTATTTATTTATTACATTTTACATTTTTATTACATTTTAAATTAATGGAAAATATATGTTTTATTATTTAATTATTACATTTTAATTTATTGGAAAATATATGTTTTATTATTTAGTTATTACATTTTAAATGATTGGAAAATGCATTCTTAATTATTTATAATTATTACATTTTAAATTATTGGAAAACACATTCTTAAATATTTATAATTATTAAGTTTTGAATGATAGGAAAATCAATTTTAAATGATTTTTTTTATCACAGTTTAAATTATTGGAAACTGCATTTTTAACTATTTATTTATTAAAAAATGAAAGGAAAATCTATTGTAAATTATTTATTTATTGCATTTTAAATGATTATAGAATTTTCAATAACTGAGAAATAAGCTCGGGTTGCTTTGATGTCAATAACATCAGAATATAAATCTTGTTTTTTTTTTCCGAGCGATTTGGGTAAAATTCATGAAGTGGATATCTCTGTGGAATACACGCAGAATGTCTATATAAGTTAAAGCTGTGTTTCAAGGTATATATTGCTTATCATTCTATGGAAAGTCTAACCTAATCCTTGGAAATATGGACGGAAAATATCAATAAATACTCAGCGCCTACTGTAACGTTTCTTCCAAGAATTCCAGATAAGAAAATTAGTCGGTAGCTGAATTTTTTTTGTGCTGAACGTATCTTTTGTAAACCAAAACGACAAAAGCAATAAAAATGAAGTAGTCATCTGTATACGGTTCATGAGTATATAAGTTTACAGTTCTGAGGAAAAATTGTGAACTTGGAATTATAATTGGACCCGCTGAAATTCCAGCGTTGGGTCTAATCTGCTATGGTGGATTCCAGGTATGGCAATTTTTACATGTAGCCAATGTAGGTATGGATTGGGCCATAACTACAGGATTCCCATGGAAGCCAGTGGGGCCTACTACAATGATCTCCACTAGCTTCCAGGTCCCATGCCAAGTGGATGCCTTGCTGCATTGAGAACACAGTATGTTGGATTCCAGGTATGGCAACTCTTACATAGTCGTATTGCTCCACCTTGGACCAATGTAGGTATGGATTGTGCCATAACTACAGGATTCCCATGGATCCAGTGGTACCTACTACAATTATCTCCACTAGCTTGTAGGTCCCATCTCAAGTGGCTGCTTTGCTGCATTGAGAACACAGTATGGTGGATTCCAGGTATGGCAATTCTTACATAGTCGCATTGATCCACCTTGGACCAATGTAGGTATGGATTGTGCCATAACTACCGGATTCCCATGGGTACAGTGGGGCCTGCTACAATGATCTTCCTAGCTTGTAGGTCCCATGTCAAGTGGCTGCTTTGCTGCATTGAGAACACAGTACGGTGGATTCCAGGTATGGCAATTCTTACATAGTTACATTGCTCCACTTTGGACCAATGTAGGTATGGATTGTGCCATAACTACAGGATTCCCATGGATCCAGTGGTACCTACTACAATTATCTCCACTAGCTTGTAGGTCCCATCTCAAGTGGCTGCTTTGCTGCATTGAGAAAACAGTATGGTGGATTCCAGGTATGGCAATTCTTACATAGTCGCATTGCTCCACCTTGGACCAATGTAGGTATGGATTGTGCCATAACTACCGGATTCCCATGGATACAGTGGGGCCTACTACAATGATCTTCACTAGCTTGTAGGTCCCATCTCAAGTGGCTGCCTTACTGCATTGAGAAAACAGTATGGTGGATTCCAGGTATGGCAATTCTTACATAGTTACATTGCTCCACTTTGGACCAATGTAGGTATGGATCGTGCCATAACTACAGGATTCCCATGGAAGCCAGTGCTGCCTACTACAATGATCTCCACTAGCTTCCGGGTCCCATGCCAAGTGGATGCCTTGCTGTATTGAGAACACAGTACGGTGGATTCCAGATATGGCAACCCTTACATAGTCGCATTGCTCCACCTTGGACTAATGTAGGTATGGATTGTGCCATAACTACAGGATTCCCATGGATCCAGTGGGGCCTACTACAATCATCTTCCCTAGCTTGTAGGTCCCATGTCAAGTGGCTGCTTTGCTGCATTGAGAAAACAGTATGGTGGATTCCAGGTATGGCAACTCTTACATAGTCGCATTGCTCCACCTTGGACCAATGTAGGTATGGATTGTGCCATAACTACAGGATTCCCATGGATCCAGTGGTACCTACTACAATTATCTCCACTAGCTTCCAGGTCCCATCTCAAGTGGCTGCTTTGCTGCATTGAGAAAACAGTATGGTGGATTCCAGGTATGGCAATTCTTACATAGTCGCATTGATCCACCTTGGACCAATGTAGGTATGGATTGTGCCATAACTACCGGATTCCCATGGATACAGTGGGGCCTACTACAATGATCTTCACTAGCTTGTAGGTCCCATCTCAAGTGGCTGCCTTACTGCATTGAGAAAACAGTATGGTGGATTCCAGGTATGGCAATTCTTACATAGTTACATTGCTCCACTTTGGACCAATGTAGGTATGGATCGTGCCATAACTACAGGATTCCCATGGAAGCCAGTGCTGCCTACTACAATGATCTCCACTAGCTTCCGGGTCCCATGCCAAGTGGATGCCTTGCTGTATTGAGAACACAGTACGGTGGATTCCAGATATGGCAACCCTTACATAGTCGCATTGCTCCACCTTGGACTAATGTAGGTATGGATTGTGCCATAACTACAGGATTCCCATGGATCCAGTGGGGCCTACTACAATCATCTTCCCTAGCTTGTAGGTCCCATGTCAAGTGGCTGCTTTGCTGCATTGAGAAAACAGTATGGTGGATTCCAGGTATGGCAACTCTTACATAGTCGCATTGCTCCACCTTGGACCAATGTAGGTATGGATTGTGCCATAACTACAGGATTCCCATGGATCCAGTGGTACCTACTACAATTATCTCCACTAGCTTCCAGGTCCCATCTCAAGTGGCTGCTTTGCTGCATTGAGAAAACAGTATGGTGGATTCCAGGTATGGCAATTCTTACATAGTCGCATTGATCCACCTTGGACCAATGTAGGTATGGATTGTGCCATAACAACCGGATTCCCATGGATACAGTGGGGCCTACTACAATGATCTTCACTAGCTTCCAGGTCCCATCTCAAGTGGCTGCTTTGCTGCATTGAGAACAGAGTACGGTGGATTCCAGGTGTGGCAATTCTTACATAGTTACATTGCTCCACTTTGGACCAATGTAGGTATGGATTGTGCCATAACTACAGGATTCCCATGGAAGCCAGTGCTGCCTGCTACAATGATCTCCACTAGCTTCCGGGTCCCATGCCAAGTGGATGCCTTGCTGTATTGAGAACACAGTACGGTGGATTCCAGGTATGGCAATTCTTACATAGTCGCATTGCTCCACCTTGGACCAATGTAGATATGGATTGTGCCATAACTACAGGATTCCCATGGAAGCCAGTGGGGCCTACTACAAAGATTTTCACTAGCTTGTAGGTCCCATGCCAAGTGGCTGCCTTGCTGCATTGAGAAAACAGTATGCTGGACTGAAGGTATGGCAATTCTTACATAGCCACTTTGCTCCACCTTGGACCAATGTAGGTATAGATTGGGCCATACCTGTTGGATACCCATGGAAGCCAGTGGTGCCTTCTACAATGATCTCCACTGACTTCTAGGTCCCATGCCAAGTGGCTGACTTGAGAACACAGTAGGTTGTTCACTTGAGGCACAAAAACTGCAGCACTAAATATATCTAAACATTATAATAATGTTGACATATCAGCTTAACAAAGTGCACAGTGCAAAATAAAAAAAATACAAATGGCATAACATCATCCATTTTAGTCCAAAAATAGTCAAAAAACAAAAGCTCATGTTCAGTAATTTTAGTGAAAGCAGAATCCAAAAGTTGACTTAAGGAGCCACCACGGTGAGCGCATCCATCACCCAGTAAAGAAGATTAAATACGCTTACCATAAGGCAGCTTTAATAAAGCATGTAGTAATAGTGATCAGGATGGTAGTCACAGGAATGTTATCCAGGAGTAGACCACAAGGTTCTCCACACCAGCCGAGCCACTTGTTAAATTATAAACTCCAACGTCTGCTGAACTTCAGTGTAGACTCCGGGCATTCTCTGCTACACATGGGGGGGGGGGGGGGGGGGTGGCTGAAACAAGGGTGGACAGTTCAGCAAGACAATGATCCCAAACACAAAATCAAGGAAACCCTCAATTGGTTTCAAAGAAAGAAAAAAAAGCTGCTAGAATGGCCCAGCCAATCACATGACTTGAATCCAAAAGAAAATCTATGAAAAGAACTAAAGATCAGAGTTCATAGAAGAGGTCTACCTTGGACCAATGTAGGTATGGATTGGGCCATAACTATGGGATTCCCATGGAAGCCAGTGGTGCCTACTACAATGATCTCCACTAGCTTCCAGGTCCCATGCCAAGTGGCTGCCTTGCTGCATTGAGAACACAGTATGGTGGATTCCAGGTATGGCAATTCTTCCATAGCCCCATTGGTCCACCTTGGACCAATGTAGGTATGGATTGGGCCATAACTATGGGATTCCCATGGAAGCCAGTGGTGCCTACTACAATGATCTCCACTAGCTTCTAGGTTCCATGCCAAGAAGTGGCTGCCTTGCTGCGTTGACAACACAGTATGGTGGATTCCAGGTATGGAAATTCTTACATAGCCCCATTGGTCCACCTTGGACCAATGTAGGTATGGATTGGGCCATAACTATGGGATTCCCATGGAAGCCAGTGGTGCATACTACAATGATCTCCACTAGCTTCTAGGTTCCATGCCAATAAGTGGCTGCCTTGCTGCATTGACAACACAGTATGGTGGATTCCAGGTATGGCAATTCTTACATAGCCCCATTGGTCCACCTTGGACCAATGTAGGTATGGATTGGGCCATTACTATGGGATTCCTGTGGAAGCCAGTGGTGCCTACTACAATGATCTCCACTAGGTTCTAGGTTCCATGCCAAGTGGCTGCATTGAGAACACTGAATGGTGGATTCCAGGTATGGCAATTCTTACATAGTCACATTGCTCCACCTTGGACCAATGTGTCTAGTTTCTGTCTAGTTTCTCTATACAGGAGGCATCTTGAAGCTGTCATTACCAACAAAGGATTTTGTACCAAGGATTGAATGAATTTCAGTTAGCGGGTTCAACACTTTTTCCCTGTGTCGTTTCATTTTATTACACAGAACTGTCTATATAAGTTAAAGCTCTATTTCAAGGTATATATTGCTTATCATTCTATGGAAAGTCTAACCCAATCCTTGGAAATATGGACGGAAAATATCAATAAATACTCAGCACCTACTGTAACGTTTCTTCCAAGAATTCCAGATAAGAAAATTAGTCGGTAGCTGAATTTTTTTGTGCTGAACGTATCTTTTGTAAACCAAAACGACAAAGGCAATAAAAATGAAGTAGTCATCGGTATACAGTTCATGAGTATGTAAGTTTACCGTTCCGAAGAAAAAATGTGAACTTGGAATTATAATTGGACCCGCTGAAATTCCAGTGTTGGGTCTAATCTGTTATGGTGGATTCAAGGTATGGCAATTCTTACATAGTCACATGTAGCCACTGCAGGTATGAATTGTGCCATAACTACGGGATTCCCATGGATCCAGTGGTACCTACTACAATTATCTCCACTAGCTTCCAGGTCCCATCTCAAATGGCTGCTTTGCTGCATTGAGAACACAGTATGGTGGATTCCAGGTATGGCAACTCTTACATTGTCGCATTGCTCCACCTTGGACCAATGTAGGTATGGATTATGCCATAACTACAGGATTCCCATGAATCCAGTGGGGCCTACTACAATGATCTTCACTAGCTTGTAGGTCCCATCTCAAGTGGCTGCTTTGCTGCATTGAGAAAACAGTATGGTGGATTCCAGGTATGGCAATTCTTACATGGTTGCATTGCTCCACTTTGGACCAATGTAGGTATGGATTGGGCCATAACTATGGGATTCCCATGGAAGCCAGTGGTGCCTACTACAATGATCTCCACTAGCTTCTAGGTTCCATGCCAAGAAGTGGCTGCCTTGCTGCATTGAGAACACAGTATGGTGGATTCCAGGTATGGTAATTCTTACATAGCCCCATTCAGGGCCGGTGCTAGACTATTTTGCACCCTAGGCAAGACCAGCAACTTGCGCCCCCCCCCCAAAAAAAACACACTGAATGGCTTTGTGCAGTGTCATTAAATAATAGCACAACACACTCTTTGATCACAGATCCCAGTGTGTATTGTGTGACAATATGACAGTGCACTTTCTAATTATTTCACTGTGAACACCAGGGCCTGATTGCAAGTGCGACCTTTGCGACCCTGGCCGTTTGGCCTGGATTAAGAGCATCATGGGCCTGGTGCTGAGGACTTTGGTCTTTGGTGGGCTCTGGATCATGAAGCCCCTTGCCCTGTATGATACATTAAAATTTTCTCTACAGCCCCGCCTTAACCATCACTTGTGCCTAGGCATTCTTTCCATCACCACCCATTGCACCTGGGACCCCTTTCCTCATCATCTACTGTGCCTGCAGCCTCCCTTGCCTTACCACCCACTGCACCCACAGCCCTCTTCCCTCACCACCTACCGTGCCTGTAGCCCTCCTTTATTGCAGAAATACTACAGGAGATGATCAGAGACTGCAGACATAGCACAGGAGATGATCAGAGACTGCAGACATAGCACAGGAGATGATCAGAGACTGCAGACATAGCACAGGAGATGATCAGAGACTGCAGACATAGCACAGGAGATGATCAGAGACTGCAGACATAGTACAGGAGATGATCAGAGACTGCAGAGATGGTACAGGAGATGATCAGAGACTGCAGAGATGGTACAGGAGATGATCAGAGACTGCAGACATAGTACAGGAGATGATCAGAGACTGCAGAGATGGTACAGGAGATGATCAGAGACTGCAGACATAGTACAGGAGATGATCAGAGACTGCAGACATAGTACAGGAGATGATCAGAGACTGCAGAGATGGTACAGGAGATGATCAGAGACTGCAGAGATGGTACAGGAGATGATCAGAGACTGCAGAGATGGTACAGGAGATGATCAGAGACTGCAGACATAGTACAGGAGATGATCAGAGACTGCAGACATGGTACAGGAGATGATCAGAGACTGCAGACATGGTACAGGAGATGATCAGAGACTGCAGACATGGTACAGGAGATGATCAGAGACTGCAGACATGGTACAGGAGATGATCAGAGACTGCAGACATGGTACAGGAGATGATCAGAGACTGCAGACATACTACAGGAGATGATCAGAGACTGCAGAGATGGTACAGGAGATGGTCAGAGACTGCAGACATAGTACAGGAGATGATCAGAGACTGCAGACATAGCACAGGAGATGATCAGAGACTGCAGACATAGTACAGGAGATGATCAGAGACTGCAGACATGGTACAGGAGATGATCAGAGACTGCAGACATACTACAGGAGATGATCAGAGACTGCAGTGATGGTACAGGAGATGATCAGAGACTGCAGACATACTACAGGAGATGATCAGAGACTGCAGACATGGTACAGGAGATGATCAGAGACTGCAGACATAGTACAGGAGATGATCAGAGACTGCAGACATGGTACAGGAGATGATCAGAGACTGCAGACATGGTACAGGAGATGATCAGAGACTGCAGACATGGTACAGGAGATGATCAGAGACTGCAGACATGGTACAGGAGATGATCAGAGACTGCAGACATACTACAGGAGATGATCAGAGACTGCAGAGATGGTACAGGAGATGATCAGAGACTGCAGACATACTACAGGAGATGATCAGAGACTGCAGTGATGGTACAGGAGATGATCAGAGACTGCAGACATGATACAGGAGATGATCAGAGACTGCAGACATACTACAGGAGATGATCAGAGACTGCAGAGATGGTACAGGAGATGATCAGAGACTGCAGACATAGTACAGGAGATGATCAGAGACTGCAGACATGGTACAGGAGATGATCAGAGACTGCAGACATAGTACAGGAGATGATCAGAGACTGCAGAGATGGTACAGGAGATGATCAGAGACTGCAGACATAGTACAGGAGATGATCAGAGACTGCAGACATAGTACAGGAGATGATCAGAGACTGCAGAGATGGTACAGGAGATGATCAGAGACTGCAGAGATGGTACAGGAGATGATCAGAGACTGCAGAGATGGTACAGGAGATGATCAGAGACTGCAGACATAGTACAGGAGATGATCAGAGACTGCAGACATGGTACAGGAGATGATCAGAGACTGCAGACATGGTACAGGAGATGATCAGAGACTGCAGACATGGTACAGGAGATGATCAGAGACTGCAGACATGGTACAGGAGATGATCAGAGACTGCAGACATGGTACAGGAGATGATCAGAGACTGCAGACATACTACAGGAGATGATCAGAGACTGCAGAGATGGTACAGGAGATGGTCAGAGACTGCAGACATAGTACAGGAGATGATCAGAGACTGCAGACATAGCACAGGAGATGATCAGAGACTGCAGACATAGTACAGGAGATGATCAGAGACTGCAGACATGGTACAGGAGATGATCAGAGACTGCAGACATACTACAGGAGATGATCAGAGACTGCAGTGATGGTACAGGAGATGATCAGAGACTGCAGACATACTACAGGAGATGATCAGAGACTGCAGACATGGTACAGGAGATGATCAGAGACTGCAGACATAGTACAGGAGATGATCAGAGACTGCAGACATGGTACAGGAGATGATCAGAGACTGCAGACATGGTACAGGAGATGATCAGAGACTGCAGACATGGTACAGGAGATGATCAGAGACTGCAGACATGGTACAGGAGATGATCAGAGACTGCAGACATACTACAGGAGATGATCAGAGACTGCAGAGATGGTACAGGAGATGATCAGAGACTGCAGACATACTACAGGAGATGATCAGAGACTGCAGTGATGGTACAGGAGATGATCAGAGACTGCAGACATGATACAGGAGATGATCAGAGACTGCAGACATACTACAGGAGATGATCAGAGACTGCAGAGATGGTACAGGAGATGATCAGAGACTGCAGACATAGTACAGGAGATGATCAGAGACTGCAGACATGGTACAGGAGATGATCAGAGACTGCAGACATAGTACAGGAGATGATCAGAGACTGCAGACATAATACAGGAGATGATCAGAGACTGCAGACATAGTACAGGAGATGGTTCAGAGACTGCAGACATAGTACAGGAGATGATCAGAGACTGCAGACATGGTACAGGAGATGATCAGAGACTGCAGACATGATACAGGAGATGATCAGAGACTGCAGACATACTACAGGAGATGATCAGAGACTGCAGAGATGGTACAGGAGATGATCAGAGACTGCAGACATAGTACAGGAGATGATCAGAGACTGCAGACATGGTACAGGAGATGATCAGAGACTGCAGACATAGTACAGGAGATGATCAGAGACTGCAGACATAATACAGGAGATGATCAGAGACTGCAGACATAGTACAGGAGATGGTTCAGAGACTGCAGACATAGTACAGGAGATGATCAGAGACTGCAGACATGGTACAGGAGATGATCAGAGACTGCAGACATGATACAGGAGATGATCAGAGACTGCAGACATAGTACAGGAAATGATCAGAGACTGCAAACATAGTACAAGTGTTTCCTAGGCTAGCAGTGACCAGTGTGGAAATACATTGATCACTGCACTGTGTAAACAGGAGTTTACAAGATATAAGTGCCAAAAAAACAAAAGTCATTTCTCAAGCACAGGAGGACAGTAAATGGTTAACAGGTCTGAGAAGCTCCTCCCAGCCTGACCAGATAATAATGCCTTCAAAGATAACAAATAAAAGTTCAAACAAAACCTGGATGGAATATATAGCTATAGAAAGAGCTGAAGTTGCAGCGTCTTGCAGAAGTCTAATCACCATTCTCCTGTCCTGTGTTCAGTGTAAATAAAAACACAGATAAGAAGCAGTGTGAGAAGACAGAGGGGAGATCACCGCATATTCTACACACAGGACGGGAGAAGGAGAACACACTGATCAATGTCTGCAGCCAGCAATGCATTGTGACATGTGTGATCTCATACCTTCTTCATCATACTCAGGTATGTCGGATCCTCTCCATCCCGCCCTGCTCTGGCCACTAGCATCTTCTAGTCAAATGTGGCGGGCTGGGCAATCTGATTGGCTAAGGAGGTAGTGGGAGGCGGAGCAACTTAGCAGTCACGCCTTCCCACTCAGAAGAGCAGCGCTATTGGCTGCCTGCCCTGTTACACAGACGTCCCTCTCCCTCCAGCATGTGTGAAAGCCGATAGGAGGGAGAGGGGAGAAGCTGCACACCGCACTGCAAGCAAGGCTACCACCCGCACGCCTGCCGCACCGAACTCCTTGCTGTCTGGGTCCCCTATCAGCGGCTCTGCCGGGAGCTTGGGGGGGGGGCGACAAGAAGGGGAAGGCAAGGGTCAGATGCGCCCCTAGGCGGCTGCCTAATTCGCCTAGTGGGTGCACCGGCCCTGGCCCCATTGGTCCACCTTGGACCAATGTAGGTATGGATTGGGCCATAACTATGAGATTCCCATGGAAGCCAGTGGTGCCTACTACAATGATCTCCACTAGCTTCTAGGTTCCATGCCAAGTGGCTGCATTGAGAACACAGAATGGTAGATTCCAGAACTTATTTGTTTTGGTGTCTTTGTATGTATGGATTGCATTGGTTGTTACGGACATGTGGGGAAAATAGATAGATAGATAGATAGATAGATAGATAGATAGATAGATAGATAGATAGATAGATAATCTTGACACAAGCCTTTTAGGGCTAGAATTTTACATTTCAGGTTCAGTCAGATGTAAAAGAACGAATTAACATGTCACACACTCCTCTATGCAAGATTTTAATATCTTATAAATATTAATGATAACAGTAAGTGCTCAGTGTCTTGTTTTCGTGACTCTTCATTTATTACGGTGACCTTCAGGAAGACCTCAACAATATGGCTCAGTTTAATCTCTAAAATTGATGGGAAAAGCAAGATAGAATTAAAGAATTCTTAATGTGCAACAAGAAAAGAATACCGAGACGGCTATAATGAATCCAGCATGGCTTAGCCTTGTGTGTCACAAAAATCAGCTATTGTGGGCTGAATATTATATTGAATCCATATTTCCCTAATATGGATTTCAACAAGTAACACAATCCATGTCAAGCTCTGCGTTTCTGAAGAGTTTTGGAAAATCTCACCCCGTATATATAAAATATGTAAATGCCGATATATATATGGTATTTATCGGCCTTTTTCAACCAGGGTGCCTTGAGGTTTCTTCAAGGGTGCCTTGGCAAAATGCCTAAAAATTGCCCCAAAATTGTATACAAGCCGGTGGGTGGACGAAGCCTGCCTTTCAGTTACAAAAAAGCCATGGTCATTGTCCACCATTACAACCTTCTAGCGGCCAACCTCCTAACGGACCAATGACATCATCAGTTGATAAGGAGGGTGCCAGTTACTTGCATATCATCCTTATTTGACTCTCCCTTGCCACTCTCCATCAGCTTTTGGGTCTTGATGTTGCTGCATTAAATATGTAAAGCTATTAGAATATTTTTTACAAGTGGCGCCTCAAGACTGTCCATGATTTTGGAGGGTGCCTTGACTGAAAAAAGGTTTAGAAACACTGTGTGTGTATATATATATATATATATATATATATATATATATATATATATATATATATATATATATATATATATACATATACATACAGTGCCTTGAAAAAGTATTCATACCCTTTAAAATTTTCCACATGTTGTCATGTTGCAACCAAAAAACATAAATGTATTTTATTGGGATTTTATGTGATAGACCAACACAAAGTGGCACATAATTGTGAAGTGGAAGGAAAATGATAAATGGTTTTCCAATTTTTTAACAAATAAATATGTGAAAAGTGTGGGGGGGGGCATTTGTATGGCGCCCCCCGGAGTCAATACTTTGTAGAACCGCCTTTCGCTGCAATTACAGCTGCAAGTCTTTTTGGGGATGTCTCCACCAGCTTTGCACATCTAGAGAGGGACATTTCTGCCCATTCTTCTTTGCAAAATATCTCAAGCTCTGTCAGATTGGATGGAGAGAGTCTGTGAACAGCAATTTTCAAGTCTTGCCACAGATTCTCAATGGGATTTAGGTCTGGACTGTGACTGGGCCATTCTAACACATGAATATGCTTTGATCTAAACCATTCCATTGTAGCTCTGGCTGTATGTTTCGGGTCGTTGTCCTGCTGGAAGGTGAACCTCCGCCCCGGTCTCAAGTCTTTTGCAGACTCTAACAGGTTTTCTTCTAAGATTGTCCTGTATTTGGCTCCCTCCATCTTCCCATCCACTCTGACCAGCTTCCCTGTCCCTGCTGAAGAAAAGCATCCCCACAACATGATGCTGCCACCACCATGTTTCACGGTGGGAATGGTGAGTTCAGGGTGATGTGCAGTGTTCATTTTGACTTTTTGCTTTTAGGCCAAAAAGTTTAATTTTGGTCTCATCTGACCAGATCACCTTCTTCCACATGTTTGCTGTGTCCCCCAGCAGAACATTACCTCTAGTCGGGGCCTTCACCGTTTGACCCAGGAAATAGTCCTGCATTCCATTTAATAAAAGAAGCCCCTCAGTTGAGTGAGCAGTCCCATCAGGCCAATTAATATTGGGATAATTAAAGCCCCCCATGATTAAAACATTGTCCTGCCCTCTACCCCCTCCAACTGTGAAAGTAGATTAGACGCCTCCTCCACCTTCATAGGAGGTTCATAGTCCTACACTGCCCTCAGGCCACCCACAGACAGGACCTTTGGGAAGAAGAGTACAGTGATGGATCAAGGAATAGGATAAGTAAGACACCTTAACCCTCGCTCCCCTAGATTGAACTAGCATTTATTTCTGAGCGGGGCAGGATGGATACCTCTGCAAGTGTAGATTTTACCTAATTCCCAAAGTTCAGCTTTAAACATCTAGAAAAGAATTTGTGAGAAGAAAAGGAATGGATGATTACTCCACTTTTGTTGAGAATTAAACAATCGACTCTGGGTGATTAATGTACCTTGCAGGGATTTAAGCCCTTTCTCGCCTGCCCTGGCATCCCTTTAAAAAGTTCTGAATGTAATAATACTATTATTACTATTATTATTATTATTATTATTATTACCATCATCAGCTTTATTATTATTATTATTATTAATAATAATAATAATAATTATTATTATTATTATTACCAACAACAACAATAATAATAATAATAATAATAATATTAATTAATTACAATAATACATTAATAATAATTAATAACAATAAATTACAACATGTCTTGTATAGCAATTGTATATGCTATATTATTTGTTTATGTATTTATTTATTTATTTATTCATTTCATTTTTTTCAAGTAGAGTTACCCTTTAAAAAAAAAGCTGTTACAAAGTATCATTTCCTTTATTCAATTTTTTTTTTTTTTTTTTTTTTGAAGGAAAAAATAACAAATTCACTACCTTGTTTCAAACTAGTTAAACCATCAAGTTACTACAGATGTAGCCAATACATACGATGTCATGGTTCTCCAGGGCCGAAGGGTAAAAAGGAAGCTTGAACAGCAAAATGGATTTTCAGTCCTGCCCGTTAGAATGGTGAATGAATTAGATTCGATGCAGAGGAGTTTGCTGAGAGGTCATCACAATTGACTATTTTTAGATTTATGCCGAAGGTGGGAGATGCCAGCAAAACAGGAGCCCAGCCGGCTTGAAATACCAAACATCCCACCATGTCAGCGGGGTAATTATAATTAAATTAGTAATAAATCTTAACTCAGCCAATGAGAACATGAGGAGTTATTATGATTGGTTGGGACAAGATTTCTCTACACATGGTAGCTTAGAAGCACAGTAATAATAGCTACTAAAGGACATTAAAATCAATAGCATAGCTGAGTCTTCAGGTTACATAACATTAATTATAGCCACTCAATGTCTAGGTAATGTCTGGCCATTCCAAATACTGTACAAGCATTATATGCTATTCCAATAAAAATGGTGTATGCTTTCTCTAGCTGAAGGTTCCCTGGTCATTAGAGCCTGGAAAAATATTAGCTACCATAACTATGCAATGCCAGAGGGTGCAAATTTTGGTAAAATTTTGCGAAGAATGGAATATTGGGCTTAGAATTAAATTAATTAAATATTATTATTATAACTGATTTATTTATAACTTACCATTTTTTATTAAATGGGAATCAGTAATTGGCATAGGCTTTGACTCACTAATGGGCTGTTCAGGATATGAGAGGTGTTGGTCCACAGAATTCCAGAAGATCCAACTAAACAGGTAGGATGAAGACCTATGGTATGGTTCAGAGTGCCCATTGGGTAAATAAGAGGAGAGGCGAGAAAGCCTTACTTACCAATTTTATTGAATGGAAATCAATAATAGGCATAGGATTCGACTTACCGATTGGCGAGAGGTGGTCGTCCTCAGAGTTCCAGAAGGTGAAACCAAAGAGGCAAAATGAGGACCCATGGTATGCATCTGACTTCCCACTGAAAAGAAAGGAGAAAGCCCTTATAGTGTAGTGAGAATATCAATATATTAGTTACCATTTTTATTAAATGGGAATCAATAATGAGCATAGGGTTTGACTTACTAACTGGCTGTTAGGATACGAGAGGTGGTGGTCCTCAGAGTTCCAGAAGATCCAACCAACCAAGCAGAGTAAGGATCTATGGTATGGTTCTGAGTTCCCACCAAAAAAATAAGAGGAGAGGTGGTAAAGCCCTTAAAGTGCAGTGCGTAGCTATTACTTACCATTTTTATTAAATGTGAATTGATATTAGGCATTAGCTTTGACTTACCAATTTGGTGTTCAGGATACCAGAGGTGGTGGTCCCCAGCGTTCCAGAAGATCCAACCAAGCAGGCAGAATGAGGACCTATGATATGGTTCCAAGTGCACACCAAAAATGGAGGAGAGGCGGTAAATTGGCTGTTCAGGATATGAGAGGTGTTGGTCCACAGAATTCCAGAAGATCCAACTAAACAGGTAGGATGAAGACCTATGGTATGGTTCAGAGTGCCCACTGGGAAAATAAGAGGAGAGGTGAGATCTTCTTTGGTTTGGTTGGATCTTCCAGAAGATCCAACCAAACAGGTAGAATGAGGACCTATGGTATGGTTCCAAGTGCACACCAAAAATGGAGGAGAGGCGGTAAAGCCCTTAAAGTCTAGTGTGCATCTATATATTATCATTTTTATAAAATGGGAATCAATAATAGGCAAAGGTTTGACTTCCCAACTGGCTATTCAGGATATGAGAAGTGGTGGCCCTAAGAAATCTAGAAGGCCCAACCGAACAGGCAGAATGAGGACCTATGGTATGGTTACAAGTGGCCATCAGAAAAATAAGAGGAGAGGCGAGACCTTACCAATTGGATGTTCAGGATACGAGAGGTGATGGTCTTCAGAGCTCCAGAGGATCCAACCAAACAGGCAGAATGGAGATTTATGGTAGGGTTCTGAGTTTCCACCAGAAAAATAAGAGGAGAGACGGGAAAGCCCTTATAGTGTAGCGCGTATCTATAAATTATTTAACATTTTTGTTAAACGGGAATCGGTAATATGCATAGGGTTCATATTACCAATTGGCTGTTCATTATAGGAGAGGTGGTGATCCTCAGAGCTCCAGAAAATCCAACCAAACAGGCAGGATGAGGACCTATGGTATGTTTGCAAGTGCCCTACTGGAAAAATAGGAAGGAGAGCCCTTATAGTGTAGTGTGTATCCATTTAGAGTTGTTGGCTCAGAAAAAAATATACAGTTTTGTGATAGTGTGGTTCCCTGTCACATTGTTAAAAGGCTTTTATGTCACCCAGGATTCTCAGCTAGGCAGGTTTGAGGGGCTCCAGGGTGCTTGTTTCATTTGAAGGAAGCTGGTTTTTCAGTTTCCTCAATGGTTGGTAAAACCTGGTTTGGGACCTGGAACTCGAAGATTTCGTAGAGATTCGGGAGGGAGGAAATCTCCAATCTTGGGACCAAGTTTTGCAGACAACCGGCACACTGATGGTACAGGTGAATGCTGGGTTTTTAGGTGGATTAGGACTAGAGTTCTGGGTTCCACCCTCCTAAGGAGTCCATGTGGTTGCAAGGGAGCAGCCAGAAGTGTGCATGTGTGCATGGTGCAGTCTGTGATAGAACAGAGAGATGGTCCACGTTTGAGGGCCGGAGCAGCAGGGAGCTGCCAGAAAGAGAGCTGACAGAAGAACAGTGTTTGTACATGAACACAGGGGGCGCTGTGTTGGATGATCAGGAGGACCACCGGATCACAAGGCCTGAGCAGCGGTGTTGCTAAAGAGAGCCAGTAGGCTGAATATTACTTAATTTTGTGTTGAATGGTGGAAACCACTGTGAGGAAAACCATTTTCTCTGTTGGACTTTTTCTTTCTGTTTTAATAAAAGTGGGCCAATCAAGCCCTTAAGCAGCATGCATGGCATGGACAATACTTACTGGTGAGCACTACACCTGAGCTACACCACCCCCAAACATCACAGGGTATTTAAGAGAAAGATAAAAGAAAAACAAGAATAATTTACATCTGGTGAGGTTACGGAAAAAAACCCTGTCCTTACACAGGATATTAACGGTTGCTCTTGATACCCCAGGGGTCCCAATCCTGCATCCTATGGGGCAATCTCAGCCGGGTGGTGTGCTTCTCGGTTAGGAGGAGGTCAAAAACACAATGGTCAAAATCCAATTATTAAAACAGGTTAAAACACCATCAACGCGTTTCGTAGCCATTTAGTGGCCACTTTGTCGTAATGCACAGAGATCCCACCCATTCTAATGTTCTGTACACTTTTCCTGACAAAGTGGACACTAAAGAGCCACAAAACATGTAGATGATGCTTTTATGATCAATAAATACCAACCTTCCCGAAGAACCCACTTCTTTTCATTTAATGGGCGCATTTTCTGGCCACACCTTGGTTCCATATTGGGGCCTTATCCTCTATAACATTGTTCACCAGATCTGATCGCAGTCTGTTGCACTTTGGTATCTTTTCCCTGGGCATTGGATGACCTTATTCTGGCACTGGCATAGCTGAGCTTGCAGAGCACAGAGGCAATAAAGGCTCCCACCCCAGCTGCACCCACTCCACCACAGTCCTAGTCTCCGCTACTTCCACAGGGTAATATCTGGGTTTGCAAAGGCATCTGGTGCACATAAAGTAGATTTATATCCTTTGTTTTGATTGAGGAATATATACAACCTTGAAACTGATGGGCTACAGCAGCAGAAGACAACACCAGGTGTCACTCCTGTCAGCTAAGAACATGAAACTGAGGCTACAACTCACACAGGCTCACCAAAATTGGACAAAGAAGATCGGAAAAACGTTGCCTGGTCTGATGAATCTGGATTTCAGCTGCGACATTCAGATGGTGGGGTCAGAATTTGGTGTAAACAACATGAATGCATGGATCTATCGTGCCTTGTATCAACGGTTTAGGCTGGTGGTGGGGGTGTAATGGTGTGGGGGGATATTTTCTTGGCACACTTTGGGCCCCTTAGTACCAATTGACCATCGTTTAAATGCCACGGCCTACCTGAGTATTGCTGCTGACCATGTCCATCCCTTTATGATAGGGTCACCAGACATCCCCAGTTTCGGGGGACCATCCTCGGACTGAGGACACAGCCCCCAGAAGCAGACTGTCCCCGGATTTGTCCCCAGATTGTAGGGGCATTGCTAGCTGCAGGGCGGATACTGGGCAGGTGCTGAAGCAGAGGGGAGCGCCAAAGCAAGTGGCACACCAACGGGGGACAGGGGGGGGACGCCCCGGGTGGCACACACTGGTGGGTGTCAGGCCGGCATCGAACGCTGTGACAGCTTTCATTTGAATTGCCTGCCGTCACACAAAGCCCCGCCTCCTGGTTTGGCTTCTTTGATAGACAGCACACTTTTCTAATGCCGGGACATGTGCTGTCTATCATAGGTAGGAGCCGATCCAGGAGATGGGACTGGTGAGGCTGCATAGATGGGCACTGGTGAGGCTGCATTGCTGGGCACTGGTGAGTCTACTTGCTGGGCACATCTTGAGGCTTAAAGATGGGCACTGGTGGGGCAGCATAGATGGGCATAGATGGGCACTGGTGAGGCTGCATTGATGGGCACTGGTAAGGCTACATAGATGGGCACTGGTGAGGCAACATAGTTGGCACTGGTGAGGCTGCATAGATGGGCATTGGTGAGGCTGCATAGATGGGCACTGGTGAGGCTGGATTCCTGGGCACTGGTGAGGCTGCATAGATGGGCACTGCTGAGCATTCTCTGCATTCTTTATGTAGTGCACTCCTGAGCCCTGCATTCTTTATGTAGCGCGCTCCTTAGCCCTGCATTCTTTATGTACTGCACTCCTTAGCCCTGCATTCTTTATGTAGCGCGCTCCTTAGCCCTGCATTCTTTATGTAGCACGCTCCTGAGCCCTGCATTCTTTATGTAGCGTGCTCCTTAGCCCTGCATTTTTTATGTAGAGCGCTCCTTAGCCCTGCATTCTTTATGTAGCGCGCTCCTTAGCCCTGCATACTTTATGTATTGCACACCATAGCCCTGCATTCTTTATGTAGCGCGCTCCTTAGCCCTGCATTCTTTATGTATTGCACACCATAGCCCTGCATTCTTTATGTAGCGTGCTCCTTAGCCCTGCATTCTTTATGCAGCACGCTCCTTAGCCCTGCATTATTTATGTATTGCACTCCTTAGTCCTGCATTTTTTTGTAGAGCGCTCCTTAGCCCTGCATTCTTTATATAGCCTGCTCCTTAGCCTTGCATTCTTTATGTAGCGTGCTTCTTAGCCCTGCATTCTTTATGTATTGCACTCCTTAGCCCTACATTCTTTATGTAACGTGCTGCTGAGCCCTGCATTCTTTATGTATTGCACTCCTTAGCCCTACATTCTTTATGTAACATGCTCCTGAGCCCTGCATTCTTTATGTAGCTTGCTCCTGAATAGGGATGAGCCGAACACCCCCCGGTTCGGTTCGCACCAGAACCCGCGAACGGACCGCAAGTTCGCACGAACGTTAGAACCCCATTGACGTCTATGGGACTCGAACGTTCGAAATCAAAAGTGCTCATTTTAAAGGCTAATTTGCATGGTATTGTCCTAAAAAGGGTTTGGGGACCCGGGTCCTACCCCAGGGGACATGTATCAATGCAAAAAAAACTTTTAAAAACGGCCGTTTTTTCGGGAGCAGTGATTTTAATGATGCTTAAAGTAAAAAAAAAAAAGTGAAATATTCCTTTAAATATCGTACCTGGGGGGTGTCTATAGTATGCCTGTAAAGTGACGCGTGTTTCCCATGTTTAGAACAGTCCCTGCACCAAATGTCATTTTTAAAGGAAAAAATCTCATTTAAAACTGCTTGCGGGTTTAATGTCATGTCGGGTCCTGGCAATATGGATGAAAATCAGTGAGACAAACGGCATGGGTACCCCCCAGTCCATTACCAGGCCCTTTGGGTCTTGTATGGATATTAAGGGGAACCCCGCACCCAAATTAAAATAAGGAAAGGTCCCTATATACTCTGAACAGCAGTATACAGGCGGTGCAAACAAGACAGGGACTGTAGGTTTGTTGTTAAGTAGAATCTGTTTGTAATTTTGAACATTTTTAATGTGTTTAGCTCCAGCCAAAAAATCTTTTCTAAGCTTTTTGGAAAACATAGGGAAGGGTTATCACCCCTGTGACATTTGTTTTGCGTCTTTCCTCCTCTTCAGAAGATTTCACCTCACTTTTTTGTCCCAATGAAAAATGTTTTTTGAAAATTTGGGTTTTTTTGTGGAACAAGGATTGGAAAGCATCAGTGGAAAGGAGAAATTGTTTTCCCATATTAACTCTTACATGAGAGAATTTCCCTTCCTATGGGTAGATTTCATCTCACTTCCTGTTGTCTCCTTCCGTTTGCAAGTAGGAGTCGTTTGTAAGTTAGATGTTTGAAAGTAGGGTCCTGCCCTATATACTCAGCAGAAATTTGGGCCTTAGGTGTTGCTGTGGCCAAAACACTGTAAGCCCTCACAGGGCCCTGCTGTGAAATATTAGATCAAGAATTGTAATTACATGCCCCTGTTGAACAGGAGCTGAAAAATTAGGCCTTAGGCACTGGTGCTGGTGCCACAACACTGCAACCCCTCACAGACACTCTAGTTGGAACGCAGGAACGAGCACTGCTGCAAAGTATTGCATCAAAAATTGTAATTACACGCCCCTGTTAGACAGGGGCAGAAAAATTGGGCCTTAGGCACTGGTGCTGGTGCCACAACACTGCAACCCCTCACAGACACTCTAGTTGGAACGCAGGAACGAGCACTGCTGCAAAGTATTGCATCAAAAATTGTAATTACACGCCCCTGTTAGACAGGGGCAGAAAAATTGGGCCTTAGGCACTGGTGCTGGTGCCACAACACTGCAACCCCTCACAGACACTCTAGTTGGAACGCAGGAACGAGCACTGCTGCAAAGTATTGCATCAAAAATTGTAATTACACGCCCCTGTTAGACAGGGGCAGAAAAATTGGGCCTTAGGCACTGGTGCTGGTGCCACAACACTGCAACCCCTCACAGACACTCTAGTTGGAACGCAGGAACGAGCACTGCTGCAAAGTATTGCATCAAAAATTGTAATTACACGCCCCTGTTAGACAGGGGCAGAAAAATTGGGCCTTAGGCACTGGTGCTGGTGCCACAACACTGCAACCCCTCACAGACACTCTAGTTGGAATGCAGGAACGAGCCGTGCTGCAAAGTATTACATCAAAAATTGTAATTACACGCCCCTGTTATACAGGGGCTGAAAAATTGTGCCTTAGGCACTGGTGGTGGCGCCCAGAACCAAAAATGTTCTTACAAGCTATCAGCGTGATGATTGAGGAGGAAGAGGATAATTACTCAGGGATAATCACTCAGCATCAGCATAGGCAGTCTTTGAAGGGATCTGAAAAAAATTATTCAGTTACATCAGCATCAGGTGCTTGGTAGCTGGTGGTGATCCAAGACTGATTCATTTTTATGAAGGTCAGCCGATCGACCGAGTCAGTGGACAGACGCACCCTGTGATCGGTTACCACGCCTCCAGCAGCACTGAATGTACGTTCCGAAAGAACGCTGGATGCAGGACAGGCCAGTAGCTCAATTGCATACTGTGCAAGCTCTGGCCAGTGATCCATCCTCAAGACCCAGTAACCCAGAGGATTTTCGGTGGGAAAGGTGTCCAAGTCTGATCTTGCCCCTAGGTATTCCTGCACCATGTAAAACAGACGCTGGCGATGGTTGCTGGAACCGATCATACCTTGGGGCTGCGGACCAAAAAATTGTCTGAACGCATCGGTCAGACGGCCACCTTCTCCACCGCTCCTTCTTTGACTGACCGAAGCCTCAGCAACACGTTGTCCAGAAACAGGAGTTTGTAACCTCCCAGTCTCTGGGAACGCGTTGCACAGACCTTTCTGCAAGGCCTCCCGAAGATGTTTCATCCTCTGCTCCCTCTGCGATGGCAAGATAAGGTCCGCAACCTTACCCTTGTAACGTGGATCAAGGAGGGTTGCCAGCCAGTATTGGTCCTTCTCCTTGATACCACGAATACGAGGATCCTTACGCAGGCTTTGCAGGATCAGGGAGGCCATGCAGCGTAGGTTTGCTGAGGCATTCGGTCCGGAGTCCTCTGGGTCACTAAGGACAACAACGTCCGCAGCCACCTCCTCCCAGCCACGTACAAGTCCATGTGTTCCTTGGGACTGATCCCTTAAAGACTGCTGATGCTGAGTGCCAGGCTCCACCTCCATACTGACACAATCTTCCTCCTCCTCCTCCTCCTCCTCCTCGTCCTCTTCCTGTGTGATCGGCGGGCACGCAGGAACACTGTCTGGATAAAGGGGGCCTTGAGAGCTAAGGAAGTCCTCCTCTTCCTGCCTCTGTTCTGCCTCAAGTGCCCTGTCCATTATTCCACGCAGCGTGTGCTCCAACAGGTGGACAAGGGGGACAGTGTCACTGATGCATGCACTGTCAGTGCTCACCATCCTCGTGGCCTCCTCGAATGGTGACAGGACAGTGCATGCATCCCTGATCATGGCCCACTGGCGTGGGGAAAAAAAACCAAGGTCCCCTGACCCTGTCCTGGTGCCATAGTCGCACAGGTACTCATTGATGGCCCTCTGCTGCGTGTGCAGCCGCTGCAGCATGGCCAACGTCGAGTTCCACCTGGTGGGCATGTCACAGATTAGGCGGTTCTTGGGCAGGTTAAACTCCTTTTGGAGGTCCGTCAGCCGAGCACTGGCATTATATGACCGGCGGAAATGCACACAGACTTTCCTGGCCTGCCTCAGGACATCCTGTAAGCCCGGGTACCTGCCCAAGAACCGCTGCACCACCAAGTTAAGGACGTGAGCCAAACAGGGCACATGGGTCAGTTGTCCCTGTCGGAGGGCAGAGAGGAGGTTGGTGCCATTGTCGCAAACCACCATTCCTGCCTTAAGTTGGCGTGGCGTCAACCACCTCTGAACCTGCCCCTGCAGAGCTGACAGAACCTCTGCCCCAGTGTGGCTCCTGTCCCCCAAGCACACCAGCTCAAGCACCGCATGGCATCTTTTGGCCTGCGTACTTGCGTAGCCCCTTGAACGCCTACGGAGCACCGCTGGTTCCGAGGAAGAGGCCATGGAGGAAGAAGAAGAGGAGGGGGTGGAGGAGAGAGGTGTGTCACAATCAGCATTTTGGAGGCGTGGTGGCGGAACAACCTCCAACACTACTGCACCTTGTCCTGCATCCTTCCCAGCTGCCAGCAGAGTCACCCAATGCGCCGTGAAACTTAAGTAACGTCCCTGTCCATGCCTGCTGGACCATGAGTCAGCGGTAATATGCACCTTACCGCTGACCGCCCTGTCCAGCGAGGCATGGACATTGCCTTCCACATGCCGGTAGAGAGCCGGAATCGCCTTCCGTGAGAAAAAGTGGCGTTTGGGTACCTGCCACTGAGGAACCGCACATTCCACAAACTCACGGAAGGGGGCAGAGTCTACCAACTGAAAAGGCAGCAGTTGAAGTGCTAGCAATTTTGCCAAGCTAGCATTCAACCGCTGGGCATGTGGATGGCTGGGAGCAAACTTCTTTCGGCGGTGCAGCAGCTGGGGCAGGGAAATTTGCCTGGTACAATCTGACGTCGGTGTACCAAAAGCAGATTGCCCACAAGTACTTGGCTGTGACACACCTAATTCTACACCTTCATTCCTCTCACTGCAGGTCTCAGAGAGGACTGAAGGTCTAGTGGGGTTGGAAATCTCAGCTGATGAGGAGCAAGGAGAGATCCTCTTTGTTCTTTGGTGTGGGTCTTTCAGATACGCTTGCCAACGAACTGCATGGCAGGTCAACATATGTCTGGTCAAGCATGTGGTACCCAAGCGGGAGATGTTTTGGCCACGCGAGATACGCTTGAGACATATGTTGCAAATAGCAGCAGTGCGATCTGATGCACTCGTCTCAAAAAAGGCCCACACCAAAGAACTTTTTGAATAACGCGCAGAGACTGCAGCGCCCTGCACATGTGGAGCTTTGGGGTGTGATGCAGTCAATGTGCTGCCCTTAGGCTGGCCCCTGGAGGGCATCCTGCCTCGTTGGTGATGTGCCGCCTCCTCCTCCTCCTCCTCCTCCTCTCTCCTATCAGGCACCCACGTTGAGTCAGTGACCTCATCATCCCCTCCCTCCTCATCACTGGAGCAAACCTGGCAGTATGCTGCAGCAGGGGGAGCATGACTGCCAGATTGCTGTCCTTCTTGGGCACCCCCTCTGTCCGTGCTCATGTTACTGCCTTCATCGAGCTCAGTATCATCATCAGAGCCTTCCAAACGCTGGGCATCCTCCTGGAGCATGTACCCAACACTGTGGTCAAACAGTTCGAGGGAATCCTCATGAGGACATGGTGGAGCTAGGGAAGGAGTCACTGATGACATTGAGCTGAGGGAAGAGGCCGCTGCTTTGCCAGACAAAGCACCCTGGGCATGGGTGAGAGAGGATGAGGAGGATGAGGACGGCTTGGTCATCCACTCGACCAAGTCTTCCGCATGTTGCGGCTCAACACGGCCAGCTGCCGAAAAAAAGGCCAAGCGTGTCCCATGGCCACGTGCTGATGAGGATGCACCGTCTCCACGACCAGCACTAGACACAGAGCCTGCTTGCCCTCTCTTATTGGCTTGTGACTGTCTGCCTCTCCTTCTTGGCCTTCCAGACATACTAATGGCCTGTAGCTGCACTAAGCTGGGATAGAACACCTGTAATTTTCTTCAGGTAGCTTTATATACTGTAACCAGACAAGCCTGCCTGTCAGTAGGAAGATAACAGGAACGGATCTAGCTGAACACTGTGAGCAGGACACACTGTACTAAATGTAAATAGTCTAGCTGCCTGACCGTGGTACTAATAGGATCAAAAAGAACACCTGTAATTTTCTTCAGGTAGCTTTATATACTGTAACCAGACAAGCCTGCCTGTCAGTAGGAAGATAACAGGAACGGATCTAGCTGAACACTGTGAGCAGGACGTACTGCACTAAATGTATATAGCAGGAACGGATCTAGCTGAACACTGTGAGCAGGACGCACTGCACTGAATGTAAATAGCAGGAACGGATCTAGCTGAACACTGTGAGCAGGACGCACTGCACTGAATGTAAATAGCAGGAACGGATCTAGCTGAACACTGTGAGCAGGACGCACTGCACTGAATGTAAATAGCAGGAACGGATCTAGCTGAACACTGTGAGCAGGACGCACTGCACTGAATGTAAATAGCAGGAACGGATCTAGCTGAACACTGTGAGCAGGACGCACTGCACTAAATGTAAATACCAGGAACGGATCTAGCTGAACACTGTGAGCAGGACGCACTGCACTGAATGTAAATAGCAGGAACGGATCTAGCTGAACACTGTGAGCAGGACGCACTGCACTGAATGTAAATAGCAGGAACGGATCTAGCTGAACACTGTGAGCAGGACGCACTGCACTGAATGTAAATAGCAGGAACGGATCTAGCTGAACACTGTGAGCAGGACGCACTGCACTAAATGTAAATACCAGGAACGGATCTAGCTGAACACTGTGAGCAGGACGCACTGCACTGAATGTAAATAGCAGGAACGGATCTAGCTGAACACTGTGAGCAGGACGCACTGCACTGAATGTAAATAGCAGGAACGGATCTAGCTGAACACTGTGAGCAGGACGCACTGCACTGAATGTAAATAGCAGGAACGGATCTAGCTGAACACTGTGAGCAGGACGCACTGCACTAAATGTAAATACCAGGAGCGGATCTAGCTGAACACTGTGAGCAGGACGCACTGCACTGAATGTAAATAGCAGGAACGGATCTAGCTGAACACTGTGAGCAGGACGCACTGCACTGAATGTAAATAGCAGGAACGGATCTAGCTGAACACTGTGAGCAGGACGCACTGCACTGAATGTAAATAGCAGGAACGGATCTAGCTGAACACTGTGAGCAGGACGCACTGCACTGAATGTAAATAGCAGGAACGGATCTAGCTGAACACTGTGAGCAGGACACACTGCACTAAATAGTCTAGATAGAAGATAACAGGAACGGATCTAGCTAAACTGAATACAGTGTATATATATATATGCAACACCTGGGATGCATATATATACACAATACACTGTAAGTGCAGCTAACTGACTGACTGTTCTGCCTAATCTATCTAACTCAAATCAAATGACACTGTCTCTCTCTCTCTCTCTATCTATCTCTCAGCACACCGGAACACACACTACACAGGGCCGCCGTGCAGGCGGCCTTATATAGTGTGGGGCGTGTACTAAATCCCCTGAGCCATAATTGGCCAAAGCCACCCTGGCTTTGGCCAATTACAGCTCTCTCTACTGACGGCGCTGTGATTGGCCAAGCATGCGGGTCATAGTGCATGCTTGGCCAATCATCAGCCAGCAATGCACTGCGATGCCGCAGTGAATTATGGGCCGTGACGCGCCACACGAATTTGGCGCGAACGGCCCATATCGTTCGCAATTCGACGGACGGTCGAACAGCCGATGTTCGAGTCGAACATGGGTTCGACTCGAACACGAAGCTCATCCCTACTCCTGAACACTGAATTCTTTATGTAGTGCACTCCTTAGCCCTGCATTCTTTATTTAACACACTACTGAACTCTGCACTCTGTTTTTTCTCTATCTTAGCTTCATAACATTTGTTAGTCATAGCTCAAAAAATTCTAAGAGGTGCTGTATCTTTTTTTTTTATCTCATGGACAAAATGTGAGAAATAACGTATATATTAAACAATCGTTCCATAAACACATATCACATACACTGCATATATCATTTGAGGAAAATATGCTTAAAGAATAGTTTACCATTTGCCAATAAAAAAAAAAATATGTCCCCGGATTTCATTATAAAAACATCTGGTCACCTTACTTTATGACTACAGTGTCCCCATCTTCTGATGGCTCCTTCCAGCAGGATAATGCACCATGTCACAAAGCTCCAATCATCTCACCACTGGACAATGAGGTCCCTGTCCTCCAATGGCCTCCACACTCACCACATCTCAATCCGATAGAGCACCGTTGAGATGTGGTGGAACTGGAGCTTGGCATCATGGACGTGCAGCCTACAGATCTGCAGCAACTGGGTGATGCTATCATGTCACTATGGAGCAAAATCTCTGAGGAACGTTTCCAACACCTTGTTGAATCTACGCCACGAAGAATGAAGGCCAAAGGGGGTCCAACCTGGTACTAGTAAGGTCTAATGTAGAAAAAGACTCACCCAAGCTCTACTGCATGCTTATAGGATGATGAGCTGAATAACGGTGCTCAGGCCATTGTGCCCCATACATCAAAATTGCAAAAAGAATTCCGGCAACTCGATTGCTTCTTCTTAAATCTTTATTGAGCACAGACAGCAGTGCGAGATGAAAACGCTAACATGTTTCGGCAAAAAGCCTTCCTCATAGCATGCTATGAGGAAGGCTTTTGCCGAAACATGTTAGCGTTTTCATCTCGCACTGCTGTCTTTGCTCAATATGTATGGGATGTATGGAGCAAAACCTCTGAGGAACATTTCCAACACCTTGTTGAATCTACGCCACGAAGAATGAAGGCCAAAGGAGGTCCAACCTGGTACTAGTAAGGTCTAAAAAAGACTCACCCAAGCTCTACTGCATGTTTATAGGATGATGAGCTGAATAACGGTGATCAGGCCATTGTGTCCCATACATCAAAATTGGAAAAAGAATTCCGGCAACTCGATTGCTTCTTCTTAAATCTTTATTGAGCACAGACAGCAGTGCGGCATCAAAACGCTAACATTTTTCGGCAAAAAGCATGCTATGAGGAAGGCTTTTTGCCAAAACGTGTTAGCGTTTTGATGTCGCACTGCTGTCTGTGCTCAATATGTATGGGATGTATGGAGCAAAACCTCTGAGGAACGTTTCCAACACCTTGTTGAATCTACGCCAAGAAGAATGAAGGCCAAAGGGGGTGTCCAACCTGGTACTGGTAAGGTCTAATGTAGAAAAGACTCACCCAAGCGCTACCGCATGTTTATAGGATGATGAGCTGAATAACGGTGCTTGGGCCATTGTGTCCGATACATCAAAATTGCAAAAAGGATGCCGGCAACTCGATTGCTTCTTCTTAAATCTTTATTGAGCACAGACAGCAGTGCGACATCAAAAATGCTAACATGTTTCGGCTTTTGCCGAAACATGTTAGCGTTTTGATGTCGCACTGCTGTCTGTGCTCAATATGTATGGGATGTATGGAGCAAAACCTCTGAGGAACGTTTCCAACACCTTGTTGAATCTACGCCAAGAAGAATGAAGGCCAAAGGGGGTGTCCAACCTGGTACTGGTAAGGTCTAATGTAGAAAAAGACTCACCCAAGCTCTACCGCATGTTTATAGGATGATGAGCTGAATAACAGTGCTCAGGGCGGCCATTGTGTCCCATACATCAAAATTGCAAAAAGAATTCCGGCAACTCGATTGCTTCTTCTTAATTCTTTATTGAGCACAGACAGCAGTGCGACATGAAAACGCTAACATGTTTCGGCAAAAGCCTTCCTCATGAGGAAGGCTTTTGCCGAAACATGTTAGTGTTTTCATGTTGCACTGCTGTCTGTGCTCAATAAAGAATTAAGAAGAAGCAATCGAGTTGCCGTCATTACTAGCAAGGTCTACCTAATAAAGTGGCCGGTGAGTGTAGATATCATTGCCTGGAGGTCAGCTTTACCATAAAATCTGGAAGTCCAAAATGAGCAACGTGGCATTAGAAGCAACACAAGCCAATCAATTCATCGTGACCTGTAGATACTCTGAATGGGGAGGACATAATCTAATTAATTAGGCAATGTTTTCGTTTCTGTATTAATCTTACATTGCTCACATCCACTGTTTGTTTCTGGTGATGGGAATATTGATGGGTCCACGGTGGAAATATTCCGATTATTTTTCCAGACATTGATTTATTTTTCGGTAATCTGGATATGGATTCGTTTTAAATTTAATTTTTTTTTTTTTAAGAAAAACAAGTCACAGAATCATTTGAGATGATTCTTCCAGACATGGATGGAGATCAGAAGGATTTTCCGGTATATACTTATCCTTCAAATCATACTTCACCTCTACTTGGTGCACATCGACGTCGGTCCTAATGATATCTCCAAACTCCAATAAATTATTCTTTCATCCTAATTACAGTATTTAGCCGACAATATAAGAATCCGCCGAGGAATATTTTATCCTTTAAAAGAGATGATTAGAGTATCTAGGATACATCCCTGGCATGGTTCCTCCGTTCCCAGATTCTGCTCAGCTAACATTATTCATGGATTACATGAACGTAAAAATATTGATATCAGTATTTGTGTGCACTAGGTTTGAATGTGCGTCTAAACCCACAGCTCCTTTAAAGAGCGATTAGGGGTCTGATTTAAAAAAATCCAAATAGCCTTCTATCCAGTGATTCTGCGTGTACATTAATCGGCCAAAAACAAAGGTTCTTCAGGCTATTTTCTCTCACTTATTTTGGTCAAAAGTTAAGTACCGCATTATGGCCACCAGATGGAGCTGAGGAACATAGGAAATACATAGGTCTTTGTACCAAGAGATACAATGTAACAATTCTAGAGAACGCTGGAGGGAATTAGCAAATAACCTATATAAAACAACCAATGGGTACTAATTCTGGTCACACAGCATGGTCCTGTCCTGATTGGTCCTGTCCTAATTTTTTTCATAGGTGTATCTTAAATGATAGAGACGGAATATCAACCAAAAATCCAGAAAAAAACACATAAAACAAATGTTATAAATTGAGTTGCAGCTCAGTAAGTAAAATAAGTATTTGATCCCCAAGCAAAACATGACTTAGTACTCGGTGGAGAAACCCTTGTTGGCAAGCACAGAAGTCAGACGTTTCTTGTAGTTGGTGACCAGTTTTGCACACATCTCAGGAAGGATTTTGGTCCTCTCTTCTTTACAGATCTTCTCTAAATCCTTATGCCGCGTACACACGAGCGGACTTTACGGCGGACTTTGCCCGGCGGACTGGATTTCGTCGGACAATTCGATGTGTGTGGGCTCCAGCGGACTTTGTTTTCTCAAAAGTTGGACGGACTTAGATTTGAAACTTGTTTAAAATTTATCCGTTGAAATCGAGTCCGGTCGAAAAGTCCGCCGTCTGTATGCTAGTTCGACGGACAAAAAGTCACGCTAGGGCAGCTATTGGCTACTGGCTATGAACTTCCTTGTTTTAGTCCGGTCGTACGTCATCACGTACGAATTCGACGGACTTTGGTGGATTGTGTGTAGGCAAGTCCGTTCATTCAGAAAGTCCGTCGGAAAGTACGTCGAAAAGTCCGCCGGGCAAAGTCCGCCGTAAAGTCCGCTCGTGTGTACGCGGCAATAAGGTTTCTTGGCTGTCGCTTGGAAACTCGAAGTTTCAGCTCCCTCCATAAATTTTCTATAGGATTAAGATCTGGAGACTGACTAGGCCACTCCATGGCCTTAATGTGCTTCTTCTTGAGCCACTCCTTTGTTGCCTTGGCGGTAGGTTTTGGGTCATTGTCATGCTGGAAGACCCATCCACAACCCATCTTCAGTGTTCTGGCTGAGGGAAGAAGGTTCTCATCCAAGATTTTACAATACATGGCCCCGTCCTTTGGCCCCTCGATGCGGCAAAGTCAGCCTGTACCTTTAGCAGAGAAACAGCCCCAAAGCATCATGTTTCCACCTCCGTGCTTGACTGTAGGGATGGTGTTCTTAGGGTCATAGTCAGCATTTTTCTTCCTCCAAACACGGCGAGTCGCGTTAATGCCAAAGAGCTCAATCTTGGTCTCATCTGACCACAACACTTTCTCCCAATCCTTCTCTGAATCATTTAGATGTTCATTGGCATGACTTTACATGGGCCTTCTTGAGGAGGGGGACTGTTTGGAGGAAGGAAAATGCAGAAAAATTATGGGGATCTCTCTGATGGAAATAAAGGGACAGAAAGTGATGATGGAGGATCCCTCTGATGGGAGCACAAGGACAGGAAGTGATGATGGGGATCACTCTGATGGGAACACGAGGACAGGAAGTGATGATGGGGATCGCTCTGATGGGAACACGAGGACAGGAAGTGATGATGGGGATCGCTCTGATGGGAACACAGGTACAGGAAGTGATGATGGGGATCACTCTGATGGGAACACAAGGACAGGAAGTGATGATGGGGATCGCTCTGATGGGAACATGAGGACAGGAAGTGATGATGGGGATTGCTCTGATGGGAACACGGGGACAAGAAGTGATGATGGGGATCGCTCTGATGGGAACACAGGTACAAGAAGTAGTGATGGGGGATCACTCTGATGGGAACACGGGGACAGGAACTGAAGATGGGGATCACTGATGGGAACATGAGGACAGGAAGTGATGATGGGGATCCTTCTGATGGGAACACGGGGACAGGAACTGAAGATGGGATCGCTCTGATGGGGACACAGAGACAGGAAGTGAAGATGGGGATCGCTCTGATAGGAACACATTTACAGGTAGTGGTGATGGGGGATCGCACTGATGGGAACAAGGGGACAGGTAGTGATGATGGGGATCACTCTGATTGGAACAAGGGGACAGGAAGTAATGGTGGGGATCGCTCTGATGGGAACACGGAGACAGGAAGTTAATATGGGGATCGCTGTGATGGGGACACAGGGACAGGAAGTATAGATGGGGATTGCTCTGATGGAAGCACAGGGACAGGAAGTGAAGATCGGGATCGCTCTGATGGAAATACAGGGACAGGAAGTAAAACATTTTAAAGTGAAAGCACACAAATAACATACAGGAAAAAAAAAACATGGAACACTAAGGGGTTTATTTATAAAAATAATTGTTGGATAAATGTGGCAAGCATTCAAACATCTTTGAGACAAATTCTGATCATATTTTCATTAATAGAGTCATTTTCTATGATCATCAGCTCCATCTAGTGGCCATGATGCAATATTTATTCTGATTGAGAATCACTGTACTAAAATAATAATAAAAAATAATAAAATAAAATTTGGTCAGAATTTGTTTTAATGATGGGTAAATGTTTGTCACATTCGTTCATTGATAGAGAAACCTTTTAAATCTGGGACTTGCTTCACCAACCCCCCCCCCCCACACACACACACACACACACACCCCATACTCAGTTTTATTAGTTGAATAATGCTGGGTGTCATTCAACCTGGAAGACCAAGGATATCTTGTGGTGAAGAGGAATTATTGTGGGGACAGCCCCGAATAGGGGATCTTTAACATGACATGATGACCTCAGGTGATGGGTCCAGGTCCATATGCCCGGCAGCTACAGTATGTACTCAATCTTATGGGTTGTATTTGTGATGTGAAGAATGCTGGAAGACTAAGGACATCTTGTAGTGAAGAGGAATTACTGTGGGGACAGCCCCTAACAGGAACTGCTAGTGGACCTTTACCATGACATGATGACCTCAGGTGATGGATCCACGTCCATAATGTTCTGCAGCTACAGTATGTACTGAATCTTATTTGTTTAATAATGCTGGCTGTCATTCAACCTGGATGACTAAGGACATCTTGTTGTGGTGAAGAGGAAGTACTGTGGGGACAGCCCTGAATAGAAGCTACTAGGGGACCTTTAATATGACATGATGACCTCAGATGATGGGTCCAGGTTCATAATTCCCTGCAGCCACAGTATGTACTCAGTCTTATGGGTTGTAGTCGTGGGTTGAAGAATACTGGAAGACCAAGGACATCTTTTAGTGAAGAGCAATTAATGTGGGGACATCCCCGAATGAAGGCTGCTAGTGGACCTTTACCATGACATGATGACCTCAGGTGATGGATCCACGTCCATAATGCTCTTCAGCAACAGTATATAATGAATCTTATGGTTGAATAATGCTGGGTGTCATTCAACCTGGAAGACTAAGGACATCTTTTAGTGAAGAGCAATTAACGTGGGGACATCCCCGAATGAAGGCTGCTAGTGGACCTTTACCATGACATGATCACCTCAGGTGATGGATCCACGTCCATAATGCTCAGTATATATTGAATCTTATGGTTGAATAATGCTGGGTGTCATTCAACCTGGAAGACTAAGGACATCTTGTTGTTGTGAACAGGAATTATTGTGGGGGAAATCAGTCAATAGGAGCTCCTAGGGGACGTTTAACATGACATGATGAGCTAAGGCGATGGGTCCAGGTTCATAATGCCCTACAGCCATAGTATGTACTCAATCTTATGGGTTGTACTTATGATGTGAAGAATGCTGGAAGACTAAGGACATCTTGTAGTGAAGGGGAATTACTGTGGGGACAGCCCTAAATAAAAGCTGCTAGGAAACCTTTACCGTGACATGATGACCTCAGGTAATGGGTCCAGGTCCATAATGCCCTGCAGCCAAAGTATGTACTCATTCTTATGGGATTGTACTTGTGGGTTGAAGAATGCTCGAAGACTAAAGACATCTTGTGGTGGAGATAGCCCCAAATTGGAGTTGCTAGGGGACCCTTAACAAAATAGCCCAGAGTTGGTCTTTGATAGAACTTTGTGCTCCTCATTCACAATCCACTTGCCAATTGTCCTACTACACTCACAGGCAACAATTGAGAACATGGGAAAAGAGAACACATTTCTGTTTATGCTTCAACCATTACCAAGTGTTTATGTCTTTCTTTTATGAACCGTAACAGAATGTCGGTTAAACTGACCTAAGAAAACAACACGGTCACCACGTTTCCCACATGTCAACAGGGATCTCCAGTCCCGGGACGGTAACCTGATCATATGTTTCAAGTAAATCACCTCTACGGAAGCCTCTGTCAGCAAAGAAGAGATTTATTCCAAAGCATTTATTTCAAACAGTTCTTGGGAAGAGGATGTTTGTATAGCTTTGCAAAGCCACAAAACACATTACGAGCATGGTAGCCATTAATAAGCAATCAATAGTTCACAAGGATAGGCTTATTGTACAATTGAAAGTGTGTGGGTTGGATGTGCTGGATCTAGAGTTGGCCTAGTTCCTCACTGTGAAAGACATGTCCATGGTGCAGATCAGGGATCCTCAAACTACAGCCCTCCAGTTGTTGCGGAACTACATATCCCATGAGGCATTGTAAAACTCGGACATTCACAGACATGACTAGGCAGGGTGGGAATCGTAGTTCCTGAACAGCTGGAGGGCCATAGTTTGAAGACCCATGGTGTAGATTGTAATAACTCTTCTTCTGCATTTTTTTAACATAAAGGGGACTATACAGGAAGGTATAGGGATCAGCTTAGAAGGTAATAGTACTATTGCATAGTTACATATTTAGTCAGGTTGAAAAAAGACACAAATCCATCTAGTTCAAACAGCCAACAACAGAACTCAACTCTATGAGGACACGTGAGTGTTTAACATGTGATCCAGGTGTTTCATCTACCTTTATTTTGCCTGGGCCACATCAGTTTTGATATTTTTTGTTTGTCAAGCCAGATAGTTACACATTTAGTCAGGTTGAAAAAAGACACAAATCCATCTAGTTCAACCAGCCAACAACAGAACTCAACTCTAAGGGGACACTTGGGTGTCTGCCATGTGATCCAGGTGTTTCATCTACCTTTATTTTGTCTGGGCTATATCAGTTTTGATATTTTTTGTTTGTCAAGCATCTGTAGCCCGAACACCGTCTGTCACCTGCCTACCAAACATCTCGTACCACATTAGCGTAGATTGCATAGTTTTAACTGGTGACTTAGTTCCTCTCGGTGAAGAGTCTATACTGTAGATTGCAATGAAAAATCTCTATAGCACAAAGGGGCCTCAAGGGTGAATACAGGAAGATATATGGATCAGCTCAGGAGGTATAACGCCGATACATACTTACATCGTTATTGAGGTTGAAAAAAGTCCATCTAGTTCAACCAGCCAACAACAGAGCTCAACTCTTTCAGGACATGTGGGTGTATGCCATTTGGTCCAGATGCTTCATTCAGCTTTATTTTGTCTGGGCCATATATATTTTGAGCCATTGTGGTTTTGTTGGGGCTATGTCAATGTCATTGTAGCCCAAACACTGTCTGCCACCTGCCAAGCAAACGTGTCCTACTCCATCAGCGTAGCTTGCATAGTTGTCATTGTTAGCTTAGCTCCTAACTGTAAAGACAAGTCCATACTGTAGATTGCAATGACTCTGCTTACAAAGCTCTATAACACAAAGGGGCCTCAAGGGTGAATATAGGAAGGTATGGGGATCAGCTCAGGAGGTGTAGCACCTTTTCATAGCTAGTCAGGTTGAAAAAAGGCACAAGACCATCTAGTTCACCCAAGCAATAACAGCTCAACTTTTTGAGGACACATGGGTGCACGCCATCTGATCTATTTGCTTCATTCACCTTTATTTTGTCTGGACCATATCAGTTTTGAGCCATTGTGGTTCTTTTGGGCTATGCAAATGTCACTGTAGCCCAGACACTGTCCGACACCTGCCTAGCAAACATGTCATTAGTGTAGCTTGCATAGCTGTCATTGTTGGCCCAGTTCCTCACTGTGAGGATAAGCCCATACTGTAGTGCAATAGCTCTTTTAGGGCAACTCTCTAACACAAAGGGGCTTATATACGAAGGTAAAGGGATTTTCATGGTTATGCAATAGAGTTTGTCTGTCAGCTTACCTCTCACCATGTGTTCATCTCTAGAGACCAGCCACTCTCACCTGACTGCTTTTATGGTCTCTCCTCTAAGCATGGCTCCACCCCAGCTCCTATCAGAGAACTCTATATTAACCTGTGCACTGCAGGCCAGCCCTGCTGATCAACATTGTGTGTTTGGCTTCCTGTTTCCTGCTTGCCGTGTGCTCCACGTTTGTCTCTGTTACCGACCTTGGCGTGTTCTCGACTATTCCTCTCTGCTCGTGACCCTGACCTTTTGGCGTGTCCCCGACTATCCCTGTTTGCCTGTGACCCTGAACCTTTGGCGTGTACTCTGTTGTCCTTGTCTGCTAGTTACCTTGGCTTATTCCCTTACTATCCCTATCCTCCTGTTGCCTACTGTGGGCGCGTGAGCTAGGGGGCCCTGGGGGTCGTGACCTGGAGCCAGTTGCAGCCCAGTCCATCCTCACCACTAAAGGCTCTGGTGAACACCTGCTGGCTCTTAGACTCCGTGCCCCAGGGAATCTTACGCTCTAACCCTGGTGGGATCCGTGTTGGTGTTCCAGCAGCCCTGCCTCCCTTTACCTTTTTACCTTTACCTTTATTGTTGGCCTAGTTCAAGGGTCTTCAAACTATGGCCCTCCGGTTGTTCAAGAACTACAATTTCCATCATGCCTAGCCATGTCTGTGAATGCCTCATGGGATGTGTAGTTCCGCAACAGCTGGAGGGCCGTAGTTTGAGGATCCCTGGCCTAGTTCCTCACTGTGAGGATAAGCCCATACTGTAGATTGAAATGAATCTTCTTAGACAACTCTCTAACACAAAGGGGCCTATACAGAAAGATTGAAAAAAAGACACAAGTCTATCTAGTTCAACCAGCCAACAACAGAGCTCAACTCTTTGAGGACACATAGGTGTATGAAATCTGATCCAGGTGCTTCATTAGCCTTTATTTTGTCTGGACCATAACAACTTTGAGCCATTGTGGTTCTTTTGGGGTTTTGTCAATGTCACTGTAACACAGACACTGTCTACCACTTGTCCTACCCCATTAGCGTAGCTTGCACAGCTATCACTGTTGGTTTGGTTCTTCTTTACTGTGGATTGCAATGGCTCTTAGGCAATTTTCAACATAAAGGGGCCTACACAGGAAGGTATAGGGATCAGCTTAGGAGGTATAGTCCTGCTACATAGTTACTTAGCTCGCCAGGTTGAAAAATGACACAAGTCCATCTATATCATCCAAGCAATAACAGAGCTCTAATCTTGGAAGACACATGGGTGTATGCCATCTGGTTCATGTGCTTCACCTTTATTTTATCTAGGCCATATTACTTTTGAGCCATTGTGGTTATTTTGGGGCTATGCCAATATCACTGTAGCCCAGACACTGTCTGCCGCATGGGAACTCGATTTTTCAAGGCAATAGAGCCCCCCAGCTTCCACTGAGCTGGGACCTCAGTGATTACAGACATTAGGCCTACCACTGAGCTGGGACCTCTAAGATTCCAGACAATAGCCCCCTCCCCCCCCAGCTCCCACTGAGCTAGGACCTCGACGATTCCAGTCAATAGGGCTTTCCAGCTCTCACTGAGCTGGGACCTCGATGACCCCAGACAATAGCCCCACCCAGCTCCCACTGAGCTTGGACCTCAATGCATCCAAACAATAGGCCCCCCCAGCTCCCACTAAGCTGGGACCTCAATGACTCGTTACATTAGGCCTACCAGTGAGCTGGGACCTAGATGATTCCAGAAAATAGTCCCCCCCCCCAGCTCCCACTGAGCTGGGACCTTGATGATTCCAGACAATAGGCTACCCCAGCTCCCACTAAGCTGGGACCTCGATTATTCCAGACAATAGGGCCTTCTAGCTCTCAATGAGCTGGGACCTCGATGACTCCAGATATTAGGCCCCCCGGCTCCCACTGAGCTGGGACCTCATTGATTCCAGACATTAGGCCTACCACTGAGCTGGGACCTCGATGACTCCAGACATTAGGCCCCCAGGCTCCCATAGAGCTGAGACATCAATGATTACAGGCATTAGGCCCCCCCAGCTCCCACTGAGCTGGGACCTCATTGATTCCAGACATTAGGCCTACCACTGAGCTGGGACCTTGATGATTCCAGACAATAGTCCCCCTCCAGCTCCCACTGAGCTGGGACCTTGATGATTCCAGACGATAGGGCCTCCCAGCTCCCACTGGGCACCCCCAGCTCCCACTGAGCTGGAACCTCAATGATTCCAGACATTAGGCCTACCACTGAGCTGAGACCTCGATGATTCCAGACAATAGTCCCCCCCCAGCTCCCACTGAGCTGGGACCTTGATGATTCCAGACGATAGGGCCTCCCAGCTCCCACTGGGCTGGGTCCTCAATGGTTCTAAGCACTATGGCCCCCCAGCTCCTACTAAGATGGAACCTCATTATTCCAGACAATAGCCCCCAGTTCCCACTGAGCTGTGATCTCAATGATTCCAGGCAATAACCCCCCCAGCTCCCACTAAGCTGGGACCTCAATGGTTCCAGACAATGGGCACCCCCAGCTTCCACTAAGTTGGAACCTCAATGATTCCAGACAATAGCCCCTCCTCAACTCCCACTGAGTTGGGACCTCAATGATTCCAGACATTAGACCCCCCCCCCCTCCCAGCTCCCACTGAGCTGGTTGCTCAATTGCTCAAGACAATAGTCCCCTCCCAGCTCCCACTGAGCTGGGACCTCAATAAACTGCTGGATGCTTCAGCTATCCTGTCCAGAAGGGCAGCAGCCCTTCAGGCTGGCGTCTTCTCCTCCTAGACAAGAACCCTGCTGCTCCAGGCCTCAAACTATTTATGCTCTTCTCATCCACCCATTGGACACTCCCCTCCCCCCGGGATTGGCTGAGACCGCATAAATATTCAGACCCAGGGTCTGCCTCTTCATTCTAGAATCCACTAGAAGGCAGGGAAAAGTAGTTGAGCCTGCAACCTGTGAGACCCAGAACAACCAAAAATAATCACACACCGCTCCAATGTTTACAGAGGAGCCAAAAAAAAGCTAAATTTACCTGAACCTTTCTAGCCACCTAAGGAGGGTGCTACATCATCACTAAGAAAAAGGTGTAGAATTAGGACACGTGTACGCCGGACCCAGAATCACTATAATTTCTATCCATTATAATTTTTACCAATCTGTGAAGAATAAAAAAAAAAAATATATATATATAAAAATAATTAGAAAAAAATATATAAAGAATTTAATAATAATAATTTATATTAGTCTGTGAAGAATTTAAAAATGAAAAAAGAATAAAGAATTTTAAAAAAATATGAAGAATTTAAAAAAAATATAAAGAATTAAAAAAAAATAATAATAATTTAAACCAGTCTGTGAAGAATTAAAAAAAATGAAAAAAAAATATATAAAGAATTAAAAAAATATATATAAAGAATTAGAAAAATATATATATAAAGAAATAAACAAATAATAATAATAGTTTATACTAGTCTGTGAAGAATTAAAAAAATATATAAAAAATTAAAAAAGAATAAAGAATTAAAAAAAATATAAAGAATTAAAAAAAATCTATTATATTAGTCTGTGAAGAATAAAAAAAAATGAAAAAAATATATAAAGAATCAAAAAAAATATAAATAATTTAAAAAATCATTTATATTAGGCTTTGAAGAATAAAAAAAATGAAAAAATATATATAAAGAATTAAAAAAAATATATATAAAGAATTAAAAAAAAACATTTATACTAGTCTGTGAAGAATTTAAAAAAATGAAAAAAATATATATATAAAGAATATAAAGAATTAGAAAAATATATATAAAGAATTAAAAAAAATAACAATAATTTATACTAGTCTGTGAAGAATTTAAAAAAATATATAAAAAAATTCAAAAAGACTAAAGAATTTTAAAAAAATATAAAGAATTAAAAAAAATATAAAGAATTTAAAAAAAAATAATTTATACTAGTCTGTGAAGAATTAAAAAAAAAGAAAAAAAATATATATAAGAATTTAAAAAAAATATAAAGAATTAGAAAAAATCATTTATACTAGTCTGTGAAGAATTAAAAAAATTGAAAAAAATATATGAAGAATTGAAAAATATATATAAAGAATTAAAAAAAATAACAATAATTTATACTAGCCTGTGAAGAATTAAAAAAATATAAAAAATTAAAAAAGAATAAAGAATTTAAAAAATATATAAAGAATTAAAAAAAAATAAAGAATTAAAAAAATCATTTATACTAGTCTGTAAAGGATAATATATAAAGAATATAAAGAATTAGAAATATATATATAAAGAATTAAAAAAAAATAACAATAATTTATACTAGCCTGTGAAGAATTAAAAAAAATATAAAAAATGTAAAAAGAATAAAGAATGTAAAAAATATATAAAGAATTAAAAAAAAATAAAGAATTAAAAAAAATAATTTATACTAGTCTGTAAAGAATTAAAAAAAAATGAAAAAAAAAATATATAAAGAACTAAAAAAATATAAAGAATTAAAAAAAATAATTTATATTAGTCTGTGAAGAATTTAAAAAAAATGAAAAAAAAATATAAAGAATTAAAAAAATATATAAAGAATTTAAAAAAATCATTTATACTAGTCTGTGAAGAATTTAAAAAAAAAACTAAAAAAAATATATATATAAAGAATTAAAATATATATATAAAGAATTTTAAAAAAATCATTTATACCAGTCTGTTTTTTTTTTTTTTTTTTAATCAGTGCTCTTGGCATCCGCCTTTTAATCATCTGCGTCTTGCTGCATCTTCGGCGCTCTCGTGCTCGGTAAACTTTTGCGGTTTGTAGAATTTATTTCTCTATTAACAGCTTGTCCTCGCCATTTTTTAAAAACCTCGCGCAGCACATTCATGTGTTCCAGCAATAAAGCGCAATTTACATCTCGGTAATCCGGCAGTAAAACAACGAGATTCAAAGCACAAATACGGAATATGCCATGATCATATCATTTGCATAATCAGCAACATCTGTTGTAAACAGAGATTATCATCAAATCCCTCCTCCTGGGATTTTTTTTTTTTTTTTTCTCGCTACCTTGCATGATATTATAAAGTTCTGAAGCATGAAATGAAAACCATGTAAAACTTTCCTCACCGAACGTTGTCAATAAAACAAATTTACTTAAAGCCAAAAGCAAACATTTATTATATCGCAGCTTACGAATTCTTAGCTGTGGTGGCTGCATTACTTTTCTTTTTTTTAGGCTTCTTTTCTTCTATTTTCATCTGGTGATCCAGCCAGCAAGTCTGTTGTTGTTGTTTTTTTTTTTTTTTTCAAAAGCTCAAGCTCTCAAGCAGAATGTATCAGTTTACAGGGATGAGACAAACAATTTAACACTGACAGGGGTGCCTACAATGATCAGCATTTATTTATTTATTTATGTAAAAAACTTTATCCCTAAAGGAAAAACAACTGTTAGTGTATCTGTTTATAAAGTGTTAGCTGGATGAGTCACAGTTGCTCTTTGGTTAGTGTAGCCAAGGATGCAGCTATTCAAGCATGATCTCAGCTTGAATAGCTGCATTGGAGGGCAAGGGGGACATTGGGGGATCTAATTTTTTAAAACATTTTTTAATTTTTAATTGTTTTTATTTATTTTTGTATTTGTATTATTTTAATTTACCTTATATGATTTTCTTACACGTTTTTCTCTTCATCTTTTATTTTCTTACACTGCGCTTTTTATTTATTTTTTATTGTACATTTAATTTTTTTTATTTTCATTATTTTTATTTATTTTATATCATTTTCTTACACTGCACTTTTTATATGGGGTGAGCACAGGCGTGGCAGTGGTGCTTTAAATATTTGTATTTATTTTATATTGTACATTTAATTTTTTTATTTCAATTATTTTTTTATTTATTTTATATATTTTCTTACACTTTTTTTGTTCTTTATTCCTACCATAAGGGGCCTAACAAGGGGCTGATGTAATGGGGGCTCTGATGTAAGGGGGGCTCTGATGTAAGGGGGGCTCTGATGTAAGGGGGGCTATGATGTAAGGGGGGCTCTTATGTAAGAGGGGTTCTGATGTAATGGGGGCTCTGATGTAAGGGGGGCTCTGATGTAAGGGGGGCTATGATGTAAGGGGGGCTCTGATGTAAGGGGGGCTCTGATGTAAGAGGGGCTCTGATGTAATGGGGGCTCTGATGTAAGGGGGGCTCTGATGTAAGGGGGTTATGATGTAAGGGGGGCTCTTATGTAAGAGGGGCTCTGATGTAAGGGGGGCTCTGATGTAAGGGGGGCTAAGATGTAAGGGGGGCTCTGATGTAAGGGGGGCTCTGATGTAAGAGGGGCTCTGATGTAAGGGGGGCTCTGATGTAAGAGGGGCTCTGATGTAATGGGGGCTCTGATGTAATGGGGGCTCTGATGTAAGGGGGGCTCTGATGTAAGAGGGGCACTGATGTAAGGGGGGCTCTGATGTAAGGGGGTTATGATGTAAGGAGGGCTCTGAATTAAGGGGGGCTGTGATGTAAGAGGGGCTCTGATGTAAGGGGGGCTCTGATGTAAGAGGGGCTCTGATGTAAGGGGGGCTCTGATGTAAGAGGGGCTCTGATGTAAGAGGGGCTCTGATGTAAGAGGGGCTCTGATGTAAGGGGGACTCTGATGTAAGGAGGGCTCTGATGCGCTTTTTATTTATTTTTTATTGTACATTTAATTTTTTTTATTTTCATTATTTTTATTTATTTTATATCATTTTCTTACACTGCACTTTTTATATGGGGTGAGCACAGGCGTGGCAGTGGTGCTTTAAATATTTGTATTTATTTTATATTGTACATTTAATTTTTTTATTTCAATTATTTTTTTATTTATTTTATATCTTTTCTTACACTTTTTTTGTACTTTATTCCTACCATAAGGGGCCTAACAAGGGGCACTGATGTAATGGGGGCTCTGATGTAATGGGGCTCTGATGTAAGGGGGGCTCTGATGTAAGGGGGGCTCTGATGTAAGGGGGGCTGTGATGTAAGGGGGGCTCTTATGTAAGAGGGGCTCTGATGTAATGGGGGCTCTGATGTAAGGGGGGCTCTGATGTAAGGGGGGCTCTGATGTAAGAGGGGCTCTGATGTAATGGGGGCTCTGATGTAACGGGGGCTCTGATGTAAGGGGGTTATGATGTAAGGGGGGCTCTTATGTAAGAGGGGCTCTGATGTAAGGGGGGCTCTGATGTAAGGGGGGCTAAGATGTAAGGGGGGCTCTGATGTAAGGGGGGCTCTGATGTAAGAGGGGCTCCGATGTAATGGGGGCTCTGATGTAATGGGGGCTCTGATGTAAGGGGGGCTCTGATGTAAGAGGGGCACTGATGTAAGGGGGGCTCTGATGTAAGGGGGTTATGATGTAAGGAGGGCTCTGAATTAAGGGGGGCTGTGATGTAAGGGGGGCTCTGATGTAAGAGGGGCTCTGATGTAAGGGGGGCTCTGATGTAAGAGGGACTCTGATGTAAGGAGGGCTCTGATGTAATGGGGGCTCTGATGTAAGGGGGGCTGTGATGTAAGGGGGGCTCTGATGTAAGGGGGGCTCTGATGTAAGAGGGGCTCTGATGTAATGGGGGCTCTGATGTAATGGGGGCTCTGATGTAAGGGGGGCTCTGATGTAAGAGGGGCTCTGATGTAAGGGGGGCTCTGATGTAAGGGGGTTATGATGTAAGGAGGGCTCTGATCTTAGGGGGGCTGTGATGTAAGAGGGGCTCTGATGTAAGGGGGGCTCTGATGTAAGAGGGGCTCTGATGTAAGGGGGGCTCTGATGTAAGAGGGACTCTGATGTAAGGGGGCTCTGATGTAAGGAGGGCTCTGATCTAAGGGGGGCTGTGATGTAAGAGGGGCTCTGATGTAAGAGGGGCTCTGATGTAAGGGGGGCTCTGATGTAAGGGGGGCTATAATGTAAGGGGGGCTCTGATATAAGGGTGTCCTGATGTAAGGGGAGCTCTGATGTAAGGGGGGCTGTGATGTAAGGGGGGCTCTGATGTAAGGGGGCTCTGATGTAAGGGGGCTCTGATGTAAGGGGGGCTGTGATGTAAGGGGGGCTCTGATGTAAGGGGGGCTCTGATGTAAGAGGGACTCTGATGTAAGGGGGGCTCTGATGTAAGGGGGGCTCTGATCTAAGAGGGGCTCTGATCTAAGAGGGGCTCTGATGTAAGAGGGGATCTGATGTAAGGGGGCTCTGATGTAAGGGGGGCTGTGATGTAAGGGGGGCTCTGATGTAAGGGGGGCTCTGATGTAAGAGGGACTCTGATGTAAAGTGGGCTCTGATGTAAGAGGGGCTCTGATGTAAGAGGGGATCTGATGTAAGGGGGCTGTGATGTAAGGGGGGCTGTGATGTAAGGGGGGCTGTGATGTAAGGGGGGCTCTGATGTAAGGGGGGCTCTGATGTAAGGGGGGCTGTGATGTAAGGGGGGCTCTGATATAAGGGGGTCCTGATGTAAGGGGGGCTCTGATGTAAGGGGGGCTCTGATGTAAGGGGGGCTCTGATGTAAGGGGGTCCTGATGTAAGGGGGGCTCTGATATAAGGGGGTCCTGATGTAAGGGGGGCTCTGATATAAGGGGGTCCTGATGTAAGAGGGGCTTTGATGTAAAGGGGTTATGATGTAAGGGGGGCTATAATGTAAGGGGGGCAGTGATGTAAGGGGGGCTCTGATAGGGACTCTAATGTAAGCGGGGTCTCTCATGAGCTGAAGTTTGTTTGAAACGTCTTTTTCTTTGTTTTACTAAAATATATATATATATATATATATATATATATATATATAGCTATTCAGCAAATCACACTGATAAAAACTTTTTTTATTAATTTAAATTTGAATTTTTTTTTCTGCCTGCAAATATTTGTAAAATATACAGAGCACCCCCGGTAGATTGTTGATCTGATTGTCTTCGGGGAATAGAAAGGAGTTTTCTGCCGGCTTCAGCAAATTCAACTTTTCCTTGTAAGTTTTTTTTTATTTTATTATTTTTTTTTCTGCCTTCCTCAGGATTCACAGCAGGTTTTTGGGGGTTTTGTGGATGTGAGTTTTTAATGTATTTATTTTTGTCTGTTGGTGGAACTTGATGGATTTTTTTTGGAGAATAGATCCATGATGGTCATTTATATTCTAGCTGGTAAATAAGTCCTATAAATCACCTCCAGCAGTGACACGATCCGTCTTCTCTAATCAAAAGAGGAAGAAAAAGATGTCAGTGATAAATGACCTATAAAGTCTCCTAATAGAAGAGCCGCAATAATCTGCATCTATGTAGATGAGGATATCCCGGCAAATGCTGAATATTCCGACACATTTAACGGATCGATGACGGCTTCCTTGGGGGAATCGCAGGAACGGTATCGTGTGACCGATCATTTAAAGCATAGAAATAATTATTTGAACCAAATAAAACAGAATAGATTTTTAGCTGCTTACTTCTATTAAAACGCAGAGATAAAATTTGTCGCTGTGGGAAATATCAGGGATGTTTGCAGAATAAATCAATGATTGAAAAAAAAAAACTATAGTAATAATAATAATAGTAAATAACGGAAATACATTTCTTACATCTCAACTCTGATAACCCTCTGTGACACTAATACTCGTACTATTACTATAGTATGATTTCATTATTATAGGAAAATATACCAAAAACATTTGATCATAATTCATTACTCATCTGGGAACATTTTTTCAATTATTATTATTATTATTAAAAATAATAATAATAATTTCCCTTTGGGAAATAATAAAATATCCTGAATCTGAAGTCTGATTGTTATGAATCATAATAATAATAATAAAAAATATAAAAATATACAAAATAATATTAAATACACGCATAAATGTTATTATAAATTATTATTATTATTATTATTAACAATAATAATACTGCAAAGTATGGGCCATACTTTGTATGGTCAGCTGTCTCCCCATCTCATAGCAGCTCCAGTCCAGCCCTCCATGGCGAGCCCTCCACTTCCCTAACAGCAATCTGTCCAAAAATGTGGGATCTGCTCACATCTGAGTGACTGACAGCTCCGCCCGTCTATTGTCATTGGCTGCCATGGATGAACAGCATTGGATGTTATTACAAGAAGAGGAGGGGACCTCCCACCACTCCTCCTGGGGTCTCCCATCCCACAGCTCCGCCCAGGGTCTCCCATCCCACCAGGGTCTCCCATCCCACCTCTCCGCCCAGGGTCTCCCATCCCACTGCTCAGCCCGTGGTCTCCCATCACACCGCTCCACCCAGGGGCTCCCATCCCACTGCTCCGCCCGGGGTCTCCCATCCCACCGGGGTCTCCTATACCACCGCTCCGCCCGGGGTCTCCCATCCCACCGCTCCGCCCGGGGTCTCCCATTCCACAGCTCCGCACAGGGTCTCCCATCCCGCCGCTCCACCCGTGGACTCCCATCTCACCACTCCACCTGGGGACTCCCATCCCACCGCTCCGTCTGGGGTCTTCCATCCCACAGCTCCGCACAGGGTCTCCCATCCCACCGCTCCACCCGTAGACTCCCATCCTACCGCTCTGCCTGGGATTTCCCATCCCACTGCTCTGCCCAGGGTCTCCCATCCCACCGGGTTCTCCCATCCCACCGCTCTGCCCGTGGTCTCCCATCCCACCGCTCCGCCCAGGGTCTCCCATCCCACCGCTGCGCCCGGGGTCTCCCATTCCACAGCTCCGCACAGGGTCTCCCATCCCGCCGCTCCACCCGTGGACTCCCATCTCACCACTCCACCTGGGGACTCCCATCCCACTGCTCCGTCTGGGGTCTTCCATCCCACCGCTCCGTCTGGGGTCTTCCATCCCACAGCTCCGCACAGGGTCTCCCATCCCACCGCTCCACCCGTAGACTCTCATCCTACCGCTCTGCCTGGGATCTCCCATCCCACTGCTCTGCCCAGGGTCTCCCATCCCACCGGGTTCTCCCATCCCACCGCTCTGCCCGTGGTCTCCCATCCCACCGCTCCGCCCAGGGTCTCCCATCCCACCGGGTTCTCCCATCCCACCGCTCTGCCCGTGGTCTCCCATCCCACTGCTCTGCCCAGGGTCTCCCATCCCACCGGGTTCTCCCATCCCACCGCTCTGCCCGTGGTCTCCCATCCCACCACTTTCAGGGGTTGGGCTTGGCCCCTTAGTTCTAGTGGGAGAGTGGGATGAGAGAGGCTCGAGAGAAGTCCTGGAGGCGGTGACCAGGGAGAGCAGGAGTTCTTGAGAGGATCAAAAAAGCGGTTTGGATGATATTTTGAGACTGGGTATTCAGATCCCCCTAAATTCAACAACTCCGTGACTGTTCTTGAATGGCCCAGCCAGAGCCCTGACTTAAACCCAATTAAGCATCTCTGGAGAGACCTAAAAATGGCCGTCCACCAACGTTTACCCTCCAACCTGACAGAACTGGAGAGGATCTGCAAGGAGGAATGGCAGAGGATCCCCAAATCCAGGTGTGAAAAACTTGTTGCATCTTTCCCAAAAAGACTCATGGCTGTATTAGATCAAAGGGGGCTTCTACTAAATACTGAGCAAAGGGTCTGAATACTTAGGAGCATGTGATATTTCAGTTTTTCTTTTTTAATAAATCTGCAAAAATGTCAACAATTCTGTGTTTTTCTGTCAATATGGGGTGCTGTGTGTACAATATGGGGTGCTGTGTGTACAATATGGGGTGCTGTGTGTACAATATGGGGTGCTGTGTGTACAATATGAGGTGCTGTGTGTACAATATGGGGTGCTGTGTGTACAATATGGGGTGCTGTGTGTACAATATGGGGGGCTGTGTGTACAATATGGGGTGCTGTGTGTACAATACGGGGTGCTGTGTGTACAAAATGGGGTGCTGTGTGTACAATATGGGGTGCTGTGTGTACAATATGGGGTGCTGTGTGTACATTAATGAGGAAAAAAATGAACTTAAATGATTTTAGCAAATGGCTGCAATATAACAAAGAGTGAAAAATTTAAGGGGGTCTGAATACTTTCCGTCCCCACTGTATATATATATATATATATATATATATATATATATATATATATATATATATATATATATATATATATATATATTACAATACTATATTGTCAAAAGTATTGGGACACCTGCCTTTACAAGCACAGGGGGGGGGGGGTTCAGGGGTTGGGCTTGGCCCCTTAGTTCCAGTGAAGGGAACTCTTAAGGTGTCAGCATACCAAGACATTTTGGACAATTTCATGCTCCCAACTTTGTGAGAACAGTTTGGGGACGGCCCCTTCCTGTTCCATCATGACTGCCCACCAGTGCACAAAGCAAGGTCCATAAAGACATGGATGAGTGAGTTTGGGGTGGAGGAACTTGACTGGCCTGCACAGACCCCTGACCTCAACCTGTAGAACACCTTTGGGATGAATTAGAGCGGAGACTGCGAGCCAGGCCTTCCCGACGACATCAGTGCCTGACCTCACAAATAGTCTTCTGGAAGAATGGTCAAACATTCCCATAGACACACTCCTAAACCTTGTGGACGGCCTTCCCAGAAGAGTTGAAGCTGTTATAACTGCAAAGGGTGGGCCAACTCAATGTTGAACCCTACGGACTAAGACTGGGATGCCATTAAAGTTCATGTGCGTGTAAAGGCAGGTGTCCCAATACTTTTGACAATATAGTGTATATCACATTTGTATTATATATTTTTACATGCTTTAAGTATATTCTAGATTTTAATATTATCTTGTACCATTTTATATTAATCCTAGCCCCTGATGAAGGAGATGTTTGAGCTCCTGAAACATGTCGGCTTATTTTCACATCCAATTACAGTTTTTCTCCATTGTTTTGGCTCATTTCTTGAAACAGAAATGACATTCTCAAAACTCTAAGTTAATTTGGCAAAACAGTCTTATGCCGCGTACACACGGTCGTACTTTTCGTCTACAAAAGTCAGACAGCCTGTCCGACAGACTTCCGGCAGACTTTCGGTGGACTTGCGGCGGACTTGCGGCCTACTTTCTAACGAACGGACTTGCCTACACACGACCACACAAAAGTCGGTCGGATTCGTACGTGATGACGTACACCGGACTAAAATAAGGAAGTTCATAGCCAGTAGCCAATAGCTGCCCTAGCGTGGCTTTTTGTCCGTCGGACTAGCACACAGACGAGCGGATTTCGGGGTCCGTCGTAGTTACGAAGTAAAGTTTTAAAGCATGTTTCAAATCTAAAGTACGTCGGATTTGAGGCTAAAAAAGTACGTTGAAAGTCCGGAGAAGCCCACACACGATCGGATTACCAGCCAGCTTTAGTCCGTCAGCGTCCGTTGGACTTTTGTAGACGAAAAGTCCGACCGTGTGTATGCGGCATTACAGTTCAGCACAACACTTTAACTCACGTGCAAAAGCTCATATCTCTCCCAAAACTGTTCACTCATGTTTCAAAACCATATTCCTTTCCCATATAAAGAGTCAGTGCCCCCAAAATGGCAGAGATTCTTCTCAATTGCTTTGGCTCATTTCTTGAAACAGACCGGACGTTCTCCACTCTCTTGGTGCTTTTGCCAAAATAACCTGGATGGTTCAGCACAACACCATGGTTCACCTTCAAAAGCTCATATCTTTCCCAAAACAGTTCACTCATGTGTCAAAAATAAATTTCTTTCTCATTCAAATAGTCAGTGCCCCCAAAATGCTTTGTCCCTTTGGCATTGTGTAACCACTGCAAGTCAAAATGTTTAGATGTTTTGTCTCTAATGCCGCGTACACACGGTCGTACTTTTCGTCTACAAAAGTCCAACGGACGCTGACGGACTAAAGCTGGCTGGTAATCCGATCGTGTGTGGGCATCTCCGGACTTTCAACATACTTTTTTAGCCTCAAATCCGACGTACTTTAGATTTGAAACATGCTTCAAATCTTTACTTCGTAACTACGACGGACCCCGAAATCCGCTCGTCTGTGTGCTAGTCCGACGGACAAAAAGCCACGCTAGGGCACCTATTGGCTACTGGCTATGAACTTCCCTATTTTAGTCCGGTGTACGTCATCACGTACGAATCCGTCGGACTTTTGTGTGGTCGTGTGTAGGCAAGTCCGTTCGTTAGAAAGTCCGCCGCAAGTCCGCCGCAAGTCCGCCGAAAGTCTGCCGGAAGTCTGTCGGACAGGCTGTCTGACTTTTGTAGACAAAAAGTCCGACCGTGTGTACGCGGCATAAGGCTGGGTTCACACTGCTGCGGTGGCAGACATCGTATGTGATTTGCAGTGCACTGCTGTTCACATCACATGCGACGTCTGTGCTGTGCGATATCAGCCATACAGATAGTATGGCTGATATCGCACCGCATTCGGTCCAAACTCGCACAGGACCCTTTTTTTTGTTTGGACCAGAATCGGATCGCATGGGTGTTCACACCTATGCGATCCGATACATGTCCGAATTGTCAGTTCGCAGTGCGATATGCGAGCTGAACTGGGGGTGTCGTTAACATTGTATGACACTCCCCAGCAGTTCGCATATGGCAGTGTAAACTGCCGCGCGAGTTGGTGCGATGCGGGAACCCGCAGTAAATTTGCTGCGTTCCCGCACCGCAGCAGTGTGAACCTAGCCTAAGGCAGAGGACCATTGAAATATCCCTCATCCCTCAATATCCCTCAATATTCCTCATGTCCACCTTTCAGTCTTAGCCCAGTCCTTCATTGACAATGATTACAGTTTTTGTCTAGCTAACTGAATACAATTGTGTATAAAACTGAAAAAAAAGAAAAGATTTTAGGCTAAGAGTAGCCTCCAAGGTTTGACATCACAGATTGCACTCATACTGCCAAGGAAAAATCACTTTACAGTATTGTAACCATTATCATTTACACACAAAGTTACAGTAAGTCCATACATTAGAGTAAAAAGAACATTTATTATACAGTAATATACAAAAATATAAACACACAAACAAAAAACAAGGAAAATTACATTTATGCCGCGTACACACGGTCAGACTTTCCGGCATACTTGGTCCGGCACACTTTCCGACGGACTTTGTCCGCCAGGTGCGCCGGACTTTAAAACGGACGGACTTGCCCACACACGCCGGGACTTTCCGGCGGGCTAAGTCCGCCCGTCTTTCCGACGGACTTTCGCCGGAGTTCCGGCGGACTTTCAGAATGAACGGACTTGCCCACACACGGCCAAGTCCGTTCATTTTGAACGTGACTCAGGTGCGACGGGACTAGCAAAGGATGTCAATCTTGCCGCTTTTATCGGCGAGATTGACACCTTGCGAGCCCCGTTGCGGGGCATACCAGGCCCTTAGGTCTGGTATGGATTATAAAGGGAAGCCCCTACGCCGAAAAACTGGCGTGGGGTCCCCCCTAAAATCCATACCAGACCCCCGATCCGAGCACGCAGCCTGGCCGGTCAGGAAAGGGGGTGGGGACGAGCGAGCGCCCCCCCCCCCTCCTGAACCGTACCAGGCCGCATGCCCTCAACATGGGGGGGTGGGTGCTTTGGGGGAGGGGGGCGCCCTGCGGGCCCCCCCCACCTCGAAGCACCTTGTCCCCATGTTGATGAGGACAAGGGCCTCTTCCCGACAACCCTGGCCGTTGGTTGTCGGGGTCTGCGGGCGGGGGGCTTATCGGAATCTGGGAGCCCCCTTTAATAAGGGGGCCCCCAGATCCCGGCACCCCACCCTATGTGAATGAGTATGGGGTACATGGTCCCCCTACCCCTTCACCTAGGGAAAAATTGTAAGTAATAAAACACACTACACAGGTTTTTAAAATATTTTATTAAACAGCTCCGGGGGTGGGGATCTTCCTCCGGCTTCGGGGGTCTTCTTCCGGCTTCGGGGGTCCCTCCGCTTCATCTTCTCCCGGCGTCCGGTTGGTTCTTCTCCGCTCTCTTCTCCCGGTGTTCCAGTTCTTCGGCCGGCTCCTCTGCTGTGTTCAGGTAGCTCTCTTGCCAGCAGAGGTCCGGACTTCTGAGCTGCTGGGCTTCTTCTCTTCTCTTCTCTTCTCTTCCCCCAGATGTTGACACGACGCTCTCTCCGGCTGGACTGGTCTCCGAGGGCTGCGTTGTGACTTATATAGGCGGAGACCCCGCCCCCTTTTGATGTCACAGTCCCTGGGCATGCTGGGACTGTGACGTTTTAGGGGGCGTGGTCGACCACGCCCCCTAAAACGTCACAGTCCCAGCATGCCCAGGGACTGTGACATCAAAAGGGGGCGGGGTCTCCGCCTATATAAGTCACAACGCAGCCCTCGGAGACCAGTCCAGCCGGAGAGAGCGTCGTGTCAACATCTGGGGGAAGAGAAGAGAAGAGAAGAGAAGAGAAGAGAAAAAGCCCAGCAGCTCAGAAGTCCGGACCTCTGCTGGCAAGAGAGCTACCTGAACACAGCAGAGGAGCCGGCCGAAGAACTGGAACACCGGGAGAAGAGAGCGGAGAAGAACCAACCGGACGCCGGGAGAAGATGAAGCGGAGGGACCCCCGAAGCCGGAAGAAGACCCCCGAAGCCGGAGGAAGATCCCCACCCCCGGAGCTGTTTAATAAAATATTTTAAAAACCTGTGTAGTGTGTTTTATTACTTACAATTTTTCCCTAGGTGAAGGGGTAGGGGGACCATGTACCCCATACTCATTCACATAGGGTGGGGTGCCGGGATCTGGGGGCCCCCTTATTAAAGGGGGCTCCCAGATTCCGATAAGCCCCCCGCCCGCAGACCCCGACAACCAACGGCCAGGGTTGTCGGGAAGAGGCCCTTGTCCTCATCAACATGGGGACAAGGTGCTTTGAGGTGGGGGGGGCCCGCAGGGCGCCCCCCTCCCCCAAAGCACCCACCCCCCCATGTTGAGGGCATGCGGCCTGGTACGGTTCAGGAGGGGGGGGGCGCTCGCTCGTCCCCACCCCCTTTCCTGACCTGCCAGGCTGCGTGCTCGGATCGGGGTCTGGTATGGATTTTAGGGGGGACCCCACGCCGGTTTTTCGGCGTAGGGGCTTCCCTTTATAATCCATACCAGACCTAAGGGCCTGGTATGCCCCGCGCTCGCCGCAATAGGAAAATTTGTTTTTCCTATTGCAGCGAGCGCGAGATGCAATACCCTGCCCTCGTGTCGTATCTGGTCCGTCGGACCAGCATACACACGAGCGGCCTTTCCGTCGGACCAGCACACACACGAGCGGCCTTTCCGTCGGACCAGCACACACACGAGCGGACTTTCCGCCCGAAACTGAGTCCGACGGAAAGATTTGAAACTTGGTTCAAATCTAGGTCCGGCGGGCTTTTCGGAAGAAGTCCGCCGGAAAAGTCCGCCGGCGCCCACACACGGGCGGATTGTCCGGCACACTCTGGTCCGCCGGACCAAGTATGCCGGAAAGTCCGACCGTGTGTACGCGGCATTAGCCTACAATGCTGTAAATGAAGCTGGAGTTTCACAACTACTGTAACATCTCTTCACTGGTCACCGTCCTCACCCTCCTGCCCATCCACACGCTGCTGTCTGTCTGGACACAGATTCTCATCAACATCGCAGCGTATATCCTCCCTTGCGATGCAACGAGGGAAGAAATGGTGTGCATGTCACAACCACCCCCTACACTGATCTCCTGTAATATCCTCACAGGCAGCGTCCATTGCATGGAGCAGGGACCTCTGATCTTGAGCCCGATGCTCATACACTCTCCACCTCCAAGCGGAGAAAAACTCCTCAATAGGGTTGAGGAAAGGAGAGTAAGGTGGTAGGAACACCATATCCATCCTTGGATGAGCAGTGAACCAGGCCCTGATAAGCAGGCCACTGTGGAAATTCACATAGTCCCATACAATTATATATTGTGGTAGGTGAGGCCCTATGAGACCTCTCTTATTTTCAGGGATCAAATCCAAATGAAGGCGGTCCAAGAAGATGAGGAGCTTCTGTGTATTGTATGGGCCAAGACTGGGGATGTGAGTGGCCACACCATTCTCAGAAATGGCAGCACACATAGTTATATTACCCCCTCGCTGGCCTGGGACATCCACCGTGGCCCGGTGGCCAATAAAATTTTGGCCACGTCTTCGGCCCTTGGCCAGGTTGAAGCCAGCCTCATCCACATACACGAGTATGTGAGAGGTCTCATTTCCTTCCAATGCCATTATTCTCTACAATAGAGTAAAAAAAGAAAACATCAAATCAGTCATACAGAAGAGTCATACACTACAGTTACAGACAGTTACATAGGAATGTTCTACACAAGTTCAATATATTACTGGTCAGTATTCCAGTGGTTCCAAACCTGGGGTACATGTACCCTATGCAGAGGTACTACAGGGGGTATTTGACAGAAAGGGGAGGGGAAAAATTATCAATGAGTAGACTTACTGAAATGTTACAGTAAAACCCACAGTATTAGATAGATTTACATGGGAGGCACTACTGTAATTGCAGCTCTTTGACCCTTTTTCTTACTGTATTGTATGTTATATTCTTCAAAATAAGGATTATAATGATAATTGCATGAGTACAGTAAGCTGCAGTTTTTAGACAAAATGTTTATAAATCAGATACGTAAATCAAATACTTTCATACCTGGATTACCTGGATTCAGAAATCAGGTAAAGTGGGTACTGAAACCAATACATTTCGGGAACCACTGCTTATGGTAATTGTAAAAAGGTTATCTTGATGGACAACCAGTGACTGACTTCCATGTACATACTGGTACCGCAGCTCTTTCACTCTGTCAGATTTCCTCTCAAATGGTACCCTGTAAATTTGCTTCATTGTCATCTGATGCTTCTTCAATATGCGGGCCATTGTGGAGATGCTTATAGAGTGACATTTTGGAATATGGCTTTGTCTTGTAGGATTGCAGTGCAGATCTGTCTCAATGTGATGGCATTATTTGCCAACACCATGTTACAGATCTCTTGTTCTTGTTGTTCATTGAGAAGTTTTCCTCGGCCACCCGTGCCAAGTTGTCGTCCAATCCTAGACATAGAATTCAAAGGACAACACTCCATTCATAATTTATACCTTATGTATTCCGTACAGAATGAGTTACCAATGTAATCGTATTGTTGTTTTACTTACAGTAACTTTACCACAATTCCAATGCATCACTGCACAGTGACTGGAATACTACTGTAAACTGTATCATCAATATTGTAGAAAATAAACTATTCCATACTATTCCATAGTTTATTTTCTACAATATTTTTCTTGTCATTGTTAGCATCATACGTAACATCCCACTGAGGTAAGATACTGTAATACTGTAGGCCTATCACACACACACACACACTAAATGAATACGTAAATGAGTAAATAAACATATTTGTTGCTGTATGCACAGTATCCTGTCCTATACATTATATAATTCCATCATTGACTATCTACATACCTGTTTTCCCTGCGAAAGGTTTGGATGATAGAGAAGACTGTAGAGCGAGGCACATTAGGCTGCACTCGGCAACCTTCCTCCGCCATTGTGAGGCCATGGTTGATGACATGATCTATAATTGTGGCCCGAATTTCATCAGGGACAGCATAGTGTCTTCGTGCTCTTCGGCCTCTTCCCCCTCTTCCACCACCACTCACCCTTACTCCTCTTCCTCTTCTTCTTCCTCTTCCTCGAGCAGGCAGTTTCCCTTGTTCATTTACTTGGGCAGGTGCCTCCATGTTCAGAAATTGTACTGGTCCTGCATGGTCAAATCTATATATACAGTGCCTTGCAAAAGTATTCGGCCCCCTTGAACTTTTCAACCTTTTGCCACATTTCAGGCTTCAAACATAAAGATATAAAATTTTAATTTTTTGTGAAGAATCACCAACACGTGGGACACAATTGTGACGTGGAACGAAATCTATTGGATATTTTAAACTTTTTTAGCAAATAAAAAACTGAAAAGTGGTGCGTGCAAAATTATTCGGCCCCTTTACTTTCAGTGCAGAAAACTCACTCCAGAAGTTCAGCGAGGATCTCTGAATGATCCAATGTTGTCCTAAATGACTGATGGTGATAAATAGAATCCACCTGTGTGTAATCAAGTCTCTGTATAAATGCACCTGCTCTGTGATAGTCTCAGGGTTCTGTTGAAAGCGCAGAGAGCATCATGAAGACCAAGGAACACACCAGGCAGGTCCGTAATACTGTTGTGGAGAAGTTTAAAGCCGGATTTGGATACAAAAATATTTCCCAAGCTTTAAACATCCCAAGGAGCACTGTGCAAGCGATCATTTTGAAATGGAAGGAGTATCAGACCACTGCAAATCTACCAAGACCTGGCTGTCCCTCTAAACTTTCAGCTCAGACAAGGAGAAGACTGATCAGAGATGCAGCCAAGAGGCCCATGATCACTCTGGATGAACTGCAGAGAACTACAGCTGAGGTGGGAGAGTCTGTCCATAGGACAACAATCAGTCGTACACTGCACAAATCTGCCCTTTATGGAAGAGTGGCAAGAAGAAAGCCATTTCTCAAAGATATCCATAAAAAGTCTCGTCTAAAGTTTGCCACAAGCCACCTGGGAGACACACCAAACATGTGGAAGAAGGTGCTCTGGTCCGATGAAACCAAAATCAAACTTTTTGGCCACAATGCAAAACGATATGTTTGGCGTAAAAGCAACACAGCTCATCACCCTCAACACACCATCCCCACCGTGAAACATGGTGGTGGCAGCATCATGGTTTTGGCCTGCTTTCCTTCAGCAGGGACAGGGAAGATGGTTAAAATTGAGGGGAAGATGGATGCAGCCAAATACAGGACCATTCTGGATGAAAACCTGTTGGAGTCTGCAAAAGACCTGAAACTGGGACGGAGATTTATCTTCCAACAAGACAATGATCCCAAACATACAGCAAAATCTACAAAGGAATGGTTCACAAATAAACGTATCCAGGTGTTAGAATGGCCAAGTCAAAGTCCAGACCTGAATCCAATCGAGAATCTGTGGAAAGAGCTGAAAACTGCTGTTCACAAACGCTCTCCATCCAACCTCACTGAGCTCCAGCTGTTTTGCAAGGAAGAATGGGCAAGAATTTCAGTCTCTCGATGTGCAAAACTGATAGAGACATACCCCAAGCGACTTGCAGCTGTAATCGCAGCAAAAGGTGGCTCTACAAAGTATTACAGTTTTTCTCCATTGTTTTGGCTCATTTCTTGAAACAGAAATGACATTCTCAAAACAACATGGACAAATCTCCAAACCACTTGGCAATTGTTCACAACTGAATTGAATTTCTCACTCATTTCATCAAAATTGCAAATGTCTCAGTACATGTCTCAATGTCTCAGTACATTTTTCAAATGATTAAGTACAAGTAGCCTACATTTAGCACAATTTCCAAGTGAATAGATCTTGTTGATCTAAACTGATTGTCAATTCTCAGTCTAATGGTTGTTCTCTCCAAAACGTGTCAGCGTCATTTCATTGTTTAAGTCATCACATGCACAATAGTCTGTTCAATGGTCAAAATTATTCAGGAACATAATACCATGAATACCATATATGAATCTCTTGGAACATGTGATAAAATGATTACAGCAATTGACAGTCAGGTGCAACTAGAACTTGACTAAGGGTCCTTTCACACTGGGGCGGTTTGCAGGCGCTATTGCGCTAATAATAGCGCCTGCAAACCGACCCGAAAGTGCCGCTGCTTTCATTCCAGTGTGAAAGCCCCGAGGGCTTGCACACTGGAGCGATGCGCTGGCAGGACGGTAAAAAAAGTCCTGCTAGCCGCATCTTCGGAGCGATGAAGGAGCAGTGTGTATACCGCTCCTTTACCGCTCCTGCCCATTGAAATCAATGGGACGGCGCGGCTATACCGCCGGCAAAGCGCCTCTGCAGAGGCGCTTTGCGGTGGTTTTAACCCTTTCTCGGCCGCTAGCAGGGGGGTGAAACCGCCCCACTAGCGGCCGCATACCGACGGTAAATCGCCGCTTACAATAGCGGCGCTTTACCGCCGACAACGCCCCCGCCCCATTGTAAAAGGAGCCTAACAAAGAAGGAGTCAGAGTTGGTCTCAGATGACCAATCAAACAGTATGTTGAGTTACCTGACAGGTGCTGTCCATGATTGTAAATGCTGCCAAACATGTATATATAGAGCTTGACCATGCAGGACCAGTACAATTTCTGAACATGGAGGCACCTGGCCACGTAAATGAACAAGGGAAACTGCCTGCTCGAGGAAGAGGAAGAAGAAGAGGAAGAGGAGTAAGGGTGCGTGGTGGTGGAATAGGGGGAAGAGCCAGAGGAGCACGAAGACGCCATGCTGTCCCTGATGAAATTCGGGCCACAATTATAGATCATGTCATCAACCATGGCCTCACAATGGCGGAGGAAGGTTGCCGAGTGCAGCCTAATGTGCCTCGCTCTACAGTCTTCTCTATCATCCAAACCTTTCGCAGGGAAAACAGGTATGTAGTCAGTCAATGATGGAATTATATAATGTATAGGACAGGACACTGTGCATAGAGCAACAAATATGTTTATTTACTCATTTACGTATTCATTTAGTGTGTGTGTGTGTGTGATAGGCCTACAGTATTACAGGATCTTACCTCAGTGGGATGTTACGTATGATACTAACAATAACAAGAAAAATATTGTAGAAAATAAACTATGGAATAGTATGGAATAGTTTATTTTCTACAATATTGATGATACAGTTTACAGTAGTATTCCAGTCACTGTGCAGTGATGCATTGGAATTGTGGTAAAGTTACTGTAAGTAAAACAACAATACGATTACATTGGTAACTCATTCTGTACGGAATACATAAGGTATAAATTATGAATGGAGTGTTGTCCTTTGAATTCTATGTCTAGGATTGGACGACAACCTGGCACGGGTGGCCGAGGAAAACTTCTCAATAAACAACAAGAACAAGAGATCTGTAACATGGTGTTTGCAAATAATGCCATCACATTGAGACAGATCTGCACTGCAATCCTACAAGACAAAGCCATATTCCAAAATGTCACTCTATAAGCATCTCCACAATGGCCCGCATATTGAAGAAGCATCAGATGACAATGAAGCAAATTTACAGGGTACCATTTGAGAGGAACTCCGACAGAGTGAAAGAGCTGCGGTACCAGTATGTACATGGAAGTCAGTCACTGGTTGTCCATCAAGATAACCTTTTTACAATTACCATAAGCAGTGGTTCCCGAAATGTATTGGTTTCAGTACCCACTTTACCTGATTTCTGAATCCAGGTAATCCAGGTATGAAAGTATTTGATTTACGTATCTGATTTATAAACATTTTGTCTAAAAACTGCAGCTTACTGTATGATGCAATTATCATTATAATCATTATAATCCTTATTTTGAAGAATATAACATACAATACAGTAAGAAAAAGGGTCAAAGAGCTGCAATTACAGTAGTGCCTCCCATGTAAATCTATCTAATACTGTGGGTTTTACTGTAACATTTCAGTAAGTCTACTCATTGATAATTTTTCCCCTCCCCTTTCTGTCAAATACCCCCTGTAGTACCTCTGCATAGGGTACATGTACCCCAGGTTTGGAACCACTGGAATACTGGCCAGTAATATATTGAACTTGTTTAGAACATTCCTATGTAACTGTCTGTAACTGTAGTGTATGACTCTTCTGTATGACTGATTTGATGTTTTCTTTTTTTACTCTATTGTAGAGAATAATGGCATTGGAAGGAAACGAGACTTCTCACATACTCGTGTATGTGGATGAGGCTGGCTTCAACCTGGCCAAGGGCCGAAGACGTGGCCGAAATTTTATTGGCCACCGGGCCACGGTGGATGTCCCAGGCCAGCGAGGGGGTAATATAACTATGTGTGCTGCCATTTCTGAGAATGGTGTGGCCACTCACATCCCCAGTCTTGGCCCATACAATACACAGAAGATCCTCATCTTCTTGGACCGCCTTCATTTGGATTTGATCCCTGAAAATAAGAGAGGTCTCATAGGGCCTCACCTACCACAATATATAATTGTATGGGACTATGTGAATTTCCACAGTGGCCTGCTTATCAGGGCCCGGTTCACTGCTCATCCAAGGATGGATATGGTGTTCCTACCACCTTACTCTCCTTTCCTCAACCCTATTGAGGAGTTTTTCTCCACTTGGAGGTGGAGAGTGTATGAGCATCGGGCTCAAAATCAGAGGTCCCTGCTCCATGCAATGGATGCTGCCTGTTAGGATATTACAGGAGATCAGTGTAGGGGATGGTTGAGACATGCACACCGTTTCTTCCCTCGTTGCATTTCAGGGGAGGATATACGCTGTAATGTTGATGAGAATCTGTGGCCTTACAGACAGCAGCGTGTGGATGGGCAGGAGGGTGAGGACGGTGGCCAGTGAAGAGATGGTACAGTAGTTGTGAAACTCCAGCTTTATTTACAGCATTGTAGGCTAAATGTAATTTTCCTTGTTTTTTTGTTTGTGTGTTTAAATTTCCGTGTATTATGCTGTATACGATTTCTTTTTACTCTGATTTATGGAAGTTACTTTGTGTGTGAAGGATAATGGTTACAATACTGTAAAGTAATTTTTCCTTGGCAGTATGAGTGCAATGTGTGATGCCAAACCTTGGAGGCTACTCTTACCCTAAAATCTTTTCTTTTTTTTTCAGTTTTATACACAGTTCAGATAGCTAGACAAAAACTGTACAGTAACCATTGTCAATGAAGGACTGGGCTAAGACTGAAAGGTGGACATGAGGGATATTTCAATGTTCCTCTGCCTTAGAGACAAAACATCTAAACATTTTGACTTGCAGTGCTTACACAATGCCAAAGGGACAAAGCATTTTGGGGGCACTGACTATTTGAATGAGAAAGAAATTTATTTTTGACACATGAGTGAACTGTTTTGGGAAAGATATGAGCTTTTGAAGGTGAACCATGGTGTTGTGCTGAACCATCCAGGTTATTTTGGCAAAAGCACCAAGAGAGTTGAGAACGTCCGGTCTGTTTCAAGAAATGAGCCAAAGCAATTGAGAAGAATCTTTGCCATTTTGGTAGCACTGACTCTTTATATGGGAAAGGAATATGGTTTTGAAGCATGAGTGAACAGTTTTGGGAGAGATATGAGCTTTTGCACGTGAGTTATAGAGTTGTGCTGAACTGTAAGACTGTTTTGCCAAATGAACTTAGAGTTTTGAGAATGTCATTTCTGTTTCAAGAAATGAGCCAAAACAATGGAGAAAAACTGTAACGCAAGGGGGCCGAATAATTTTGCACGCCCCACTTTTCATTTTTTTATTAGTTAAAAAAGTTTCAACAATCCAAAAGATTTCGTTCCACTTCACAATTGTGTCCCACTTGTTGGTGATTCTTCACAAAAAATAAAAATTTTATATCTTTATGTTTGAAGCCTGAAATGTGGCTAAAGGTTGAAAAGTTCAAGGGGGCCGAATACTTTCGCAAGGCACTTTACATGTTTGGCAGCATTTACAATCATGGACAGCACCTGTCAGGTAGCTAAACATACTGTTTGATTGGTCATCTGAGACCAACTCCGACTCCTCCTTTGTTAGTCAAGTTCTAGTTGCACCTGACTGTCAATTGCTGTAATCATTTTATCAAATGTTCCAAGAGATTCATATATGGTATTCATGGTATTATGTTCCTGAATAATTTTGACAATTGAACAGACTATTGTGCATGTGATGACTTAAACAATGAAATGACGCTGACACGTTTTGGAGAGAACAACCATTAGACTGAGAATTGACAATCAGTTTAGATCAACAAGATCTATTCACTTGGAAATTGTGCTAAATGTAGGCCACTTGTACTTAATCATTTGAAAAATGTACTGAGACATTGAGACATGTACTGAGACATTTGCAATTTTGATGAAATGAATGAGAAATTCAATTCAGTTGTGAACAATTGCCAAGTGGTTTGGAGATTTGTCCATGTTGTTTTGAGAATGTCATTTCTGTTTCAAGAAATGAGCCAAAACAATGGAGAAAAACTGTAAATCTGACTGGAGACGTTCGCTAATTTAAAAACGAGAACCCTGGAGGACACCCCAGGTGTTGATTTTGAAATTACAGCTTCTGCCTCTTCTCGAGGATCTGGTCCAGCACTGTTACTAACAAAGCCTCTGTTGAAAAAAAAAACAAAAAAAAAACATGCCAGAGATTTTTAACCATTCTATACTATATACAAGATGAAAAAAAGAAAAAAAAAAAAAACAAAGGTTTCGACTTGAGATACGCTTGAAGGTACCGTACAGATGGCTGTTATTGTCATCAAAGAAGAAGCCATATTGGAGAGGATCCAGAAGTGATTTAAAGGAAAGACAGATTGATGGTTCCACGTGAGGGAGTCGGCTTTTCCCGGAATGTGCAGGAAAAGGGATAAAGACGGACAAGCTGGTAAATAGAGAGGGTTGAGGGGGGTCCGTAACTGTTTTCTCAATTAATGAAAGCATAACCCAACAAGATAGGCATGAGCTGCTTGGTAGGTGCTTGGTCTGCTGTTGCCATAATGCGCAAGTAGTCCACCGCTGCCACCATCTCCTCTCCTGGTTCTCCTGGGTTCGCAGCAGTAGCGGCCCCATCCATATGGCGCGTAGGGGTGCAGCCCCCCTCAATCCATGCATCCGTCCCCCTAATCTACATGCAGGGTGCCGAAAGCTTGGATTTCAATGTGTTTTTTTTTTGAAGCACATGATTGGAGCCTGAGGCCTGAGCTCCGTCTCACTCCAGCCAACCGAGGCCTCCAGTGCCTTGAGCACCCCCGCTCTCCGCACAAATCGCCTCCCGCAGGCAATGGACACCCCGCAGACCCCCCCCCCGATGCACTCTGGGACTGTGAGGAGAAGCCTCAATAACTCTTTTTGGACCGAGAACGAGGGGGGCCGCGAGTCCCAAGATGGCGGCCGCTCCTCCCCACACAGCCCCGGATCGCCTGGCCGGCCTTCAGGCCTTCAAGCTCCATCTCACTCACAGCTGCTCGGCCTCACACTGCAAGTACAGCCTCCCTGTGTCCTGTCTCCCCTGCCTCCACAGAGTCCCTGCTGGATCAGACCCTGGAGGAACTTGGTCCCTCGCCCATGGAAGCCCCCCCAGCCCCAGTAGCTATTACAGCCTCGGGATTCGGGCCTAGTTCTGCCTGTGTCAGTGGCAGATATGTTCTCGAAATTTGCTAAGCTCCTGGACAGGGGCTTACACAATACAGCTGCCAAGATCACAAAAGACATTGAAGCGGATCTCCACACCATAGGTTCCCGCATCAAGATAATTGAAAAACATCTGGAAACCACCATTGCCAGAACAAAAAAAGGGTGGGCTCAGGGCTCAGAGCGCTGCGCTCTGATCCCACCCAGTTGTGTGACAATAGCAAATTTAATATTCGCTATCATCTTCCTGATTCTCCTCCCGGCCAATCAGGAAGCGGGTCCTGAGACTTGATTTGGCCGAGAGGAGAAGCGATCGTATTGGCCACCAATGGAGGAGGTGAAGATGCAGAGAAAGTCGGCATGAAGCCAAGGAGGAGGAGACACGGGGTGAAGCCGATGAGGAGGAAGCACTGCCCGCGACCTAGATGGGGTAACTGCGGGGCTGGTGGGCTGACGATCAAGCACAGGGGAACCTACCAACCGCCCCCCCCCACAAAAAAAATGGAAGATACTGGCACAAGCACTGGCTGTTCTCCTACCTATTCCCTGGAGTTCAGCTTTGAGTGCACTAAACCTTTCGATAAATGGCCAAAGGTCAAAGACCGAGACCAGGGGTCTCAAACTGGTGGCCCTCCAGCTGATGCGAAAACTACAAGTCCCATGAGGCATTGCAAGGCTGAAAGTTACAAGCATGACTCCCATAGGCAGAGGCATGATGGGTCTTGTAGTTTTGCAACAGCTGGAGGGCCGCCAGTTTGAGACCCCTGACCTAGAGAGTTTTGGCCATTGAAACGCGTTGCTATCCTGTTGCTTTCATTCTAATTGCTACCTCAATAGATGTTGCGGTTCAGCGCAGTGTTCAGCAACCGACTAACGTGTTCAATGGTTCAATGCCAGAAATGGTACAGATGTGTTTTTTGGGCACCAGCCACCACTGGTTTCCAGGCATCCTCTTCAACCATTACACGCCCACTGATAATGTAATTCCTGCAAATGCAGCATAGTAAGCATGCCCAGGGCCACTGATAAGGCAGTACAACCGGCCCTGTTGTACTGGGCCCAGGCCCCATCAGCTAAACGGGGGATGGGGCATCTGCATTGTTCTTTTCTGCCTAAATAAATCAATGGATCTTATTAGACCACACCCCCTCTTCTACTTGCTTACCTGGGCTTAAATGACCTTTCTCTGGGCCCCATCAGGTCAGCAGAGGGGGCCCAGGGGGTGGGAGCAGAGGAGGGACTTTTTCTTTTCATTTTTGGGGTGTAGGCAGATAAAGTCAGTGCTGCTGTTCCACTGCACCCCGAGAAGGAAGGTAGGGTGGGTGGGGTGCAGGTGGGGTTTGGGGAGGATGTCAGGAGAGCTGTAAGGGGCACCATGATTTCGAACAGCAGCCCTGTGCATGCCACGTGTGCCACGAAGCTAGGACAATGCTAAGACACTCCCAGCCAGTACTGCTCACTCCTACTACCACGGGAGCGAGCTCTCAAACCCCACCACATGTGTGGTCCACTATCTCCTCCGTCGCAGCTTCGCTAAAAATAAATAATAATAAAAAAAATGTAACCGCGCCCCGTCCCGACGAGCTCGCGTGCAGAGGCAAACGCATATGTGAGTAGCGCCCGCATATGAAAACGGTGTTCAAACCACACATGTGAGGTATCACCACGATTGGTAGAGCGAGAGCAATAATTCTAGCCCAAGACCTCCTCTGTAACTTAAAACATGCAACCTGTAGAATTTTTTTTAAACGTCGCCTATAGAGATTTTTAAGGGTAAAAGTTTGTCGCCAAGAGCAGGGGGGCAATTTTGAAGTGTGACACGTTGGGTATCAATTTACTCGGCGTAACATTATCTTTCACAATGTAAAAAAAAATTGGGCTAACTTTACTGTTGTCTTATATTAAAAGTGTATTTTTTCCAAAAAAAGTGCGCTTGTAAGACCGCTGCGCAAATACAGTGCGACAGAAAGTATTGCAACGATCGCCATTTTATTCTCTAGGGTGTTAGAAAAAAAAATGTATAATGTTTGGGGAATCTAAGTAATTTTCTAGCAAAAAAAAATGTTTTTAACTTGTAAACACCACATCTAAAAAAGAGGCTCGGTCTTAAAGTTGTTAAGTGGTTAATGTCCAATCTGGGCACATGTGCACTTTGGGAAAAAATATATAAAAATACATTGTGTATTTTTTGAATTTCTAATCTCTTGCATAAGATGAAACTCGTGTATAATCAGAAAAGTGATTGCTTCAACCTTGGATCAAAAAAAAAAGAAAAAAAGAAAAACAGACACAGAAAAAGAATTTGTTTGTCACAAAAAAAAAAAGAAAAGCCAAAATAGATTTCTGATCAACAATGGTGAAGACTAAAAACAATGTGTAGTTTGAATTCATTCCTTTTATAATACCGCGTGTCAAAAGATAATAGCAATTCATGAACATACAAAGCCTGATGCAAAAAAAAACAAAAACAAACAAACAACCAAACAAAGAAATAACCAAATAGACAAACAAAACAAAACTGGGTTGCGCCATGAAAGCAATTACAAATGTGACATGTGCCTTTTCTTTGCAATACCACAACTTTGACTAAAATAGATACGCCGAGAAAGAACACACTTCTCGTACAATAACAGATCTTCAGCAGAAAAAAAACGATTACCTGGGTACAACAAAATAGACAATTTTAGCGTGATGGGAACATAAATAAGTTCAGCCAGGGGTTCAGAACCTTTAGTAGAATTTTAGGACTGCTCCTGCAAGGTTCTTATGATAGTGAGTCCTTGTAGAAGGCCAACTCAGGGTCCTTCAGGGCCAGGGCTGGATCTAGTGGGGTGCTGGGTTGGGCTGCCCCCCCACCACATATTTTTAGTTGTGCCCCCCCCCCCCCCCCCAGGTCTCTGAGAGTGCATCCATTGATCCATGAGCCAGTCTGGTGCAGACAGTTGATGTAAAGAAGAACTCTGAGGACAATCCATGTAGGGGACACTCTGATGGGGACAACTAAGGGGGGACTCTACTGGGGAGCACCTGATTTAACACCTTCCCACCTGCCCCTCAATCCCCTATACCAATCTGTCACTTTACCGATCTGACTGGACGTGATATTATGTCCTTCTGAATGGGTCGCTTTTCAGCAGAAAGAATTATTACCTGGGTAGAACAAAATAGATAATTTTAGCAGCTTTTAGGTGATGGGAACATAAAAATCTTCACCCGGGAGTTCTGAACATTTAGTAGAACTTTAGAACTGCTCCTGTCAGGTTCTTATGACAGTGGGTCCTTGTAGAAAGCTAACTCAGGGTCCTCTGAGGCCAGGGCTAGATCTAGTGGGGTGCTGGGGTGGACTGCAATTCCCCCCCAGATTTTAGTTGCGCCCCCCCCCAGGTCTCTGGGAGGGCAACCATTGATCCATGAGGCAGTTGAGGAGGAACTCTGAGGACAATCCACGTAGGGAACACTCTGATGGGGACAACTGATGTAAGCTGGGACTCTTTTGGGCACACCTGATTTAACACCTTTCTCCGCCTGGCCTATAGCGGATTGACAGCTGGGCAGTAGCTTTACCGATCTGACTGGACATCATCTGACGTCCTTCAGAACGGGGTGCTTTTCAGCAGAGGAAATCATTGTCTGGGTACAACAAAACAGACAATTTTAGCAGCTTTTAGGTGACGGGAACATAAAAATCTTCACACAGGAGTTCTGAACATTTAGTACAATTTTAGAACTGCTCCTCTCAGGTTCTTATGGTAGTGAGTCCTTGTAGAAGGCCAACTCATGGTTCTCCACGGCCATGGCCAGATCTGTGCCCCCCCCCCTTCCCAGGTTTTAGTTGCGCCCCCCCCCCCCATGTCTGTGAGAGTGCATCCATTGATCCATGAGCCTGTCTGATGCAGAAAGGTGATCTAAGGAGGAACTCTAATGACAATCTATGTATGGGGACACTCTGATGGGGACAACTGATGAAAGGTGGGACTCTTTTTGAGCACACCTGATTTTAAATACCTTCCCATTTGGCCTATAGTGGATTGACAGCTGGGCAGTAGCTTTACCGATCTGACTGGACTTCATCTGACAACCTTCAGAACGGGGCGCTCTTTACCAGAGAAAATGATTATCTGGGTACAACAAAACAGACAATTTTAGCAGCTTTTAGGTTATGGGAACATACAAATCTTCCCACAGGAGTTCTGAACATTTAGTACAATTTTAGAACCGCTCCTCTCAGGTTCTTATGGTAGTAAGTTCTTGTAGAAGGCCAAGCCATGGTTCTCCAGGGCCATAGCCAGATCTGCGCCCCCCCCCCAGATTTTATTTGCGCACCCCCAGGTCTCTGAGAGTGCATCCATTGATCCATGAGCCAGTCTGATGCAGACATGTGATCTAAGGAGGAACTCTGAGGACAATCCATGTATGGGGACACTCTGATGGGGACAACTGATGTAAGGGGAGGCTTGGGGACACCTGATTTAAATACCTTCCCACCTGGCCTATAGCAGATTGATGGCCAGGCAGTAGCTTTACCGATCTGGCTGGACGTCATATGACGTCCTTCAGAATGGGCCGCTCGTGCATGCCCCCGGGGGCGCGCAGCCCCCCGATCGGTGGTACGATGCGTCCCTTGTGAATTGAGGGCCGGGAGGTAGCTTTACCAATTTGACTGGACTTCATATGACGCCCTTCAGAACGGGCCACTCGTGCGCGGTAATCAGTGGTACGGTTTGTCCCTTGGACACACCGCATCACCGATCATGGAAAAGAGCTTATGACATAGGCTCTTTACCATGTGATCAGCTGTGTCCAAACATCTGGATGACATCACAGGTCCTTCCTCTTCTCCTCCAGAGGTGGTAGTGGGCAAACTTTAGCGATGCATTGAACGCCACTCCTGCGATGACTTGTGAATTCCATGCAGTGCAATAATATTCTGGCTTAGGTTCGTGTGATGCCCAAGGTGTGGGTCCATGACAGGCCATGACAGTCCATGACAGTCTGGGCTAGGAGGAAGTAAATTGATTAGAACCTGGAAGACTGAGGACATCTAGTGGTGGAAAATGAGTACTGTTTTAGGACCAGCTCCAGGTTGAAGTTGAGTAGTGCAGCCAATTTCTTTTCTTTTCATTCTGAACAGCACAGGTGTCTGCATCATCTCAATGAGCCAACATCATTCTAGTATTGGTCACATTGCTGTTGTATGTTGCAAGTTTTGTAACACAAATTACCCCCGTTGTAAAATTTCGGAATCAGGCTTCACATTCGCAATCACCTGTACTAAAAATGACTAAAAAATGTCTGATCGATCTCTAATTCCTTTTTTCAATTTACTCATTAATGATGATTTAAGATTTGCTTCTTATCCCTCAGGAACCGTCTACTGTCACTCAACGGCTAATCCACTTTCTACAGTCAGATACAATTATGCTGATGAATGTTTCATTTCCCACCGGATCGCACCAAATGAGCCAGGCCGAGTCCCGCGTGGACATCACACTATTTTAGTACGGATTATCAGGTTTTTTCGAGTGAAAGTTGAGTTCCAGGCAAATTGCTAAATACGCAGATAAAGGACATATAGGTGACCTGTGTTACCTGCCAAAGGAGTTGTATTTCTGCCAATCCGGTCCTGAGATCTATACAGCTCTGCCTCACGACACAGCCAGCCTGCAGACCTGATTTTCCTTTACTGCAGTTAAAGTAAAATTCAAATTATTTATATTATTTATATTTTTTATATCTACATTATATAATAAAAATATTTTGAGATGGCAACTGCATACTCGTTGTCTGTGAATGAGCATGTGCATACGAATGCATGCACAGCGGCGTGCACACGTCTACCACAGATACTGGCACCTAGTGGATTATTCAAATCCTGGCCCCCCAAGGATTCAATCCTGGATGGTGTCTTTCAGCTTGCATCTCTGTTACTTTCATCCTGAATCTACTTGACTCTGGTATTGACCCAGCTTCTGTTTTATCTGCCTCTGGAGGACTACCCCTGCCTGCTTATGTCTGCTGCCTACCTGTGTTACTGACCTTGACCTGAACTCTTGACCAAGATTTTTGCCAATCAATTCTGTAACTCGTTTACTGCACGTTGCCAATTTCTGCTCATCACTGACCTTGTCTTGCTCGTCATTCGTTTCCTTTCTGCCCAGCTGTTACCCAGCTTGGCTTATGACCTGGCTCCGCTCTCTACTGATATGGGTGAAATTGGGGTGCCGTCATCACTGTGGTTCTTCTTACCTGGCTACTTACCTGTTGCTTACCTGTGTTGCTGACCTCGGCTTGAACTCTTAGCCAAGATTTTGCCTATCCATTATGTACCTCGTTGCTTCCACGTTGCCAATTTCTCCTCATCGCTGACCTTGTCTTGCTCGTGATTTGGTGCCTTTCTGCCCGGCTGTTACCCAACCTGGCTTATGTCCTGGCTCCGTGCTTTCCTGATATGGGTGAAATTGGGGTGTCCTCATCGCTGTGGTTCTTACCTGACTACTTACCTGTTGCTTACCTGTGTTACTGACCTCGGCCTGGACTCTTAGCCAAGATTTTGTCTATCGATTATGTACCTCACTGCTTCCACATTGCCAATTTCTCCTCATCACTGACCTTGTCTTGCTCGTGATTTGGTGCCTTTCTGCCCAGCTGTTACCCAACTTGGCTTATGACCTGGCTCCGCTCTCTACTGATATGGGTGAAATTGGGGTGCCGTCATCACTGTGGTTCTTCTTACCTGACTACTTACTTGTTGCTTACTTGTGTTACTGACCACGGCCTGGACTCTTAGCCAAGATTTTGCCTATCGATTACATTTCTCATTGGGTCCACGTTGCCAATTTCTCCTCATCACTGACCTTATCTTGCTCGTAATTTGGTGCCTTTCTGTCTGGCTGTTACCGAACTTGGCTTGTGTCCTGGCTCTGCTCTCTACTGAACTGGGTGAAGTTGGGGTGTCCTTATCACTGTTCTTCTACTTACCTGACACCAGTGCTCCCAAGTCCAAGTCCTCGGTTCCAGCTTCCTGACACCTGCACCCCTCCTTTGCCCTAGCAGTCCCTTTCTTAACTTCCAGGGGTGCTCGGATGGGAATTGTGCAAGATGCCACCCTCATCATCTTGAGCTCCTCATACAGGTATGCGACACTTGCAAATTAGTGATACCCTTTCAATTAGACTTTCATATTATTCCCTATGCAATGCTGTAGAGTTTATTTCTGAGCAATAGAATGAGGTGATTAGTGGGCGTTACCATCCGAGGCAAGCCATGGAATCTATGTAGGAATATTTTAATTCATTGCCTGGAAGCAGACATGTAAGGGCTCATGCACATATAAAACTTTGCCTGAATCATCGCATTAAAAAAAAAAAAGTGGTGTATTCCAGTGCTTTTTGCTATAGTCCCTCGTTGACTTATTGTACCCAGCAATAGACCACTATTAGAAATGATCTGTTGCTGAACAAAAATGTATGGGAAGGGGGCAGGGTATGGATCTGGTCTCCATGGGCTATTCATTTCTATCATGGCATTCTTTGGCTGGCATTCTACTTTAAAAATCACATTAAGGTGTTGAAGCATCTATGAGATTTTTGTGAGTGGGCTGGATTTTACATTACTGTGCCAATAAGTGGGCTAGGAACATCTGCCAGTATCCTGTGTTGGCACACTAGTTTGCACGAAAACACACGCAGTCACATTGTGCGGACATCTTACACTTGTATCCAGTTTTAGAACTGGTGACAAATGCCCTATTTAGAAGAAGTAGGGACAAATGGTTGTTGGATGATCTTCAACTAGTCCGTGATCTTTGCTTCCATGTATCTTGATCTTCTTTTCCTGATTTCCTCTTGCTTACTCGGCCTGCCCCTGGATTTCCCTCTGTCTGATTCCTGGTTATGACCTTGGCTCGTTTAAGGACCTCGTTTATACTGATTAACCATGTATGACCATGGCTTTGGCTCCTGACCACTCCGTTATCTCCAACTCTACTGACCTTAGCTTGACTCCAGACCATGACTCTCTCATCTAAGTCCTATTGATAACCTGTGTATGACCTTGGCTTGGCTCTTGACCTCTATACTGCTACCTTCCTGTCCTTCCCTGCTGGTACTATCCTGCATCATCTCTACCGGGTGCCAACATTCTGCCAGCTGCTGGTCCTGACCTGCTCCTTTACAGTGTCTCTCTGTGATTCCTCTAAAACTCCCACCTCCTGGCTAGAGAGCTACCCTGCTGACTACCTCTAGGAGCAACCACCATCCAACTGGACTTTAGGCACCCATGTCACTTTGTGCCTTGCACATCCTGTCACCATGTGACATACCTGGCCAGAGGCCGAAGTGATGAGAGGGCTTCCCTTGCAGCTGAGTGCATAGCACCCCTGAAGGTGGGGACAGGAAGTGCTGCACCCAAAGAAGCATGGGTTGCCAGTTTCGGAGTTGCTTGAAGATCTGGGTAGATGAAGCACCAGAAGGGGACTCCTGCTGTAAGGCAGTGTCAGCAGGGCAGAAGACACTCTAGAAGAGCAGGTGAAATCATGACCATGCAGAGGTACCATAAGACAGGAGAAACTCTAGATGCACAAGTGGATGTTAGCAGGTGGGCGACACATGAAATGGGTTTAGGAGCCAGAACCAGGATCGTGCACAGGAACAGGAGCAGAAATGTGGTCAAGATGAAGCCGAGGTCAAACCAATAGGCAAAGTCCGTGAGACAAACCGGGGTCAGAGCCAGAAGAGCAGCCAAGACAGGGCCAAGGGAAAGCCGGGTCAGCAACAGGGAATCCAAGAATTAAGCAACACAGAAGCATAGGAACAGGTGGGGAGGGGGGGGGGCTGACGATCATCCAGCAACTTGTGGACCAGACTGCTGGCTTTAAATAGGCCACTGGGCAACAAGATCTATCATGCTGTGCATGCTCCATGGCACAAAGGCTAGCGGGATTGAGCGCCAAGGCCGCAGCCATGCGCGGATTCTCGCATTTGCGTGGGTGCACGTCCAAGCACTACATTCGCCATGGCGAAGACGTGTGCGTGCTGGCACACGCAATGCTTGTGAGATCCTGGCGCCCTCTGGCCTTTAAAAGAGTGACTGCAGCACATGGACATTGCTGACTGGTCTTCAGCTTCTTGCTTCCTGTTCCTGTGTGTGCTTATGCTTCTGATCTCCTGTTAACAATACTTCTTGTCGCTCTCCCAACTCTGACCTCGGATTGCCCACGGTTCTGCTCTTGTCTCCTGTCCTGACTTTGGCTTGCCTGACCGCATCTCTGTTTTTTTGTCTGCTGTCAACTGGCTTACCAACCTTGGCATCCATCCCTGACTACGCTTCCTGCTTGACCCTGTGTGCTGTGATCCGCCCTGGTGCCTACCCGGAATACCCAGCCTGCTGTACCTACCTGCAGTGCTCACCTGTTGCTCCAGCCTGCAATCCATACTTGCTGTATCCAGCTTGCTACACTCTTCACTGCAACCTGTTTCCTGCTGTGTGCAGTCTGCATAATCATCAGCTCCACTGGGTCCTACTGCTCTTCTCATCTGATATCTACCTATGGAGAGGTCTTTACACCTGCATCCCTCATCTGTGGCACAGCCGGTAATCCCTGCTTCTCTGGGCTTCGTGCTCCCTGTTTCCACCTTCAGGGACACCAGGCACTCAGCCGTAAGGAGAGCCCTCTTAGCATTTCGGCTTCAGGACCAGGTAGGTGACAGCGTCACATGGGGTGATTAGGGTGTGCCCAAGCACATCCGGCACACACTGTGCGCACACCTATGTCTAGAGCCCATGGTGGCTGAGGTTTCTGTACTGCAAGCAAACCGCAAGCTCCCAACCTAGTGACCAAGCTGTCACAGGCAGCTCCTGGACTCTAGTTCCCATCGGGCGAGACTTGCTCCTGATCATGTGACCCCCCAATCGGGTGGTCAAGTGATTGGGAATTCATCTGCCCCTCACCTTAAAAGCCAATCAAAGGGCCACAAAAGGCAGACGGAAAAAGGTTAAAGAAATGTTCTTGTACCTTGAATTGTAAATGCTGATGACATTCTGGGATGTTTACTGTAAGATGTTCTAGAATCTTCTGTTAACAACTAAAGTGCAAAGCCAGATCTGCCATTAATGCGTCTTCTGTTTTTCCGATGTTGCCCTGAAGTGTAGGAGAGAGCTTGGCCGCGTCATCTTCTTTTATGACTTCTAAGGAGAGGGAGAGGAAAATGTAGTTTATGTTACTGTGAATTCTTACACAGGGAGAACAAGGGGTTTTATTCTTCATAGAAGACGTATTTCGGGAACAGTGAAAAATGTTGTGGTGATTTTTTGCTCCAGCGTTTACTTTCCTTATGGACGATCTGTACATTTTTTTTTCACGTTACTTATGTAAAGCTGATCGGGTTATAGTGTATGTAAACCCAAATCTTTTTTTCAGTTTGGCGTCATGCCTCACTGTATATCATTTTTATTGCCAAATATTTTTTGTGAATCTGCTAGGGTTTTTTTTTTGTTTTGTTTTTTTTACCACTTCAATACCGGGCACTTTTACCCCCTTCCTGCTCAGGCCAATTTTCAGCTTTCAGTGCTGTCAGACTTTGAATGACAGTTGCTACACTGTGCCCGTATGAAATTTGTATCATTTTTTGGAGACGCGTAGAGCTTTCTTTTGGTGGTATTTAATCACCAGTGGGTTTTTTATTATTTGCTAAGCAAACGAAAAAAAAGACCTCAAATTTTGATGAAAAAAACTTTTTTCTTAGTTTCTGTTATAAAATTTTGTAAATAAGTAATTTTTCTCCTTCACTGATGGGCACTGATGAGGTGGCACTGTTGGGCACTAATGAGAGGGCACTAATATGCAGCATTGATGGGCACTAATAGGCAACACTGATGGGCACTGATAGGTGGTACTGATGGGCTCTAATAGGCGGCACTGAAGGGCACTGAGAGGCGGCACTGATGGGCACTGAGAGGCGGCACTGATGGGCACTGTTGAGTTGGCACTGTTGGGCACTAATATGCAGCATTGATGGGCACTAATAGGAGACACTGATGGGCACTGATAGGTGGTACTGATGGGCACTAATAGGCACTACTAATGGGCACTGAGAGGCAGCACTGATGGGCACTGATAGGTGGCACTGATGGGCACTGATAGGTGGTACTGATGGGCACTGATAGCTAGCACTGATGGGCACTGATGAATTGGCACTGTTGGGTACTAATGAGAGGCCACTAATATGCAGCATTGATGGGCACTGATAGACGGCAATCATGGGCACTGATAGATGGTACTGATGGGCACTGATGAGAAGGCACTGATGGGCACTGATGAGTTGGCACTGTTGGGCACTAATGAGAGGGCACTAATATGCAGCATTGATGGGCACTGATAGGCGGCACTGATGGCACTGATAGGTGATACTGATGGGCACTGATAGGTAGCACTGGTGGGCACTGAGAGGCGGCACTGATGGGCACTGATGGGCGGCACTGATGGGCACTGATAGGTAACACTGATGGGCACTGAGAGACGGCACTGATGGGCACTGATGGGCACTGATAGACGGCACTGATGGGCACTGATAGATGGTACTGATGGGCAGTGATGAGAAGGCACTGATGGGCACTGATGAGTTGGCACTGTTGGGCACTAATGAGAGGGCACTAATATGCAGCATTGATGGGCACTGATAGGCGGCACTGATGGGCACTGATAGGTGATACTGATGGGCTTCGATAGGTAGCACTGGTGGGCACTGAGAGGCGGCACTGATGGGCACTGATGGGCACCGATAGGTAGCACTGATGGGCACTGAGAGACAGCACTGATGGGCACTGATGGGCACTGATAAGTTGGCACTTTTGGGCACTAATGAGAAGGCACTAATATGCAGCATTGATGGGCACTGACAGGTGGCACTGATGGTTGGTATTGATGGGCACTGATAGATAGCACTGATGGGCACTGAGAGGCGGCACTGATGGGCACTGATAGACAGCACTGATGGGCAATGGTGGGCACTGATGAATGGCACTGATGGACGGCATTGATAGGCAGCACTGATGAGGACTGATAGGGAGCACTGATGGGCACTGATACGTAGCACTGATGGTCACTGAGAGGTGGCACTGATGGGCACTGAAGAAGGGGAGAAGCACCAGAGGGCGGCGGGAGGAGGGGGAAAATGATATCTGGATGATGCATGTAGCTACAGGCATTATCCAGATATCCTCACTCAAAGTCCATGACATCATATGACGTCCCTTGGGCTAGAAGTGGTTAAATTATACAAATCAAATGTACAGAAATGCCTATAGATCAGCTGGGAGGCTCTCTCACCTGGGGTGCCCATTAATTATTCTAATAGGCCAAAATAATTATATATTTTCTCAACACGTTTCATGAACAAGTTCACTTCTTCAGGAGCGAGGCTTCTATCTGTGATGTTATGTAATTTTATCATTTATTATATAATCACAAACACCTCCCTCCTGAAGAAGTTGTTTACGAAATGCGTTGAGAATGTTCATCGCCTGCCCATTACAGTTTGTGGCTAACTTGAATGTAATATTGTAGTTGATGAAGATGCAGTCGGAATACATTATTGATGGGTTGTATGTCGAAATGTGGATAAATATTTGATACTCGCAACATTTTATCACATTAAATTATAATTTATAAAATGAAAACAGTATTTGATTTATTTATTTTTTCAAGAAATATTTATAGAGAAAGAAGCTGGATTTTCAAGATGCCGACACAATTGTTATAAAAATATCCAAAATTGTATTGTAAATAGATGTTTAAAAATAACAATCCCATATAAAACCATCACAGAGTATCCATGCAGCTATAATACATGTGCAGTAACTTCAGCTCAACATGTTTCACCAATCACTGGCTTCCTCAGGAGACTTTAGAAATACTGCATGCACAATCACTAAAGATAGAAAACAGTACATAAGTCAAAGAAGTATATGCACCAAATCTGGACATACATTAATACATCAGAAAGACATTATTCCTATATTAAATAATAAAATCAAATGTACAGAAATGCATATGGATCACCTAAAAGGCTCTCTCCCCTGGGGGTGCTCATTAATTATTCTAATAGCCCAAAAAAAGATATATTTTCTCAACGCGTTTCGTGAACAAGTTCACTTCTTCAGGAGAGAGGTGACTATCTGTGATGTTATATAATTTCATAATGTATTATATAATCTCAGATACTCACCTCTCTCCTGAAGAAGTTGTGGTGATAATTTACATTGCCTGCCTATCACAGTTTGTGACTAACCTAAAATTAGCTTATAATATTGTAATTGATGAAGATGCAGTCGGAATACATTATTGGTGGGTTGTAGGTTGAGATATGGATAAATATTTGATACTCGCAACATTGTATCACATGGAATTGTTATTAATAACATTAAAACAGTATTTGATCGATATGTTTTTTGCCCCATTGTGTTAATATTTCCCTTTAACAAATCATCCATACCTTTGGGATTTTGACTACATTCTTGGTAGAAAGCATTACAAGTAATTTTCCAACAAAGTACAAAACCTCAGTAAAGGAAGTCGAGACATGTTTTCCTGTTCTGTGTAAGTCATTATTGGAATATCTCTCTGAATCTCTCTTATCCTGGCATTCAAGGTAGGAACAAAGAAGCCTAAACTTTGGGTAATTTATAAACAGGACCAGAATCTGATATCTTTGCTTTGTGTTGGGTGGTGTAGCCCAGAGTTCAGCTTGACAAAATATATATCGTCAATTGAAAACGTTTTTTCCGACCCTGTTTTAATACTTGGTTTGAACATTTGTAACAACCAAGACAACACATATCACTTAAAAATAAAGAAGATGGTTGGATCCATATTGCAACAACGCAGTTGGGTGCTACCCATGATATCTTTTCAGTTACAAATTTAGGTAGGGATGTACCGATACCCTTTTTTTTGTTTGTTTTTTTTGTTTTTTTGTTTTTTTTGAGAAAATTGTCAAACTTTATTATTTTACTAATCATTGTGACTTTCCAGATATTTAGAATATATTACATAGACTGACCAAACTCAAGGCAGAACTTATCGGTCCCTAGGATGTTCTTTCTTCAGTCGTCTTCTATGATATTGTCCTACAGGGTACCATCGGTGCTTGGTGGTATGGAACATTTTACTGAGTTCTTCGATAGTTGGTTCCCATTTTGAACTTGTATCAATCAGTCTGGCTTTTAGAACCTGATCATGATTTTCCTCATGGCTCTCTATTGGGTCTCGTCTAGGAAGAGGTCTGGTATGTTCATATAGAATATCCATCGAAGGATGGTAGCAGAAAATTGTTTTCCAAACCAAAGTCATGGCCAATTCCAGGAAGAGCTGAATGGGTTGATTTTGCACAGTGTAGACTTTGATCTCCGCCTCACCCCGTGTTTCCTCTCCCCCATACAACCGGCAGGGAACAGCAGACAGCCCACCCACCGAACAACACCCTCCCGGCACCCGATCACTACAGCACCCGCCATGATGATGACCGGCGAAGGAAGCGGAAACCGTACACACAGCACTAAACATCCGGGTCATCAGGGCGAAGAGTGTCAGGAGCCAAGGGGGTTCTGCCTGCAGAGTACCGATACCTTTTTTTTATCGACGAGCACGAGTACCGATTCAAAATTGGGAAAAGAGTGTGGCAAGGATGTATATTGTCACCCTACTTATTTAACCTTATATGCAGAGTACATCATGCAAAATGCCAGGATCGACGAATCACAAGCCGGAATTAAGATGGCAGGGAGCAATATCAACAACCTGAGATATGCAGACGATACCACACTAATGGCAGAACGTGAAGAAGAACTAAAGAATCTCTTAATGAAGGGGAATGAAGTGGCCTGATACTAAACATTAAGAAAACCCGGTCCCATCACTCCTTGGCAAATGGAAGGACAAGAAATGGAAACAGTGACAGATTTTATCTTCCTAGGCTCCAAGATCACAGCAGACGGTGACTGTAGCCTTGAAATTAAAGCGGAGTTCCACACAAAAATGGAACTTCCGCTTTTCGGAACCCTCCCCCCCTCCGGTGTCACATTTGGCACCTTTCAGGGGGGAGGGGGTGCAGATACCTGTCAAAGACAGGTATTTGCACCCACTTCCGGCATAGACTCCCATGGGAGTCTATGCCTCTTCCCGTCCCGACCGTGCTGTCTGCTGGGAACACACAGCTCCCAGCAGAGAGCGGGGACCACTAGGGATGCGCAGCGCGACTCGTGCATGCGCAGTAGGGAACCGGGAAGTGAAGCCGCAACGCTTCACTTCCTGATTCCCTCACCTAGGATGGCGGCGGCAGCTGCCGAGAACTGAGCGGGTTCTCGGCGTCCCCTGCCGACATCGCTGGACCCCGGGACAGGTAAGTGGCAATGTATTAAAAGTCAGCAGCTGCAGTATTTGTAGCTGCTGGCTTTTAAATTTTTTTTTTTTGGCGGTGTGGGTGAACCCCCGCTTTAAGAGATGCTTGCTTCTTGGGAGGAAAGCCATGGCAAACCTAGACAACATTATAAAAAGCAGATACATCTCCCTACCAACAAAGTGCCGTATAGTCAAAGCTATGGTGTTCCCAGTAGTAATCTATGGCTGTGAAAGTTGGACCATAAGGAAGGCTGAACGTTGAAGAATTGATACTTTTGAACTATTGTGTTGGAGAAGACTCTTGAAAGTCCCTTGGATGGCAAAAAGAACAAACCAGTCAATCTTAAAGGAATTCAACCCCTGAATATACACTGGAAGGACAGATCCTGAAGCTGAAACTCAAATACTTTGGCCACCTAATGCGAAGAGAGGACTCATTGGAAAAGACCCTGATGATGGGAAACATAGAAGGAAAAAGGAGAAGAGGAGGACAGAAAACAAGATGGATAGATAGCATCATCGAAACAGTGAACATGAAGTTAGGCAAGCTCAGGGAGGCAATGGAGGACAGAAAAGCCTGGTACACTATAGTCCATGAGGTCAGGAAGAGTCGGACAGAACTAAACAACGAGTACCGATACTTTCGGTCAAGTACTCGCCGTTACTGAGTATTGATACTTTGCAGTGCATGTTGTGTCCATGCAAAATAAATGGGCAAAAATCGCACTGTAAAGAATCGTGGTGCCATTCCTTTCCTAATCGCATGCAGTTTCCCGCACCGCTCCTGTGTGAACCCAAGCTTGTCATAGTGACTTTGAGCTGTGCGGGAAACCTCCCTGCATGATGGGTTTCACCAGCTCCAGCTCCTGAGCTGACTGTGGACATCAGCGGCTCAGGCTTGGGCGCCACCTGCCTCTCCCATGGCTTTGTTCACCACATCTCCAGCATCTCTCTCCCCCCAGCCTGACAGTACGGACTACAGGGATTCGACTTGGTCAGCACCGTCACATAGATGGAGTTGACCAATCAGAAGCCGTCTAGCCCATACTGTCAGCTTCTGTCAAGAGAGGAGAGAAAGGCTCAGGGATTTCAAATTCCTGGACCAGTGAAGCGGCTTTTTGGCATCTGAAATTGGGGGATAATGTCAATTTGGAACAGTGGAACTGGGGATGGGGAGGGGGGTCCAGTGGATTGGAACCACTGGAGGCCGAGGGGAGAGCACTGCTGGAGATGTTGGAAACATGCCCAAACCCGTTATGCAGGGAGGTTTCCCGCACTGCACCTGTATGAACTCAAAATCACCATGACATGGGTTCACATAGGTGCGGTGCGGGAAACCTGCCGGATCAGGAGCCAGTTTCACCAGCTCCTGATCCGACTGTGGACATCAGCGGCTTGGGCTCCTCCTGCCTCTCCCATGGCTTTGTTTCCTGCTCTCTCTCCCCCCAGTCTCCAGCAGTTTCGACAACTGGTCAATTTATAGTCGAAAGAACTGAACATGTAAGCTCATGATGCGTGTTATCTCTACCACAATATATATAGGTGTTGCACCTTCCGAGAGTAGTGTAGATTGTCAGGCAAAGTTAAGCCTCTGTAGTCAGTAGAAGAGGGGTTGATTATTGAGGCCTGCTCAGTGTCTCACAGACGGCTGCTCTGATTGCTTCCCCGTGTATTTTAGAGGATTCTAAAATTATAGCGGGAGGAGAGAAAGCAGCCTAAATATTTATGGGACTCCAGCCAATTTCTGGGGAGGTGTGCCCAGTAGGTGGTTGGAGGGCCCATAAATAGTCTGGGGCCTGAGATAGGAGCAGCAGAGTTCCTGGGTCCAGTCCTGCTAGAGGAGACCCATGTAAAGGGGTTCTGCCCCTGGGGCAGGACTATTGGAGGTGCCCCTAAGAAGACATCGAGGTCCCAACTAAAAGCCTTAACTTGGGGGCTGTCATGTACTTGAGAGGAGACTGAAATGACAAGGTCAGCCTCTCTTGTATCTCCAGCCCAGGCCCCACTGGAAGTAAAACAAAGGGCCCTGAGGGACAAGAGGAACAGGAGTGCCTACAGATGTAGATCGAGGGACTTGCAGCAGGAGTCGTGCACAGTAGTCCAGCTGAGGTTAAAGAAACACTCCAATTGCGCTGCAGGACTGGAAAGTGCGACAAGACAAAAGCAGGATGTGAGACCAGATCAGGAGAAATCTGGGTCAGCAACAAAGGGGACACACTGGAAGTACGCAGGACATGGGGAACAGCTAAAGACCAGTCAGCAACTGGGCAGGAGCATCCTTAAATAGTCCTTCTGGTGCCGTCTGGTACCAACATGCACTGTGCATGTGCTCTCTAAGAGCTTGGTGGATATCAGAAGGAGGCAACCAATGATAATGTGGCCGTGTGAGTAGATAATCCAAATGTAAGAAAATAGTGACTGTGTGTAGCTTTTGTTCCTTTGAGGAAAATCAGTCACCGTCAGCGTTAGAGATTCTGTGGGAAAAATTTTTGTGCATTTCAAGCAAGCTAAAGAAGAGTCCTCAAAGTTTTCACTTCATCAAATTTGAGGGATCCCATGCTCCCATCACCCCACCCAAGTTGATGGTTCTAATAAAGCCCTAAAGATACCCCTAGACTATTCCTTAGACCCAGTTGAAAATTGAAGACAATACTGTGTTCTTGGCTGTGTGTGTTTTGAGTAGGGGGGTGGGATGGTCATTAAAGAGAATGGGTGGCTCCCCTTCAAGAGAATGGGTGGTTGATGGAAAGCAGTGGCCTGATAGTAACAGCATTGAACCATGAGACACAAAGCCTGAGAACCATAGAAAAGAATTCTATTGAGAACTCTACTTTGAAAGTCTGAGCAGTATCCCCTGGTCAGTGCTGGGACAAGGCCATTTGGTGCCCAGGGCAAAGATGGCAAACTGCGCCCCCCCCCCCCCCCCCATTTTTAAGAAAGAATCAATGTCATTTCAAAACAAGGATATACTTAAAAAAATACAAATTTAATTAGGTTTAATGTGATAGAAACAGAGTTCACTCACACCTTTTAATTATATGTACAGTCAGGTCCATAAATATTGGGACATTGACACAATTCTAATCTTTTTGGCTCTATACACCACCACAATGGATTCCACCACTCGTCCACAGTGGGAGGATTCCCCCTTCCACCTGGAATGTGTAGATGGGGGAATTGGAACATTCTTTTATTTTTTCATTCAACCTAATAGTTGAATGAAAAAAGTGATGGGCTGCCCAAGAGCGAAGACTAAGATAGTTTAACCTCTTGACATCCACGCTATAGCTGAATGACGACCACAGCGCGGACCTGAATTTCTGGGAGTGCACGTGCCCTGTGCGCGCTGTGATCACCGAGTCACTGAGTCCCGGCCCCTTACAATGTGATCAGCTGTCAGCCAATGACAGCTGATCACATGATCAAAACAAAAGCTCTGTGATCGTTTTTTTTTCTCCTCACGCTGACAGCGCGAGGAGAAAAAAAAGCTGATCACTGGCTCATCTGCAAGGGACATTGGTCCCGAAGAGGAAGAGGCAATTATGCCTCATCTGTGCCACCTGCCATTGCCACCTACCTATGCCCATGAGTGCCAGCTATCAATTCCCACAAGTGCCACCTATCAATGCCACCTATCAGTGTAACTGATCAGTGCCCATCAGTGCCGCCTCAACAGCGTACATCAATGAAGGAGAAAAATTACCTGTTTTCAAATTTTATAACAAAATATAATAACTTTTTTTTTTTTTTTTTCATTCGGTCATTTACATTTTTTTTTAACAATAAATAAAAACCACAGAGGTGATCAAATACCACCAAAAGAAAGCTCTATTTGTGGGGAAAAAATGATAAAAATTTCATTTGGGTACAGTGTTGTATGACCGCGTAATTGTCATTCAAAGTGCGTCAGCGCTGAAAGCTGAGAATTGGTCTGGATAGGAAGGGGGTTTAAGTGCCCAGTAAGCAAGTGGTTAAATCTCAGCTGTTTCAGCGAGAACTGGCTAAGATTAGAACCATTAATGGGCAGGCTGAATGTACCAAGTTGATCGATCAAATTGGGTACAACCAGCCTGCCGGATACTTATGATTATCACTAGCGGTTGCTATATCTGCTAGTGATAATCACTGTTTGTGGGGACAATACAATTGCTCAGCAGAAGGGATTCCCCTGTCAGCACTGACTGTGCTGACAGGGCAATCATTTACATTTCTTTCCTGCAATCTGTGGTTACTGGAAAGAAATTTGTACCATCTGTTGTCTAACTGAAATTGAAAGTGAAAGTTAGTGAATATCTTGAAAGAACATGATGGGGGGAGGGGGAGACAGATGGAGATAAGGACAGTTCAGTGATTACATTGCACTGTAGTGTACACAGTTGCTCACTCACCCAGGTCCAGGCTGGATACTCAGGCATCTTTGGCACACAGGATCTGCAGCTGCTGTTTTCATATTTCCCTCCCACACATCCCCTCTCTTCAGATACATCTGCACGCCGGGGATAGTGTGGGCGGGGCGGGAAGTCACTGAAGGAGCAGAGATGGGAGGAGCTGTATGGGGATAGTGTGGGCGGGGCGGGAAGTCACTGGAGGAGCAGAGATGGGAGGAGCTGTATGGGGATAGTGTGGGCGGGGCGGGAAGTCACTGGAGGAGCAGAGATGGGAGGAGCTGTATGGGGATAGTGTGGGCGGGGCGGGAAGTCACTGGAGGAGCAGAGGTGGGAGGAGGAGGTGCTGTATTCCTCCCTGATCTCCTGTCAGTGAGGGGGGAGGTAATGTGTTCGCTGGGCTGTGTAAGTGTCACAGTCAGACACACTTACACAGCTGCAGCCACCAGTCTCACAATATTACAGACTGATTCTCCTATCCTACGGACGGGAGAAATCAGTCTGTTTCCTCACAGTTACCAAGATAATGGGAGGCTTGTCCGCTCCTCCCCTGCTGGTTCAATCCCTCTGAAGTCGCTCTCCTCCCTGCCAATGAGGGGGAGGGAGCAGATTGGTCGGAGCGGCTCTCACATTATGCTCAGAGTCAGCGAGCAGAGGGAGAAATCCGCCCCCTCTCACACTCCGCCCAGGGCACCCGCCCCTCTCGCCCACCCCTTGTACCGGCCCTGCCCCTGGTTGACAAAATTTGCCAAAGTTTATGGAAGAAGAGAAGAGTAATTGTTGAAACTGTTTTGCACTATTTATTCTACTTCTATGTTTGTAAGTAAAGCATCCAAAAGGCTGACTGTGTGCAATCATTTATTTGAAGAAGCAACTAAACATTCCGGGAGTGCTTGAGTAGCCAAGATGATGGAGTTCCTTCATAATACAGGGGATTGGAATCCCATGTCGTTCCTGTTTCAGAAAGATGAAGGGATGTGTCCTGGGACAGCATGACCATTGCTGGTGGCCAACCAGGGGGTCTGCTTACATATACACCAATCAGCCCTAATATTTTGATCACCCACCATAACCAGCCCAGGCGTGGACTACACTAAACCTCTGAAGGTATGCTGTGGTATCTGGTGCCAAGCCGTCAGAAGCAGATCCTTTAAGTCCTGTAAGTTGTGAGGTGGGGCCTCCATGGATCGGACTTGGTTTTTCCAGCACATCCCCCAGATGCTCGATTGAATTAACATCTGGACAATGTGTCAATATCTCAAACCCAAGGCCATAACCCATCGAGGTATGGACTCCACTAGACCTCTGAAGGTATGCTGTGATATCTGGCACCAAGCCATCAATAGCAGATCCTTTAAGTCCTTGAAATTGTGAGGTGGGGCCTCCATGGATCGGACTTGTTTTTCCTGCACATCCCAAAGATGGAAGGCCACCTTCTTCCATTGCTCCATGCTCCAGTTCTGATGCTCATGTGCCCATTGTAGACACTTTTGGCTGTGGATATGAGTCAGCATTCGCACCCTGACTGGTCTGTGGCTATGCAGCCCCATACACAGTAAACTGCGATGCTCTGTGTGTTCTGACACCTTTCTATCGGAAACACCATCCACTTTTTTCACCAATTTGAGCTACAGTAGCTCTTCGATTGGATTGGACTATACAGACCAGCCTTCGCTCCCTACCTCCATCAATAAGCCTTGGCCCCCCATGACCCTGTCACCGGTTGGACAGTTTTTCTTCCTTGGACCACTTTTGGTGGGTTCTGACCACTGCAGACCGGTGACATCCAACAAGAGCTGCAGTTTAGAGTTGCTCTGACCTAGTCATGTAGCCATTGCAATTTGGCCCTTGTCAAAGTTGCTTAAATCCTTACTCTTGCCCATTTTTTCGGCTTCAACACATGTTTTTGGAAGTGTTTGCTCTCTTTTGGTCCATATAGGTTTTCCTGGACAGTATTTGTCCTGGGAGTAAAGAATGGCAGCACTGCCAAAATTATACATGAGAGCTCAACTTAGGAGATTGAATGGGTGGGATTTTAATGAGGATTTGGGAACTGTAATCCTCCAGAACTAGCCCAAAGCTAGCCAAACATTGTCTATAGATTGAAACCAAGTCAAACCATAACCAAAATGCGCCACCTTGGTGTACCAACAGAGCCCCTTCTGTAATGGACCAATTTATTATAAAACCTAATTAACTTTTGAAACTGAACTACCGGGTTGTAGAAAAATTCAGCTTTGCAGTTGGAGCCCTTCTACGCTGCAAGGGTTAAATTCTTGTTTTGTCTACTACAGGGGTCTCCAAACTTTCTAAACAAAGGGCCAGTTTGCTGTCCTTCAGACTTTAGGGAAGCTGGACTGTGACCAGTGGGAGTAGAAAATATCCTGGTTTCAGTGCAATTAAACTATGTGTCATCTTTGGTGTCAGTGAGGGGAATAGTGCCCCATCATTGGTGTCAGTGGGAGGAATAGTGTCCCATCATTGGTATCAGTGAGGGGAATAGTGCCCCATCATTGGTATCAGTGAGGGGGATAGTGCCCCATCATTGGTGTCATTGGGAGGAACTATGCCCCATTATTGGTGTCATTGCAAGGAATAGTGCCCCATCCTTTGTATTAGTGGAAGGAAAAGTGTACCGTCATTGGTATCAGTGGGAGAAATAGTACACCTTTGTTGGTGTCAGTGGGAGGAATAATGCCTCATCATTGGTGGCATTGGGAGATATAGTGCCCCATTGTTGGTGTTAGTGGTGGGAATTTTGCCTCATCTTTGGTGTCAGTGTGAGGAATAGTGCATGCCCAGTTATTAGTGTCACTGGGAGGAGTTGTGCCCTATCATTGGTGTCACTAAGAGGAATAGTGCCCTATTGTTGGCGTCATTGGGAGGAAAAGTGCCCCAATGTTGGTGTCATTGGGAGGAATAGTGCCTCATTACTTGTAGTGGCAGGAACTATGCCTCATTGTTGTTGTCATTGGGAAGAATAGCGCGCCATCGTTGGTGTCATTGGGAGAAATAGTGCCTCATTGTTGGTGTTAGAGGATAAAATAGTGCCCCAATGCCTCCATAAAGGTAGGCAAAGAGCTGCATCTGGCCCCTGGGCTGCTGTTTGGAGACCACTGGTCTACGGGATGAGGAATAGGGTGAATTACTTACATTATTCCGTTATTATTTCCTTTATTCTCCCAGCAGCTAATGTTTTTATCTGCTGTCTGAAGCTCCCGGGATATGGGGCCCTCGGCATCTTCATGTGCAACACAGAACCACTGTGACCAGTTGGGCAGAGAAGAGGACTGGCTTTTGGGAGACCGGTCTTATAAAGCACATGTAGCCCTTCCAGTGTGGTGAGGAACCTTCTTCAAGGCTTAGTTCTTCTTTAGCCTGTTCAGCTTTAACTGGACAAATTACACGTTTGGAGACACCACACAACTAAGTCAACAAGCTCTTGCGTCGCCAATATGTTTTTTAATGGAAAATCTCTGAATATGTTCTTCAAACCTGAAAAAACAAGGAGCTTTTTTACACCACCTACCCTATCCATCCATGTGTTACCAACACAAAAGGTCCTACAAAAAAAGAGAAAGGAAGACAAAGATGGCAGATATGAACAAAATTCACATGTATCTAAGCTTACCAGTTACCCAAATATTTTTTCGAGCAATTCACACATCACCGTTTTCTTCCCCTGCACTGTATAAACTTATTTTTTGTATCCTTTAACCACCTGTTGTACAAAAAAGTCCTCTCAACATCTTAATTTGAAGAAAAGAGCTGCCAACGCACTACTTGCTACCATGGCTGAAACACGAGGACTGTATAAATTAATTAAGAGCCAAAACAGTAAGTCACACCTCACCTCATCAGAAGTAAGCTTTGGCATGCAAATTTGGTCCACAACTAAATTTCTCACCCAACCCGCCGATCCTTGCAGCCAATGTTCTCCAGTTGTTCTAGCACCGAAATTGGAAGATAATCTGTCTGACTTGCCAGTTTACAGAAACTCTCCTGCTGCAACTGAGGCAAAGCCTAGGCAATGCGGTTTCCAAACCCTGGAACACCAAATTCTGCAAAAAAATACAAAAAAGGACCTATTATATTCACCACTGATGGTTAGTTTGCTAGAAGACGGTTTATTGGCATCAAAACTGCCACATTGTCTAAAAAATAAGCAACTGATTTGTTGGCTAGCAAAAGTCCCCACACCACAAATGCCACCCAGGGCTGTCTTATTGAATGGGCACACCTGGGCACTGCCCGGGGTCCCCAGGTGCATGGGGGGCCCATGCAGGAGTAACTGCAATGTCAGAAGGAGCAGTGGCTGACTTCTGCTGGAGAGGGGATTCAGCTTTCTCCTCCCTCCCTGTATAGAGACACTGTGATGGAGGACACCTGATGTATGGGGACACTGTGATGGTGGACCCCTGATGTATAGAGACACTGTGATGGTGGACCCCTGATGTATAGAGACACTGTGATGGTGGACCCCTGATGTATGGGGACACTGTGATGGAGGACACCTGATGTATGGGGACACTGTGATGGAGACATCTGATGTATGGGGACACTGTGATGGAGACATCTGATGTATGGGGACACTGTGATGGGGGATGCCTGATGTATGGGCACACTGTGATGGAGACATCTGATGTATGGGCACACTGTGATGGAGACATCTGATGTATGGGGACACTGTGATGGAGACATCTGATGTATGGGGACACTGTGATGGGGGATGCCTGATGTATGGGCACACTGTGATGGAGACATCTGATGTATGGGGACACTGTGATGGAGACATCTGATGTATGGGGACACTGTGATGGGGGATGCCTGATGTATGGGCACACTGTGATGGAGACATCTGATGTATGGGCACACTGTGATGGAGACATCTGATGTATGGGGACACTGTGATGGAGACATCTGATGTATGGGGACACTGTGATGGAGACATCTGATGTATGGGGACACTGTGATGGATACATCTGATGTATGGGGACACTGTGATGGGGAAGCATGATGTATGGGGACACTGTGATGGGGGACACATGATGTATGGGGACACTGTGATGGGGGAACCTCATGTATGGGAACACCTGATGTATGGGGACACTGTGATGGGGAAGCATGATGTATGGGGACACTGTGATGGGGGACACATGATGTATGTGGACACTGTGATGGGGGAACCTCATGTATGGGAACACCTGATGTATGGGGACACTGTGATGGGGGATACCTGATGTATGGGCACACTGTGATGGAGACACCTGATGTATGGGGACACTGTTAGGGGGGAACCTCATGTATGGGGGACACCTGATGTATGGGGACACTGTGATGGGGACACCTGATATATGGGGACACTGTGATGAGGGACACCTGATGTATGGGGACACTGTGATGGGGGACACCTGAAGTTTGGGGACATTGTGATGGAGGCACCTGATGTAAGGGGACACTATGATGGGGACACAGGATGTATGAGGACACTGTGTCAGGGGAACCTCATGTATGGGGACACTGTGAGGGGGGAACCACATGTATGGGGGACACCTGATGTATGGGGGCACTGTGATGGAGACACCTGATGTATGGAGATGCTGTGATGGGGACACCTGGATTGATGCGAATCCATCTTTGATCACAACGGTAAGGTTTGGAACCGTGACCAAGGCGTTCTGGATCCCTGATGGTTTTCCATACGTGGTGTTCATCACCACAAGCTCAGTTGACTTAGGTGGTATAAGCTCCCTTAAGTCCATTGATTCCGGTAAGCCTTCAGTCAAATTGGTGGCGGTTCTTCTCACAAGAATATTTTTCTTATTACGTTTTCATCTTGATGTCATCTGCTTCACCAATGTTTTTAGGAAGCTGACTCATTGTTACCTCTCATTGATGCCAGGAATTTTTTGATTCAGTTCTTTTCTAGTCACTTTAATAATTTTTCACTTGGTGGACACTACTCGTGTGATATTGTGTGGTTTAATTGGTCACAATTAATACTGTCATTTTTTAATTAGTTTATTTAAGCACTGCATTTTTTTCTTTTTTGATAGGTTGGGGGCTGGTCCGGGATGACTTGGGCTGAGAAGAAGTGGGTTGAATCAGTTCATGTGATGTGCAAGAAGCATGCTGATAGGAGGTGAGATTACATCATCCCATTCCGGCCTGCACCAGGAAGGAGCCAGAGAGAGGACTTCTTCCTCTAAATATTCTGAACCTCATACACTGAGGTGCACATGCCCCATGCAGATACCCCAGATGACGTCTAATCAGGCGAAACGCGTCGGGTCGAGTTCTGCCAACATCATCGCGCCTTCTTTTGTCCTCTTATGAGCTTTTTATATACTTCAGAAACGTGAGTGTTCTACTTAACCTCCTTTTTAATAACTGAATTTTAAGTGTTATCACACTATGTGGATCCTTTCTTTGATTTTTGGTTCCATCGTGTGATCGAGAGGGTCTCCTCTGTCCTTCCTCTCCTCTATTTGAGCCTCATCCACGCGTTTGATGCAAATCCATTTCTGATCACTACCGTAAGGTTTGGAACCGTGACCAAGCCAGAGAGAGAGCGGACTTCTTCCTCTAAATATTCTTAACCTCAAACACTGAGGTGCACATGCACAGCTCGGTGTTCAAATCCGGTATCTGCAGGGATGCACTTCCTCCTGTGTCATCTCATGTCGGTCAATTAAGATGGCAAAAGGCCCCGCAACCAGGAAACAGCCTGAGAGAGGACATTCTTTCTTCCTCGAAGTATTCAGAAACACGCTGATAGGAGGAGAGAGCAGAATTACAGAAAGATGAGATCATCACTGTGCTGCTTCTCCTTTCACTGTCCAGATATAAGTTGGGGGAGGGTTCATCTGGGATGACTTGGGCTCAGAAGAAGTTGGTTGGATCAGCTCATGTGATGTGCAAGAAGCATGCTGATAGAAGGAGAGAGCAGAGTGACAGAGAGATAAGCTCATCACTGTGCTACTTCTCTTTTCACTGTCCTGATAAAGGTTGGGGGAACCTATATATGGAATCAGTTCATGGGATGTGCAAGGAGGCAACCTGGGTTCATAGGAAGGCGCAGAATGCCTTGTATTTTTATCAATGAATACAAGGTGTTCTCTGATTGGTCGAGGAGGAGAGGAGTGCAGTGATGTCACAATGTCCACCTCATACTCCTTGCAATCAATGAAAAAAAGGCGTTTCTGAATGGTGGCAGTGCCGAGCGACTCCGTGTGGTCAGTGTGCAGAAGGACAGCCCCTCTGCACAAGACCAGGGGGATTGCGGCTTTCACTGTAGTAGCGCCGACTACTACAGTTAACTGCAGTTTCCTTTGACTTATACATACTTACATCGTGCCAACCAGGGTGACAGAGATGAGCTCATCACTGTGCTGCTTCTCCTTTCACTGTCGAGATCTGGGTTGGGGGCTGGTCCGGGATGGTTTTGGGCTCAGAAGAAGTAGGTTGGATCACTTCATGTGATGTGCAAGGAGCATGCTGATAGGAGGAGAGAGCAGAGAGCGACAGCAAAACGAGCTAATCGCTGTGCTGCTTCTCTTTTCACTGTCCAGATATAGTTTGGGGGTTGGTCCAGGGTAACTCTGGCTCAGAAGAAGTAGGTGGATTCAATTGATGTAATGTGCAAAGAGCATGCTGATAGAAGAAGAGAGCAGAGTGAAAGAGACATGCGCTCATCACTGGGTTGGGGGTTGGTCCGGGAGGACTTGGGCTCAGAAGTAGATTCGATCAGTTTATGTGATGTGCAAGGAATATGATGATAGGAGGAGATAACGGAATAAAAGAGAGATAAGCTCATCACTGTGCTGCTTCTTCTTTCACTGTCAAGATTTAGGTTGGGGGCTGGTCCGGGATGACTCGGGCTCAGAAGAAGTAGGTTGATTCAGTTCATGTGATGTGCAAGGAGCATGCTGATAGGTGGAGAGAGCTCATCACTGTGTTGCTTCTCCTATTACTGTCTAGATCTAGGTTGGGGGCTGGTCCGGGATGACTTGGGCTCAGAAACAGTTGGTTGAATCAGTTCATGTGATGTGAAAGAAACATGCTGATAGATGAGATCATCACTGTGCTGCTTCTCCGTTCACTGTCCAGATATAAGTTGGGGAGGGGGGGTTCATCTGGGATGACACGGGCTCAGAAGAAGTTGTTTGGATCAGCTCATGTGATGTGCAAGAAGCATGCTGATAGAGTGACAGAGAGATGAGCTCATCACTGTGCTGCTTCTCCTTTCACTGTCCAGTTGGGGGCTGGTCCGGGATGACTTGAGTTCAAAAGAAGTAGGTGGAATCAGCTCATGTGACGCTCGAGGTGGTCTTATTTTTTTAATTCAAAAAAGTGTATTTTTTCCCCAAAAAAAAGTGCGCTTGTAAGACCGCTGCGCGAATACGGCGTGACAGAAAGTAAAGCAACGACCGCCATTTTATTCTCTAGGGTAGTGGTTCTCAACTCCAGTCCTCGGGACCCACCAACAGGCCAGCTTTTAAGTATTACCCTGAGGACTGGAGTTGAGAACCACTGCTCTAGGGTGTTAGAAAAAAATGTATATATAATGTTTGGGGGTTCTAAGTAATTTTCTATCAAATTTTTTTTTTTTTTAACTTGTAAACAAAAATCTCAGAAAGAGGCTCGGTCCTTAAGTGGTTAAATCCTGCCAAGCCGGACCGATGTACCTGCAACGAAGAATATACCTGGACTTCAGCTTTAACGTTGGGTCAAATGAGCTTTCCAGTACAATCAGCATCCACAATTACTTCCGGGCCGCCCCTATGGCACATTTACTGCTACAGGGTGGCCCTCCTGTGCAGGATCGTGTATATATACGCGATTCTGCACTTTCACCTCCAGGGGGAGCGTGCGTGCCACTTCTGCTGTGATTAATCAGAATATATATCAGCCTAAATTTATGAAGAAATTTTTTTTTTTTTTTAATTTGTTTAACTGGATATGTTTTGTTTTTTTTTTTTTCAAAATTGTCGCAAAAAAATAAAAAACCTGCAGAGGTGATCAAATACCACCAAAAGAAAGCTCTATTTGTGGGGGGAAAAGGACATAAATGTTATTTGGGTAAAGCGTCACATGACCGCGCAATTGTCAGTTAAAGCGACGCAGAAAAAATGGCCTGGTCAGGAAGAAGGGGGGTAAATCTGTGCCAAAAATTTTAGTCACTTCTGGGCAACTATGGAAACACTATGTACAAACCCTCCCCCCCTCCCCCCCCCCAAAAAAATAAAATAAATAAATCTCACTCTTCCTGTGATTGGCTCACTGCTGTTCCCAGAGTATGTGCGGAATTTGAATTTAAATCTCTGACCTGTGCAGTTTGCTTTTTTTTTATTTTTTCTATATTTGTATATACAGTTGTGCTCAAAAGTTTACATACCCTGGCAGAATTTATGATTTCTTGGCCATTTTTCAGAGAATGTGAATGATAAACACAAAAACTTTTCTTTCACTCATGGTTAGTGTTTGGCTGAAGCCATTTATTATCAATCAGCTGTGTTTTACTCTTTTTAGATCATAATGACAACAGAAACTACCCAAATGACCCCGATCAAAAGTTTACATACCCTGGTGATTTTGGCCTGATAACATTCACACAAGTTGACACAAAGGGGGTTTGAATGGCTATTAAAGGTAACCATCCTCACCTGTGATCTGTTTGCTTGTAATTAGTGTGTGTATAAAGGGTCAATGAGTTTCTGGACTCCTGACAGACCCTTGCATCTTTCATCCAGTGCTGCACTGACGTTTCTGGATTCTGAGTCATGGGGAAAGCACAAGAATTGTCAAAAGATCTGCGGGAAAAGGTAGTTGAACTGTATAAAACAGGAAAGGGATATAAAAAGATATCCAAGGAATTGAGAACGCCAATCAGCAGTGTTCAAACTCTAATCAAGAAGTGGAAAATGAGGGGTTTTGTTGAAACCAAACCACGGTCAGGTAGACCAACTAAAATTTCAGCCACAACTGCCAGGAAAATTGTTTGAGATGCAAAGAAAACCCCACAAATAACTTCAGGTGAAATACAGGACTCTCTGAAAACATGTGGTGTGGCTGTTTTAAGATGCACAATAAGGAGGCACTTGAAGAAAGATGGGCTGCATGGTCGAGTCGCCATAAGAAAGCCATTACTACGCAAATGCCACAAAGTATCCCGCTTAAAATACGCCAAACAGCACAGAGACAAGCCTCAAACCTTCTGGCACAAAGTCATTTGGAGTGATGAGACCAAAATTGAGCTTTTTGACCTTAACCATAAACGCTTCATTTGGAGAGGAGTCAACAAGGCCTATGATGAAAGGTTCACCATCCCTACTGTGAAACACGGAGGTGGATCGCTGATGTTTTGGGGATGTGTGAGCTACAAAGGCACTGGAAATTTGGTCAGAATTGTTGGCAAGATGAATGCAGTATGTTATCAAAAAATACTGGAGGAACATTTGCATTCATCAGCCAGGAAGCTGCGCATGGGACGTACCAACATGACTATGATCCTAAACACAAGGCCAAGTCCACCTGTCATTGGCTACAGCAGAATAAAGTTGAGGTTTTGGAGTGGTCATCTCAGTCTCCTGACCTCAATATCATTGAGCCCCTCTAGGGAGATCTCAAAACGTGCCGTTTCATGCAAGACAGCCCAAGAATTTACAGGAACTGGAGGACCTTTTGCCAAGAGGAATGGGCAGCTTTACCATCTGAGAAGATAAAGAGCCTCATCCACAAAGACCACAAAAGACTTCAAGCTGTCATTAATGTTAAAGGGGGCAATACACGGTATTAAGAACTGGGGTGTGTAAACTTTTGATCAGGGTCATTTGGGTAGTTTCTGTTGTGATTATGATTTAAAAAGACTAAACACAGTTGATTGATAATAAATGGCTTCAGCCAAACACTAACCATGAGTGAAAGAAAAAGTTAGTTGTGTTATCATTCATATTCTCTGAAAAATGGGCAAGAAATCAGAAATCCTGCCAGGGTATGTAAACTTATGAGCACAACTGTATATATATAAAAAAAAATTCTATGCAAATTAGTTCTTTTTTTGATGAGATTTTTTCAATTTTTAATTTTTTTTTCACTTGCCCAGTTTAAAAGGATGACGAGGGTGTTCCTATGGCAGCACTGACACGGAAAGGTGGCCCTAACGAAGACAAATCCTCCCGGTTAGCAGTTTATTTGATTAAACAAAAAAAAAGAAATCCTGAAAAAATGATCTGCGCTAAAGTTTGGCGGAAAGTTTGGAAAGTATCCAGTTTGTTTCGAGGGTTTTTTTTTTTTGTTTCGATTTTGAATTTTGACCTGTATGTAATCAAACTTCACCAGCAGGTGGCGCTGTTGCACAACTGTAAAGACGACCGGGAGCCGATTCCCCGACATCCTCAGACAGCAACTGGTGGGAAAAAAAAAAAAAAATCAAAAATCTTTTTTTTTTCTTTCTTTTGATATTTGTATTAACCATTTCACTGCCAAGCAATGTCCACCACGAGCGCGTTATTTTGGCAATCGCATAAATCCTCCCTCCGGCCTTCCCTCCAGTCTTGCACAGGTGTACCGGCTCCTCTCCTGCACTGAAATGGCTTCTTCTGATATCACCACACACTGTGAGCCCCTCACAATGGGCATTAGAAGCTGCAGCAAATCAGATAGTTAGTCCCGCCTCATTTCCTGGATGGAGGACGTCCGGCATCATCTAACACTTTCCTTCCCAGCCTGACCATCCCCGCCCCCTTTTCCTTCACTGGATTTCATTCTTTTAATCATGAAGGCTCAACATCACATGAGGGTGTCATCTTTGCAAATACATCTTTTCTAGGAATGCCCACCCCTCTAGACTGATATCCACCCATCAGGGCATTTTTTTTCTATTTGCATAACTCCTCCCCAAGGCTGAGAGAGGAGTACAGAGTCAGGTTGTAGTTGTATTTGCATAACTCCTCCCAAGAGCCCGCCCACTGCTTGCATCAAGGCCGAGAGAGGAGTACGGAGTCAGGGTGCAGTTGTATTTGCATAACTCCTCCCAAGAGCCCGCCCACTGCTTGCGTCAGGGTCAAGAGAGCAGTACGGAGTCAGGGTGCAGGTGTATTTGCATAACTCCTCCCCAGAGACCGCTCACTGCTTGCGTCAAGGCCGAGAGAGGAGTGCGGAGTCTGGGTGTAGTTGTATTTGCATAACTCCTCCCCAGAGCCCGCCCACTGCTTGCGTCAAGGCCGAGAGAGGAGTATGGAGTCTGGGTGCAGTTGTATTTGCATAACTCCTCCCCAGAGCCCGCCCACTGCTTGCATCAGGGCTGAGAGAGGAGTATGGAGTCAGGGTGCAGGTGTATTTGCATAACTCCTCCCAAGAGTCCGCCCACTGCTTATGTCAGGGCCGAGAGAGGAGTACAGAGTCAGGGTGCAGTTGTATTTGCATAACTCCTCCCAAGAGCCCGCCCACTGCTTGCGCCAGGGCCGAGAGAGGAGTACAGAGTCAGGGTGCAGTTGTATTTGCATAACTCCTCCCAAGAGCCCGCCCACTGCTTGCGTCAGGGCCGAGAGAGGAGTACAGAGTCAGGGTGCAGTTGTATTTGCATAACTCCTTCCAAGAGCCCGCCCACTGCTTGCATCAGGGCCGAGAGAGGAGTACAGAGTCAGGGCGCAGTTGTATTTGCATAACTCCTCCCAAGAGCCCGCCCGCTGCTTGCATCAGGGCCGAGAGAGGAGTACAGAGTCAGGGCGCAGTTGTATTTGCATAACTCCTCCCCAGAGCCCGCCCATTGCTTGCATCAGGGCTGAGAGAGGAGTACGGAGTCAGGGTGCTGTCATGTTTTCAGGAAGCTCTGTACAGCCTCCTGCTGGCCACTCCCACCAGCTATGATCTGCCTGGACTGCATAGAGAAGCACAGAGACCCGGTGATGACATCATTGGGTCTAAAAAAGGTCTATAATGAAAATTGAAATGTTTTACTGAAAAAGTAAATAAATAAATAGCATGCCGATGAGGGAGAAAGAAATAAAACTCGTGCAGATTAAAATTTTATTTTAAGAATTAAGATAACAAAGTAATACAGGCGATGTTTTTGGGGCCACGCAAAGCTTTCCTTTGGCAATATTGTCTTGAAAAATGTAATCTAATTTAATTTAATTTAATTTAATTAATTAATTAACAAAAGTTTTGTTTTGTTTTTTCATTTGCAAGGTTTTTTTTTGTTACTTTTTTTTTGTTTGTTTTTTTCATTTTGCACAAAAAAAAACAGGCAAACAAACAAAATGAATAGATAAATTAAAAAATGAATTGATTTAAAAAAAAAAAAAAAAAGCTTTTAGACCTTCTAGACCCCGAATGTCTTATTAAAAAGTACCTGTTGCCAAAAAAAGACATCACACAGGGTATTATTTGTCCCCTATGTTATAAAAAAATAAAGTTTATTGAAAAAATAATAAATAAATAAAGTGTAAAAAAATTTGAGCTACACCCCAGCACCTAACCCCACACCAAAAAACATACACAAACACCCCCCCCCCCCCCCGAATTTGAGTCCCACCATACATGCGTGTTTGAATGTAAATACACATGTCGGGGGGGGTCGCCTATGCATGAAAACGTCAATTGTGATACACGTTACATGTTGAGAGCGATAAATCCAGGCCCATCGGTCACGGGTGACTCAAACCGGGGGACCTGTAAAAGCTTTTGAAACGTCACTTACGGAAAATACATAGGGTACCGATAGAGTGCATAAGGTACAGAATGTAGGGGTCAATAATGCATAAAACACAGGGGTCAGAGGTGTGTAACACACAGAGCGCAGGGATCAGGAGTATGTAAAGCACAGAGCACAGGGGTCAGAAGTGTGTAACACACAGAGCGCAGGGATCAGGAGTATGTAAAGCACAGAGCGCAGGGGTCAGAAGTGTGTAACACACAGAGCAGAGAGATCAGGAGTATGTAACGCACAGACTGAAGGGGTCAGGAGTGTGTAACGCATAAAATGCAGGGGTTAGGAGTGTGTAGCACACAGAGCAGAGAGATCAGGAGTGTGTAACCCACAGACTGCAGGGATCAGGAGTGTGTAATGCACAGAGCAGAGGGATCAGGAGTGTGTAACACACAGACTGCAGAGGTCAGGAGTGTGTAGCACACAGAGCAGGGAGATCAGGAGTATGTAACGCACAGACTGCAGGGGTCAGGAGTGTGTAACACACAGAGCAGAGAGATCAGAAGTATGTAACACACAGACTGCAGGGGTCAGGAGTGTGTAACACACAGAGCAGAGAGAGAGATCAGGAGTATGTAACGCACAGACTGCAGGGGTCAGCAGTGTGTAACACACAGAGCAGAGAGATCAGGAGTGTGTAACGCACAGACTGCAGGGGTCAGGAGTGTGTAACACACAGAGCAGAGAGATCAGGAGTATGTAACACACAGACTGCAGGGGTCAGGAGTGTGTAACACACAGAGCAGAGAGAGATCAGGAGTATGTAACGCACAGACTGCAGGGGTCAGGAGTGTGTAACACACAGAGCATAGAGAGATCAGGAGTATGTAACGCACAGACTGCAGGGGTCAGGAGTGTGTAACGCATAAAATGCAGGGGTTAGGAGTGTGTAACACAGAGAGCTGAGAGATCAGGAGTATGTAACACACAGACTGCAGGGGTCAGGAGTGTGTAGCACACAGAGCAGAGAGATCAGGAGTATGTAACGCACAGACTGCAGGGGTCAGGAGTGTGTAACACACAGAGCAGAGAGAGATCAGGAGTATGTAACGCACAGACTGCAGGGGTCAGGAGTGTGTAACACACAGAGCAGAGAGATCAGGAGTATGTAACACACAGACTGCAGGGGTCAGGAGTGTGTAACACATAGAATGCAGGGGTTAGAAGTGTGTAACACACAGAGCAGAGAGATCAGGAGTATGTAACACACAGACTGTAGGGGTCAGGAGTGTGTCATGCACAGAGCAGAGAGATCAGGAGTGTGTAACACACAGACTGCAGGGGTCAGGAGTGTGTAACACACAGAGCAGAGAGATCAGGAGTATGTAACGCACAGACTGCATGGGTCAGGAGTGTGTAACACACAGAGCAGGATGATCAGGAGTGTGTAACGCACAGACTGCAGGGGTCAGGAGTGTGTAACGCACAGAGCACAGTGTTTAGGAGTGTGTAACAAACAGAGCACAGGGATCAGGAGTGTATAAAGCACAGAGCGCAGGGGTCAGGAGTGTGTAACGCACAGAGCACAGGGTTTAGGTGTGTAACACACAGAGCACAGGGATCAGGAGTGTGTAAAGCACAGAGCACAGGGGTCAGGAGTGTGTAACGCACAGAGCGGAAGGATCAGGGGTGTGTAATGTACAGAGCATGGGGGTCAGGAGTGTGTAACACACAGAGCACAGGAATCACGAGTGTGTAAAGCACAGAGCGCAGGGGTCAGGAATGTGTAATGCACAGTGCAAAGGGGTCAGGTGTGTGTAACGCACAGAGTGCAGGGGTCAGGATTTGCAATGCACAAAGCAAATGGGTCAGGAGTGTATAAACCATAGAGGGTAGGGGTCAGGAGTGCATAAACCATAGAGGGTAGGGGTCAGGAGCACATAACATATACAGTACAGGAGTCAGGAGTGTATAACGCACAGAGTCCAGGGGTCTGGGTTCATAATATACACTGTGTTATACATAACACAGGATAGTATATATATAGTGAAGGGGTCAGGAGTGTGTAACTCCCTTTAATGCAAGGGTTAGGAGTGAAAAAGGCACAGAGTGTAGGGGTCAGGTTTGTAATGCACACAACATAGGGGTCATACATACAGCATAGAGGGCAAGGGTCAGGAGTGTGTAACATATAATGTACAGGGGTCAGGGTTCATTATACACAGAATGTAGGGGTGCATAACATAGCATAGTTTATACAGTGCAGGGGTCAGGAATGTGTAACCCACAGAGCGCAGGGGTCAGGACTCAGAGTATTTAACACACAGAGTGCATGGGTCAGGGGTATGTAACACACAGAGTGCATTGGTCAGGGGTGTGTAAAACGCAGAGTGCATGGGTCAGGGGTATGTAACACGCAGAGTGCATGGGTCAGGGGTATGTAATACGCTGAGTGTATGGGTCAGGGCTATGCAACACACAGAGCTCAGGGGTCAGGGGTATGTAACACACAGAGCTTAGTGGTTATTGGTATGTAACACACAGAGTGCAGGGGTTAGGGGTATGTAAAACACAGAGTGCAGGGGTTAGGGGTATGTAACCCACAGAGTGCAGGGGTTAGGGGTATGTAACCCACAGAGTGCAGGGGTTAGGGGTATGTATACCACAGAGTGCAGGGGTTAGGGGTATGTATACCACAGAGTGCAGGGGTCAGGGGTATGTAACACACAGAGTGCAGGGGTCAGGAGTATGTAACACAGAGAGTGCATGGGTCAGGGGCATGTAACACACAGAGCAAAGGGGTCAGGGGAATGTAACATGCAGAGTGAAGGGGTCAGTGGTATGTAACACACAGAGCTCAGGGGTCAGGAGTATGTATCACACAAAGCGATGGGGTCAAGGGTATGTAACACACAGAGTGAAAGAGTCAGGGGTATGTAACACGCAGAGCAAAGGGGTCAGGCATATGTAACACACAGAGCTCAGGGGTCTGGAGTATGTAACATACAGAGTGCATGGGTCAGGAGTATGTAACACACAGAGTGCATGGGTCAGGAGTATGTAACACGCAGAGCGAAGGGGTCAGGGGTATGTAACATGCAGAGTGAAGGGGTCAGGGTATGTAAGACACAGAGCTCAGGGGTCAGGAGTATGTAACACACAGAGGGGTCAGGGATATGTAACACGCAGAGCAAAAGAGTCAGGCATATGTAACACACAGAGCTCCGGGGTCTGGAGTATGTTACACATAGAGTGCATGGGTCAGGAGTATGTAACACACAGAGCAAAGGGGTCAGGGGTATGTAACACACAGAGTGCAGGGGTCAGGAGTATGTAACACACAGAGTGCATGGGTCAGGAGTATGTAACACGCAAAGTGAAGGGGTCAGGGGTATGTAACACGCAGAGCGAAGCGGTCAGGGGTATGTAACACGCAGAGTGAAGGGGTCGGGGGTATGTAACACACAGAGTGCATGGGTCAGGAGTATGTAACACGCAAAGCGAAGGGGTCAGGGGTATGTAACACGCAGAGCGAAGCGGTCAGGGGTATGTAACACGCAGAGTGAAGGGGTCGGGGGTATGTAACACACAGAGTGTATGGGTCAGAGGTATGTAACACACAGAGCGAAGGGATCATGCAAAGGTGGTTACTTCACACACGATAGTATGACATTTATGTACGTTGTTTGTAAGTGAAAAGCTATTTTCTTCCTTTTTTTTCTTGATATAATTGCACTTTTTATTCATAGGATTAAAAAAATTTTACAAAAAAAAACAAAAAAACTGTCCTAGCCGGGGCCAAATCTCAAAATGCCAACCATAAACGCAATTGTCAATAGTGTACAAGAAAGAAAAACTATTGGCAGAATTTTGACGTAGAAATACTGCATGTTTCTCCCAATCCAGTCACAAGGTGGCAGTGTGCGTCACCAGATCCCTTCTCTGACAAGAGCCCAGGCCGTAATTACAATCACCGAACGTTGTTTACATCCAAATGTTTTCATTTTCTCTGGAGATACGAAATTGGCGATTGTGTGACCGCCAGACGATCATTTTCTAATATAATGAGATGCTGAGCCGACACCTCGATCCGGGCAGATCCCGGTCACATGATCTCAAAGATTTCCAATCATTCACCCCGATTCCTAATCAGGAGAAAAATACAAATGTGGACAAACCAATCAGCTTTCACCTTTTATCTTGTTTACAAATAGAACAAGAATTTGTATACGGGCAAGAGAGGGTGGCTACATTCCTAGATACAGGGGGGCCAAGAGAGGGTGGCTACATTCCTACATACAGTGGGCCCAAAAAGAGGGTGGCTACGTTCCTACACACAGTGGGCCCAAGGAAAACAAGCGTAGCCACCCTCTAACAGGAAGTCTACATTCCGTGGGACCAAGAGAAGGTGGCTACGTTCCTACATACAGTGGGACCAAGACGGGGTGGCTACGTTCCTACGTAAAGTGGGACCAAGAGAGGGTGGCTACGTTCCTACATACAGTGGGACCAGTGGCGAAATTATAGGGTCGCTGAGGTTGCCATGGCGACCGGGCCCCTTGCTGCAGGGGGCCCTTGAGGGCCCCCTGTATGCAGTACTTTGTTAGGAGGAGCGCAGACAAGCTCCCCGATTCCAAGCCGAACTGTATTCAGCACTGTGCAGGGAGCTGGTGACATTACAAAGAAAGTGAAAGCACAGTGCTGTGCTCTTTGTCTCCCCCTACAGTGCAGTACCCGGCAGGAAGAGCTAAGGTAAAGGTCTGCCGTTTTTTATCTACTGTATGTGTGTTTATATGTATGTGCATGTATGTATGTGTGTGCATGTGTGTGCATGTATGTATGTGTGTGTGCATGTGTGTGCATGTATGTATGTGTGTGTGCATGTGTGTGTATGTATGTATGTGTGTGTGCATGTGTGTGTATGTATGTGTGTGTGTGTGTGTATGTGCATGTGTGTGTGCATCTATGTGTGTGAATGTGTGTGTATCTATGTATATGTGTGTGTGTATGTATGTATGTGTGTGTGCATGTGTGTGTATGTATGTGTGTGTGTGTGTATGTGCATGTGTGTGTGCATCTATGTGTGTGAATGTGTGTGCATCTATGTATATGTGTGTGTGTATGTATGTGTATGTGTTTATATCAGTGGCGGTGCATCCATAGGGGCGCATGGGCGCCGCCCCCTCTCTCCAGGCACCCCTCCATCACAAATAGATAGATTCATGCTATGCATGAATCTATCTATGGCCGCCACTGCCCCCCTATTCAGACGCCTGGCCCCTTTTTGGACGCCGGGCGCCTGAATGACACCGGCGGGGGTGTTTTTAAAGCACTAATAGGCTTCAAAATAGGTGAACTGCGAGTGCCACGCATGGCGCTGACAGTCCACCCAGGTGTGTTAGAAAAGCGAATAAATATTCGCTTTCCTAACACTGAACCGCCTCTCCACCAATTAGGTGCTCGGGTCTGTTACCCGTCACCTGATTGGCTGAAACGACAGGCGCCGCTATTGGATGCCTATCAGGAGGAGAGGATGGGAGGAGCCGCATGCAGGACCCCGCTCGTCACCGTCACCCGCTGCCCCACCGAGACAGGGTAAGTGACGGGCAGACTGCGAGTGGGCAGGGGGGTCATAGTGGCAGCATTTGATGGCACAGTGGCTGCGTTTCATAGGCACAGTGGTGGCAATTGATAGGCACAGTGGCTGCGTTTGATGGGCACAGTGACTGAGTTTCATGGGCACAGTGACGGCAATTGATGGGCACAGTGGCTGCGTTTGATGGGCACAGTGGTGGTAATTGATGGGCACAGTGGTGGTAATTGATGGGCACAGTGGTGGTAATTGATGGGCACAGTGACTGTGTTTGAGGGCACAGTGACTGCGTTTGATGGGCACAGTGGTGGCAATTGATGCGTTTTTTTTTAAAGAATTTTTCAGTTTGCTTGCACCCCCCCAAAATGTTGAGCACCATCTGCCACTGGTTTATATGTGTGTATGTATGTATGTATGTATGTATGTATATATATATATGTGTATATATATATATATATGTGTATATATATATATGTGTATATATATATAATGTGTGTGTGTATGTATGTGTGTTTACATGTATATATGCACATTTTATGTATGCGCTTTTAATCCTGACCCCCTATATGTGTCCCATTAGAACCGATTTTTTTTTTTGCTTGTCCATAGTACCAGCAAAAATAATGCTGGTCCTCTGAAAAGTGATCCATGCTCAGATCGCTTTTCAGAGGCATTTGACAGCCGGTAAAGAGGCAATATGTTGCCTCCTGACCGCCTGTTTTAACCCCTTAAATGCATCATCACTATGCTGCAACTGCATGCAATGCACACAGTTGCAGGGTGGCCACTTCAAGGGTGCTCTGACTGGAAAAAGATTGAGAAACACCAACAGAGGAACCCATCTCTCAATTTTCCTCCTGCAGCCGCTGAATGCCTGTGGGAGGGTTAGGAGGAGAAGCGGGGGGGGGGGGGGGGGAGAAATCGATTTCTTTACATGCAGCCACCCACTTGCGACCGGACCCTGGTGTTCCGCCATCGGGCTCGGAGAAAAGAGCCCTGTCCGGGGGTCAGGGGGGCCCTCCATGGTTTCTTGCATCGGGGCCCTGAAGATTCTAGTTACGCCTCTGAGTGGGACCAAGAGAGGGTGGCTACATTCCTATATACAGTGTGACCAAGAGAGGGTGGCTACATTCCTACATACAGTGGGACTAAGAGAGGGTGGCTACGTTCCTACACACAGTGGGGCCAAGGAAAACAAGCGTAGCCACCCTCTAACAGGAAGTCTACATTCCGTGGGACCAAGAGAGGGTGGCTACGTTCCTACATGCAGTGGGACCAAGAGAGGGTGGCTACGTTCCTACGTACAGTGGGACCAAGAGGGGGTGGCTACGTTCCTACATACAGTGGGACCAAGAGGGGGTGGCTACGTTCCTACATACAGTGGGACCAAGAGAGGGTGGCTACATTCCTACATACAGTGTGACCAAGAGAGGGTGGCTACGTTCCTACATATAGAGGGACCAAGAAAGGGTGGCTACGTTCCCACATACAGTGGGACCAAGCGAGGGTGGCTACGTTCCTACATTTAGTGGGGCCAAGAGAGGGTGGCTACATTCCTATATACAGTGTGACCAAGAGAGGGTGGCTACGTTCCTACATATAGAGGGACCAAGAGAGGGTGGCTACGTTCCTACATACAGTGGGACCAAGAGAGGGTGGCTACGTTCCTACATACAGGGGGGCCAAGAGAGGGTGGCTACATTCCTATATACAGTGGGGCCAAGAGAGGGTGGCTACATTCCTATATACAGTGGGGCCAAGAGAGGGTAGCTAAGTTCCTACATACAGGGGGGCCAAGAGAGGGTGGCTACATTCCTACATACAGTGGGGCCAAGAGAGGATGGCTACATTCCTAATACAGAGGGACCAAGAGAGGGTGGCTACATTCCTACATACAGTGTGACCAAGAGATGGTGGCTAGGTTCCTACATAAAGTGGCACCAAGACAGGGTGGCTACGTTCCTACATACAGTGTGACCAAGAGAGGGTGGCTACGTTCCTACATACAGTGGGACCAAGAGAGGGTGGCTACGTTCCTACATACAGGGGGGCCAAGAGAGGGTGGCTACATTCCTACATACAGTGTGACCAAGAGATGGTGGCTAGGTTCCTACATACAGTGGCACCAAGAAAGGGTGGCTACGTTCCTACATACAGAGGGGCCAAGAGAGGGTGGCTTGGTTCCTACATACAGTGTGACCAAGAGAGGGTGGCTATTTTCCTACATACAGTGGGACTAAGACAGGGTGGCTACGTTCCTACATCTAGTGGGACCATGGAAAACAAGTGTAGCCACCCTCTAACAGGAAGTCGGTTCACAGCAGCAAAAAAAAACAAAAAAAGAATTTGGAGATTTGGAGGAGGAGGCAATAGAAGAACTTTATTGTGTTAAGAATACATATTTTAATACTTTTTTTTTAAGCCTTTTAAAGTCATTTTTTTTTAGTTGTTTTTTACTGCCACTTTAATTTTTTTTTGTTTTTTTAACCCCCCCTATCCCAGGTGATAATATTACAAGAATGCAGCTTTCAGGCACTGCAGTACTTCTTTTCTGCCACAAGCCATCCTCTGTCTTCATCAACCGCCATTCAAACCAAGAGACCTGAGAACATACCGTGAGTGCAGGGAGTCAAGGACACGCCCCCGAGGAGCCGTCACTACAACACTCTGCATTTTAGAACGTAAGAAAGCAGATCTCATCACATTAAGGCTGCTCTCTGCATCATTGAGGACCGCCCACTGCCAGGAGAAAACCTCAAGAGGACCGCCCACTGCCAGGAAAAAATCTCAAGAGGACCGCCCACTGCCAGGAGAAAATCTCAAGAGGACCGCCCACTGCCAGGAGAAAACCTCAAGAGGACCGCCCACTACCAGGAGAAAATCTCAAGAGGACCGCCCACTGCCAGGAGAAAATCTCAAGAGGACCGCCCACTGCCAGGAGAAAACCTCAAGAGGACCGCCCCCTGCCAGGAGAAAATCTCAAGAGGACCGCCCACTGCCAGGAGAAAATCTCAAGAGAACCGCCCACTGCCAGAAAATAATGTAAAAGGTAAGTAAAAAAAAGGGATCAAGGAGGGGGGAACCGGGTCATTTGGGGGAAGGCCAAAACTTCCCGATCCCTTGCCTAGAGAATCCAAGGCTGCATATTAACCACTGGAGGTTGCTTGTTTTGACACCTCCACCATTCACAGAATGCTTTGCATTTATAATGCATAATAAATAATATTGTAAAAAATGATTTAAAAAAAAATGAATAAAATTGTAAAAAATTATTTTTAAAAGATGTAAATAATAATAAAAAATAATAGTGTAAAAATGATTTAAAAAATAAAATAGTAAAAAAAAATATATCAAAAACTTGTAAAAAATAATTTTAAAAAACTTAAAAAAGAAGAAAATATAATATTGTAAAAAATTATTTAAAAAAATAGTAAAAAAAAAATAATAAAAAAATAGTAAAAAAATTATTTAAAAAAAATAGTAAAAAATTAAAATAATAATAATAATACAATTGTAAAACATTATTTTAAAAAATTATAAAAAATAATATTGTAAAAAATAATTTTAAAAAAATTCTAAAAAAATAAAAATAAATAAAATTGTAAAAAAAAATATTTTTAAAAGATGTAAATAATAATAAATAATAATAGTGTAAAAATTTAAAAAAAATAAAAAAGTAAATAAATGAACTTTTAAAAAAATCATTTAAAAAAATGTAAAAAAGAAGAAAAATTAATATTATAAAAAAATTATGTAAAAAAATAGTAAAATAATAATAATAAATACAATTATAAAAAAATATTTAAAAATAAAAATACAAACAAAATTTACAAAATTATATTGTAAAAAAGGATTAAAACATGTAAAAAAAAATAATAAAAAATTGTAAAGAATTATTTAAAAATAAAAATGTAAAAAAAAATAATAAAAAAATTGTAAAGAATTATTTAATGTAAAAAAATAATAAAAAATAATATTGTAATAAAAAAGGATTTAGAAAATTGTTAAAAAATACTAAAAAATGTAATTGTAAAAAATTATTTAAAAAAAATTGTAAAAAGATAATAAAAATAAAAGCTACTGACACCAATATTTGCTCTACTGACACTGGTCTTTGCTCTGCTGATATACACACATGGGGGTTTGGGCTCTGGCGTGCGCACACCAATGGGAGGTACATCAATGCATAAAGCGGTATTTTAAACACTTCCTGCCCCCCCCCCCCCCCCCCAGGCGTAAAGGCCTGTTCTCTTATAAAGTCTTTGCAAGCCAAAAATCCACCTTTCAATATTTTTTAAAACTTCTAAAGCTACAAATGCAGCAAGGTACGGCCTTCTAATTACAGCCGTGCTGCTCAACTATTTCATATGACATTTTTTGACTGCCTATCCAGTGAGCTCAAAATTGGCACCTGTTCATACTACTCAAATTTTTCCAGTCCTTTCATCTTTTAATCCAAATCAGGGATTAACCTTTGTTGTGTGTGATTTTTTTTTTTTTTTTTTTCGCACAACACAATGAACCGTGTGTCTTTCTCATCAGTTGCTCCAGGTAATATAGAAAGGAAAATGTTCTGTGTTAAACGACTAAAAAAAACCAAAAAGACAGTTTTATGAAGAGCTTTACTGCGCACATATAAAAGTATGTTGCCATAGGCTATCTGAGCTTTATATATTAACTTATTTATTGACCTGTTTCCAACTTAGCAGGACGATAAGAGTCATTTATAGATGTACAGAGTGTTTCCGGAGTATAAATGGGGCATTGTGAAGCTTCTCTATTAGTTTAGGGCAAATGTCTCCTTCTATTTTCAGAGGGGCCTAAAAGAAACGCATTGAGAAGGAGATATTTTCAGAAAGTGTGACAATATTCATTGAGGTTTTCCTTTTTTTTTTTTTAAAGTGAACTCGGGGTCAGGCTATGGAAATATGTGTATTTACACGTTCTTAACAAGCAGTAAATGAATGCAGGCCATCAGTGACCTCTGTAGCTGCAGGCACTGCTGAGCGATTCATCCTCAAAGTTCACAGTAAAAGCACTGTTCATCTTATTGAAATTATTACTTCAAGATATCAACCAACCCTACTCTGTTGAAAGAACCTTTTTTACTCTAATAAAGGTCAAGTCCTCTCAAGGTGCAATGTTTTAGTTAAAGAATATCAGAGCCCATCCAAGAGGTAATATAAAAGGCCTCCAGGAACCAAATTAGAAGATACCTACAACCAGATTTTAAAGCTATGGTCTTCAACTTTCTTAATGTAAGGGTCTCTCTATGGATGTACAGAATGTTTCTGGAGTATAAATGGGGCATTGTGAAGCTTCTCTATTAGTTTAGGGCAAATGTCTTCTTCTTTTTTTTCGATAGGGCCTAAAAAAAAACGCATTGAGAAGGAGATATTTTCAGAAAGTATGAAAAATATTCATTGAGGTTTTCCGTTTTTTTAAAGTGAACTCAGAGTCAGGCTATGGAAATTTGTGTATTTATTTACACGTTCTTAACAAGCAGTAAATGAATGCAAGCCCTCAGTGACCTCTGTAGCTGCAGGCACAGCTAAGCGATTAATCCTCAAAGTTCACAGTAAAAACACTGTTCATCTTATTGAAATTATTACTTCAAGATATCAACCAACTCTACTCTGTTCAAAGTACTTTTTTACTCTAATAAAGGTCAAGTCCTCTCAAGGTGCAATGTTTTAGTTAAAGACTATCAGAGCCCATCCAAGAGGTAATATAAAAGGCCTCCAGGAACCAAATCAGAAGATACCTACAACCAGATTTTAAAGCTATGGTCTTCAACTTTCTTAATGTAAGGGTCTCTCTATGGATGTACCGAATGTTTCTGGAGTATAAATGGGGCATTGTGAAGCTTCTTTATCAGTTTAGGGCAAATATCTCCTTCTATTTTCGGAGGGGCCATTAAGAAGGAGATATTTTCAGAAAGTATGAAAAATATTCATTGAGGTTTTCCATTTTTTTAAACTGAACTCAGGGTCAGGCTATGGAAATACGTGTATTTACACGTTCTTAACAAGCAGTAAATGAATGCAGGCCCTCAGTGACCTCTGTAGCTGCAGGCACTGCTGAGCGATTCATCCTCAAAGTTCACAGTAAAAGCACTGTTCATCCTATTGAAATTACTACTTCAGCATATCAACCAACCCTACTCTGTTGAAAGTACCCTTTTTACTCTAATAAAGTCCTCTCGAGGTGCAATGTTTTAGTTAAAGAATATCAGAGCCCATTCCAGAGGTAATATAAAAGGCCTCCAGGAACCAAATAAGAAGATACCTACAACCAGATTTTAAAGCTATGGTCTTCAACTTTCTTAATGTAAGGCTCTCTCTATGAATGTACAGAATGTTTCTGGAGTATAAATGGGGCATTGTGAATCTTCTCTATTAGTTTAGGGCAAATGTCTTCTTTTTTTTTTCCAATAGGGCCTAAAAAAAAACGCATTGAGAAGGAGATATTTTCAGAAAGTATGAAAAATATTCATTGAGGTTTTCTGTTTTTTTAAAGTGAACTCGGGGTCAGGCTATGGAAATACATGTATTTATTTACACGTTCTTAACAAGCAGTAAATGAATGCAAGCCCTCAGTGACCTCTGTATCTGCAGGCACTGCTGAGCGATTCATCCTCAAAGATCACAGTAAAAGCACAGTTCATCTTATTGAAATTATTACTTCAACGTATCAACCAACCCTACTCTGTTGAAAGTACCTTTTTTACTCTAATAAAGGTCAAGTCCTCTCAAGGTGCAATGCTTTAGTTAAAGAATATCAGAACCCATCCAAGAGATATTTTCATAAAGTATGAAAAATATTCATTGAGGTTTTCCTTGCTTAAAGTGAACTCAGGGTCAGGCTATGGAAATACATGTATTTACACGTTCCAAGCAGTAAATGAATGCAAGCCCTGTAATTGTAGGCACTTTTCAAGTAATTCAAGTTATTTCTTCAACAGCTCAACCAATCCTGCTCCCTTGCACTTTTCTTACTCTAATAAAGGGCAAGTCCTCTCAAGGTGTACTGTTTTGAGGTTGTCACGGTCTGGAGTCAGGCTCAGAGGCTATTAGCTATAGCAGTAGAGAAGCACCCACTGACCAGCTGGATAAGTGCAGAAACAGGTCACCCTGGTGGATGACGCAGGCTCACCTGAGATGAGGGGTCTAAAGTACTAATCAGTATTCACCAGAGCTCCTGATGGATGAAGATGGCTTTTGCTGCGTGTTAGTACCAGGTCACCGTCCTCAGGATCGTCCCACCCGGAGGTGAGCAAGCCGGGGTTCAGTAGCAGATATAGCAGGTAGGGATCAAGCAGAAGCATAGTCAGTAAACAAGCCAAAGGTTGGTAACAAGTGGTTGCAGGTTGGGGTCAAGCAGAAGCGTAGTCAATGAATAAGCCAGCATAGTCAGTAAACAAGCCAAAGGTTGGTAACAAGTGGTTGCAGGTTGGGGGTCAAGCAGAAGCGTAGTCAATGAATGAGCCAGAATAGTCAGTAAACAAGCCAAAGGTTGGTAACAAGTGGTTGCAGGTTGGGGTCAAGCAGAAGCGTAGTCAATGAATAAGCCAGCATAGTCAGTAAACAAGCCAAAGGTTGGTAACAAGTGTTTGCAGGTTGGGGTCAAGCAGAAGCGTAGTCAATGAATAAGCCAAAGGTCAGTAACAAGTGGTAGGGAAGATACGGCTCGGCAGCAGGAGTGACCAGAGCGGGATATTGGCTGGAGAGAACACAATAATCTGGCAAACGGGAAGTGCAAAGGCATGGCTTAAATCATGGGAGTAGCAAAGAGTTCAAGGTTCAAGAAAAATATTGTCCAAGGTAAAATCATTCAAGGAATTGTCCAGCATCCCAGGTGGCACCAGTTACAGCAGAGTTTTCATGTTCAGACCTGGGTCCTGATACAGGTAAAGAATATCAGAGTCCATCATAGAAGTAACTAAAGGCCTCCAGGAATCAAATAGTAAGATACCTCCGACCAGACTTTAAAGCAATGGTGTCAACTTTCTTTTAGGGGCTTCTCTATTGGTATAGGGTAAATATCTCCTTTTATTTCAGAGGGCCTAACAGAAACATGGTCCAAGGCAAGATCATTCAATGAATTGTCCAGGGAGTTGTCCATTATCCAAGGTGGCACCAGATACAGCACAGTTTGCAGGTTCAGACCCGGGTCCTGACACAGGTAAAGAATTTTAGGGTCCATCATAGAGGTAATATAAAAGGTCTCCAGGAATCAAATAAGTAGATACCTGCCACCAGACTTCAACACAGTGATATTAACTTTCTCTATTGGTTTAGGGTAAATGTCTCCTTTTATTTTAGAGGGCTTAAAAGAAATACATAGAGAAGGAGATATTTTAAGAAAGCATGACAATATTCATAGGAGTTTTCCTTTTTTAAAGTGAACTCGGGGTCAGGTTATGGAGATTCATGTATTTACACGTTCTTAACAAGCAGTAAATTAATTCAGGCCCTCATTGACCTCTGTAGCTGCAGGCACCACTGAGCGATTCATCCTCAAAGTTCACAGTAAATATAAGGTCAAGTCTTCTCAAGGTGTAATGTTTTCAGTTAAAAAATACCAGAGTCCATCCTAGAGGTAGTTGAAGGCCTCCAGGAACTAATAAGAAGATACCTCAACCAGATTTTTAAACAGTGGTGTTCAACTTTCTTAATATAAGCGTGTCTCTATGGATGTACAGAATGTTCCTGGAGCCTAAACGTGGCATTGTGAAGCTTCTTCATTAGTTTAGGGCAAATGTCTTCTTTTATTTCAAAGGGGCTTAAAAGAAACGCATTGAGATATTTGCAGAAAATATGACAATATTCATTGAGGTTTTGCTTGTTTAAAGTGAACTCGGCGCCAGGCTATGGAAATGTGTGTATTTACCCGGTTTTAGCAAGCAGTAAATGAATACAAGCCCTGAGGGACCTCTGTAGACTCAGACACTGCTGAGCGATTCATCCTCAAAGTTCACAGTAAAAGCACCATTCAAGTAACTGAAGTTGTTTCTTCTATAGCTCAACCAACCCTGCTCCCTTGCAAGTACCTTTTTACTCTATTAACGGACAAGTCCTCTCACGCATTGCTCAGAGATCGCATGTGATCGGCACCTCCGGTGCGGGTGCGAATCGCATGCGATCTCTGAGATTGCGCTAGTGTGAACCCAGTGTAAAGGTTTAGCGTTTTCATTTAAAGAATATCAGAGCCCATCCTAGAGGTAATATAAAAGGCCTCAAGGAACCAAATAAGAAGATACCTCCAACAAGATTTTAAAACAGTGGTGTTCAACTTTCTTAATGTAAGTGTCTATCTATGGATGTACAGAATGTTTTAGCAGGTAGGGATCAAGCAGAAGCGTAGTCAATAAACAAGCCAAAGGTCGGTAACGCGTGGTTGCAGGTTGGGATCAAGCAGTTGAGGAACAAGGTCGGCAGTAGGAATGACAAGGAGTGAGATATTGGCTGGAGAGAGTGCAATTATCTGGCAAACAGGAAGTGCAAAGGCATGGCTTAAATCAGGAAGTTTATGGGAGGAGCAAAGAGTTCAAGGTTCAAGAAAAACATGGTTCAAGGCAAAATCATTCAAGGAATTGTCCAAGGAGCTGTCCAGCATCCCAGGTGGCACCAGATACAGCAGAGTTTTGTGGTTCAGACCCAGGTCCTGACACAGGTAAAGAATATCAGAGTCCATCATAAAAGTAATTAAAGGCCTCCAGGAATCAAATGGTAAGATACCTCTCACCAGACTTTAAAGCAGTGGTGTCAAATTTCTTTTAGGGGCTTCTCTATTAGTTTAGGGTAAATGTCTCCTTTTATTTCAGAGGGCCTAAAAGAAACACATTGATAAAGAGATATTTTCAGAAAGTATGACAATAATCATAGGAGTTTTCCTTTTTTAAAGTGAACTCGGGGTCAGGCTATGGAGATTCGCGTAAATGAATACAAGCCCTCAGTGACCTCTGTAGCTGCAGGCAGTGTTGACAGATTCATCCTCAAAGTTCACAGAAAAAAGCACTTGTCAACTAATTGAAACAATTTCTTCAACATCTCAACCAACCCTACTCCATTGCAAGTACCTTTTTACTCTAAATAAGGACAAGTCCTCTCAAGGTGTAGCTTTTTCAATTAAGGAATATCAGAGCCCAGACTAGAGGTAATATAAAAGGCCTCCAGGAACCAAATAAGAAGATACCTTCAACCAGATTTTAAAACAGTGGTGTTCAACTTTCTTAATGTAAGGGTCTCTCTATGGATGTACAGAATGTTTCTGGAGTATAAATAAGGCATTGTAAAGCTTTTCTATTAGTTTAAGTGAAATGTCTCCTTTTATTTTGGAGGGGCCTAAAAGAAACGCATTGAGAAGGAGATATTTTCGAAGGTATAACAACATTCATTGGAGTCTTCCTTGTTTAACGAGAACTTAGGGTCAGGCTATGGAGATTGGCGTATTTATATGTTCTTAACAAGCAGTAAATGAATACAAGCGACCTCTGTAGCTGCAGGCACTGCGATTCATTCTCAAAGTTCACAGTAAATGCACTGTTCAACTAATTGAAACAATTTCTTTAACATCTCAACCAACTCTACTTCATTGCAAGTACCTTTTTACTCTAATAAAGGTCCTCTCACAGTGTAGCGTTTTCAGTTAAAGATCTGTCAGGACCCAAGTCTTAACATGTCTGGCGATGTTTCTTCTTGCTGAGCCACATGGGATACGGATCAGTTCCCTGGACAATGCCTTGCACGGTCTTGCCTTGAACCTTGTTCCTCTTGAACCTTGAACTCTTTGCTCCTCCCATGAACTTCCTGATTTAAGCCGCGCCTTTGTACTTCCTGTTTGCCATATTATTGTGCTCTCTTCAGTCAATATCTCTCTATTGTCACTCCTGCTGCTGTCCATAAGTCCGCTACCACTAGTTTTGACCTTTGGCTTGTTCCTCGATTAGGCTTCTGCTTAATTCCAACCTGTGACCACTTTTGTTACTGACCTTTGATTTGTTTACTGACTTCTGCTCGATCCCTACCTGCTATATCTGTTACTGGACCCCGGCCTGCTCACCTCCTGGTGGGGCGATCCTGAGGACTGCGACCTGGTACTAAGACGCAACAAAACCCATCTCCACCATCAGAAGCTCTGGTGAGCACCAGTTAGTATTTAGACCCTGCACCTAAGGTGAGCCCATGTCATCCGCCAGGGTGACCTGCTTGCATACTTATCCCACCGGTCGGTGCAAGCCTCTCTACTGCTATAGCTATTGGTCTCCGAACCTGACCCTTGACAATATCAGAGTCCATCCTAGAGGTAATTAAAGGCCTCTAGAAACAAACTAAGATGATGCCTCCCACCAGACTTTAAAGCAGTGGTGTTCTATTTACACAATATTAAATAATGTTATGTTCCCGAAAGCAGGAGATGGTCAGAGACTGCTAACATGCTTTAGGACTTGTTGGATACCGTGAACATGCTTCAGGAATTTGTCATAGACTTGTACAGGAATAAGAACTTGCTGTATGAGATGCCTGAGAGATACTCACACCTTTATTGCAAATAAAAAGTTAACAGTGTCCTACAATTTAAATCGGTGGTCAATCACATCCTCCACTAATTTAGATCCAGCATAAATCACAATGACCTTACCAAAAGGATCCTGCTATCTGATGGTGTTGCTCAACCATACTACCCCTGCAAAATGACAGATCCCCGGCCGGCTTCTGTTTGTAATCAACCAGTTGGGTGATGTCCTTGACCAAATATGGTCATGACCAGATTTGATCAGTGATGTCACCCAGCCATCCCCACCTGGTTTGTTTACAAACAGAAGCGGGCCAAGGCTCATTGATTTCGAAACGGCAGTGACACCCCTGCTAAATGACAGATCCCAGGCCATTTTGTTTACAAATAGACAAGCAAACTAGACAAAGATGACAAAGTTTGTTTGATAAGTCTCCAAACTGAAAATTTACATTCGATTGGAACCAGAAGCCCATCCTTACCAGTCACCATCGTGTAGATCACACGTGTCAAGCACAAGGCCTGCAAGCCGAATCCGATCTACCAGGCCATTTCATGTGGCCCTCGTACCTCTCCTGCAGCTGTGGCATCGCCCTCATCTCCTCCCCGAACTTGTCTCAGCATCTTCAAGAACAACTAGATCTACTATTTCATTTTTGCTCCGTCATAACTGTCAAAACTATAGGGTGTACCTTTTTTTATCATCTCCATGAAGACGCATAGAGCCCAAACTGCAGTTCTAGTTGTAACCTAATAGAAAACAAGTGACTTTCAGATCTATGCATGTGCTAGGGTGCCTTTCAATGACCTCTGGTGTGATTGGAGGTCATTGGAAGCCACCCCAAGAACAGGATTAGCATACTGATCCAAGTAATTGAGATGCCGTAAAGCACAGCATTATGGTGTTACGGTGCAGAGCCAGCCATCCAATCAGATATACCGTAGTCTCCTGTTTGGTGCACTGTTGCAAAAAAAAAAAAAAAATACATTAAATTAATAAAAGTTAAGGTTTACAAGTCATAATGTTTAAAAATTATTTGGCTTGAGTCTGGCTGGATGTCAGTGGCACAATGGGAAATCATTGATGATTCATGGATCTTTGTTGACATTCATAAATTATGATGTGACTTTGAAACCCAGGAAAAATGAGACAATTTTTTTCTAAATTGTTGTCCTAGTTTTAGAGAACAAAACATTCTATTGTTTCGTAGTATTTTTAAGCAGTACATCTGATACATTGACGAATTCCCAATGTTTAAATCCATCAATGCATCTCCATGTCACAATGTTCCCATAAATATGTAAATGATATCAAACATTCTCTCGAAAGAACAATAGATAACTTTGGCAAGCCTTTTTGTGGCGGTAATAACATGATTTATGGATTTGTATTACATCTTGTTAATGAAGTATCTTCTGCTATTCCTCAGATCTCGGAACAAAGGTGGATCCAAACATGGACCCTGGTACCACCACTGTTGACCTTCGAGTATCAAGCTGTTGTCTGTCCGTGTGTTCTCGTTTTCCCCCAGCAGTGGTTCTTTTCTGCCCAGAATCCTTCAACTCACTTCCTTATTAAATTGGGGTTTTGTCTATAAAATTCTGTTGGATTGAGTTTCTTTGAGGTCTATATCTTGCTTACATACAAATAACCAGCACTTGTGCTGTGGTAAAGTATGTTCAGCAGTTCAGTCAGGTGAGCCTCTCCATGAAGGCGTATCTCCTCCGGAGGATCCCACTACATTTAGATGTGATCTTCTTTTTTTATTATTATTAATGGTTGAAGTTTGGGAACCCTTATGATGTAAATGATAACCAACAAGGCCTCTCCATGTGGGTGCATCTCCTCCAGATGATACCGCTATATTTAGATGTGATCTTCTCTTTCTTTTACCCTGTTTCCCCGAAAATAAGACCTAGCGTGATTGTCGGTGATGGCTGCAATATAAGCCCTACCCCCCAAATAAGCCCTAGTTAAAGTCCTTGTAGGTCTTATTTTCAGGGTAGGGCTTATTTTTTGAGAAACAGGGTAGGGCTTATTTGGGGGGTAGGGCTTATATTGCAGCCATCACCGACAATCACGCTAGGTCTTATTTTCGGGGAAACAGGGTAGTTGTTGAAGTCTACATAAAGGAGCTGGGAGCCCTTATGATGTAAACCAGTGTCTTCAAACTGAAGCCTGAGGGCCAGTTGTGGCCCTTTGTTTGCCTTTATGCAGCCCTTGAGCCACCATTCCTCCCACTGATTTGAGGCACTATTCTTTCTACTTACACTAACTTTCTGCCATCATTCCTTCAACTGACACCAACAATGGGGCACTATTTCTCCAATTAACACCAAAGACCGGCCACTATTTTACCGTTTTGGTACTCCCACTGATGTTGGGTCGTTTTTTACTCCCATTGGCCATAGTCTGGCTCCGATAAAACCGAAAGGACAACAAACTGGCTCCTTATTTAGAAAGTTTGGAGGCCCCTAAAGAAAATGATAAGCAACATGGCCTCTCCATGTAGGTACATCTCTTACGGAGGATTCCACTACATTTAGATGGGATCTTTTACTTTTGTTAGTGATTGAAGTCTACATAAAGGAGCTAGGAACCCTTATGATGTAAATGATCACCAACATGGCCTCTCCATGTAGGTTAATCTTCTCCAGAGGATTACGCTATATTTAAATGTGATCTTCTTTTTTATATGTAGCACCCTCTAGTGTGCTAGAAGAATAGTACATGTTTGTGAGAGTAGGTAAATTTCTAGGCTTGGTGGTGTGTTTTGATCTGGGCTGGGAGTGGCTCAGAGTAGTTCTGGGTGACTCGCAGGTAGCATCACCAGGACCTCCTACTTCTTTCCAGAATGTTCTGGTGTTTTCTGGAAAGAAAGGTGGAGAGGAGAGGTGGAGCTGACTGGGGTGTTCTGAGGAGCCCTGACCCATCTCCAATCTGGATTTGCAGGGGGAAGGCCTTCCTAAAAATCCAGGGTCAGCCCAGCTGGGGAGGAGTTAATCGGGTGGAAAATGGAGATGGAGTGTTAGGCTGTCGGAGCCTTTGAGGGGGCTTCTCAGCCTTGGGGGGTGACCTTGGGCCTGGGCTCGGGTGTGGACGGGACCCACTTACAACCCACAGAGGTGTCCAGACCAGGAGGCACAGGAGGAGCAAGAGAGGACAGCGGGAGAACACTGCCAGGCAAGTCTCCAGGAGTTCCACAGAGGCAGCCAAGAGGGCTGGTGAGTGTTCACACAGTCAGGAAGACTGGGAGGCACGCCTGAGAGGACTGAGATGCAGCAGTCTGGGATGGGTGCAGAGTCAGGAGTCTGGAGGATTGTGGTGGCACGGGCAGTGGAAAGGGGCAACTGCAACCAGGGGTGCCCAAGGAGGTGGTGCTGGGAGCAGTAGCCACAGGGACATCTAGCACTGGAACTTTCTATATTTTTGCTACACCATAGGGGCCCGCGGTCCCTGCCTGCAAAGGGCATCTGCTTTGGGCCAGGCTGTGTCAGGCCTACAGTGCTAGTTGGTCTGGGAAGTGCAAGCAAGGAAGTGCAGGTGGAGAAGAGGAGATTGTATATACCGTGGTGTATATAGTTGGTCCCAATTTTGACTGTCAATTATCTGGGCATCTCATAAGTTTCCTATCCATATCCAAGTTAAATTCCCCTCGATAAAATACAACAAAACAAGTGGAAGGACTGCTTTCATGTCTCTGGATGCTTGAAAAGTGTCTGTCTTGCTGGACAGGGTGTCAGATGGACTACTACACTCAGCAGCCCCCAAGGGGGGTACCGCTACATATATTAGTGATGGAAGTCCATATAAAAGAACCTGGGAACCCTTAGGATGAAAATGATCAGCAACATGACCTCTCCATGTAGGTGCATCTCCTCCAGAGGATCCCACTACATTTAGATGTGATCTTCTTTTTCTATTAGTCGTTGAAGTCTATATAAAGGAGTTGTGAACCTTTATAATGTAGATGAGCCGTCTCCAAACTATGGCTCGGGGTTAGATGCAGGCCTTTGCTTGCCTTTATCCAGCCGTTGGGGCACCATTCCTCCCACTGAGACGAGGCACTAGTCCTCCTACTGACGTTAACTATGAGGCACCATTCCTTCATGTTCCTTCAGTGACATCAAGAATGGGGCATCATTTCTCCCATTGACACCAATGATCGGGCACTATTTTACCCATTTGTTACTCCCACTGATGTCGGGTCATTTTCTACTCCCATTGGCCATTGTCTAGTTCCCATAAAACCTAAAGGACAGTGAACTGGCTTTTTATTTTAGAAAGTTTGGAGGCCCTTGATGAAAATAATCCCCAGCAAGGCCTCTCCATGTAGGTGCATCTCCTATGGAGGATTCCACTACATTTAGATGTGATCTTTTATTTGTGTTGATGATTGAAGTCTACATAAAGGAGCTAGGAGCCCTTATGATGTAAATGATCACCAACATGGCCTCTCCATGTAGGTACATCTTCTCCAGAGGATCACGCTATATTTAGATGTGATCTTCTTTTTTTGTTAATCATTGAAGTCCACATAAAGGAGCTGGAAACCCTTATGATGTAAATGATCACCAACAAGGCCTCTCCATGTAGGTGCATCTCCTCTGGAGGATCCCGCTACATTTAGATGTGATCTTCTTTTTCTGTTAGTGATGATAGAAAGGCAACAGTAACTCAAATAACCACTCGTTACATCCAAGGTATGCAGAATACCATCTCTGAACGCACAACACATCCAACCCTGAAGCAGATGGGCTACAAGAGAAGACCACACCGGGTGCCACTCCTGTCAGCTAAGAACAGGAAACTGAGGCTATAATTGGCACAGGATCACCAAAAACTGGACAATAGAAGATTGGAAAAACGTTGCCTGGTCTAATGAGTCTGGATTTCAGCTGCAACATTCAGATGGTGGGGTCAGAATTTGGCATAAACAACATGAAAGCACGGATCCATCCTGCCTTGTATCAATGGTCCAGGCTGGTGGTGGGGGTGTAATGATGTGGAAGATATTTTCTTGGCACACTTTGGGCCCCTTAGTACCATTTGAGCATCGTTTATACACCACGGCTTACCTGAGTATTGTTGCTGACCATGTCCATCCCTTTATGACTACAGTGTCCCCCATCTTCTGATGGCTCCTTCCAGCAGGATAATGCACCATGTCACAAAGCTCCAATCATCTCACCACTGGACAATGAGGTCCCTGTACTCCAATGTCCTCCACACTCACCACATCTCATCCAATGGAGCCCCTTTGGGATGTGGTGGAATGGTTTATGCGCATTATGGATGTGCTACCGACAAATCTGCAGCAACTGCCTGATGCTATCGTGTCACTATGGAGCAAAATCTCTGAGGAACGTTTCCAACACCTTGTTATATCTATGCCACCAAGAATGAAGGCCAAAGAGGGTCCAACCCGGTTCTAGCAAGGTGGACCTAATAAAGTTGCCGGTGAGTTTCTATGGGCAACTAAGTAACTGTTTTGCATAAAGCCTCTGAAAATAATAAGCTTGCTCCCTAAGAAGATAATTAAAATAGTTCCATATATGCAACAAATGGAATGTCTGTTAAAGAAATGGGTGCAGACCTTTATTTTATTACATAGCATAAAAGCTTGTAAATAAAACATTTGGTGATTACTATTAGGATGCCGTAGCTTCAAATCCATAAATATCTGTTATTCACACTGACAGTTCTTCTATTAGAGGGCCGGGGAAGTAATCGTTCCTCTCACAAATGTATTCCTACCCCTGCGTCATCGGGTGTAGTCGAAGCTCTAGGGCCATTGTGCGTTGATGTCTTTTTAAGCATTTTATAGCCAGGGTCAGAATAATCCTTCTATAAAAAGGCATTACTAAGGTCTTAATTAATTTAATTGTTTACATAAGCCCTTTATCTTTAATGTACCAGGAAAGAACTACAAGTAATATTCAGAATTCTGATCTGCTTTAATAAATTCCGGCAGGTGGCAGTGACTTGTTCTAAGCTCCTTGTTATGAAACATTTTTTATGACCTTCTACCTTACTTAACCTCATGCTCTGTCATAGCACTTAAAGTACATGTGAAGGCATACGTTTTTTACAGAGTAAGGCTGTAGTGCAGGCATCTACATTAAACATACCACCGGTTTTCTTTTTTTTCTTTTTTTAAATGTAATAAAATAGCTGTTGAATATTTTAAAGTAGAACTATTTTTTTTAATTTATATCATTTATTTATTTTTTGGTTTATTTATAAAATGTAATGATAAAAATCTGATGGGTATTTTAGAAGTAGAGCTATTTACTTATTTTCTTACTTATATTATTTTTGTTTATTTATTCATTTATGAAATGTAAAAAAAAAAAAAAATCTAATGGATATTGAAAAGTAGCACTATTGTTTATTATTTTTATATATATATATATATATATATATATATATATATATATATATATATATATATATATATATATATATATATATATATATATACACACACATATATACACACACACACACACACGCACACACACACACACACATACATACACACATATATATATATATATATATATATATATATATATATATATATATATATATATATGTTGATTTAATTATGTATATAATTTATTTTATTTTTTGTTTATTTATTTATAAAATGTAATAATACAAATCTGATGGGTATTTTAGAAGTAGAGCTATTTATTCATTTACTTACTTATATTATTTTTGTTTATTTATTCATTTCATTTATGAAATGTAGAAAAAAACTAAAAATCTAATGCATATTGAAAAGTAGCACTATTGCTTATTATTCATATATAAATACATATATATATATATATATATATATATATATATATATATATATATATATATATATATATATATATATATATATATATATTTATTATTATTATTATTATTTATTTATCAAATATAATGTAAAAAAAATCTGATGAAAATGTATTTATTTGTTTTATTGATTTTATCAAATGTAAAAAAACAAAAAAAAAAAGATATTTAAGGCCTCATGCCCCCTTGACGTTATAATAACGTTATAAAAACACCAGTAGCTTTGCAGTGAGTTTTTCAGTGGTTTTGCAATAGCGTATTTTTTTTTTTTTTGCCTTTTTTTGCCTTTTTTTTAGCGTGTGCATTTTTAAGCTTTTTTTTTTTTTTTTTTTTTTCAATGGGATCAAAAACGTTAAAAAATGCTGGGGAGCTGCGTTTTTGGGCGTTTATCAGCTTTTTCCAACATTTTTAGGTGTTTTTTGACGTTAGAGTGTTTTTACCGCTGAATAACTCCTCTCAGAACCCACCAATTTTGGGGCTTTTTTTTTTTTTTTTACAGCCAACAAATGCCCCAGCCACAAAAAGTTGATAACAGCCTATGTGTTCATGGACACATAGGATAACATGCTGGAGAGTTTATTGACTGTAGAAAAAAAAAAACGTCTGAAGCCAAAAACAGCAGCTGTAAAAACATCCAAAAACATCCAGTGTGCATGAGGCCTAAAATCTGAATTTTTTTTTTATTATTTACATATTTATATTATTTATTGTTATTTATTTGTTTTATTTATTTTTTATTATTATACAGGATTTATATAGCGCCAGCGGTTTACGCAGCGCTTTACAATATATTTATCTATCAAATGTAATTTTAAAAAAATGTGATGAATATTTCAAAATAAAACGTTTTATTGTTATTGTTATTGTTTTTATTGTTTACTTATTTCTATTATTTATTTGTTTTTGTTTATTAATTTATGTATTTATTTTTTTTTATTTTTTTTTTGTATTTATTTGTTTACAGTATATATTAGCTATAGATTTTTTAAAATTATTTATTTATTCATTTTTTCATTATTTATTTATTTTAGTATGCATTTATTTGTTTTTATTATGTATTTATTTATTTACTCATTTATTTATTTATTCATTTTTGCTGCATTAGTTAACGCTAGCATAACTTGCCTTTTGAAGCAGAAAACCACAGTACACGTCTATCTGGCTCAGCTTATCTGAGTCCATTTAAGCACTGTCAAAATTCCTGAGCCCTAAACGAAGGGGAGCCTGTTTGGCCCTCGAAACGCGTAGGCTTTTTTCTCTGCTATGAACTAATTTTACCATTACAAACGTTGGACTCTTGGAGGTTTTTTTGGCGCTCTCGTTGAACTATATTAGAGTAGAACTATGGCCTCCCGTTAGCCCCTTCCTGCCTGCTGTGGCCCTATAACTGGGTCTTTAGGATGGTCCTAAGGATGGACTTCCCACTTACATGACCACTGTGATTGGCTATCTCAGTGGCCACGTGATCGAGAGCTCATCCTGTCGGCTCCCGATCGTAACTAGAGCCAAGAATATGCCTGTGACAGCTCGTTCACTGTGCTGGGAGCGCGTAATGAGCATGCCCCTTTTTTTGGAGGAAACCCCCCCCCCCTATGACTTTGATCTTATAGTTGCCTGTGCCTTGTGTCTCCACATTTGGGTTGGCGCATACTGATATCAAACTTTGATGCTCATACCCTCCCAAGTAGAGGGTTGTAGCTTCAAAGTAGGGCTGCCTGTGCCTTGTATCTCTACATTTAGACCTGTAGTCACTGCTCCCAAACTTGGCCATTTTTGTCACCCACCCGTATCTACTGTAGAGGATGTAGATCAAAAATTTTACGAAAACAGTTGCCGTCTCTTGCCTCCGCATTTGGTCCTGTTTGCCCTGGCTTCAAATTGTTGGACCACTGTCTGATTTCTACAGAGCCATACTGTACCTTTGTGATGTAAGGTGTAAGGTGAGGGCTCTACAAGCACCAGGATGTGAGTTTGAATCCAAGGGGCAGCCTAGAACCTTAAGTGCTAGCGGCACTATTACCATGAAAGAGCCATAGAGACTTTCTGGCTGGCTGTATTTCTGTGTGGGGGAAGAAACAGCTTGTTAGGTGGTCCTTCGGCAGATGTGAGTGGCGTGTTGTGGGTATGAGTATAAGATAAATGTTGTGTTGTGAATAAGAATGGCCAGATGAGGGAGGGATGACAGGTAAGGGTGACTATAAAGTGGACATAAACAGCTGGTGTTTTGGGTAAGGGTGGTAAGATGGGGGTAGTGTTGTGGGTAACAGTAGCTTGATGGACAGATTGGGTGTTATGGAAAACGGTGGCCAGATGAGTGTAGTGTGGTGGGAAAGAGTGGTCAGAAACAGGTGGTGTTGTGGGTAAGGGTGGCAGATGGAGGTGGTGGTGTTGATATTGGTGGTGTCGCAGTTAAAGGCAGCAAGAAACAGGTGGTATTGTTGGTATGTTGGTCATAGAGAAGGGTGTTGTGGGTAGGAATGGCTATCTGGGGTTAGTAGTAGGCTATTTATCTTAGATAGAGGTGGTGTTACAGGTAAGAATGGCTCAGTGACATGGTGTTCAGGGTAAGGGTGGAAAGATGAGGGTGATGTTGTTAGTATGGGTGGTGTTGTAGGGAAGGGTGGCCAGATTAGTGTAGCGTGGTTGGGAAAGGGTGGCAAGAAACAGGTGGTGTTGTTGGTATGGTTGGTCAGATGGGTAACACAACATCCCTCTATCTGACCAACCTCTATCTGACGACCAACATAGAGGGATGTTTCAGGTAAGAATGACTGGCTGGGGTTAGTATTAGACCATTTATCTCAGATAAAGGGGGTGTTGTGGGTAAGAATGGCTCAGTGAAGTGGTGTTAAGGGTACGAGTGGAAAGATGGGGGTGGTGTACTAGGAAAGAATGACCATAAGGAGGTCAGAAACAGGTGTTGTTGCGTGTAAAGGTGGCCAGATGGAGGTGGTGTTATTGGTATGGGTGGTGCTGCAGGTAAGGGTGGCCAATTGAGTGTAGTGTGGTGAGGAAGGGTGGCCAGGAACAGGTTGTTGGCATGGGTGGTCAGATAGAGGAGGTGTTGTGGGTAGGAATGGCTGGCTGGGGTTAGTATTAGGCTGGGTATCTCAGATAGAGGTGGCATTGTGTGTAAGAATGGCTGGGTGAAGTGGGGTTCAGGGTAAGTGTTGAAAGATGGAGGTGATGTGGTAGGAAAGAGTTACCATAAGAAGGTCAGAAACAGGTGGTGTTGCAGGTAAGGCTGGCCCTGTGAGTGTAGTGTGGTGGGGACAGGTAGATAGAAACAGGTGGTGTTGTTGGCATGGGTGGTCAGATAGAAGGGGTGTTGTGGGTAGGAATGGCTGGCTGGGGTTAGTTTTAGGCTATCTATCTCAGATAGGAATGGCATTTTGGGTAAGAATAGCTGGGTGAAGTGGAGTTCAGGGTAAGAGTGGAAAGATGAAGGTGATGTGGTAGGAAAGAGTGACCATAGGGTGGTCAAAAAAAATCTGGTGTTGTGAACACAGGTGGCCAGATAGAGGTGGTGTTGTTGGTATGGGTGTTGTTGCAGGTAAGGGAGGCCAGATGAGTGTAGTGGGAAAAGGTGGTCCGAAAACAGAGGTGTTGTGAGTAAAGGTGGCCAGATGAAGGTGGTGGTGTTGGTATGGGTGGTCAGATAGAGGTGCTGTTATGGGTAAGATTGGCTTGGTGGAGTGGTGTGTACAGTAAGGGTGGAAAGATGGGTGTGGTGTGGTGGAAAAGGGTGACCATAAGGTGGTCAGAAACAACTGGTGTTGTGGGTAAGGGTGGAAAGAGGGGAGGTAGTGTTGTAGGGAGGGGTGGTCAGAAACAAGTGATGATGTGGGTATAGGTGGCCAGTTGGGGGATGGTATTGTGGGTAAGGGTGGCTAAGGCGGGGGGGGGGTGTCCTCTGGCCATAGGCAGGTAAAGGGGTTAAGGTGGAGAGGAGGTAGGTCAATTGAAAGAGTGAAGATCTGCTTTGATATCTGAGTTTGCAAAGACATTTGATGCACACAAAGTAGATTTGAATCCACTTTCCTGAGCTTCTTGGATGATCGACAGGCCCAGGAACAGATCCGGTGGTTGCGACTGTTGACCACAGAGATTAGCTGAGGAAAGATGGCCTTCGCTAATCTCTATGGTCAAGGAGGACCAGATCATGACACCACTTCCGGTTCCGGCCCAATGTAAACAAGGCCATTTCTTTTATGGAAAGCATTAGATCAATCCTTTTTTTTTTTTAATCTCATCTTTTCCATTGTAGAGGAGAGATGTGGGGTCTTATAGACCCCACATCTCCCCATAAAGAGGACCTGTCATGGTTCATTGTTAGGGATGTTTACATTTCATGGGATAGCAATAAGAGTGCATAAAAACATTTTTTTAGAGGAACAGTGTAAAAAAAAAAAAAAATGTGATAAAATACATAATAATAAAATAAACATTTAAAGCACCTCATCGTCCCGTGCTTGTGCGCAGTGGTGAATGCATACGTAGGTCACGCCCACATATGTAAACAGCGATCACCCCCACACATGTGAGGTAGAACGTCAGAGCGAGAGCAATAATTCTAGCGCTAGACCTCCTCTGTAACTCTAAACTGGTAACCTGCAAAAAATGTTAAAGCGTTGCCTATGGAGGTTTTTAAGTACTGTAGTTTGGCGCCGTTCCACGAGCGTGCGCAATCTTAAAACGTGACATGTTAGGTATCTATTTACTCTGCGTTTCATATTTTACAAAAAAAATTAGGTTATATATTGTGTTTTGGGGGTTTTTTATAATTCATTAAAGTGCATTTTTTCAGGCTTGGTCCTTATTATTTTCGAAAAAAATTTAAATACCGTATATACTCGAGTATAAGTCGTTCCGAGTATAAGTCGAGGCACTAATTTACCACAAAAAAAATGGGAAAAACTTATTGACCCGAGTATAAGACGAGGGTGAGAAATGCACAGCTACTGTAAGTGGAAAAGAGGGTCAACAATGCCCATTTGCAGCATCACTGTGCCCATTTGCATGCCTCACTGTGCCCATTTGCAGCTATAGGTCCCCTGAACTTCCACCTCGGTAGTTAAGGGTTCCTAGATGCCCCCTAGCTGCAGCCAAAATTTGGGGTCTCTGAACCCAAAGGGTCCCGAAATGACAATGCTGCAGATGGACACAGTTGACCAAATTTGGGGCCCCGTATCTGGGGCCACTTAGAGCTAGGAACCCCATATTTGGTGTGCAAACCCAGTGGAAATAGCACCATAAAATTTCCAAAGCTGGGGTTTCTAGCACCAAGTGTCCCTGAGATATGGGGCCCCAAAGTCGGTTCAGAAAATGTCAAGCACTTTTCTGCAGCAGAGAATGACATTTTCCGAACCGAATTTGGGGCCCCGTATCTCGTCTTTGGATATGTTGTGGTACCAGTTCAACTGGGTTTGCACTCCAAATTTAGGGTTCCTAGCACCAAGTGGCCCTGAGATATGGGGCCCCAAAGTCGGTTCGGAAAATGAAATTTTTTGCTGGAGAAAAGTGCTTGACTCAAGTATAAGTCGAGGGGGGCACTTTCAGCACAAAAAAATGTGCTGAAAAATTCGACTTATACTCGAGTATATACGGTATATGGCTCTCGAAAAACAACCATTACCATTTTTTCATAAAATCTTCACTGTTGTACCATTTTTAACTGCGTTGCTCAAAATTTATCGTTCGCAGTGTTCTCTCCCCCACCCCCTTCCTCGTCCCATTTGGTCACGTAGGGTGACCGTATCCAGGGCAAGTTTTTCTCACTCCACGGGTCAACAAGTCTCTTTTTATTAACTCTAGGATAAATAAATAAAGAGGAAGTGTCTCCTATTGAATTATGTGGGTCACCATAGGAAGCCGTCTAATTAGTCAAGAAATATGTTTTATTTTATCTGTTGGCATCAGCGGTGTTTCCTAGAAGGACAGAATTGGGGATGTCACGCGTAGAAAGGAGGTTTCTGCGAAGGGTAGACGTGGGACAAAAGGCTGCCTTTGTACCTAGTGGCCTTTGGTGCTTTGCTTCTCATTAGTTCTCTTACGTCATTTCCTAACAAAAAAGTTCTTTATGCCAAGCCTGAAGTCAACCCTTAAAATGAACATCATCTTTAAAAGAGGGAAACCCATTCACATTTGTTACAACAAGCCGCTGTTTGTGATTTATTACTCAACTGTTAAATCCTTACTCCTCACAATTTATTTATGTGAGTGGAAATTTTCTATGACAGAAAGTCCATTAGTTGGGTAAAGTTCTCTGTAAGGCTTTGATACAGCCCTGAAGTGGGCTCTTTGCTGAGGTCCCGAGGGCCCCTTGGAAAGTTTAACTTTGGTGTGGGAGAAAGCAAAAGGAAACAACAAATAACTTTAGGTTAAAAAAAAAAAAAAAAAAAAATTAAAAGTGAGTGCTATAACTGTTTTCCTATATATGTAGGTCTTTAAACTCAGAAACAAAAACATGGTTGCAACCTCCAAGCCAAGTTATTTTGCTCTGGCTGTGGGGAACTCGTATGACCTCTCGGTAAACCTGTGACTTTTGTTCCACTAATAAGGAACTCAAAGTAAAACATTCATTCAGAGGCTGTAAAATTCAGGGTACCCAAAAGTATATTTGGCATCAAATGTTCCATTTAGGCGTACACTATATTACCATAAGTATTGGGACGCCTGCCTTTACACGCTCATGAACTTTTATGGCATCCCAGTCTTAGTCCGTAGGGTTCAATATAGAGTTGGCCCACCCTTTGCAGCTATAACAGCTTCAACTCTTCTGACAAGGCTTTCCACAAGGTTTAGGAGTGTGTCTATGGGAATGTTTGACTATTCTTCCAAAAGCGCATTTGTGAGGTCAGGCACTTATGTTGGACAAGTAGGCTCTCCGCTCTAATTCATCCCAAAGGTGTTCTATTGGGTTGAGGTCAGTACTCTGTGCAGGCCAGTCAAGTTCCTCCACCCCAAGCTCCCTTATTCCAAATGATTTGGTGGAGGGGGGATTAGGGTGTGGGTCAGGGGCTGACTGACAATTTATGGGGCCCCGGGCAATAGGAGATTATGGGGCCCCCAGGCAATCAGAGATTATGGGGCCACATAGTATACACACACACAGTATACAATCACACAGTATACACATACATGTACACACAGTATACACAGTGTCCCTGGTCCATACTGTCCCTGGTTTTACTGAGGCTGGCAACCCTGATGGGGCCCCCTAGTGGCCCAGGGCCCTCAGGCAGTGCCCAAGTGGCTCAATGGTCAGTCCGCCCCAGTGTGGGTTGTTTTTCAAGTGTTGGGCTTGGCCCCTTAGTTCCAGTGAAGGGAACTCTTAAGACGTCAGCATACCAAGGCATTTTGGACAATTTCATGCTCCCAACTTTGTGGGAACAGTTTGGTGATGGCCCCTTCCTGTTCCAACATGACTGCGCACCAGTGCACAAAGCAAGGTCCATAAAGACATGGATGAGCGCGTTTGGGGTGGAGGAACTTGACTGGCCTGCACCGAGTCCTGACCTCAACCCGATATAACACCTTTGGGATGAAATACAGTGGAGACTGCGAGCCAGACCTCTTGTCCAACATCAATTCCTGACCATGTCTGGAAGAATGGTCAAACATCCCCATAGACACACTCCTAATCCTTGTGGACAGCCTTCCCAGAAGAGTTGAAGCTGTTATAGCTGCAAAGGGTGGGCCAACTCAATATTGAACCCTACGGACTAAGACTGGGATGCAGTGGCGTAACTAGAACCTTCAGGGCCCCGGTGCAAGAAACCATGGAGGGCCCCCCTGACCTCCAGACAGGGCCCTTCCCACTGATCCCGGGGGCAGCAGGACCTGGATAGGAGGGGGAACAAATCCCCTCCATTTTCCTCCTGCAGCCACTTAATGCCTATCAGAGGGAGAGGAGGAGAAGCAGACTTTTGGTGGCTGCAGGAGAAAAATTGAGGGGATTTGTTCCTCTAAATGCCCCCCCCCCAATCCAGGTGTTCAGGGGCAACATTTGCGCTATTGCAATTGTGACCCCTGTAGTTACACCCCTGGGATGAGTGGCAGCAGTGGTGGTGGGGGAGGGATATGATCAGTGGCATTAGTGGTGGGGGAGGGGATGAGTGGCAGTGGTGAGGGAGAGATGGGATGAGTGGCAGCGGTGGGGGGTGGGATCAGTGGCAGCAGCGGTGGTTGGGTGGGGATGGGATCAGTGGCAAGGGTTGTGGTTGAGGGGTGGGATCAGTGATAAGGGGGGTTGAATGGGATGAGTGGCAGAGGTGGTGGGGGGAATGGGATCAGTGGCAAGGGTGATGGTTGGAAGGGGATAGGATGAGTGGCAGCGGTGGGGGACATTGGATGAAATGAGTGGCAGCGGTGGTGGGAGGATGGGATCCGTGGTGAGGGTGGTGGTTGGGGGGGTGGGATGTGATGAGTGGTCGGGAGGGGAATGGTATCAGTGGCAAGGACAGTGGTTGCAGGATGGGATCAGTGGCAGTAGTGGTCATAGTGGGGTGGATCAGTGGCAGCAGTGGTTCTGGTGGTGTGGGGGGTATCAGTGGTGGTGGTGTGGGGGGTATCAGTGGCACAGTAGTGGTGGTATGGGGGGGATATCAGTGGCAGTAGTGGTGGTGTGGGGGGTATCAGTGGCAGTAGTGGTGGTGTGGGGGGGGAATCAGTGGCAGTGTTGATATTGAGGAATGGGTGCCACTCACTTGCAGATCACTTGGTTTTCCCTCCTTGTTCGGTCTTGCTTGGGCGAGCAGAGAGGATGGGCGAGGCCTGTGAGTGAAGGCGGAGCCTGAGAAGATAGGCGGAGTGGGCGTGGGCTGTGCCTGTGAGTGCAGGCGGTGACAGAGAAGATGGGCGGGGACTGTGAGTGAAGGGGGAGCCGGAGAAGATGGGCGGAGCGGGCGAGGTCAGAGAAAATGGGCGGGGACTGTGCGGGCGGAGAGGATGGGAGAGGATGGGAGAGGATGGGGGGAGCGGGCAGGGACTGTCCCCGTGAGCAGAGGATCGGTAGAGAGGATGGGCGGGGACTGTGCAGTGTGCCCGTGAGTGCGGGCGGGGAGGATGAGCGGAGCAGACCGGGACTCCACGTGAAAGACCATCTCCCGGGCGGCAAATGCGACTGGTGCGACCCTGATAATTCCGCCACTGCTGGGATGCCATTAAAGTTTATGTGCGTGTAAAGGCAGGTATCCCAATACTCTTGGCAATATTGTGTATGTTGTAGGCACTTTACATAAGACTCTTTAAAGGCTGTACCAAATGTAATGCTAAAGTGGGTATCATGTTTTTATTAACTTATATAGGTGGTTAAAATTTCACATGTTGGCACAGTAACTCTTCCTTTGTAGTAACTCTTCTTCTTCTTCTTCTTTTTTTTGCAGGTAAATAATGGATTCCAAATGGAAGCAAGGTGTTGTCGTTGAGTTCTTGGCAAAGGAGGGATGCAGGCTGTCTGATGTCCACAGTGGGCTACAGAATGTTTATGGAGATGGAACCATTGACAAGTGCAATGTCTTTTCATTGCTGACTCTTGTCAATAGTGTCATCTCCATAAACAGAGACAATGCACCATCATTGAGTTCTTAATGTCCACAGGGGGCTGCAGAATATTTATAGAGATGTCACCATTGGGGTGTGGCCTGGTCGGCAATAGAGTAGGATGCACATGTGCTGAGCTCTGCTCCCTTTCTATCCTGCACTCAAAATCATGTATGCCCATCACTGGAATTTCTACCTTCGATTGGCTGCTTGGAGTGCTATCACCCCTTTTCACATGTCTCTGCCATGGAAAAACCACCACCGCCACTCCTTCCCTCGAGAAATACATTAGACAGAAACGGGATACTCCAGAGGAAGATGGGGCCACTGTTGCACTCGCCTCAGACCCAGCCGCGGCTGACACTGCTAAAGTGCTAGAGATGATCTCCACCTCCCAGGCAAACCTAATAACAAGGATTGAGGAGGTAAAAGTGGATATTTCCCTCATCAGAGAGGATATGCACAAGTTAGGGGCTGGGTCACAGAAGCAGAGACTAGAATCAGCTGAGAAGAAGTCACCCTCCATCCCCTGCAACACACCATGGAAGTTATGCAATGCCAGATACAACAGCTCACCCAAAAACAAGATGATTTGGAGTACTGGGCTCGACACTGTAGTCTCCATTTCATAGGACTCCCTGAAGGCTCTGAACTCCCTGACCCAAGAGCAGGGGGATTTTTTGCTTGTCGGCTTATCTAAAGTGTCGGTGGCCTTGCGATGTCTGATGTCATTGCGCCGTAATACACAGTTACACCGGAAGCCGCTTGTGCTGGGGGATTGTCTGGCAGACGAGTCCTGACGCACACCTGGTATACAGGTGATCGGTAAGGCTCATCACCTGTGCTGGGCCCCCCCGAACACCTGATACCTACCAGCCCGATCCATTGGACCATGTCCACATTCTGGGCGCACACCATGCGATCCCCCTGCCTTTATAAGCCAGGTAATCTCCGCTATCCGTTGCTGCACAGCCAGGACCACACAACGTCCCAGATTTGGGATATTTACATTAAACGGCAACCATAGGTAGGTGCTTTTATGGATCTTGTGTCCTACTGCCTCTATATCCTGCTGCATGGGCCACCTGACCGTTTGGGAGTGGGAGGCTTGCATCGTGATACTGTCAGAAACTATGAACCAGACCGAGACAGAAGTACAGTAAAATCACACTTGTTTATTAATAAAAATAAAAAGGTAAATAGAGTAAGCGTAGTCAAAGCATAGACAGAGTCCAGTAACCGGATCGGGTAGTCAGCCAAGCCAGAGTTCAGTAAACAGATCGGGTAGTCAGCCAGGCCAGAAGTCAGGGATCCAAGTAGAGGAACAGCAAGCAGGATAATGAAACTATGTAAAAAAGTGCGCTTACAATCTGTATACGCAAGTGATGGATGAAAAACTAAATAAATAAATAAACTTGCATGAAACAAGAAAGAATAAAGTGAACAAATACACATGCATGGAACGAAAACTAAATAAATTACATAAAAGTGGAATAAAAAATATCTCTAATCATAAATGATATGACCTGTGAAATATATACTGATATGCCAAGCCCCCATATGAGAGGCACAAATGTGAAATATCAACCAATAAATCAGAAATGAGTGTAATAATTAAAAAGAGTGAATAATGAATATATAAATAGTATATAAAAATTGTGACTAAAGTCCATAAAGTGAAACAATAAAGGAAAAGTTCATCAGCATGAGGAAACACCATCCACCTTCCATACGACCATCATCCGTATGATTGAGGAAAGGAGAGAGGGATAAATAGATGTGACTCCACTTACGGTGAATCCAAAAGGTAAATACTAAAGATGGACCCTTACTTTCGATGGTGGACCCCCTATTAGCGAGGTCTAACGAGCACGCAGATTTCGCCCTCTGCAGGGATCATGTAGAGATAGCGTCCGCATCAGCTGATACATCCAGCGTCTCCGGTCCGGGCGGATCCAAGTCTTGAACCTGGAGGGGGGAGAAGCGCTCTCTTGCTTCCAAGGTGGTGAAGGGAAAAAGGCAAAAAAGGCTCCAATAGTGTAAATAAGTTTGGGGTTTATTATAAAAAATGAATATAAAAAAGACGGAGAGGACACACTCCGTGGGAGCACTAGTAAAAATAGTAAAATTATGCCGGCATTAAAATAAACGAACACCCGTGCAATACATGGGGCAAACAGCGAGATGGCTTACAATACGTAGCCATGCCCTACATGTTTCGTCACAAGCTGACGTCGTCAAAGGGGCACCTTTGCGGATAACGAGCCAGAAGGGATGTCAGCAAAGCCAGTCTTTAAACATGAACGCAGGACATGGTTTCTTGTGATGTGACCAAGGCGAAGGCAGGAATGAAGTGAGCTGGAGATCTTTAAGTAGGTGGGACTGACGAGCAGATCCACAACAGCTGGTTAACTGTGGAGAGAGAAGAGAGCTGGCAATTAGCCGACAGCTGAGCAGCCAGCTCAGAAATGGAAGGGCTGAGCCAGCCCTGACAGATACCCCTTATAGTGACACACCCCCATGCATGCATCTGCATGACATGGCGATGCATTTATACACCATATATTACTATATATCCTTTTGGGTTTATTATGCAATGTTTTTTACATAGACACATTTTTTGTGCGCACCACCCCATACCTTCATAGCAAAGCTCCTGAATTACAGAGACTGCAATGCAGTTTTGCTACTCACCTGGGAACGGGGGAAACATTCCCTTTCAAAATAGCCAAATGTCGGTCTTCTGAGACTTCTCAGCGGAGGTCCAGAAGGTACAGAAGCAGCATTCCTGCTTCACTGATGTCAAACGGCATCCCTGCATTTATCATTTGAAGTACGCCATGCTGTTCCCAGCTTGTCTCCGTGTAGTGGGTGATGATCAGTTGCATTTCTTTGAAGATCCCTGGCATCCACCTGTTTGGATGGAGATGACTCCATTGACAAGTGCAATGTCTAGTCATTGGTGACTCTTGTCAATGGTGTCATCTTGATAAACAGAAACAATGTACCATCACTGAGTTCTTGATGAAGGAGGGATGCAGGCTGTCCCACATCCACAGAAAGCTACAGAAAGAGGGCCCCGGAGCAGAGAGGAGCAGGGGATCAGCGCAGGGACAGCATGACTTGTGTGGACTGCACAGTCACGCTGTATACACTGATCGTTTTCCCCTTTAAGAATAAGGGAGGGGCTGGAGCAGGGGAGGATGCAGGAGAGAAATTTAGAAGAGAAGAGGGGGGAAGTGACGTCAGTGGAGAGCGACGGGGGAAGAAGATTCGACACGCTCCCACACCGCTCCACTAAAATCCTTCTATAATGGCAGCGTTAACGGCGGCGGCGATGCTCGATCAGCTCCAAGCAGTGGCCGCAACACAAGGGGCAGACTGGCTGCAGGCTCAGGTCGCAGCCATTATGCAGGAGGACAGAGCGGCACAGAGCGGGGGGGGGGGGGCAGGAGGCTCCACGTGGGCGCCGTTCCAGGCCGCCACAGCGCTTCAGCCCTGACTCTGCCCCTGGGAGTCAGAGGCCACAAGATCTGCCCAGAGGAAGGTCAAGCCAGCCATCCCCCAGTGCACGACAAGCTCGGGGAGCCAGCAGATGTGATGGGCAGCGATCGCAGAGCAGAGGTCGAAGTGCAGGGATGGGGGAGACCAGTGCAACCCTCGGTTCCCCCCCCTCAGCGCGTCGCAGGCGCCAAGAACAGCCGGATGGTGAGTCGCAGGGGTCAGCAAGTGGTCAGTCGGACCAGCGGGCATTGTCAGTTGATCGGGGGGGGTGGTCAGGCGGTCCAGGCGGCCAGCAGCCCTACACCAGCCAGAGGAAGAACCGTGAGAAGCGCCGTTTCGGTGGTGAACAGAGGCAGAGGGAGACCAGCTGAGGCCCAGTACGGTCAGAGGAACAGAAGTCCGTCTACAAGGGCAGGACACGGGTCTGGTGTTGCGGCGCAGCGTGCAGGGAGAGAGCAACAGCGGAGACCCCCGGCAGCCAGAGTGGGAACCTCTGGAGTGCAGGCATCGGTCGTTCGCCAGGAGGAAGTCAGCGACAGATCAGAGGGTGAACTGTCCGGGTCAGAGAGGGACGAGGACCAGGGACATGCGGCAGCGGTGGATTCCGGAATGGCGGCTGGTAGGCCCAGTCCTGGGCAGCCCGGTGAGTGCAGCTCTACTGTTACTATTTCTTGTTTGTTAGAGCAATTGTTAGAGCAGGGCAAGAAAGGGGCTCCCTCCGGGGGGGGGGGTGGTTCCGAGAGGGTGAGTGGGGTTAGGTCACCGGCAGCACATCCTAGGGAGGCAAGTGAGGTGGCGAGCAGTAGGGGCTTGCAGGATTTATTGGCAGGTTTACGGGACTTGGTACAGCGTTTTGATCCACCCACGGGGGACAGATCGTCACCGGCGCAGGCGTGGGCCACAACTCAGGAAAAGGAGACGGCTGTGGTAAGTATGCCGGTGCCGGCGGTCATAGTTGGTGGAAGTTCTGAGACAGCGGGTGCAGGTGCGGGGTCGGCGGCCGTTGAGCCGCCTGGGACGTCAAATGGTGCTTCGGTCACGAACAGCCAGGAAAAAACAGGGGATAAGAAGGCGGAGTCAGTCAGATTGGCTGATGCTGCAAAAAGTGAAGTGTATGTTTGCTTTGAAGGCCCATTGGGAGCACATCTTAAAGCAGATGTAAAAGGAAAAATTTGGAAGGGGGAATATGTGGAGATATTCACGTTATTGCCCTTAGAAAAATTCAATCTGGATAGATTGAAACCAGAAGAACGCAAAAAAGAGGATGAAGAAAAACGCAGGTATTGGCTGATTCCGCGTACTTTTTCCAATTGGTTGCAGGCGTTTGCTATCCTGGCGAGTGTGGTTGGGGAAAAGGCCCCTGAGCACTGCTCGGCCTTGTTTGTGTACTTAGATGCTATTAGCGAGGCACATCGGACGTACGGCGGAGTGGCGTGGCTGCGGTACGACGAGCAGTTTAGGCAACGGATGGCCGTCCGACCGTCTCTACGCTGGGATCATAAGGACATCAGCCTGTGGATGAAGCTTATGACGGCGGCGAGGGCTCCAAACCAGTTTTTTCAGGCAGGGTTCGGAGGTAGCGCAGCTCCAGGACAACCGACCGACAAAAAATGGGGCTTCTGCTGGCAGTTTAATGAGGGCACCTGTAAGTTTGGTGCAACCTGCCGGTTCAAGCACACGTGCTCGGGTTGCGGGGGATCTCATGCCCTGTCCAAGTGCTTTAGACGGGGAAAAGGTCGAGGAGGAGAGCCTTCGAACAAAAGGGAAGACCCCAGTGCTGGTGGAAAGGATGCGTCCTTTTCTCAGTAGATATCCCGTACGAGAGGCAGCACAGTTATTAGACTCGGGTTTTGAGAGCGGTTTTAAAATACCGTGTTCCCTGGAGGCGGCACCCCCCTTAGCAAAAAATTTACGGTCGGCTCTCATGCATCCGTCGGTGGTTGCTGATAAATTGGAAAAAGAGGTACATTTGGGGCGCATGGCTGGTCCTTTTACCTCGGCCCCACTGCCGGGATTGGTGGTTTCCCCGTTGGGAGTAGTCCCTAAGAAGGAGCCAAATAAATTCAGGTTGATTCACCACCTTTCCTTTCCGAAGGGTGCGTCAGTCAATGATTCAATTGCGCCGGAAATGTGTGCGGTAACGTATACCTCCTTTGATGCAGCGGTATCATGGGTGCGGCGCTATGGGCGGGGGGCACTGCTGGCGATAGCGGATATTGAATCTGCTTTCCGGCTTTTGCCGGTTCATCCGGATAGTTTCCGTCTGCTTGGGTGCACCTGGAATGGGGCGTTCTACGTGGATCGCTGCCTTCCAATGGGATGTTCTATCTCATGCGCTTTTTTCGAAAAATTTAGCTCATTTCTTGAATGGGTGGTTAGGGACGTGTCGGGGATCCAATCGGTAATCCATTACCTTGACGATTTCCTTTGTGTTGGCCCGGCAGGTTCCAACGTTTGTGCTGTTCTCTTAGGGACTTTGCAGCACATAGCGGAACGTTTTGGGGTCCCGTTAGCACCGGAAAAGACGGAGGGCCCTATGTCCACTATTGTTTTTCTGGGTATCGAGGTAGATTCCATGGGGATGGAGTGTCGATTACCGGTGGACAAGCTTGAAAACCTCAAGGCGGAAGTACGTGGGACCATTGGCAAGCGCAAGGTGCAATTGAGGCAGCTGCAATCATTATTGGGCAAGCTGAATTTTGCTTGCCGAATAATGCCAATGGGCAGGGTTTTTTGCCGGCGGTTGTCGGCAGCGACCGCAGGGGTCACCGCCCCCCACTCACTTTGTGACGCTCAACAGGGAGCACAGAGAGGACTTATGGGTATGGCACGAGTTCCTAGAATCCTTTAATGGGCGGGACTTGTGGATGTCAGGTCCCATCAGTAATTGGGATCTCAAACTATTTACGGATGCGGCAGGTTCTACGGGCTATGGGGCAATTTTCCAAAGAACTTGGAGCGCAGCCCGCTGGCCCCCAACTTGGGTGGCGGCTGGGTTCTTGAAGAACCTGGTCCTGCTGGAGTTGTTTCCAATTGTGGTGGCAATGGAAATATGGGGAGAGTCTTTTCGGAATTTGAAGGTGCGGCTGAACTGTGACAACCTAGGCGTTGTTCAGGTGATTAATCGTTTGTCGGCCAAGTCTTTGCCAGTGGTGAGGTTGCTGAGGCATTTAGTGTTGCGCTGTTTGAAACTGAATGTTTTCATCTACGCTGTACACTTACCTGGAGTGGACAACACCTTAGCTGATGCACTGTCTCGTTTTCAGTGGGACAGGTTTCGGGAATTGGCACCAGACGCGGAGCAGCAGGGGGTTACCTGCCCGGACTGGATATGGACCGTTGCCTTGGGAGCGCGGCCAGGTGGATCCAAAACTCCGTGAGTAAGGTCACTTGGGACGCTTACTCTAAGGTATGGCAAGAATGGCTGGCATGCTTAAATAGGTTAAAAATCGACCCTGTGTCACGTACCTGGTAAGTAGAGCCCGGAATGCAGGGAACAGCCTCTCGTATACCTCCGACTCGGGAACCCCTGATAGTGATGACAGGAGCTCGGGAGTGCGAAGGGGCACAAGTGCCTGACTGGAAAGCTGGATCAGAGAGCTGAATCTGGTAGTCAGCTGGGAGAAGTCCTGTAGTCCAGCAGCAGGATGATGAACAGCAGGGAGGTGTACTGTAGTCCAGCAACGGGATGTAGACAGCAAGCAGGTGTACTGTAGTCCAGCAGCAGGATGGTAAACAACAGGGAGGTGCACTGTAGTCCAGCAGCAGCAGGCAGGTGTCTTGTAGTCCAGCAGGCAGGATTGGACAGCAGGCAGGTGTACTGTAGTACAGCAGCAGGGTACAGGCAAGCCGGGTCAAACACAGGCAGGCAGATCAGGTACAGAAGGTAAATCCAGGAGAATAGTCAAGTCCAAAGCCGAGATCAGGGCAGGCAGCAAGCAGAGTAATCAGGAACAATCCAACAGGTTATCAGGTAGGCAGATGCAGAGTACAAGGTAACAGGGCAGTAGGGGTCTTCAGGAACGCTGTAGACCGGACAGCAAGGCAGCAATGGAGCAGTTCCCTTTAAATAGCCTGTCTTGGCGCCAAGTGTTGTCACAGGGGGCGCGCGCGTGCGCGCGCGCACCCGCGCGTGCCCGTGTGCCGCTGTTGGCGCTATCGCGCATGCGCGTACGCCCGTTCGCGCTATTGGCGCTATTGCGCGCGCGCGAACGTCGGATGGCGCTTCTGAGCACAGGCACTCTTTTGAACTTCAGTCTGCTAGAATGCAGCCGCCGTCGATAAAAAAATGGCGGGTTTGGCCTTTCTTTTTAAGTTGCAGGGGCTGCAAGATCATACAAAAGATTTTTGGGTTAGGCAGGCATTGAAAGGTTACAGGAAAGGTCACAAGAGTAGTGATGGGTGACGACCTGTGTCGTTTGACATGTTGCACGGGCTATTTAGCCAGATAGAAGGCATTTGCAATTCAAGGTTTGAAAGCGCATTATTTTGCGTGGCATTTGCATTAGCGTTCTTTGGGGCGCTGCGGGTGAGCGAACTGGTCAGCCCGTCTAAGCGTGCAAACGGGGGACTGCAATGGGATGATTTAGAGTGTTCAAATGAATCAGTTAGGATTTACATTAAACGGTCAAAAACCGATCAGGCGGGGAAGGGAGTACAACTGGAGGTGTTCCGTATTGCGGGATCACAGATATGTCTGGTAGCAGCGGTGGCAGCGTTTAGAGATTTGAGCCCGCGATGCCCGGGCTCATTTCTGATCCATGCGGATGGGTCGTCCTTGTCAAAATTTCAATTTATTGCCGTGTTCAAAAAGTGTTTATCGGCAGCTGGATATGACCCCACTAGCTACTCGTCCCATTCCTTTCGTATTGGGGCGGCTACGGAAGCAGCTAGGGCGGGCCTGGGTTCTGAGGCAGTGAAGCGTATTGGCAGGTGGGACTCAGATAGGTTCAAGCTTTACATCCGCCCACATTTATTACAGGCTTGTTGAATAGGGGGTGATTTTTTCTTGCATTTTGGGTGGTCAGGGTTAAAGTTTTGGTGATTTATTGTTGTGTTCTGTCAATCTTACTTTACAGGTGACTCGGGGGCTCTGGTTTGGATATTAGGCCACTCATTCGTGTTCTGGGGTGCCAAGCGGGCCGACGTTCGGCCGAATGGTAGGCAGCTGGGTATCCCCAGGCAGGAGGCACGGGTAAGGTGGATTAGGTTGTCGGGGATGCTGTGGAACAGGGTAAGGTCAGAGGTTCACAAGTTTGCTCGGTGGGACAGGGCTCCGGATGTCTTAGTTTTGCATGTGGGGGGGAACGACATGGGGGTCAGGTCCATGAGGGACCTTATCCGGGATATAAAATGTGATGTTTTACGCTTACAGGCGGCATTTCCTGGGATGGTGATAGTATGGTCGGACATGGTGGGTAGGAGGTCATGGCGCTTTGTCTGATAAAAAGGTTGATAGGGCCCGTGTAAAAGTAAACAAGGAGGTCAGCAGGTTTGTTATTAGGAATGGGGGTGTGACCATACGGCATAGGGAGTTGGAGGTAGATACCTGGAGGTACCTTAGGAGTGATGGGGTGCATCTTAATGATGTGGGCACTGATCTTTGGGCGCTTTGTTTGCAGGAGGGGGTACAGCGAGCTTTGAAGGTGTGGAGGTGCTCGCAAGGGTAAGGTTTTACCCCTTGTGAGCGGTGGCAGTGGTTTGGGTCTGTGAGGAGGAGGAGATTGATGGTATGGAGAGATAACATGGTTGGTACCCATATATAATATGGGCTGTTTTATGTACCTTCCGGTTACGAGGGGTTAACCAGGAAGGGGAAAAGTTAGGTCACTGAGAAGGTTGGGTACTGTCTCACAGTCTGGGGTTAGTGACTGGAGGCCTTAAAAAAGTTTACGAGTTCTTATGCAGTGACCTGTGGGTGTATTCCCCTCCTAGACTCCAATAATTTCTGAGAAGTTATTATTAAAAGTTATTTAAAAAGTTATTTATAAATGTTATTTATTGATTTTATATTTTATTAATAAAAGGCCGGCAAGGCCATTTACTCCACCACCTTGTCACGTCGATTGTGGGAGGTATTAGAGGGTAATTGTTATAAGGGGTAGCTCTTAGGACTGAAGTTAAGTCCTTCACAGGTCATGCTTAAAGAGGTGACGCCATAGACAAGGGTCACCAATGACAAGACATTGCTCTTCTCAATGGTGCCATCTCTGTAAACATTCTGTAGCCTTCTGTGGATGTCAGACAGCCGACACCCCTCCTTCAAGAACTCCATGATGGCCCATTGCTTGTGCTTGAAATACATTTTTTAACTTCAATGAAAAAGAAGAAGAGTTAGTAAGGAGGAATGTGAAATTTGAACCACCAATGTAAGTTAAGTTATGCCAACATTTGCATCACGTTCAGTAAAGCCCTCGCAATAGAACCATTAATGCACTAATGCAGGAGTCTCAAAACTATGGCCCACAGGCTCCACCTGGCCTGGCACAAGATTTTATCAGACCCAGTGCTCTGTGTACCATAATATAGTGACTGTAACATCCACTAACAGCCAGCCATGCCTCCCCCCCGGTAATGTGCACTCCTGTGTAAAAGTGTAAGTGGGGGACTCAGTTTAAAATCGATTTCACCAAGTAAGGAAAGTTACCACCTGGAAGGATGGGTTAGAGGGGGGGTGGGAGAAAGGGATGGGAAAAAATAGATTTTGCCCAGAGTTGGGCTATAATGCAGCTAGTGTAAGAACCTAAATCCTTCTGGAAATCTGCCACTTGTCATCCTTCTACAACAGTCCTCAGAACGGAAAGGTTTTTTTTCATCAGCTCAAAACACCTATATTATAATAGGTTTGCAGTACCCACAACCAATAGATATAACACTACCAAAGCCCTGAAAAAGGGGGAGCCTTGGGAAAGGTGGACTGTTACCCATCGAAATATCGGTTTATCGCCATTCACATTTGGAAGTCCTATGAGTGCCTACCATATCCTATTGTAGACTGCTTTATTAAAGAGGAACACTGAGGCATTGTATTGGATTGAGTATACTCAACAAGGGTCTACTTATGAGCATCGCCTTCACACAACCTGAAGAATTTCTGCATCCACTAATGGATGGAATTGTCCTATGAGTGTCTACTATATCTGAATCTAGACTGCTTTATCCAAGTGGAGCACTGAGACATTGTATTGGATTGAGTATACTTAACCAGGGTCTACCAAGGAGCAATGCCTTCACACAACCTGAAGAATTTCTGCATCCACAACTGAATGGAACTATCCTATGGGTGTCTACTATATCCTATTGAAGACTGCTTTATCCAAGTGGAGCACTGTATTGGGATGAGTATACTCAACCAGGGTCTACCTATGAGCATCGTCTTCACACAACCTGAAGAATTTCTGCAACCACAACAGGATGGAACTGTCCTATGAGTTTCTACTCAATCCTATTGTAGACTGCTTTACCCAAGTGGAGCACAGGGGCCTTGTATTGGATTGAGTATACTCAACCAGGGTCTACATATGAGCATCACCTTCACACAACTTGAAGAATTTCTGCATCCAGTACCAGAATGGAACTATCCTATGAGTGTCTACTATATCCTATTGAAGACTGCTTTATCCAAGTGGAGCACTGTATTGGGCTGAGTATACTCAACCAGGGTCTACCTATGAGCATCGTCTTCACACAACCTGAAGAATTTTTGCAACCACAGGGGGATAGAACTGTCCTATGAGTTTCTACTCAATCCTATTGTAGATTGCTTTACCCAAGTGGAGCACTGGGGCCTTGTATTGGATTGCGTATACTCAATCAGGGTCTATATATGAGCATCACCTTCACACAACTTGAAGAATTTCTGCATCCAGTACTGAATGGAACTATCCTATGAGTGTCTACTATATCCTATTGTAGTGAGTCCCTGCCTTAATGGGTTTAGAGCTTTTATGGTGGTAAAAGGGGGACCTACTCAATATTAGGTAGTTGGTTATAATGTCATGGGGGGTGGTCATAGTTCTATGGATGATCGGTGTATATTCGAACATGGCCGAACGTGGCCTGGGCCATTTCTGCATCCACTAGTGATGGATGGAACTCACAGGATTGGTACAGACGGTTTGGTGCCAGACACCACAGCATACCTTCAGAAGTCTACTTGAGTCCCTGCCTCAATGGGTTCAGAGCTTTTATGGTGGTAAAAGGGGGACCTACACAATATTAGGTAGTTGGTCATAATGTCATGGTGGGTGGTCATAGTTCTATGGATGATCGGTGTATATTCGAACATGGCCGAATGTGGCCTGGGCCTTTTCTGCATCCACTAGTGATGGATGGAACTCACAGGACTGCTACAGATGGTTTGGTGCCAGACACCACAGCATACCTTCAGAAGTCTACTTGAGTCCCTGCCTCAACTGGGTTCAGAGCTTTTATGGTGGTAAAAGGGGGACCTACTCAATATTAGGTAGTTGATTATAATGTCATGGTGGGTGGTCATAGTTCTATGGATGATCGGTGTATATTCGAACATGGCCGAACGTGGCCTGGGCCATTTCTGCATCCACTAGTGATGGATGGAACTCACATGACTGCTACAGACGGTTTGGTGACAGACACCACAGCATACTTTCAGAAGTCTACTTGAGTCCCTGCCTCAAAGGGTTCAGAGCTTTTATGGTGGTAAAAGGGGGACCTACTCAATATTAGATAGTTGATCATAATGTCATGGTGGGTGGTCATAGTTCTATGGATGATCGGTGTATATTCGACCATGGCCGAACGTGGCCTGGGCCATTTCTGCATCCACTAGTGATGGATGGAACTCACAGGACTGCTACAGACGGTTTGGTGCCAGACACCACAGCATACCTTCAGAAGTCTACTTGAGTCCCTGCCTCAACTGGGTCCAGAGCTATTATGGTGGTAAAAGGGGGAACCTAGTCAATATTAGGTAGTTGGTTATAATGTCATGGTGGGTGGTCATAGTTCTATGGATGATCGGTGTATATTCGAACATGGCCGAACGTGGCCTGGGCCATTTCTGCAACCACTAGTGATGGATGGAACTCACAGGACTGCTACAGACGGTTTGGTGGAAGACACCACAGCATACTTTCAGAAGTCTACTTGAGTCCCTGCCTCTACTGGGTTCAGCGCTTTTATGGTGGTTAAAGGGGGACCTACTCAATATTAGGTAGTTGGTCATAATGTCATGGTGGGTGGTCATAGTTCTATGGATGATCGGTGTATATTCGAACATGGCCGAACGTGGCCTGGACCATAGCATTAAATAAAGGCAAATAACAGATGTAAGCAGTAATAAACATAAATCCAGGGAAATACAGCAAACAATAAAAAAAATAATAATAGCATATAGGGCATTCTCTTATAAGAAATGACTCACTTCAAATACAATCTAATATGAGGACAGAGATAAGTCATAAAGCCTGGAAAAAAGACAATGAGGACACTTGAAGTCCACGCCAATACCATCACTTAAGCTTCACCTTTCATTTTATCGTAAAAACAAGGCATCATTCGAATTGGCTGCCAAAGCTACAAATCTATTTTTTTCTTTTCTTTTTTCCGGGTCTTATGCATCATCTTCAATTTTTTTTTTAACAGTCATTTGGTTATTTGCTTGACAAAACCACAGGGTCACGTCACCTCAAATCAAATTTTAGCCAACAAGGTCAAACCCATAAAATGAATGTCAATGGCTAGCGTGTTTCCTCAGTGCTCTTAGAAATGTGTGATGTCACAGATACCAGAAACTAAGAGCTAAGTAAGTTGCGTGGCGGGGCCTCCATGGATCTGACTTCCCATAATGCATCCTGGTGCCATCTCTTCCCTTGGTAAGCGATGCACACGCACCCGGCCATCAACACGATGTAAATGAAAAAGTGATTCATCAGACCAGGCCACCTTATGGATTTTAAGGTGAACATAAAAAAAAAAACAAAAAAACAAAAAAACCCCAAAAAACAAGAAAAAAAAGAATTGCAAATGCAAATTCAGAAAATTCTGTTTCATAGTTTCTGTTTAATTACCGTATTTATCGGCGTATAACACGCACCAAGTTTAGGAGAGAATTTTAAGGAAAAAAACTTATAGGAGGGAAGTTTAAGGAAAAGAAACTTACATTAAAATGCCCATCAATGCAGCCTCATCAGTGTTCATCTGCAGCCTTGTTAGTGTCATTGCAGCCTTTTCAGTGTCAGTGCAGCCTTGTCAGTGCAGCTTTGCCCCAGTGCAGCCTTGTCAGTGCAGCTTTGCCCCAGTGCAGCCTTGTCAGTGCAGCTTTGCCCCAGTGCAGCCTTGTCAGTGCAGCTTTGCCCCAGTGCAGTCTTGTTAGTGCAGCTTTGCCCCAGTGCAGCCTTGTCAGTGCAGCTTTGCCCCATTGCAGTCTTGTCAGTGCAGCTTTGCCCCAGTGCAGCCTTGCCCCAGTGCAGCTTTGCCCCAGTGGTCAGTGCAGCCTTGCCCCCAGTGTCCATGCCTACCGCCGCCGGAACTGAACGAACGCCGCCGAGATACACATAGTCGAGTGTATTCGGCTCTTTCCGGCGCCTCTCACAGTCCCGCCCAGTCCTGCCCTATGATGGACATAACACAGGTCAAATGGCGGGACTGGGCGTGACTGTGAGCGGCGCCGGAAAGAACCGAATACACTCGACTATGTGTATCTCGGCTCTGTGATTTCGGCGGCGCTCGTTCAGCTCCGCCGAGTCCCTCCGAACTCTGCGGCGCCATATTTAAAACTACTCGCTATGTGAATGTGATAGCTCACAATTAGCGGGGATCGGCCTATAACACGCACCCATTATTTTCCCCTGATTTTAAGGGGAAAGAAGTGCGTGTTATACGCCGATAAATACGGTATATAAAGATCCATTCCCATGCTTCAATCATTTAGTTTCAATACCCCAATGGGGTATGGTTATTTGAGGTTAAAAAAAAAGGAAAAAAAATCTGTGCCCATAAATTATGTGTATATTTTAGTACCAAGCAATATCATATATACTATATTGTCAAAAGTATTGGGACCAATGCCTTTACACACACACATGAACTTTAATGGCATCCCAGTCAAGGTCCATAAAGACATGGATGAGCGAGTTTGGGGTGGAGGAACTTGACTGGCCTGCACAGAGTCCTAACCTCAACCCGATAGAACAACTTTGAGACTAATTATTCTCGTCCAACATCAGTGCCTGACCTCACAAATGCCCTTTTGGAAGAATGGTCAAACATTCCCATAGACACACTCCTAAACCGTGTGGACGGCCTTCCTAGAAGAGTTGAAGCTGTTATAGCTGCAAAGGGTGGGCCAACCCAATATTGAACCCTACGGACTAAGACTGGGATGCCATTAAAGTTCATGTGCGTGTAAAGGCAGGCGTCCCAATACTTTTGACAATATAGTGTATATTTATAGGAGATCACCGAATTTTCTTGGAAATGTATGCACAATTAAAATATATATATGTGACTTTTGATGACGTTATGCTATTATATAAGATGTAATGGTATATAATAACCTTTTTATAGTATGTGCTACTTTAAAATTATAAATGAATGGTATTTTTAGGAGTGATAGTGACAGTAAAAAGCAATAAAGGCCGGTCTTGGATTTAGATAATTGTTTTTAATGTATCACAATAAAATATATTTCTTTTTTATATTATTCATAAACGGTTTGTTGGCAGCTCTATTGTTGTGATTTAGTTGATGTATCCAAGTGAACAAAAAGCTGCTTATTTTTTGATACTCTAAGTCGGGGGTCTCCAAACGTTCTGAACAAAGGGCCTCATCATTGGTGTCAGTGGGAGGAATAGTGCCCCATCATTGGTGTCAGTGGGAGGAATAGTGTCCCATCATTGGTATCAGTTGGAGGAATAGTGCCTCATCATTGGTATCAGTGGGAGGAATAGTGCCCCATCATTGGTATCAGTGGGAGGAAGAGTGCCCCATCATTGGTGTCAGTGGGAGGAATAGTGCCTCATCATTGGTATCAGTGGGAGGAATAGTGTCCCATCATTGGTATCAGTGGGAGAAATAGTGCCCCATCATTGGTATCAGTGGGAGGAATAGTGCCTCATCATTGGTATCAGTGGGAGGAATAGTGCCCCATCCATCATTGGAGCACAGGTGTGTCAGGAGGAGGCTGTCTCTCTGGAGCTGCTCTAGGTGATCCGTGTGAGAGGGGAGTGGTGGTGAAATCTCTCCCAGCTCTCCTGGCTCCTTTCTGGGGAAGCCATGGAGGCCAGCAGGGCCTCTCCTGCTGGAAGCTCTCAGCCATCTCCTGGGTCATCAGGTAACATACCTGCCCCTGTACAAACCATGGCCGGGGATCTCTCTACCCCTGGTGAAGATGAAGGCTCAGAGGCCATCCGGGAGCGAGTGGTGGCCGGGATTAAGGTCCTGAATAGGGAAAGAGACAAGCTCTACAAGCTCAGAGCGGAGGTGAAGCGCTTGAGAAGGCAGCTTGAGGGCTTGCATAGCCAGAGACGTGGATCCATGGATCCGGTGATCCAACTGGCCAAGGTCCGGGTTGAACACCAGGAGACCATTGTGGCCATGATGGAAGGAAGAGATGGGCCCTTTAAGGAAAAATTCTGTAATGACAGAAGGTTTGCCAGGATGACAAAAATGGAGGTGGAGGAGGAGACCCCCAGTTCAGACCCCCTGCCCCCTCAGGGAGAGGTAAGCAGCCCCATGCCTTCCCAGGACTCAGGAGGCATGCTCAGGGTAATCCAGGCAATGGAGTCTCCTTTGCGGGAGGATCAGTTGGTGTTTCATGAAGAGGACATTGCTGATAATGTGCCTGACAAGGTAAAGCCTGTCAAGCCTCATGTGGTGTATAAAACTGTTTTTGTGAACACTGTGACTGATACAGACAATGTGCCCCGTGACAATCGGGCTGCTAGTCCCATGTGTAGCAATGCTGTGCCTGCTGATGCTGCAGTGCAGCAAAAAATGCATTTAAAAAATGACATTCCTGCAGAGGAACTACAAGATTCAACAGAACCAATTAACCCCCCTTTAGCTGAGTCTAAAGCTGTTTGCCCCACAGCTGCTGAAGACTCTGCAGCACAGCTTCAGGAGACAGCTGGTATTACATCAGAAACTGTGACTATTCCTGATGGGAATGTGAATGTTTGTGTGACTGATAGCAATCGTCCCAGCACAAGTGTGATGGACAGTTCTACCAACTCCATTCCAGCAGATAATAATAATAATAATAATAATAATAATAATTGTAATGTACAGACTAATGTAACATCAGTGTGGGGCCTTGGCCCTGATAAGCCTACATTTGCTCAGGTGGTACGCTCTGCTCCTGGTAGCTCCGCCCCCAAGAGGGTTTTCCCCCTGTGACCTACCACCTTGAGCACCCCAGGATCTGGTCTTGGGTCTCTGGCTTCTGCTGGGGGTCCGAGACGAAATGTAGTGATTCTTAAATGGGAAGGTGGTGCAATCCCTCCAGCACGGCGTGTGGTGGTGGACATGATTTTGTAAATGGGTTTTGGGGCAAACGATCTGTATGCCCTAATACATGTTGCTGGGAGCCGGGAATATACTATTAGTTTCACCAGGCCAGAGGGTCTAGACCTGTTCTGGGAGAGATATGAGGCTCGGTGCAGGTCAAGACCCGAATGGGAAGGTCTGGCCCCAGTGGCGGTTTCACAAAGGTCTACAGTGAAAAAAATCACAATTATTCTCACTAATGAGAGTGTTCCTGCTCGAGATTTAGAGGTCTGGTTAAAGAATTATGGTGAGGTATTGACTAAGCCCAGCAAAATCCTTGATGAACGTAACATCTGGACTGGGGGTTGGTCGGTTACAGTCAGGTTGGCCAGGGATGGGAATGTTGTCCGTCACCTGCCCTCCTCAGCTTTTATAGGGAGGGATAGGATGACTATTTTCTACCCTGGTCAGCCGAAGCTGTGTCACCGCTGTGGAGAAAAGGGGCATTTGAGCTCTTCCTGTTCAGCCTTGATATGTTCAGTGTGTCGGGGTCAGGGTCATATGGCCAGGGACTGCACCGAGATGATCAGGTGCAACCTGTGCCTGCGCCTTGGCCACCCCTATAGCAGATGTCCTGAAGCCTAGCACAATATGGAGAAGGAGGTAATTGATGACATGTCAAGGCTGGACAGGATGGAGGGTGAGGCCCCTGGTGTACCATCCTCCTCTGCGGTGACCTACTCCCCTGGTCCTGCTCAGGATCCCTCCCCAGTTCCTGTGGCCACCCCTCCTGTGTCTGTAAGTATTCCTTCTGTATCTGTCTCTGTGTCCCCCCAGCCTACTGTATCCCCTCCTCTTGTGTCAGAACCTTCCAAGTCTGTGCCCCCCAAGTCAGTTACCCCCCAGGAGTCTACCCCTCCTAAGTCTGATTCAAAGGGAGCACCCCCCCCCCACCAGGAGTGGTAGCGGGTACTAAAAAGGTCGCTTCTTCCTCTGTAAAGAAGTCTTGTGGAAAGACTTTACAGAAAAAAGTAGGAGATGACGGCATCTCTGAAGCTGACCTGCAGTACCTGGAGGAGAGAAGGAAGGTTGGGCAGCGGAAGAAGCAGGTGGTGAGGACGGAACAGGCTCCAGTGCCTGTCTCCAACCGTTATAGGTCCTCTAATTGGGATATCTCTTCATCTGGAGCTTCTTCGGAGCGAAGTTCTGATTCTGAGATGGAGTTTGAGGCGGCCTCAAGAAAGAGAGAGGCTTCTGGTGATGAGCAGCAGAGGGGAGCTAAGAAGCAATCCACCCAATAACCCAAATGGCGGTTCCCCCTCCGTTAAAAGTGGTGACAATAAATGTCGCCAGCATTAAGTCAGTAAGAGCTCGTTCTATGGCCTTCTTTTTGTTCAGCCAATTAGATGCTGAAATTTTATTTTTGCAAGAGACTAGGCTCACCTCCTTGGCAGATATTCATATGGCCAAGAGAGAGTGGAGGTATGGTCCATCTTACTGGTCTCTTGCGGCCGAGCCTTGCGGCGGTGTGGCGGTGTTGTTTAAAACCGGCATGGTAACTGTCCGGCGGGTTATTGAGGTGGAGATTGGAAGATGTATGGTCTTAGACGTCCTTGTGGGAGGGCAGGACCTGCGCCTAATTAATGTTTATGGGCCACACACAAAGTGGGACAGGAAATGCCTTTTTACAAGGATCAAGCCATTTCTTTTTACATCCCGGCAAGTGGTCTTTGGAGGTGACTTTAATACAGTAACTAGGCCCAAGGACAGGAAGGACTTCAAGGACAGGCTGGGATATGATAGCGTCTTTTTAAATAGTATGGTTAGGGATGCTGGTCTTGTGGATGTGCACATTAAGCACCTCCCGGATGACACTGGGTTCACCTTTCATCGAGGTAATAGTCAGAGTAGAATAGATAGGTTTTTTTTGAAGGAGACCTCTGCTTTCTCACCCCCAGTGGTGCAGGCAGTAGAGTTCTCTGATCACTGTATGCTATCTGTGGTCCTGAATGCTTCAGACGCCCCTCAGAGGGGTAAGGGCATCTGGAAATTGAATTAGACTCTACTCAAGGAAGAACATGTTAGACAATCCTTTGAGGAATTCTTTCAGGCACAGGTGACCATCCTGGACTTTTGTAGCAGCAAGGCTGAGTGGTGGGAGCTGACCAAAAAGAGGATCGCTGGATTCTTCAGGGGCCTAGCCAATAGAAAACAGTTTAATAAATACATGACCTACCAACGTTTACGGAGGAAGCTGGATATTCTTGTCTCGAGAGGAGGAGATCCTGGGGCAATCTCCGAAGTGAAACTCCTTCTCAGGAAGTGTCAATATGACCGGCATGCCTCTTTGGTTCTGGAGAGGAACTATGGGAAGTACCACTCGCCTGACCCTTACCAGAACTGCAAACAAGGTGTAGCTGTTAAAACGGTCGTTGGCCTTAAGGACAGTACAGGTTCCTTGACAAAGTCCAGGTCAGGGATACTGGAGGTCGTGAGGTCCTTTTATGCTGACCTTCTTGGGAGGAAAGAGCTTGACCGTGACAAGATGGAAAGCTTTTTGGACTCTATTCCAGGTCTAAATGATGAAGATGTCCCATTGATGAATTTGACAGAGGAGATCACAGTTGAAGAGGTGATAAGGGCAATTGAACAGCTTGCCATCAAAAAGTCACCTGGACCGGATGGCTTGACGGCTGAGTTTTACAAAGCTTTTAAGCCTATTCTGGCCCCACATTTGGTAGAGGTTTTTAACAGTTGCCTTGCTGAGGGGGTACTTCCCCCTTCCATGAGGCACTCGGCTATGATTCTTCTTTCAAAGGGTAAAGATCCTTCGATGATTGAGAATTGGCGCCCCATCAGCCTTCTTAATGTCGATAGAAAGATACTGGCAAAGATCATTTTCTGGCGCCTATCGTCAGTAGCAGAGTCTTTGCTTTCTCGCCATCAGCACTGTTCGGTCCAGGGTAGGTGCACCTTCACAGCAGTTTTAGCTGTCCGGGAGGCCTTGGAGCGGTGCAGGGCTGCAGACTGGGGAAAGTATTTGCTGACATTGGATCAGGCAAAGGCTTTTGATCGTGTTAACCATGAGTACCTGTGGTTGATCCTTAGTAAGTACGGTCTGCCGGGTGGTTTTGTCGATTGGTTAAAAGTCTTGTATAAGGGGGCAGAGAGCTTTCCTCTTGTTAATGGTTGGGTTGGGCAGTCCTTTGAGGTTGGCTCCGGGGTGCGCCAGGGTTGTCCCCTGAGTCCCCTGCTCTATGTGTTTGCAATTGACCCCTTCATCAGGAGGCTAGAGAGCGGCATGTTGTGTGGGGTGCCAGTGGGGCTCCTGGGTGAGCCGCCTTTGAGGGTTGTTGCCTATGCGGACGATGTGTCGGTGATTGTCACCGGGGCGGATGAAGCAGAGGAGGTGGTCTCTCTGACATCACGGTATTCTGAAGCATCAGGCTCCAAGATCAATCAGGAAAAGAGTGAAGTTTTCTGGATGGGAAAGGAAGGTGAGGGGTTTGATCTCCCGGACACCTTTCCAGTGCCCCAGGAAAGAATTAAGATTTTAGGCATTGAATTTGGACCCGGCGATTATGGCCTCAAAAACTGGGAAGGCAGACTGGAAATTGCCAGTACTAAGGTGGTCAGCTGGAAGAGATGGAAGTTATCTATGAGGGAAAGGGTTGATCTGATTAAGACTTACCTTATTCCGATCTTCTTGTATGTCAGCTTTGTCTGCATCTTGCCAGTGTCTCTCTATGCTAGGGTCAGTAGTGTGTTCTTCCAGATGTTGTGGGGGAACAGACTGAACCCCATCAAGAGGAATGTCACCTATCTATGCAGGAGGGAGGGTGGCTTAGGTATGGTCAACCCAGTTCTTTTCTTTTCACTGCTTTTTCTCAAGTTTAATTTTGGTAATATGCTTGCAGTGGAACCTCCTGGATGGGCAGGCATATTTAGATCTTGGTTTAGGCCTTTTCTACGACTTTGGGAAGAAGGTGGCCAAGTGAAGAATCTCAGGGGTCATCGTGGTCAGCTACCAGCCTATGTCGCTCCGTGCCTGAAGCTACTACGGCAGTGGCGATTGTCGGCTGAAGATCTCAGATCGGTTCCGAGGAAAGTCCTTATGAGTCGAGTCTTGAGCGAAGTCTTTCATGACCCACTGGCCTTAAGGGATTGCCCAGGCCCAGTTTTGAGGGCAGGGTTAAGACTTATTAATTTGGACAGATTACCTCCTAAATTCAGGGATCTGGCCTGGATGTGCTTCCATGGGAGACTCTATGTTCGGGGCAATTTGAAATTCCGCAGTGGGATGGATCGTAGCTGTCCTCGGGAGGAGTGTGCAGGTGAGGAGGAGACTATGGACCATTTTCTGCTTCATTGCCCTTTTAACATAGAGGTGTACAAACAGGTGGGGCGGGCCCTCGGTGTTCCTTTCCTCTCCAGGCTGGGTTATGCTGAGTGGGTGTATGGAGCATTCAATACTGGTGGGGTTTTTTGTTTGGATACACTTTTTCTAGTTAGCCTAGTAGTCCGTTATTTCACTTGGAATGCACGGTGTCAGGTCTGCATTCGGCGTAAAATCCTTCCTGTCGAGGTGGTGGTGTATGACATTTTGCATGAGGTGGAGAAGATTCGGGTACTTGAGAGAGTCAGGGGGCTTGGTTGAAGGCGTGGAGGGGTTTCAAGCCTCCCTGACTGCCAGGAGTCTCTTTCCCGGGTGTGGCTGTCTGTCTCTTATCACCCTAGATTATTATTTTTTGAATTACTTTTTGATAAATGGCTGCGTACATAGGTGATGGGTTGTGCCTCTTAGGCCCTCTCTGCTGCTTTATGTAAATAATTTTCTAAAAATGTTTTGGTAGTGGATTATGTATATATTGTATATATTCTGAACATGGATGTGTATTCCTTGGAATTCTGTTGAAGTTTTGTACTATGGTTTTGTTTTTTACTTTTGTATAAAATTGGTTGCTTGATTCTTTTAATAAAAGATCAATAGTGCCCCATCATTGGTGTCAGTGGGAAGAATAGTGCCTCATCATTGGTGTCAGTGGGAGGAATAGTGTCCCATCATGTAAAATCCTTCCTGTTCAGGTGGTGGTGTATGACATTCTGCATGAGGTGGAGAAGATTCGGGTACTTGAGAGAGACAAGCGGAGTCAGGGGGCTTGGTTGAAGGCGTGGAGGGGTTTCAAGCCTCCCTGACTGCCAGGAGTCTCTTTCCCGGGTGTGGCTGTCTGTCTCTTATCACCCTAGATTATTATTTTTTTGGATTAATTTTTGATAAATGGCTGCGTACATAGGTGATGGGTTGTGCCTCTTAGGCCTTCTCTGCTGCTTTATGTAAATAGTTTTGGTAACGGATTATGTATATATTGTATATATTCTGAACATGGATGTGTATTCCTTGGATTTCTGTTGAAGTTTTGTACTATGGTTTTGTTTTTTACTTTTGTATAAAATTGGTTGCTTGATTCTTTTAATAAAAGATCAATAGTGTCCCATCATTGGTACCAGTGGGAGGAATAGTGTCCTATTGTTAATATCAGTGGGAGAAATAGTGCCCCATCATTGGTGTCAGTGGGAGGAATAGTGTCCCATCATTGGTAACAGTGGGAGGAATAGTGTCCTATTATTGATATCAGTGGGAGGAATAGTGTCCCATCATTGGTATCAGTGGGAAGAATAGTGCCCCATCATTGATGTCAGTGGGAAGAATAGTGCCTCATAATTGGTGTTAGTGGGTGAAATAGTGTCCCATCATTGGTACCAGTGGGAGGAATAGTGTCCTATTGTTGATATCAGTGGGAGAAATAGTGTCCCATCATTGGTGTCAGTGGGAGGAATTGTGTCCCATCATTGGTGTCAGTGGGAGGAATAGTGTCCTATTGTTGATATCAGTGGGAGGAATAGTGTCCTATTGTTGATATCAGTGGGAGGAATAGTGTCCTATCATTGGTATCAGTGGGAGGAATAGTGCCCCATCATTGGTATCAGTGGGAGGAATAGTGTCCCATCATTGGTGTCAGTGGAAGGAATAGTGTCCTATCATTGGTATCAGTGGGAGGAATAGTGCCCCATCATTGGTATCAGTGGGAGGAATAGTGCCCCATCATTGGTATCAGTGGGAGAAATAGTGCCCCATCATTGGTGTCAGTGGGAGGAATAGTGTCCCATCATTGGTAACAGTGGGAGGAATAGTGTCCCATCATTGGTATCAGTGGGAAGAATAGTGCCCCATCATTGATGTCAGTGGGAAGAATAGTGCCTCATAATTGGTGTTAGTGGGTGAAATAGTGTCCCATCATTGGTACCAGTGGGAGGAATAGTGTCCTATTGTTGATATCAGTGGGAGAAATAGTGTCCCATCATTGGTGTCAGTGGGAGGAATAGTGTCCCATCATTGGTGTCAGTGGGAGGAATAGTGCCTCATAATTGGTGTTAGTGGGAGAAATAGTGTCCCATCATTGGTACCAGTGGGAGGAATAGTGTCCTATTGTTGATATCAGTGGGAGAAATAGTGTCCCATCATTGGTGTCAGTGGGAGGAATAGTGTCCCATCATTGGTATCAGTGGGAGGAATAGTGTCCCATCATTGGTGTCAGTGGAAGGAATAGTGTCCCATCATTGGTATATAACTGAGGGCGGGGTCACCGGGTGGCCCCACCCTCAGTTATATAAGAGCTGTCACAAGAACAGAAGCATCACACAGCGGGAACCCCCCATTGAGGCGAATCGTCCGGAGGATGAAGCGGGGAAGAAGAAGCCGGAGGAAGATGTCGGAGGAGAAGACTGGAGGAAGAAGCATGGGAGGAAAGAGGAAGAAGCGGGGGAAGAACAAGATGGAGGAAGAAAAAGAAAACCGAAGGAAGACCAGAAGAGGATGGAGGATGGAAGAAGAAGCGGGGAAAGAAGAAGACATTAATAAAGGAATTGTCAAAAACCAGCTATTGTCTTTTTTAACATTTTTTATTGGATTGTAGCCGACCCCTCTGTGACTAGTATCCCACCCCTGCATTCTATAGCTCTCCCTCTGTCTTATCTCATTAACTCTGCTGCTATCTTTATTACCATTGATTTGTATGTGTTTGTTTTTCTCTTTTTTTTTTCTTCTTTAACATTCTGCTTAAAAATTTGTGAATCAGTACTGCTTGGACTTTGAAGAAGGGGACATACCCCGAAAGCTTGTCCTGAAAAATTGTACGTTAGTGCAAATAAAAAAAGTATCACGGACAGTACTCAATTTTCTCTTAACATTTTTGACAAATGGTATGGGTACTTGTACCCCATTACCAATTCACACGGGGGGGGGGGCAGTTCTGGGGGTTCCCTTGTTAAAGGGGGCTTCCAGGTTTCGATAAGCCCCCCGCCCGCAGACCCCCACAAATACCGGGCAAGGATTGTGGGGATGAGGCCCTTGTCCTCATCAACATGGGGACATTCTCATGCCAAGTTGCGTGCTCGGATAAGGGTCTGGTATGGATTTTTGGGGGGACCCTCACGCCATTAAAAAAAAATGGCGCGGGGTTCCCCTTAAAATCCATACCAGACCTAAGGGGCCTGGTATGAAATTTGGGGGGACCCCCACACATTTTTTTTTTATTTTGGTTCGGGGTTCCCCTTAATATTCATACCAGACCCAAAGAGCCTGGTAATGGACTTTGGGGGAATCCCATGCCATTTTTATCAATGAACTTTTATGTGTATTGCCGGGACCGACAATTCATTAATAGCCGCGAGTAGTTTTAAATGATTTTTTTTCCTTTAGAAATGTCATTTTGCTGTCAGACTGTTCTAAACACAGGAAAACATGCGCCACTTTACAGGCATACTATAGACACCCCCCAGGTAGGAAATTTAAAGGAATATTACATTTTTATTGTTACACTTTAATCATTATTAAAATCACTGCTCCCGTTTTAAAAACTTTTTTTTTGCATTGATACATGTCCCCTGGGGCAGGACCCAGGTCCCCAAACACTTTTTATGACAATAACTTGCATATAAGCCTTTAAAATGATCCCTTTTGATTTCACCCATAGACTTTTAAAGGGTGTTTCGCGGCTTTCGATTTTGCCACGAACACCCTAAATTTTTCGCTATTCAGGGAACGGCGAACAACCAATGTTCGAGTCGAACTCATTATTATTTTTATTTTTTTCACTCTATCGAAAAGCCAGTGGCGTGCAAAACACACCTCAAAAACTTCCACCCGGTGCCAAAAAAAAGTGCCCACACATAGAGAGTGAAACACAAAAACGTGCAACGGGTGTACAGAGCCCTCCACTAGGGAAGGACCTTACCCTGATCCCCCGGGGCGTTAGGCTCCAGACAGGGACTGAGGTACTCAGACAAAGGGTCCATCTGGCCGAAACCAGGCGGACCCCCACAACTGGAAGGTCTGCCGAAGCAGACCAACCCAAGTACAGTGGGGCTCCCCCGAAGGGAGACCCCTCAAAGGAGAGGGCGAACCAAGCCAGAAGGCCTATGTCCACCCCCTCCCAAGACTTTCAGAGTAGGCCCGAGGACCCACACCCTACTCACCACACAGTGACAAAACGTGTATACACTCACAAACAAAAAAAGACAAAAAGGTGACAAACAGGGGTAAAAGAAAGAGTGGGGAAGATAGTGAGATGGAAGAGTGAAAGTGGACATTGTGCTATACAATGGCCGGCCCTCCGGCCAGGCATAAAAATTTCCCCTCGTCCTAGCCAAAAGGCCCGGCCCAAGAGGCAGGTGCGAAAAACGTGTGTTGTGGTGAAAGTGACCATGGTGCCATAAAATCAAGTGCTTTCACACTGTGACTATACGGCACCCCTGAACTGCCACTTCAGGGGCACATTCACCACTGGCTTTTCGAAGCAACCTTGACCCACAGCCCAGACCACAGCAGACCCCACCCCAGCCAGGAAGGCCTGGAGTTCAGGAAATTTGGTGAGAGCCCTTTTCACTCAGGCTCCACCATCGTTCCATCCCTCCTGCCTAATTATATTCATCAGGAGATACTAACCGCTCCTCCCCCTTCTCCAAAGGAGGAGCAAGCGTTCTCTCCCAGAAAAACTGGCTGGAGTTAGAGCTACCCCAATCTAGGCCAGAAGGCCAGGGGCCCGACCCTCCGGATCAGACCCCGTGGTTCTCCATCCCCATCAGAAGGCTTCCCTTTCGGCTACAAACCGCTCCAGATCACCTTTACTCCAGCAGGCTTTGCATAGCAACCGCAATCCCATCTCTATTTCGCCATAGATCAGGGACGGAAGCAAGCGCCACCTCCTGGAAACTGATAAGAACAGATACTACACTTGATCTTAGCCAAAAGGCCGAGAAGCGATCCGACCCGAACATAAAGCTCATCCCTACTGCATATCAAAGAACAGAGAGACTGGAAGCTTCCTTAGCTTGACTTTGATGTTCTCCTGCAGCTTAAAGTGACAGGTCTCATGTGTTGGCCTTTTTCCTTCAAGCACTTGTAGACACTCAGTGATTAGTACCTCATCCTCTCGATTGTAAAAGCAGTTTGCCTAATTTGAATAAGCTCTTCCTGGGGTGGCAAAGGAGGCATGAGGGCTGAAGTAAACATGGTAAGAAGTGAGGGGCAAATTGATCCTATGATAAAAGTTCCTGTCTATGTTATGTTTGGAAAAAGTCAATTCTGATGGACAAATTCATTATAGAGTTGAAAGACTTTTACATAGTTACATAGTAGGTGAGGTTGAAAAAAGACACAAGTCCATCAAGTCCAACCTATGTGTGTGATAATGTGTCAGTATTACATTACATATCCCTGTATATTGCGGTCATTCAGGTGATTATCTAATAGTTTCTTGAAGCTATCAATGCTCCCCGCTGAGACCACCGCCTGTGGAAGGGAATTCCACATCCTTACCGTTCTTACAGTAAAGAACCCTCTACGTAGTTTAAGGTTAAACCTCTTTTCTTCTAATTGTAATGAGTGGCCACGAGTCTTATTAAACTCTCTTCTGCGAAAAAGTTTTATCCCTATTGTGGGGTCACCAGTACAGTATTTGTAAATTGAAATCATATCCCCTCTCAAGCGTCTCTTCTCCAGAGAGAATAAGTTCAGTGCTTGCAACCTTTCCTCATAACTAAGATCCTCCAGACCCTTTATTAGCTTTGTTGCCCTTCTTTGTACTCGCTCCATTTCCAGTACGTCCCTCCTGAGGACTGGTGCCCAGAACTGGACAGCATACTCCAGGTGCGGCCGGACCAGAGTCTTGTAGAGCGGAAGAATTATAGTTTTATCTCTGCAGTTGATCCCCCTTTTAATGCATGCCAATATTCTGTTTGCTTTATTAGCAGCAGCTTGGCATTGCATGCCATTGCTGAGCCTATCATCCACTAGGACCCCCAGGTCCTTTTCCATCCTAGATTCCCCCAGAGGTTCTCCCCCCAGTGTATAGATTGCATTTATATTTTTGCCACCCAAATGCATTATTTTACCTTTTTCTACATTGAACCTCATTTGCCATGTAGTCGCCCACCCCATTAATTTGTTCAGGTCTTTTTGCAAGATTTCCACATCCTGCAGAGAAGTTATTGCCCTGCTTAGCTTAGTATCGTCTGCAAATACAGAGATTGAACTCTTTATCCCATCCTCCAGGTCGTTTATGAACAAATTAAATAGGATTGGTCCCAGCACAGAACCCTGGGGAACCCCACTACCCACCCCTGACCATTCTGAGTACTCCCCATTTATCACCACCCTCTGAACACGCCCTTGTAGCCAGTTTTCAATCCATGTACTCACCCTATGGTCCATGCCAACGCACCTTATTTTGTATAGTAAACGTTTATGGGGAACTGTGTCAAATGCTTTTGCAAAATCCAGATACACCACGTCTACGGGCCTTCCTTTATCTAGATGGCAACTCACCTCCTCATAGAAGGTTAATAGATTGGTTTGGCAAGAACGATTCTTCATGAATCCATGCTGATTACTGCTAATGAAATCATTCTTATTACTAAAATCTTGTATATAGTCCCTTATCATCCCCTCCAAGAGTTTACATACTATTGATGTTAGGCTAACTGGTCTGTAATTCCCAGGGATGTTTTTTGGGCCCTTTTTAAATATTGGTGCTACATTGGCTTTTCTCCAATCAGCTGGTACCATTCTAGTCAAAAGACTGTCTGTAAATATTAGGAACAACGGTCTGGCAATCACCTGACTGAGTTCCCTAAGTACCCTCGGATGCAAGCCATCTGGTCCCGGTGATTTATTAATGTTAAGTTTCTCAAGTCTAATTTTAATTCCGTCCTCTGTTAACCATGGAGGTGCTTCCTGTGATGTGTCATGAGGATAAACACTGCAGTTTTGGTTACTGAAGCCCCCCGATTCACTTGTGAAGACTGAGGAGAAGAATAAATTCAATACCTTTGCCATCTCCCCATCCTTTGTAACCAGATGTCCTTCCTCATTCTTTATGGGGCCAATATGGTCTGTCCTCCCTTTTTTACTGTTTACATACTTAAAGAATTTCTTGAGATTTCTTTTGCTCTCCTCCGCTATGTGTCTTTCATGTTCTATCTTAGCCATCCTAATTGCACCCTTACATTTCTTATTGCATTCTTTATAAATTCTGAATGCTGAGGATGATCCCTCAACCTTGTATTTTTTGAAGGCCTTCTCCTTTGCTTTTATATGCATTTTTACATCGGAGTTAAGCCATCCTTCTTTTAAATTTATTACCCAATGGGATACATTGGCTAATGCCCTTATTTAATATGCTCTTAAAGCAAACCCATCTCTCCTCCGTATTCTTTGTTCCTAATATTTTATCCCAATTTATGCCTTTTAGCAAGGTTTGTAGTTTAGGGAAGTTGGCTCTTTTGAAATTCAGTGTCTTTGTGTTCCCTTCATGTTTCCTATTTGTGTGATTTATACTGAAACTAATTGACCTGTGATCGCTGTTACCTAAATTGCCCCGTAGTACCACATCTGTTATCAGGTCTGTATTCTTGGTAATCAGTAGATCTAGTAATGTTTTATTTCTAGTTGGTGCGTCTACCATCTGACCCATAAAATTGTCCTGCAAAACACTAAGGAACTGGCGAGCCCAGTCTATGTCTGGATAATTAAAATCCCCCATTATGATAACACTTCCCATCCTTGCTGCTAATCCAATTTGTGATAGGAGATCTGTCTCCACTTCCTCCCTCAGGTTTGGGGGCCTATAGCATACTCCCAGTATTATTTTCCCCTTAGCTTCATCCCTTTGGAGCTCTACCCATAAAGATTCCACCTCCTCCCTAGCCCCCTCAGTGATGTCATCTCTCACACTCACTTGTACATTATTCTTGATATATAGGCATACCCCTCCCCCTTTTTTACCTTCTCTATCCTTGCGGTATAGGGTATACCCTTGAATGTTTGCCAGCCAATCATGAGAGCTGTTGAACCAGGTCTCTGAAATTCCCACAAAATCCAAATCCTCCTTGTACAACCGTATCTCTAGTTCACCCATCTTGTCCGCCATGCTCCTGGCATTGGTGAACATGCCACATAGTTTAGACTGGTCGCATATTGTCCTCGTATTGGGTGTTTCAAGATTGCAACTAGGACTTGCTACTATACTCACCTTTGTGACAAGGAGGATCACTATTGCTCATGTAGTTCTGACTACATAATGCTATGGCATTCATTTGTACTATATTGCTGTGGTTTCTTTGCCTAAGCCACAGCACAATGTAGATTGTCATATAGCAGCATCAGAAATCAGCAGCAGGGATGGCCCGATTTGCTTGGCAACACAGAAAAGCGGGCAAAAATATGAGGTGCAGGAAGCAGATGGGAAGAGGGAAACAAAACACCTAAATAACCTCTCAGTAGCCGCCATCATTTGGAAACTGATTACTGGGATCTACTGGCTGCTGGGAGACACTTGCTGGTGAACACCGAAACTACAACCTTCCACTCTGGGAAGCACATTGCCACCAAAAGGTGATCGATGTCCTGAAATGCAGGTCCATGGAGGGGCAGAAGACATTATGGGTTTGGATAACTGGAACTTGATGTGAAAGTCCAAAGCCTAAGCTTTGTGTTGAATCAAATGTATAAGAATTTCAACTCATTACTCTTTGAAGCCGATAAAAAAGGATTGCGTTGAAAAGTACAGTCTGCTAACATAGCAGAAAATGGCAACAGAAACATGTTCCCAAAGTGTACTCAGAAATCAAACCCTAGATTCAGAGGGATGACATGCTGATTTGCAGCCTGCTCTTCAATGGGGAAATTAAGGGGTTGACATTTAGCTCTCAGTTCATTCATGAGAAGCTTGTGATGGTCTGTTTGGTCTACTGTAAGGTTAGGGTCCTTGAAGACAACCTAGAATAGGCAAGGATGCTCTGTGTTCATTAGGATAAAAAACTTTCCCAAGGTTTCAGATCTGGTTACGACAAGATCTGGTTGTAGTTGGAACTTGGCCAGCATGCACTCCCAGTGTCAAAATCAGGGGTCAGTATTGGAGACCAGTTTCTATAGCAGTGGAGAGGCTCCCACCGACCAGCTGGATAAGTACGGATAACACAAGCTCACCTGAGGCGTGGTGTCCAAGCACTAATTGGTGTTCACCAGAGCTCCTGGTGGTGGATTGGAGGTTTTGCTGCCTGTTAGTACCAAGTCGCGGTCTCAGGATCGCCCCATCAGAAGGTGAGCAAGTCGGGGTCCAGTAACAAATATGGCAGGCAGGGATCAGGCAGAAGTGTAGTCAGTAAAAAAAATCCGAAGGTCGGTAACAAGTGGTTGCAGCTTGGGATCAAGTAGAAGCATAGTTGGTCCGTAATGAGTGGTAGAGGAGATCTGGACGGCAGCAGGAGTGACAAAAGTGAGATATTGGCACAATAATCTGTCAAACAGAAAGTACAGAGGTAGGTATGGTTTTAATAGGACGTTCATAGGAGGAGCAAAGGGTTCACGGCATGATCATTCAAGGAATTGTCCAGGATGTTGCCCAGCATCTCAGGTGGCTCAGCAGGAAGAGACATCGCCAGAACCAACAGAGGTTGCTGGTTCAGACCTGTGTTCTTTCACAAAGTGTGGGCCCTTGGGTGTCCTTTATTACAGTGCTATGCACTCAGTATAGCTGATGTTGTTACGTCAGAAACGCTCTATACATCACTGAGGACCACACAGAGCAAAACAAGAACAACAACATCCTGATGCATCGCGTAATCAGCCAGAAGAAACAAAAAAATGTATGTATAAAAAAAAAATTTAATAAAAAAAACATGTACAGAGAGCAGTGGGGTGAGGTTGACATTGGAGTTTAAGAAAACCTAAGGAATATCCACTGAACAGAATTCAGAAGAGCAGACATATTGTATTTTGTGTTCAATTTCTAGAAACATATTGTACATTATATGAACTTTAAATCTTTAGAACCATACATTAAACATTACAGAACACAATCAATCATGCCGGTTAAATCTTCAACACATATGGCTTACTGTATATTGTACCCAATCAGACTGATTAAACTTTGTGCGGTAACAAAACGTAAATTACTGTACGTTGTATCCAATCAAACTAATTCGTCTTTTAGCACTATTCATAATTTACAACACTCCACATTTAATTAAAATAATGACTATTCTAGGTGGGTAATAGGATATCCTGGTGTTAAGACAATGAACCTCAAAGTTGAAACTTCTTTTGGTAAATGAAACATATGGGAGTCCGTTTATCACTGTATTCACCCAAGATTTACACAACTTTCACCCTACTGTACATTGACTAACTTTTCATATAAGACTAAACTAGAAAAAAACGTGTGATTCTTATGTGGGTGCTCTGCCACATGGGTGGTGATCCCCCAGCCACCCATCCAACTCCTAACATTACAGAAATCAGCAACTGGGGTCAAAGTTGCCCATTGAAATCAATGCGACTGCACTGCAACTGTGAGCCAAATGCTTCGCTGTTCTGCTAAAATTGATTTTGAAAAGCAATCCACCACGGATTTCCTTTCAGAGGGTGTGTCAGAAATCAGCAGCAGGGGTGGCCAGAGTTACGTAACAGCAAGCATGCATCTGGCTTGCAGGCAAAACACTGAAGCAAAGTGTTATAATAGAGGATGGACTAAATATCCTCCCAGCAGCCATCAGATCCCAGTAATCAATCTCCACCAAATGCTGGCTGCTGGGAGGGTAGTTAGTCTGCTGGTGGACACTGAAACTACAACCCTTTGCGCAGGGATCCACAGTGCCACCAGCAGGTGATCCAGGCCCTGTCAGGGCACTAAGCTTACCCTCTGTCTGAAAGAACCCTGAAAGTTATGTGAATTTTAGGGGGAAAACATTGTGGTGTTTTACTGTATAATTAGGGCCTGTGTCAACAGCTGTGGCTGTGCCACCCACCCAAACCCTAACATTACATCCTGACAGGGCTGTACACATGCCATGGCCATGTCTTTTTTTAACTTGAGCTGCAGTGCCACTTGTCAAAGTTTCCTATTGAGATCAATGTGGCTGCACTGCAGCTGCGAGCCAAATGCTTGTCTGTTGAATTAGAAAAGCAATCCACCACGGATCTCTTTTCAGAGGGTGGGTTAGAAATCAGAAGCAGGGGTGGCCAGATCTGCGCAACAACATGCATGCGTCTGGCTGGCAGGCAAAACACTGAAGCAAAGTGTTACAATAGAGGAGGGCCTAAATATACTCACAGCAGCCAGCAGATCCCAGCAATCAGTCTCCATCTGATGCTGGCTGCTGGGAGGGTAGTTAGTCCACTGGTGGACATTAGAACTACAACCCTTTGCCCCGGGAACCACAGTGCTTTCAGCCGCCGATCCAGGCCCTATCAGGGTGCTAAGCTTACCCTCTGTCTGAAATAACCCTGAAAGTATCTTAAGAGAAAAACTTTGTGGTGTTTTACTGTGTAATTAGTTCCTGCGTCATAAAAGTTATCTAAGATGCAAACTCCACTTGAAGCAGGTCAAAACAGGTAGGAAGGAGGTCAACTTCAGTTCTAATGCACTTGCCAATTACTGTATTCTTAAAGATTTAAGAAGCATCTTAATCTGACGTCAAACTGATGCCATCAACACAGGCCCAGAAGTCTTGTCAACACATGTTCTTATTATGTTCAAAAATTAAACTTTCCGATTAATGGCCACAAATCACCACGGACTCACTCACTCATCTTATGGATAGCCTTTCAAGAGGAGAGAAGGCTTTTATGCTCGCAAAGGCTGGCCAACTCCATATTAGTGCCCATTGTTTTGGAATGGGATGGCTACCAAGCTCATATACCAGGGTTTCTCAGCCAGGGTTCCATGGAATCCTAGAGTTCCTCCAGAGGTTGCTAGGGGTTCCTTGAGCAATGAGCAATAAGTCCCAGATAAGTTCCGCCAGACATCGTTGATCTTTTTAGCTATCTGTAAGAGGGTAATTCTTCCCAATGACCACAAGCGTAAGGGGCATTCTTCCCACTGTCCATCACACTAATGCACAGTTTATCAACCAGGTTCCATGGAACCCTAGGGTTCCTCCATAGGTTGCAAGGGTTTCCTTGAGCGGTGAGCAATTCCTGCCTCTCCGATAAGTTCCTACTGCACTGATCTTTGTAGCTATCTCTAAGGGGGGGGGGGGGGGGGGGTATTCTTCCCAAAGACCAGACATGTAAGGAGCATTCTTCCCACTGACCATCCCACTACTATATATTGAGTTGTAGATATAGTCATTTTTAGCAGGGGTCCCCTGAGACCGGTAAGTTATTTCAAATGTTCCTCTGTGTTGAAAAAGGCTGAGAAAGGCTGTTGTAGACTGTAGATGTAATGGTCAGGTGTCCCCAAACTGTAGGCCTAATAGTGCATATTTAATATGAAAACGGCATCATCATTTTTTTAAGAGGACTTCCTATTAATACAAGTGACATCACCATCATCAAAGGAAAAAGGTTCTTATACTGCATATTCATGGTGGTTGATGCAAACAGGACTAGAAAAGGCAAACAGAATGACAGATGCACAAAACATTTAACCAGACAAGGATATTTTGATGTTTTTTTTTTTTGCTGCAGATTAAGAGCTGCTTTTGCTAGACCAATATTATAAAAAATGTATTGTGGAATAGTTTTTAATTGCCGATTTGGACCATTCTGTGATTTGAAAGACCACTTTCAAAGTAATGATAATTTAAACGAGTAGGATAACCTGGAGAAACAAAAAACAAATTGCAGCTATTATTTTATTCTCACAGTGACCAAAGTTTGAAACTGTTTCTTCAGTAAAATGCCTCGAGGCATCTATTTCCCTGTATTACCTACCGAGAGGGACAAATTAAGACCCATCTATACATTCGCCTTGCTGCTTCACTGATCTGTGACAAAACTGGTATGACAGTGCGAGGCCCTGCAACTGTAAAAATGTAGGAGAAAATGAGAAAGGATTTGCATTGAAGTTATCCTAAAGGTATTTTTTTTTTAAATAACAAACAGGTTGTAGCGCCCTCTAGTGTGCCAGGCTGTTAGTGTAGCTGTTATTGTAGGAAAATTGAAAGGGGTTTAAACCCTTGTGTTTTTTTCACCTTAATGCATCCTATGTATTATGCAAAGAAAAAAAGATGAAGCCTTGCGATCACTTTAAGGTCAGCTCAGAGCTAAGCCTGAGCTGTTGAATCTGGGTCAGGGTTTAGTGACTCAGGGCTGAATGACTCAACCTAGCAGCCTCTCTGGTGCCTCCCTCTGTTTTCTGGGACATTGGAGAATGTTCTAGATATAGTGGGTAGAGGCTAGGAGGAGTTGCTTGGAATATTTACATCAGCCAAACTCCAATAACAGGCCCGGCTGGCACAGAGGGCAGACCACCTCATTAAGAGGCATGAGTCATGCCAGCAGGGTCAGTTGGGTTGAAGATGGAGATGGAGTGCTGGGGAGGCTGTCGTTGGCCCTTGAGGGTGCCCCCTAGTCTGGGGGGGGGGGGTAACCTCAGGCCGGGGTGTGAAGGATCCTGCCAAAATACATGGAGGAAGTCCTTCCTGGAGGCACAGGAGCAAGGAGAGAGAATAGCAGGAGCAGATCAGCTGGTCTGGGAGATCTCCTGAGAGTCAGCCGGTATGGGCCGGTGAGTGTCAGTCTGGAGGACTGTGGTGAGAAGTTAGCCTGGAGCTAGAATGGGGCTCAGCCTAGCCCCCTGCTCCCTCCTTACTGGCTGTCAGCTTTGATTGACTGCAGTGGGAGCCAATGTCTCTTAGCCAATCAGGAGCCAGAGACCCAGGAGAGCAGCCTGGGCCTCTGGCTCCTGATTGGGAAGGTAAGTAAGGTACGGTAAGTATTAAGGGGAGCTGTGGGATCATGCACATCACTGGATTATGATTGGGGAGGTAAGTATTAAGGGGGGCTGTGGGAGGAGCTGCATACTGAAGGCTTTTTACTTTCCTTCATAAAAAGCATGAAGGTAAAATAACCTTAAGCCTTGACAACCACTTTAAGGCTTATTGCGAAGTTCAAGACTTTCATTTCTGAGCAGAGAAAGCTGTGTTTTTGTCTTTCTCTGGATTCTATAAATATTTTTTGGGGTCTGAAGCTTGAAGGTTCCAAAGTGTCTTGGATGGGATGGAACCTTCACTCCTGTGTCTGGATTTTACTGGATGCCTGCAACCTATGTGAGCACACAGGTGTGCGGGGTCATTATATACTCAAGCCTAGGGATAGCTCAGGACTCCCAGTTTGGAGACAGCTCCCATATTGGAGACAGGAGGTCTCAACCAGGAGTCAAAAGTGCCCCAGCCAGGAGTCAAGAGACAGAAGGTCTAAACCAGGTGTCAGAGGTGCCCCAGCCAGTAGCCAGGAGACAGGTCACATCCCAGGAGTCAGGATGGCTCCTATCAGGGGGTCAGTTGAACCCCCTATCTAGAGACCAGGAGTGGGCCATGCAGCAGGGCACTGTGGTTAAAGCCTGAGTGAGCAGAAAGAACTGGGCAGCACAGTCAGAGGGACTGGTAAGAAGAGCAGCGATGCTGTTGACAAAGGAGCCAGGTGGCTCAGCATTTTCAGTTTACTATTGATGTAGAAGAACCCACTGCTTGGGAGACTGATGTCCATATGATTTTTTTTCTTCTTTCTTTCCAAAAAAAAAACTTGCCACTATGCCCTAAAATACAGTTTGGACTGGCACAACTCATTTGAAAAGCACCTACCACATGAGCATAATCACCCCCCAAACCACACTGGATTGTGATGGTCAATTCATTTATGTAGAGCCACTAACAAAAAATAGAAGGGGTGAGCAAATGTACTATTTGGCTAAAAATTTGTGAAAATGTGACCATTACACTTTTATGAGCTTTTTGTATATCCTGTTCTAAAACTATAGGTATTAGTATGAAGTTGGCTCCCCATTTCTTGTTATAACAGACTCCACTCTGCTGGGAAGGCTTTATATAAGATTTTGGAGGGTGTCTGTGAGAATTTTGTGTCCAATGTCCATTGGTACTGGATGAGAAGACCTGGCTCCAGTTCAACCCAAAGGTGTTCAGTAGGGTTGAGGTCAGGGCTCTGTGCAGGTCACTAATGTTCTTCCACAATAAACTGGCCAAGCCATGTCTTTCTGGAGCTGGCTTTGTGGCCCATTCAGACACTAGAGAATTTTTGAGGTCAGGAACTGATGTTGGTTGAGAAAACCTGGATTACATCCCGATATTCATCGCAAAGTAGTTTGGTAGGGCTGAGTTCAGGTCGATTGACTTCTTCCACACCAAACTGGCCATACTATGAGGTTGATTTACTGAAACTGGAGAGTGCAAAATCTGGTGCCGCTGTGCATGGTAGCCAATCAGCTTTGGCAATACAAACTGGAAGCTGATTGGTTTCTATTCAGAGTTGCACCAGATTTTGGAACTGATGTTTGATGAGAAGACCTGGATCACAATTGGCATTCCAATTAATCCCAAAGGGGTTTGGTAAGGTTGAGTTCAGGCCTTTTGAGCGCCTTCACACCAAACTGGTCATACTTTATCTTTATGGACCTGGCTTTGGTGGACCTAGATTAGAGATGGGCCGAACGACCCCCTATTAAGTTCATAAGAACATCGCAAAAGTTCGGTAACCAGATAACAAACCCCATTGAAGCCTATGGGACCCAAACTGCAAAAACCAAAAGTGTCTATTTTGAAGGCTTATATGCACGTATTTGGGCATACAATGGTTATGGGGTCCAGGTACTGCCCTGGGGGACATGTATCAATGAAAAAAAGTAATAAAAAACATAATTTTTAAATGAGCAGTGATTTATTGATACTAAGACCCCTTTCACACTGGGGCGGTTTGCAGGCGGTATTGCGCTAAAAATACCGCCTGCAAACCGCCCCTAAACAGCCTCCTCTGTTTGTTCAGTGTGAAAGCCTGAGGGCTTTCATACTGAAGCGGTGCGCTGACAGGACGGTGAAAAAAGTCCTGCAAACCGCTTCTTTGGAGCGGTGAAGGAGCGGTGTATTCACCGCTCCTTCACCGCTCCTGCCCATTGAAATCAATGGGACAGCGCGGCTATACCGCGGCAATACCGCGGCTATAGCCGCGCTGTACGAGTGATTTTAACCCTTTTTCGGCTGCCAGCGGGGGTTAAAACCGCACCGCTAGCGGCCGAATACAGCTGCAAGAACGACGGTACAGCAGCACTAAAAATAGCGCTGTTGTACCGCCGACGCCCCCACCGCCCCAGTGTGAAAGGGGACTTAAAGTGAAACCATCAAAATGAGAAATAACAATAAAAAATAAAAATTCGAGATTTTTTGGATACATTCTGGGGTCTCTTTTGGAAAACACGCTGGATGCAGAGCAGCCCAGGAGCTCAATTGCATTCTGGGCAAGTTCTGGCCAGTGGTCTAGTCTCATGACCCAGTAAGCCAGTGGATTGTCAACTGGAAAGCTCTCCATATCTGATTTGATCCCTAGATAATCTCCCACTATATTATGAAGATGCTGCTGATGTGAAGACGAAAGCCCTAAAATTTTTTTGAAAGGCATCATTGAGGCGGCCCCCTTCTCCACCGCTCCTCTCTTGACCAACAAGACCCTCAAAACGACGTTTTCCACCACACGGTAACCTACCAGAGTCGTGAAAGAAATTATATAAACTCTTCCTTAAGGTATCCCCAAGAGATTTCATCTTCTGCTCCCTTTGTGGGGATGGAATGAGTTCTGAGACTTTCCCCTTGTAACGGTGGTCAAGGCGGGTTGCCAACCAATAGTGATCCTTGTCCTTGATGCCATGTATTCTCAGAATTTGCAGAGGCATGATAAGCAGACACCTCCTTAAATGCCCCCCTTCCGTCGTCCTCCAGTGCTTCTACCGGCGAGCTGGAGAAGGAATCAGCCAGTGGCGGCCATTTACCATAGAGCTGACCGAGGGCCGGATGGTCCCTGGCCATCTCTATGACCTTCGGAGGCCCGGGCGCGATGTTATGACGTCACTTCTGGCCTCGGCAGATGTAAACACTGCTGTGTTTTTTAGCTGGAAAGGCTGAGATCTTTTTTTTTTTTTATCCCAGGCTTTTTAGCCTAAAGGAGAGATGTGGGGTCTTATTGACTCCACATCTCTCTGTAAAGAGGACCTGTCATGCACTATTCCTATTCCAAGGAATGATTACATTCCTTGGAATAGGAATAAAAGTAATAAAAAAAAAATTGAAGGGAAAGTGTAAAAATAAAATAAAATAAACAATAAAAAATAATTTAAAAAAATGTAAAGCTCCCCCATCCCTGCGTGCTCACAGGCAGAAGCGAACGCATACGTACGTCGCTCCCTCATATGTAAACGGTGTTCAAACCACACATGTGAGGTATCACCACGAACATTAGAGCGAGAGCAATAATTCTAGCCCAAGTCCTCCTCTGTGTCAGGGCTGGGCTCAGCCCTTCCTGCTCTGATCTGGTCGCTCAGCTGTCGGCTAATTGCCAGCTCCTATCTCTCCCAGCTCTTTTCTTGTCTAGTTTCATTACATTGTCTCATTCTTACCCGCTACTAAGAATGTAAGGGCTGACGCTTTGTCACAACAATTTTACTCCACTTCCAAGATGGAGTCGGTTTCCGGTTCCTGTGATTCCTCCTGATCGTATTCTGGCTACGGTTTTCTCACTTCTCCTTTGGGTGACAAAATTCTTGCTGCTCAGGTCCATGCTCCTCCTGAGAAACCTTGTGAGCGCTGCTTTGCCCCAGAGATTCTCCGTACTGCTGTGCTCCAGACTTACTATTCTCCCAAGGCTGCTGGCCACCCTGGGAAGAATCAACTCTTTTGGGCCATTTCTCAACAACTCTGGTGGCCTAGTCTACGGGCTGATGTAACCGCCTTCGTAGCTGCCTGTTCCGTGTGTGCTCAGAGTAAGACTCCGCGACACCCTCCAGTGGGCCTCCTACAACCCATACCCAATGGAGAGAGGCCTTTGGACCCTCCTGTCTGGGAAATTGTCATGAAAAAGCGTCAGCCCTTACATTCTTAGTACCGGGTAAGAAGTTATTTATTTATTTATTTGCCTTACGTAATCATTTGCAGCATCCACATTTCATTGTAAAAATGTTGAAAGACAACAACAACAAAAAGTTACCATTCAATGACTTGTCAAACGTTCATTTGATAATGTAGTCTACATCTGGATGACTTATAGTGGTTTCCAGCATACTGACGACCGTGTTTTCAGGAATCAGAAAGTGATGAGTCGTTTTATTACCTTGTTAAACCTCATAAAACTTGCATAAAGGAATATTCACTTCAGGCTTATAGCACAATCCTTAGACTTGTGATGTTTAACAAAATAAAAAAATTAATAAATAAATTAGGAGTAACTCTCTTTATCAGATTATGTGCTGCTTTACTATTCATTTAGGAGTTCCTTTCCTTAAGTTGATGTTTAGGCTTTTAAAGGCATATATTAGAATATAATGAGTAAATGACGGCTGATTATGGCTGTGCTAGGTAATGAAGCTACAGTGCCTTGAAAAAGTATTCATACCCCATTGACATTATCCGCATTTTGTCATGTTACAACCAAAAACGTAAATGTATTTTATTGGGGTTTTATGTGATAGACCAACACAAAGTGGCACATAATTGTGAAGTGGAAGGAAAAAGATAAATGGTTTTCAACATTTTTTTTTACAAATAAATATATGAAAAGTATGGGGGGGGGGCGCATTTGTATGGCGCCCCCCGGAGTCAATACTTTGTAGAACCCCCTTTTTGCTGCAATTACAGCTGCAAGTCTTTTTGGGGATGTCTCTACCAGCTTTGCACATCTAGAGACAGGGTTGGCGCAAGGATTTTTGACAATCTAGGCGAAATCTCATTTTGCCCCCCTCCCTTGGCTCCACCCCTGACTCCACCTTCTTTGCCCTGCCCATGTATACCCCAACTTTTTAATGAAGCGCCCATCAAATTCAGCCTCACCAGCGACCATCAAATGCAGCCTCACCAGCGACCATCAAATGCAGCCTCACCAGCGACCATCAAATGCAGCCTCCGCAGCGCCCATCAATGCGGCCAGAAGGTTTCAGCACAGGAACCTCAGCCACCCCTGATCACATGACCACTGTGATAAGCTGTCACAGTAGTTACATGATTAGGAGGCGGTCCCACCGCCTCCCAAACATTACTAGAGGCCAGAAGGTTTCAACACTGAAACCTCAGCCAGCCCTGATCCCATGACCACTGTGATTGGCTGTCACAGTAGTCACATGGTTGGGAGGAGGTCCTACCAGCTCCTAAACATTATTAGAGGCCAGAAGCTTTCAGCACAGAAACCTCAGCCACCCAAGAACACATATGTGAGGGGCATGGGGACATTAAAGCCCAACACCTTTGCTGCTGCACATATGAGCTACGTAGGAGGCAAGAGGTTAAAGACAATTGCAACACAGCAGGTTTTCTCCAAACTTGAGAGTTGTAGTAAATAGATTTTTTTTGCACGTGTCTATAAGGATATGTAGAAGAATGGAATTTGTGGTCTTTTTTCAGGATTATTGTTTTATTCTTTTAGGGTAAGCGGTTATACACAAATATGTGTTTACATACTGTGGTTTCCAAATTGATTCCTTTAATTTTTGCACGTGTGATTGCTGCTTGTTTCAGAGTCCTTCTATCCTATTGCATGTCCTCCCATCCTATTACATTTGGTATGCCTTTTGAGATACAGGGGCACATGCGATTATAACTTTTGACAAAAAATGTAAGAGACTGGGGGCACATGCGAGATGTAGTATAGCACATTTGATACCACTGAGCTCCATGAACTAGTGTAGCAGCCTCAGTGTACGGCAATGTCAAATGAAAAGGTCCATAAGCCGCACATTATGAAGCAGACCCATGTGCATGAGAGGAGATGAATGGAACCCTGAGCCCCATACTCCAGTCAGGCCACGCCCCAATGCATTTCGCTCCACCCCTTGGAGCTTAACCATGGGGAAGCCTCAGTGTACAGTAGGAAAATTTAGTTTTAGCCCCTCTGTAAGCAGGGTAAATTATTGCTCCAAGGGCTCAGTCTCTGTTACCTACCCCTGGCTTTTGGAACTGATGGAGGGTTCTAGAACTTAGAGGGTGGAGGAGCAGAGATGAGGCCTGAATATTTATGGAGTCTCCTCCAATCCCTGGGTGGGGACGGCCCAGAAGGTGGGGAGATAGGCCATAAATATTCTGGTGCCTGGCAGCAGGGGAGCAGAGTCCAGGGACCAGTTGCCTGGAGGGGACCCCTGCGTTTGGGGGCTCTGCCACTGGGAACAAAGGAAGGAGCTACAAGAAGAGAGAGAGACCAGAAGCAGCTGAAGCCTTATACCCTTTCAGCTTCAACAAGGCCTAGTTAAAGCCATCCTAGGAGCTAAGGTCAGGAACTGTTCAGCAGGAGGTCTGTTTAGCAGCCACTTGAGTTACAGGACTCAACGAAGGGACTAAGTGAGTAGGTTCAACCACCAAACCCCAGAGCCTGATAGAGGAGAAGCAGCCAGATGCCGGAGAAGTAGGACAGCTTAGTGCTAATTAAAGCCTGTAAAGTTACCCTACACTATAATCACACTGAAAATGGCTGCCATTGAAAGAATACTTTTATACTGTGGGGTGGGAATGAGCCATGATTGGATAAAGTCATGATGACAGTGTCCAATCAGGACCCTGACAGTGCTCTGTGCCCTAATTGGCTGAAGCTTTCACTGCTTCAGCCAATCAGGGCTTGCGATGCACTGTGATCGGTTCGGGCGCGGGCAAACAAATGGTCGAACGACTCATTTGTTCAGCTGTTCACCGAACGTCCGAACAGCGATAGTTCTGACTGAACTTATGCTCGGGCTGAACCGTTCTCCCATCCCTACTGTAAACATACTTGCCAGTTAAAGGCAAGTACCGGCAAAGCGGTCAGCACATTGTTTGCACTGATAATCAGGGCACTGATTATCAATCCAACCTCAACAGTGCCCATCAGTGCAGATCAGAGCAGCTTATCAGTGTCCATCAGTGCAGATCAGAGCAGCTTATCAGTGTCCATCAATGCTGCCTCATCAGTGTAGCCTTATCAGTGGAGCCTTATCAGTACCCATCAGTGCCGCCTCTCAGTGCTCATCATTGCCTCCTCATTAGTGCCCATCAGTGAAGCCTCATTAGTGCCCATCAGTGCAGCTTATTAGTGCCCATCAGTGCCGCCTATCAGTGTTCATCGGCGCCGCCTATCAGTGCTCATCAGTGAAGCCTCATCAGTGCTCATCAGTGAAGCCTCATTAGTGCCCCTCAGTGCCTCCTCATCTGTGCCCATCTGTGCCGCCTATCAGTACCCATAAGTACCGTCTATCAGTGCCCATCATTGCCTCCTCAATAGTGCCCATCAGTGCAGCTTATCAGTGCCCATCAGTGAAGCCTCATCAGTGCCCATCAGTGAAGCCTCATCAGTGCCCATCAGTGCCACCGATCAGTGCCCATCAGTGCAGCTTATTAGTGCCTATCAGTGTTCATCGGTGCCGCCTATCTGTGCTCATCAGTGAAGCCTCATCAGTGCTCATCAGTGAAGCCTCATCAGTGCCCCTCAGTGCCTCCTCATCAGTGCCCATCAGTGCCGCCTATCAGTGCTCATCAGTGAAGCCTCATCAGTGCCCATCAGTGCCTCCTTATCAGTGCCCATCAGTGCCTCCTTATCAGTGCCTATCAGTGCTCATCAGTGAAGCCTCATCAGTGCCCATCAGTGCCTCCTTATCAGTGCCCATCAGTGCCTCCTCATCAGTGCCCATCAGTGCTGCCTATCAGTGCTCATCAGTGAAGCCTCACCAGTGCCCATCAATGCAGCTTATCAGTGCCCATCAGTGACAAAGAAAATATACTTATACTTTTTTTACCCCCAAATTTTCTGACTTTTTTTTGGTTTCTTTAGTAAAAAAAAAAAAAAAACACAGTGGTGCTTAGGTACCACCAAAAGAAAGCTCTATTTGTGTGAAAAAAAATGATAAAAATGTCATATGAGTACAGTGTTGCATGACTGCGCAATTGTCATTCAAAGTGTGTCAGCGCTGAAAGCTGAAAATTGGCCTGGGCAGGAAGAGGTGTGAAAGTGCCCGGTATTGAAGGGGTTAAACACTAAAAGTACTATGGGAATTTACTGTATATGTTACTGCAACTTTTATCTATTCAAGTCACCTGTAAGAAGACACTTTTCCTCCCTTTGGGAGAACTGCTTGTTTTTATTCTTATTACTTTAATAAAAAGATTGAACTATAAAAGTACCATGGGGAATATGTCACTAGAGGGTTCCTTTAATCTTATGATGATGTGAGGGGACATGTCATTCATAGACTGAACTTATTATACCATTGGTCCCTCTAGAGAAGACTCTCCAGTTTTTAGATTTACTCTTCTATCTACTGTATATTTACCAGATACAGCTTTCATGCTCAGAACTTTATGCCTGTGCCTCAAACGTTCATTACATCTCTTCCACATTAATGGCCATGTTCTAAATGCATATGAATATGTATAGTATCTCACAAAAGTCAGTACACCCCTCACATTTCTGTAAATCTTTTCTTCTATCTTTTCATGTGACAACACTGAAGAAATGACACTTTGCTACAATGTAAAGTAGTGAGTGTACAGCTTGTATAACAGTGTAAATTTGCTGTCCCCTCAAAATAACTCAACACACAGCCATTAATGTCTAAACCGCTGGCAACAAAAGTGAGTACACCCCTAAGTGAAAATGTCCAAATTGGGCCCAAAGTGTCAATATTTTGTGTGGCCACCATTATTTTCCAGCACTGCCTTAACCCTCTTGGGCATGGAGGTCACCAGAGCTTCACAGGTTGTCACTGGAGTCCTCTTCCCCTCCTCCATGATGACATCACAGAGCTGGTGGATGTTAGAGACCTTGCGCTCCTCCACCTTCCATTTGAGGATGTCCCACAGATGGTCAATAGGGTTTAGGTCTGGAGACATGCTTGGCCAGTCCATCACCTTTACCCTCGGCTTCTTTAGCAAGGCAGTGGTGGTCTTGGAGGTGTGTTTGGGGTGGTTATCATGTTGGAATACTACCCTGCGGCCCAGTCTCTGAAGGGAGGGGATCATGCTCTGCTTCAGTATGTCACAGTACATGTTGGCATTCATGGTTCCCTCAATGATCTGTAGCCCCCCAGTGCCGGCAGCACTCATACAGCCCCAGACCATGACACTCCCACCACCATGCTTGACTGTAGATAAGACACACTTGTCTTTGTATTCCTCACCTGGTTGCCCCCACACACGCTTCTCACCATCTGAACCAAATACGTTTATCTTGGTCTCATCAGACCACAGGACATGGTTCCAGTAATCCATGTCCTTAGTCACGGGGGGAACACATTTCCGGCACCTCCAGGACTGATTGTAATGGTAAGGGGTGATGGGGTGTGCTGGAAGGTCTATTTATCCTGGCTGCCTTCTTTTGTCGCTGGAAGGGACCTACTGTTGAGAGAGGGATCTAGAGTTGCTGGCTGCTGGAGGCACTATTGACACTGGCTGCTAGAAGATCTACTGTTGTTGGGGTGGATCTATGTTGCTGGGGTGGTATTTTATTGTTGGGGGCCTGTTGTTGCGGGGGAGGTCTATTGTTGCTGGAAAGGATTTACTGTTAAGGAAGGGATCTATTGATGCTGGCTGCTGGAAGATCTACAGTTGCTGGGATGGATCTATGTTGCTTTGGTGGTATTTTGTTGTGGGGCGGTGGAGGGGTCTATTGTTGCTGGAAGGGATCTACTGTTTAGGGAGGGATTTAGTGTTGCTGGCTGCTGGAGGTTCTATTGATGCTGGAAGATCTACAGTTGCTGGAATGGATCTACACTATATTGTCAAAGGTATTGCCTGCCTGCCTTTACACGCACATGAACTTTAATGGCATCCAAGCTTTAGGCAGTAGGGTTCAATATTGAGTTGGCTCCGCCCTTTGCAGCTATAAAAGCTTCAACTCTTCTGGGAAGGCCGTCCACAAGGTTTAGGAGGGTGTCTATGGGAATGTTTGATCATTCTTCCAGAAGAGCATTTGTGAGGTCAGGCACTGATGTTGGATGAAAACGCCTGGCTTACAGTCTCTACTCTAATTTATCCCAAAGGTGTTCTATCAGGTTGAGGTCAGGACTCTGTGCAAGCCAGTCAAGTTCCTCCACCCCAAACTCGTTCATCCATGTCTTTATGGACCTTGCTTTGTGCGCTGGTCCAAAGCATTTGGTGGAGGGGGGATTATGGTGTGGGGTTGTTTTTCAGGGGTTGGGCTTGGCCCCTTAGTTCCAGTGAAGGGAACTCTTAAGGCGTCAGCATACCAAGACATTTTGGACAATTTCATGCTCATAACATTGTTTGGAGTTTGGAGATGGCCCCTTCCTGTTCCAACATGACTGCGCACCAGTGCACAAAGCAAGGTCCATAGTTGGGAGAATGAAATTGTCCAAAATGTCTTGGTATTCTGACGCCTTAAGAGTTCCCTTCACTGAAACTAAAGAGGCCAAGCCCAACCCATGAAAAACAACCCCCCCACACCATAATCCCCCCTCCACCAACTGATTTGGACCAGTACACAAAGCAAGGTCCATAAAGACATGGATGAGCGAGTTTGGGGTGGAGGAACTTGACTGGCCTGCACAGATTCCTGACCTCAACACGATAGAACACCTTTGGGATAAATTAGAGCAGAGACTGGAAGAATGGTCAAACATTCCCATAGACACACTCCTAATCTTTGTGGACAGCCTTCCCAGAAGAGGTGAAGCTATTATAGCGGCAAAGGGTGGGCCAACTCAATATTGAACCCTAAGAGCCCTTGCACACTGGGGCGGTTTTCAGGCGGTATTGCGCTAAAAATACTGCCTGAAAACCGCCCCTAAACAGCTGCCGCTGTTTGTTCAGTGTGAAAGCCCGAGGGCTTTCACACTGAAGCGCTGCGGTGACAGGACGGTGAAAAAAGTCCTGCAAACCGCTTCTTTGGAGCGGGGAAGGAGCGGTGTATTCACCGCTCCTTCCCCGCTCCTGCCCATTGAAATCAATGGGACAGCGCGGCTATACCGCTGTAATACCGCGGCTATAGCCGCGCTGTACGAGGGATTTAACCCTTTTTCGGCCGCCAGCGGGGGGTTAAAACCGCACCGCTAGCGGCCGAATACCGCTGCTAGAACGACGGTACAGCAGCGCTAAAAATAGCGCTGTTGTACCGCCGACGCCCCCACCGCCCCAGTGTGCAAGGGCTCTAAGACTAATGCCGCGTACACACGGTCGGAATTTCCGCCAGCAAAAGTCAGATGTGAGCTTTTCGTTGGAAATTCCGACCGTGTGTACGCTCCATCGGACTTTTGCTGCCGGAATTTCTGCCAGCAAAAGATTGAGAGCTGGTTCTCAATTTTTCCGACGGAAAAAATTCCTATCGGAAAATCCGATCGTCTGTAGCAATTCCGACACGCAAAATTCCTACGCATGCTGGGAAACAATTAGACGCATGCTCGGAAGCATTGAACTTCATTTTCTCGGCTCGTCGTAGTGTTGTAAGTCACCGCGTTCTTGACGGTCGAAAGTTCAGAGAACTTTTGTGTGACCGTGTATATGCAAGGCACGCTTGAGTGGAATTCCATCGGAAAAAACATCCAAGGCTTTTCCGAAGAGAATTCCGATCGTGTGTACGCGGCATAAGACTGGGATGCAATTCATGTGTGTGTAAAGGCAGTTGTCCCAATACTTTTGTCAATATAGTGTATGTTGCTGGGATGGTATTGGTATTTTGTTGCAGGGGGTGTCTATTGTTGCTGGGGGGTCTATTGTTGCTGGGAGATCTGTTGTTGCTAGGGATCTATGGTTACTCAGAAGATCTATTGTTGTCGGGAAGGCCTATTGTTGCTAGGGACCTATAGTTGCTGTGGGATATATTGTTTCTGGGAGGACCTATTGTTGCTTGGGGGTCTATTGTTGCTGGGGGATCTATGGTTACTGGGGGATCTATTGTTTTTGGGAGGATCTATTGTTGCTGGGGGATACAGTGCTCCTGGGGAGATCTATTGTTACTGGGGATCTATGGTTACCGAGGAGATCTATTGTTGTTGAGAAGGCCTTTTGTTGCCTGGGGGTCTATTGTTGCTCGGGGATCTGTGGTTGATTGGGGTCTATTGTTGCTGGGGGATATACTGTTGCTGGGGAGGCCTATTGTTGCTGGCTGCAGGGGATCTATTTTACTGCTTTTCTTGTTATCATGAACAAATTCCATACAAATTATATATCATCCTAAAAAGATACTTGGTTCCGAATTCTCGAAAAGGGTAGTATTGGATGGTGGGTAGGTGGTGGGACCAAGGGATAATGCTCAGAGGTGGGTAGGTGGTGGGACCAAGGGATAATGCTCAGAGGTGGGCAGGTGGTGGGACCAAGGGATGATGCTCAGAGGTGGCTAGGTGGTGGGACCAAGGGATGATGCTCAGAGGTGGGCAGGTGGTGGGACCAAGGGATGATGCTCAGAGGTGGGTAGGTGGTGGGAACAAGGGATGATGCTCAGAGGTGGATAGGTGGTGGGACCAAGGGATGATGCTCAGAGGTGGGTAGGTGGTGGGAACAAGGGATGATGCTCAGAGGTGGGTAGGTGGTGGGACCAAGGGATGATGCTCAGAGGTGGGTAGGTGGTGGGAACAAGGGATGATGCTCAGAGGTGTGGGTAGGTGGTGGTACCAAGGGATGATGCTCAGAGGTGGGCAGGTGGTGGGACCAAGGGATGATGCTCAGAGGTGGCTAGGTGGTGGGACCAAGGGATGATGCTCAGAGGTGGGCAGGTGGTGGGACCAAGGGATGATGCTCAGAGGTGGGTAGGTGGTGGGAACAAGGGATGATGCTCAGAGGTGGGTAGATGGTGGGACCAAGGGATGATGCTCAGAGGTGGGTAGGTGGTGGGAACAAGGGATGATGCTCAGAGGTGTGGGTAGGTGGTGGTACCAAGGGATGATGCTCAGAGGTGGGTAGGTGGTGGGAACAAGGGATGATGCTCAGAGGTGGGTAGGTGGTGGGACCAAGGGATGATGCTCAGAGGTATGGGTAGGTGGTGGGACCAAGGGATGATGTTCAGAGGTGGGTAGGTGGTGGGACCAAGGGATGATGCTCAGAGGTGGGTAGGTGGTGGCCCAAGGGATGATGCTCAGAGGTGGGTAGGTGGTGGAACCAAGGGATGATGCTCAGAGGTGGGTAGGTGGTGGGACCAAGGGATGATGTTTAGAGGTGGGTAGGTGTTAGGACCAAGGGGTGATGCTCAGAGGTGGGTAGGTGGTGGGACCAAGGGGTGATGCTCAGAGGTGGGTAGGTGGTGGGACCAAGGGATGATGCTCAGAGGTGGGTAGGTGGTGGGACCAAGGATGATGCTCAGAGGTGGGTAGGTGGTGGGACCAAGGGATGATGCTCAGAGGTGGGTAGGTGGTGGGACCAAGCGATGATGGTCAGAGGTGGGTAGGTGGTGGGACCAAGGGAAGATGCTCAGAGGTAGGTAGGTGGTGGGACCAAGGGATGATGTTCAGAGGTATGGGTAGGTGGTGGGACCAAGGGATGATGCTCAGAGGTGGGCAGGTGGTGGGACCAAGGGATGATGCTCAGAGGTGGCTAGGTGGTGGGAACAAGGGATGATGCTCAGAGGTGGGTAGGTGGTGGGACCAAGGGATGATGCTGAGAGGTGGGTAGGTGGTGGGACCAAGGGATGATGCTCAGAGGTGGCTAGGTGGTGGGACCAAGGGATGATGCTCAGAGGTGGGCAGGTGGTGGGACCAAGGGATGATGCTCAGAGGTGGGTAGGTGGTGGGAACAAGGGATGATGCTCAGAGGTGGGTAGATGGTGGGACCAAGGGATGATGCTCAGAGGTGGGTAGGTGGTGGGAACAAGGGATGATGCTCAGAGGTGTGGGTAGGTGGTGGTACCAAGGGATGATGCTCAGAGGTGGGTAGGTGGTGGGAACAAGGGATGATGCTCAGAGGTGGGTAGGTGGTGGGACCAAGGGATGATGCTCAGAGGTATGGGTAGGTGGTGGGACCAAGGGATGATGTTCAGAGGTGGGTAGGTGGTGGGACCAAGGGATGATGCTCAGAGGTGGGTAGGTGGTGGCCCAAGGGATGATGCTCAGAGGTGGGTAGGTGGTGGAACCAAGGGATGATGCTCAGAGGTGGGTAGGTGGTGGGACCAAGGGATGATGTTTAGAGGTGGGTAGGTGTTAGGACCAAGGGGTGATGCTCAGAGGTGGGTAGGTGGTGGGACCAAGGGGTGATGCTCAGAGGTGGGTAGGTGGTGGGACCAAGGGATGATGCTCAGAGGTGGGTAGGTGGTGGGACCAAGGATGATGCTCAGAGGTGGGTAGGTGGTGGGACCAAGGGATGATGCTCAGAGGTGGGTAGGTGGTGGGACCAAGCGATGATGGTCAGAGGTGGGTAGGTGGTGGGACCAAGGGAAGATGCTCAGAGGTAGGTAGGTGGTGGGACCAAGGGATGATGTTCAGAGGTATGGGTAGGTGGTGGGACCAAGGGATGATGCTCAGAGGTGGGCAGGTGGTGGGAACAAGGGATGATGCTCAGAGGTGGCTAGGTGGTGGGACCAAGGGATGATGCTCAGAGGTGGGCAGGTGGTGGGACCAAGGGATGATGCTCAGAGGTGGGTAGGTGGTGGGAACAAGGGATGATGCTCAGAGGTGGGTAGGTGGTGGGACCAAGGGATGATGCTGAGAGGTGGGTAGGTGGTGGGACCAAGGGATGATGCTCAGAGGTGGGTAGGTGGTGGGACCAAGGGATGATGCTCAGAGGTATGGGTAGGTGGTGGGAACAAGGGATGATGTTTAGAGGTGGGTAGGTGTTAGGACCAAGGGGTGATGCTCAGAGGTGGGTAGGTGGTGGGACCAAGGGATGATGCTCAGAGGTGGGTAGGTGGTGGGACCAAGGGATGATGCTCAGAGGTGGGTAGGTGGTGGGACCAAGGGATGATGCTCAGAGGTGAGTAGGTGGTGACAAAAAGGGAAAAGTACCTGCACCTATTCTCTGAGAAATCCTGAATATACCGCATAATATTGAGGGCTGTTATCCCCCAATAAAATGGAAAAACTTCTCTTAAATTTTGGAAATTTTAATGGGATTTGGTCGTGCTCCAGGACACACATTTTGCCAATGGAAAGCACTCCAAATTTTTGGACAAAAGGTACTATAGATTTTCTTTTACAGCCTTAAATTTTAAGACAAAGAAGACGGCCACTATAATTTATGATAATATCTTAATGTCTTTGCAGATATATTCAAATCGTAATTTTTTTTTATATCAAATGGTTCCTGTGCAGAGTCCCCGTTAACAATTGCGAGAAGATATTGTCCCCTAGTGTAGTCATGCTTAAGATTTTTCGGGAACTCTTGTTTTGCTTCCCCCTAGCATTATAATACAGGGTGACAGCAACTGAGTTATGAATCATAGTGCAGTATTCTCTCCTTAGACCCTGAGAGATGACTAAACAACTGAAATTCAATTAGCTCCTTGATTCTCCGAGATATATCCATATCCATAGCACATTGGGATACAAAGGTCGCTCATATCGTTTGGCATGACATCATTTTTAATTAAAAGGGAATTCTAGTTATGGATATTTTTACATTGGTTCAGTAAGACCATCAAGTATTCATACCACATTCTTTCAGGTGACGTGAGATTCTTACTACTGCCACTAGGGCGAGCCCAGCACAGGAATAATGTATTCTGAGCCATGGACGATGGGTGCCATCTTGGGATAGCCTGTATCACATTGTGATAGAGTTCCCGTCAGATTTCGGTGGCCTTTTTTGGACACAGAAGCTCTATAAATAGCATGATCTACGTCACCAAAAGGCCCTGAATTAGGAAGTGTGAGTTGGGGACCAGAACATGTCTATAATTGGACAGATAGGGTTCAAATTGGGCTTCATCCTGCATGCAGATTAGGGGGATCCCAGCATAGGAATAATGTATTCTCTGCCATGGACAATGGGTGCCACCTTGGGATAGCCTGTATCACATTGTGACAGGGTTCCCGTGAGATTTCAGTGGCCTTTTTTGGACACCTAGGCTCTATAAATAGCAGTATCTGCATCACCAAAAGGCCCTTTATTGGGAGGTGTGAGATAGGGATCAGAACATGTCTATAATGGACAGATAGCATTCAAAGTTGGCTTCATCCTGTATGTAGACTAGGGGGAGCCCAGCACAGGAACAATGTATTCTCTGTCATGGATGATGAGTGCCATCTTGGGATAGCCTGTATCACATTGTGACAGGGTTCCCATCAGATTTTGATGGCCCTTTTTGGACACAGAAGCTCTATAAATAGCACAATCTATGTTATCAAAAGGCCCTGGATTGGGAAGTGTGAGTTAGGGATCAGAACATGTCAATAATGGACAGATAGGATTCAAAGTTGGCTTCATCCTGCGTGTAGACTAGGGGGAGCCCAGCAAAGGAATAATGCATTACTCTGGGCGCCATCTTGGGATAGCCTGTGTCATATTGTGAAAGGGTTCCCATCAGATTATTTCAGTAGCCTTTTTTGCACACAGAGGGTCCAAAAATCTGCATCACCAAAAGGCCCTTTATAGAGAAGTGTGAGTTAGGGACAAGAATATGTCTATGATGGATACTAGGGTCCAAATTCGGGCTTCATCCTGCAGGCTGACTAGAGGGAGCCAAGTACAGGAAAAATGTATTCTCTGCCACGGACTCTGGGAGCCATCTTGGGATAGCCTGTGTCACATTTTGACAAGTTTGCTGTGAGATTTTTGTGGTCATTTTTCGGATGGATGCTATAAATAGCATGTTCTGTGTCACCAAAAGGCCCTAATTGGGAAGTGTGAGTTATGGACAAGGGCATGTCTATTAGGGTAAGATAGGGTCCAAATTGGACTATGTCCTGCAGGCAGGAGCCAGGAAGCCAGGAGATTCAGACAGCCCTGCTTTGCAGAGATGAGAAACAGAGAGATTGTTCCCTATGTACAGAGCTCTATGTTAAATGTCAACATAGAGCTCTGGGCTGTGATTGTACACAGCTGATCAGCAGGTCCCAGCCGTGAATCATTGGCCGGGACATGCTGACAGGCTCCCGCTGTGTCAAATCACAGCTGGAGCTGGCTGGGGGGGGGAGTACGTGTACCCTAAACCTGGAAGTAGGCAGCAATGTAAAGGTACATCGCTTTACCTTCAGCCTTCAGCCTCCTAGGCCTGGTGTGCTTTATGAGAGCGAGTAGCATAGGGAAAGATACCCCTCTGTTAGGAACAGTACTAGCAGTAGGGAAAGGTTCCTGATGAGGATGGAAAGTGTAGGGCTTCTCTGGACATTTTCCCACTTGGGCACAAGACAGCCAGGCAGCATTTTGCCCTCTTAACAGACGTTATCAGTCTGGCTGAAACCTGCTCTTTTCACATTGATGGAAACCATGAGTGTACCCGGTTGGATAATCTTCCCACTGGGTTTGTTGTGAACTGCTGTTCCCTATTTGCACCTGACAGTGTGAATTATTACCACGCTGCACCCCACCTACATGCTGTTCCAGTGGTTGTCGCCCACTGCTGTGGTATTCCTGCCTGGTATCCACGTGTCCATTCTCCTGTCCATCATCTCCCGTGGGGAAGGTACTCAACGCTGATTCAGATATACCTGTCTACCTGTGCCAACTGCTGGAAAGACCTACATGGCACTTATGCTACTTTATGCCCTTGTGCCACCTATGAACCAGATAGAACGTATAGGTGCCACTCAGGCTCTGGAGGGTCCTCATCTGATGCCAACTGCTGGGAGTGCCAGCCGGAAACAGAGATCGTCTCAGCTCTAGACGTCACCACGTAGCATGTACAGTATCCCATAAGCTGCACATCACTGCATGTCCACTGTGAAGGAGTATGTGGCAGTCCAAACAGGCCATGGCCCCATTTCGCTCTGCACCCCGGAGCTTAATCATGGGGATCATGTACCACCTATTGGCTTTACCAGGGGCCCTGAGCCAGAGGTATAAAAGAGGCCATCCTCATTTCGTTGGTTTCCTCCATTAGGTACGTGACCATTGCATTGTAAAATTTGGCTCGAAGGATATAGAGTTAACACTGAAACTATTTCAATATGAAAATTGCTGGACAGGATAGATAATCATACTTTGACCTCTGAACACGCAGTATATTATATATTGATAACTTTGTTGTTTTTTTTACACTCAGGGGTTGCATTGCAGCAAAAAAGAAAATGAAATTGTAATCATTAAATCAGAGAGGCCATCTCGCTGATGAGCTGCGGCTATGACTGCAACAGAATGACCTCATCGGCTTGAGTCAGCTATTAGTCATCTCCACACTTACCGAAACATCATCACTAGATTTCAATCAGCAGAGTTAGAGCCTACCTCCGCTACTATGTCTCCTTCATCTTGGCACGATCTTGATTCAATCCAAACTACCAAATGCACTTAGGGTACACGATTCCGAACACTTACTGTCAATGTGAGGAACTCATTACTTAGTTAACTGACGTTACAAAAGATCAGCACAATTAGGAGCTGGGAGAGAGGACTAAGCTGCGATTTCACATCCAGATAACAATAAGCCTCTTCAACTGCTAATTGAGAAAACAAACTCTGCCATACAGTACAATTCTATATAAAAAAAAAAAATCATATTTTATGGTCTTAAAGCCCAGTAGGACCTTTATATTTGAATAGGGGGACACAGTCAGGCTGCCGTAATAGTAAGAGATGTTTTTTGGGTTTTTTTACGAGGACTGTACCAAAAGTAATGGAAAAGTGGCCATAACTTTTTTTAGTGACTTACATAGGTCTTCAAATTTCACATGTTGGTAAAGTAGCTCTTCCTCTATAGTAACTCTTCCTGTTTTTACATTACAGGCAAATAATGGATTCCAAACAGAATTAACGTGCCGTCATTGAGAAGACTACAGAATGTTTACGGAGATGACACCATTGAGAAGATGTCTTGTCAATGGTGGCTTTTTGCAGGTAAATAATGGATTCCAAGCAGGAGCAACATGCTGTCATTGAGTTTTTCAATGAAAGAGGGGTGCAGGCTGTCCAACATCCACAGAAGACTGCAGAATGTTTATGGAGATGATACCATTGAGAAGATGTCTTGTCAATGGTGACTTTTGTCAGTGGTGTCTTTACAGGTAAATATTGGATTCCAAGCAGAAGCAACATGCCGTCATTGAGTTTCTGATGGAGGGGTGCAAGCCGTTCGATATCGACAGAAGACTACAGAATGTTTACAGAGATGACACCATTGAGAAGATGTCTTGTGGCATCTTGTGTGGTGTCTTGTGGTGACTTTTGTTAGTGGTGTTATCTCTGTAAACATCCTGTAGCTTTTTGTGGATGTTGGACAGCCTGGACCCTGCCTTCATTAGGGAACTTAATGACAGCATGTTGCTTCCTGCTTGTCCTGGCAGGGTGGTTAGACTAGCCCTTAAATATGGGGAAGCCATGCCAGCAGGAGAGTGGCCATAACTTCTTTAGTAACTTACATAGGTCTTTAAATTTCACATGTTGGTAAAGTAGCTCTTCCTCTACAGTAACTCTTCCTCTTTTTCATTACAGGTAAATAATGGATTTCAAACAGAATTAACGTGCCATCATTGAGTTCTAGATGAAGGAGGGGTGCAGGCTGTCCAACATCCACAGAAGACTGCAGAATATTTACCGAGATGATACCATTGAGAAGATGTCTTGTCAATCGTGGCTTTTGTCAGTGGCGTCATTGCAGGTAAATAATGGATTCCAAGCAGAAGCAACATGCCGTGATTGAGTTTTTGATGGAGGGGTGCAGGCCGTTCAATATCAACAGAAGACTTCAGAATGTTTACGGAGATGACACCATTGAGAAGATGTCTTGTCAATGGTGACTTTTGTCAGTGGTGGTCACTGGGTCAGTGGTGTCATTGCAGGCAAATATTGGATCCCAAGCAGAAGCAACGTGCCGTCATTGAGTTTTTGATGGAGGGGTGCAGGCCGTTCGATATCGACAGAAGACTACAGAATGTTTACAGCGATGACACCATTGAGAAGATGTCTTGTCAATGGTGACTTTTGTTAGTGGTGATATCTCTGTAAACATCCTGTAGCTTTCTGTGGATGTTGGACAGCCTAGACCCTGCCTTCATTAGGAACTCAATGACAGTATGTTGCTTCTGCTTGCAATCCATTTTTTACCTACATAGCACCCTCTAATGTGCTACTAGTGTTAGTACAGGCAAATTTAAGTTATGACTCATGGTAAGTTATTTGAGGCAGAAATTGGGTCGGGTTACTGCAAGTCAGGCTGGATGGCTTTATAGAGGCAGGTCTCAGGTACCTCCCCCTAGATTTAGAAGCTGGTAGAAGCTTCTAGAAGTTAGTGGGCAGAGTCCAGAAGGTTCTGATCTGCATACTTGAGGGAACTTGGCCAACCCCCAGGCAGAATGTCCTGGCAGGGTGGTTTGACCAGCCCTTAAATATGGGGGAGCCATGCCAGCAGGAGAGTGGCCATAACTTTTTTAGTAACATAACAGTTACATAGGTCTTAAAATTTCACATGTTGGTAAAGTAGCTCTTCCTCTATAGTAACTCTTCCTCTTTTTCATTACAGGTAAATAATGGATTCCAAACAGAATTAACGTGCCATCATTGAGTTCTTGATGAAGAAGGGGTGCAGGCTGTCCAACATCCACAGAAGACTACAGAATGTTTATGGAGATGATACCATTGAGAAGATGTCTTGTCAATGGTAACTTTTGCCTGTGGTGTCATCTCCATAAAAATTCTTTAGCCTTCTGTGGATGTTGGACAGCCTGCACCCCTCCTTCGTTAAGAACTCAATGACGGCATGTTGTTTCTGCTTGCAATCCATTTTTTACCTGTAATGAAAAAGAGGAAGAGTTACTATAGAGGAAGAGCTACTTTACCAACATGTGAAATTTGAAGACCTATGTACAGTAAGTCACAAAAGTGAGTACACCTCTCACATTTTTGTAAATATTTTATTCTATCCTTTCATGTGACAACACTGAAGAAATGACACTTGTCTACAATATAAAGTAATGAGAGTACAGCTTGTATAACAGTGTAAATTTGCTGTCCCCTCAAAATAACTCAACACACAGCCATTAATGTCTAAACCGCTGGCAACAAAAGTGAGTACACCCCTAAGTGAAAATGTCCAAATTGCATCCAAAGTGTCAATATTTTGTGTGGCCACCATTATTTTCCGGCACTACCTTAACCCTCTTGGGTATGGAGTTCACCAGAGCTTCACAGGTTGCTACTGGAGTCCTCTTCCCCTCCTCCATGACGACATCACGGAGCTGGTGGATGTTAGAGACCTTGCGCTCCCCCACCTTCTATTTGAGGATGCCCCACAGATGCTCAATAGGGTTTAGGTCTGGAGACATGCTTGGCCATTCCCCAACCTTTACCCTCAGCTTCTTTAGCAAGGCTGTGGTCGTCTTGGAGGTGTGTTTGGGGTCGTTATCATGTTGTAATACTGCCCTGCGGCCCAGTCTCTGAAGGGAGGGGATCATGCTCTGCTTCAGTATGTCACAGTACATGTTGGCATTCATGGTTCCCTCAATGAACTGTAGCTCCCCAGTGGCGGAAGCACTTATGCAGCCCCAGACCATGACACTCCCACCTCCATGCTTGACTGTAAGCAAGACACACTTGTCTTTGTCCTCCTCACCTGGTTGCCGCCACACACGCCTGACACCATCTGAACCAAATAAGTTTATCTTGGTCTCATCAGAACACAGGAGATGGTTCCAGTAATCCATGTCCTTAGTCTGCTTGTCTTTAGAAAACCGTTTGTGGGCTTTCTTGTGCATCATCTTTAGAAGAGGCTTCCTTCTGGAGACGACAGCCATGCAGACCAGTTTGATGCAGTGTGCCCCGTATGGTCTGAGCACTGACAAACTGACCCCCCCACCCCTACAACCTCTGCAGCAATGCTGCGAGCACTCAAACGTCTATTTGCCAAAGACAACCTCTGGATATGACGCTGAGCACGTGACCTCAACTTCTTTGGTGGACCATGGCGAGGCCTGTTCTGAGTGGAACCTGTCCTGTTAAACTGCTGTATGGTCTTGGACACCGTGCTGCAGCTCAGTTTCAGGGTCTTGGCAATCTTCTTATAGCCTAGGCCATCTTTATGTAGAGCAACAATTCTTTTTTTCAGATCCTCAGAGAGTTCTTTGCCATGAGGTGCCATGCTGAACTTTCAGTGACCAGTATGAGAGAGTGAGAGCGATAACACCAAATTTAACACACCTGCTCCCCATTTACACCTGAAACCTTGTAACACTAACGAGTCACATGACACCGGGGAGGGAAAATGGCTAATTGGGCCCAATTTGGACATTTTCACTTAGGGGTGTACTGACTTTTTTTGCCAGCGGTTTAGACATTAATGGTTGTGTGCAGGGGCGGACTGACCAATGAGCCACTTGGGCACTGCCCGAGGGCCCTGGGCCACTAGGGGGCCCCAACAGGGTTGCCAGCCTCAGTAAAACCAGGGACAGTATGGACCAGGGACAGCCAATAGACAGTATAGACCAGGAACAGCCAATAGAAACATGTCTGTGTATACTGTGTGTAGATGAATGTGTATACTGTGTGTGTGTATACTATGTGGCCCCATAATCTCTGATTGCCTGGGGGCCCCATAATCTCCTATTGCCCGGGGGCCCCATGAGTTGTCAGTCCGCCCCTGGTTGTGTGTTGAGTTATTTTGTGGGGACAGCAAATTTACACCATTATACAAGCTGTACACTCACTACTTTACATTGTAGCAAAGTGTCATTTCTTCAGTGTTGTCACATGAAAAGCTAGAATAAAATATTTACAAAAATGTGAGGGGTGTACTCACTTTTGTCAGATACTGTATATTTATATTTTCCAGTGCAGAAGTGGAGTTATCCTTTAAAAAAATATGTTCATTATTTGCGTGTAAAAAAACACTTTATGGTGATTGCATGCCTCAAACTGCCATTAACACATACACATATTTTGATATGATATAAAATATGGTATTATATTATATATTTTTATATTATGATATTATATGAACATATCATATGTGTATGTACATGGCTGCTCATTTTCATCAGCAAATCATAGCTAAACAAGTCTAAAGCAGAAAAAGAAACTCTGCAGTATAAACGTCATTTGTTTAATTTTAGGTAAGTTTCCTTATTTTTCAATGAACAAATATTAAAAAGAAACAAAACAAACAAAAAAAACCCCCAAAAAACAGAAAAAATAAAAACTGAAAGGGGTCCTAAGCATTGCTCGAAAAGTGTTTTTGCTCTGTAGAATTTCCCATCCTTTGTAATTAAGTTTCAGTATTTTATGCTTCCTGAATGACTAAATAAAACCAAACCGAGACATTTCCTCAAGTAAAGTAAAATAATTCCCAGATACTCATTCTGTATTTTGGTCACATCATCATATAGGCTCACCACAAGATGGCACAGTGGATCTAATCAGGAATCCATGGAGTACCGTTGTGTATGTGCAAACACAACGCAATTTTTGTTTTCAACAAGTAGCCCTGCTATATGCTCTAACCTTAAAGCCGCCTTTTTCAACCCTTTTAACATGGAGGAACCCTTAAAGTAACTTTTGGTTCTAAAATAACCCCTACTAAAATATGTTCAGTAATATAAAAAATTATAAATGACATATTATTGACAATAATGAGGATAATAATAATAATAATAATAATAATGACCACAAAAAAAAATGCAGATAATGAAAATTGTAGAACTCCCCCACATTGGTGGCCAATGTAGCGCCCCCTTTCATTAGAGAAGAGCCCCTTTTCACTGCTGTTCGATGGAAAGAGTTCCCTTTACAAATAGATGGAAAAGCTCATTTGAGTCAGTGGTTGCCTACCTGAGTGAGGAACAGAAATTGTTCATTGTTCAAAGAACTCCTAGAAACCCCTGGAGGAACCTTAGGGCTTCAAGAAACCCTGATTGCTAAAGGCTGTTCTAGAGAGAGAAAGTGCATAGTACATATCCCTGAAGTGCCCCCTTTTCAGTATGGTCAGTGAAGATGGGGCTCCATTATATTGTTGGTCATCAGGAATAAGGTCTCTTTATCTTGATGCTTAGTTGGATAAATTCCCGTTACAGAGAGCTAAAAAGACCATTGGAGCCAGTGGTTACCTACCTGAGAAACAGAAATTGTTTATTGTCAAGGAACTCCTAGCAACCCCCGGAGGAACCTTAGGGTTCCATGGAACCCTGGTTGATAAAGGCTGGTCTAGAGAGAGAAGGTGCATTGTACATATCTCTAAAATGCTCCCTTTCATTATGGTTAGTGAAGGGCCCCCATTATATTGAGAGTCATTGGGAGGAGGACCCCTTTATCTTGGTGTTTGCTTGGATGAATTGCCTTTACAGAGAGCTAAAAGCATCATTGTAGTCAGTGGTTACCTACCTGAGAGACAGAAATTCTTCATTGTCAAGAAGCCCCTAGCAACCTCTGGAGAAACCTTAGGGTTCCATGGAACCCTGGATGATAAAGGCTGGTCTAGAGAGAGAAGGTGCATAGTACATATCGCTAAAGTGCCCCCTTTCATTATGGTCAGGGAAGAAGGGCCCCCATTATACTGAGAGTCATCGGGAGGAGTGCTCCTTTAACTTGGCGCTTGGTGGGATAAGTTCCCTTTACAGATAGCTAAAATGACCGTTGGAGTCAGTGGTTACCTACCCAAGAGACAGAAATTGTTAATTGTTCAAGGAACCCCTAGCAACCCCTGGAGAAACCTTGGGGTTACATGGAACCATGGTTGATAAAGGCTGATCTATAGAGAGAAGGTGCATACTACTTATCCCTGAAGTGTTCTCTTTCATTATGGTTAGTGGAGAAGGGTCCCCATTATATTGAGGGTCATTGGGAGGAGGGCACCTTTATCTTGGCGCTTAATGGGATAACCCCTAGAACCCCAAGGAACACCTAGAAACCCCAGGAGAACCTTAGGGTTCCATGGAACTCTAATTGATAAAGACTGGTTTAGAGAGGGAAGGTGCATAGTACTTATCCCTGAAGCTCCTTCTTTTATTGTGGTCAGTGGAGAAGGGCCTCCATTATGTTGGCGGTCATCAGGAGAGAGGTCTTTTCTCCTGGTTCTTGGTGGAATGAATGGCCTTTACAGATTGCTGAAAATTTTCAGTGAGAACCAGTGAGTACATCCACCTCAAAACCAGTACCAGTGATTTGATCCATCTCAAGCTCCGAGAACCAATAATTAGACCCATCTCAGCAAAAGTACCTTAGCAAAATGAGTGGAACAAAAAAGGGAAAAAATTTGCCAGCTCAAACTCTGAACCAAATTTACTAACTCAAATTCAGGCGGAGAGCCAGTAAGTACATCCAACTCAAACCAGTACCAGTGGTTTGATCCATCTCAAGCTCCAAGAACCAGTAATTAGACCCATCTCAGAAAAACTACCTTAGCAAAATGAGTGGACCAAAAAACTGAAAAAAAATGCCAACTCAAACCCTGAACTCAAATTCAGTCGGAGAGCCAGTGAGTACATTCACCTCAAACCAGTATCAGTGATTTGACCCACCTCAAGCTCCATTGGAGAGACATATAGTGCACCCATCTCAAACTCAGTTTGAGAGCCAGTGAGTACACCTACCTCAAATTTTGTTGGAGAACCAGTGAGTACATCCACCTCAAACTAGTAACAATGATATGACCCATCTCAGGCTCTGAGAACCATTGATTAGACCCATCTCAAGCTCTGTTGGAGAGCAAGTGAACACACCCACTTTAAACTCTGTTGAAGAGCCAGTTAGTACATCCACCTCAAACTCTGTTAGAGAACCAGTGAGCACATCCACCTCAAACCAGTGATACAACCCATCTCAAGCGCCGAGAACCAGTGAGAACCACCTCTGAGAACCACCTCCGAGAACCATCTGCGCAAAAGTACATTAGGAGTGGAACCAAAAAATGAACAAATCACCAACTCAAACTCTGAACCAAACTCAAATTCTGTTGGAGAACCAGTAAGTACATCCACCTCAAACCAGTATCAGTGATTTGACCCATTTTAAGCTCCATTATGCCGCGTACACATGACCAGTTTAGCCGTCGGAATAAACTCCTGAGGTGTCTCAGACGGAACTCCAACAGGATTCCTTTCAAGCGGTCTTGCCTACACACGGTCAATCCAAAGTCCGACCAAAGTCCGACCGTCCAGAACGCGGTGGCGTACAGCACGTATGACAGGACTAGAAAAAGGAAGTTCAATAGCCAGCAGCCAATAGCTTCCGTCTCGTACTTGCTTCAGAGCATGCGTCGTTTTTGGTCTGTCGGAACAGCATACAGACGAGCGGTTTTCCCGATAGGAATTGGTTCCTTCGGAAATATTTAGAGCATGTTCTATTTCTTCTGCTTTGATGAAGGCTTCTTAGCCGAAACGCATCAGCGTAGCCTGTACCCGTGTACCCATGTAACCCAATAAAGGACTTTTATTCAAGAACATCCAAGTCGCCAGCCCTTTTCTGAATCATGTTCTATTTCTAGGTCCGTCAGAATTAAAAAAAAAAAAAAGTCAGATGAGGCCTACACACACACTATCGGAATAGACGATGAAAAGCTTCCGGCGGACTTTTTCTGTCGGACATTCCGCTCGTGTGTACGCGGCTTTAGGGAGACATATACCGTAGTACACCCATCCAAACTCTGTTGGAGATCCAGTGAGTATACCCACCTCAAATTCTGTTGGAGAACCAGTGAGTACATTCACCTCAAACTAGTACCAGGGATTTGACCCACCTCAGGCTTTGAGAACCATTGATTAGACCAGTGATGGTGAACCTTGGCACCCCAGATGTTTTAGAACTACATTTCCCATGATGCTCTTGCACTCTGCAGTGTAGTGGAGCATCACAGAAAATGTAGTTTCAAAACATCTGGAGTGCCAAGGTTCGCCATCACTGGATTAGACCCACCTCAGACACTGTTGGAGAGCCAGTGAAATACATCCACCTCAAACTCTGTTGGAAAACCAGTGAGTACGTCCACCTCAACCAATACCAGTCATTAGTCCCATCTTAGCAAAAGTGCCTTAGCAAACCATAAACTGAAAAAAATTCCCTTTATCAGACATTTATAAACAAAGCCAAGAACTGCACAGGCACCCGGATTTAAGTGATTGTGTCAACTCTGAGCAGGCCTCTTAGTCCAGTAAGTAGATGGCAACCCTGCAGATGAGACCATTGTTGGAGGGGGGGGGGGGGGGGGTAATGTAAATTCTTTGAAAGGTCATAAATACCTGGAGGGGTTACACTAACATATTTCTTGTCTTGGCAAGCGTGCACTTAACATACAAAAGTATATCTAATGCTAGATTCACTTTAACCCCCCCCTCAAATACTAATTATGTGATGGCATATTCAAAAGCTCATAAATGCTGAATAACTTTTTGCCAAAGCAAATAGAGTGAGAGAGTGGTAAAGTATCCTCTGCATCAAGTCCTGAACTCTACACCACCTAGAACAGGGATATGCAATTAGCGGACCTTCAGCTGTTGCAGAACTACAAGTCCCATGAGGCATAGCAAGACTCTGACAGCCACAAGCATGACACCCAGAGGCAGAGGCATGATGGAACTTGTAGTTTTGCAACAGCTAGAGGTCCGCTAATTGCATATCTCTGACCTAGAAGATCGGTTATCTATGCACATGACTGAATATGGCATTTTGCGCCTCCCCAATTATAGAAAGTGGAACATGTTTACCCAACAGCTATAAAATGCAGCTATAAAATGCAATGATGTCCACCGCCTCCAAATGCCAGGATGCAGGGCAGTACTGTGTGACGATGATGCCATATGACCATCGCTATGTTCCCATGTGTGCCAAAGCTAGCAGCCAGGCACAGTGGAGATTGCTCGGGGCAAGTTTTTGACTTTTTTTCATTTTAGAGACAGTTGTTTCAAGCAACAAAGGAGGCATCAGCCATAGAGTAAGCACAAGATTGGAAACTACTCTGATTGGTTCCTGATTTTTAGTGGGAACCAGAATTTTTAGTGACAGATAGGTCTTATGCAGCATACACACGAGCGGACTTTTCGACCGGACTGGTCCGACGGACTCGAGTCCGGCGGACAATCCAATGGTGTGTGGGCTTCAACGGACCTTCAGCGGACTTTTCCAGTCGAAAATCTGATGGACATGCTTCAAATCTTTCCGGCGGACTTGAGTCCGGTCGCAAAATCCGCTCGTCTGTTTGCTAGTCCGACGGATGAAAACCCACGCTAGGGCAGCTATTGGCTACTGGCTATCAACTTCCTTATTTTAGTCCGGTCGTACGTCATCACGTACGAATCCGTCGGACTTTGGTGTGATCGAGTGTAGGCAAGTCCGTTCGTTCAAAAGTCTGTCGGAAGTCCGTCAAAAGTTCGACGAAAGTCCGCCGGAATGGCCGTCGGACATTTGTTGCCGAAAATTCTGCTCGTGTGTATGCGGCCTTACCCCTTGTACCCTTGTAAGTTAATTAACTTTGCTTAGTACTGTAATTGTGTCTGATGATTACATGATTAAGCACAGGTATGCTGCCATCCTCAGCCTCCAGTGACATCTGAAGGTTTATTTTTCCTGTAAATGTTTTTGTTTTTCTGATTTTTAGTGGGAACCAGAGCTTTTATTGGCAGCCCGTTCTGACCACCAGCCACCAGGCAGAGTGGAGATCGTAGGGGACACATTTTTGACGATTTTTCATTGTAGCGACAGCCATATCCAAGGAGACGTCAGTCATAAAGTAAGCACAAGATCGGAAACTACTCTGATTGGTTCCCGATCTTTAGTGGGAACCAGAATTCCTACTGACAGCTTGGTCTTACCCCTTGTAAGTTAATTAACTTTTTCTTTAGTACTGTAATTGTAACTGTGAATTACATGATTAAGCAGAGCCATGTTGCCATCTTCAGCCTGCAGTGGCATCTGAGGGTTTATTTTTCTGTAAATGTTTTTGGGTTTCTGATCTTTAGTGGGAACGAGAATTTTTAGTGAAAGATCAGTTTTACCCCTGGTATGTTAAAAGGTTTTTTGTTTTTTTTTCCAGATTCATACTTACCTGGGTGGATGCAGCATCGGTCTGATGCTGCATCTGTCCCCCGCCACCTCTGCACTAAGAACCGAGCCATCGAACACTGCCGATGCCTCGGTTCTCTCACCTCCCCGAGCAGAGAGCTGCTGACTGTCAATCAGCAGCTCTCCGCTCTGCCCCACATGCTTACTGGAGCGCTGAGCTGTGGAGGGGCGGGGAACGGCCATCTCAGGCTCTCAGTGGCTCGCTGAGAGGCTGAGATGGGTATCAGTCCAAGCATCTGGCGCATCCAGACTTTATTGTCGTGATGACGTGGTGCCTGGACTGATTCCTGTGACGTCAGCAGAGAGCGGACTTCAGCTGAAAACAGGTCACAGGAGTGCAAAATGAATTGCACTCCTGTGACCCATAGGAGAAGCCCAGTCAAACAAGCTCAGGCTGGACTTTTCCTTTAAAAAATTTTTAGTACTGTAATTGTATCTGGTGATTACATAATTAGACAGGGGCATGTTCCCATCTTCAGCCTTCAGTAACATCTGAAGGTAGATTTTTCTGTAAATGATTTTCGATTCCTGATCTTTAGTGGGAATCAGAGATATTATTGACAGCCCTTTCTGACTACTAGCCACCTGGCAGAGTGGAGATTGCAGGGGACACATTTTTTACTATTATTGACATTCGTTTCAAGCAACACAGGAGGCATTAGCCATAGAGTAAGCACAAAATCAGGAACTGCTCTGATTTGTTCTTGATCTTTAGTGGGAACCCGGACTTTTACTGACAAATTTGTCTTACCCCTTGTAACTTTTTTTTTAGTACTGTAATTGTATCTGATGAATATATGATTAAGCAAGGGCATATTGCCACCTTCAGCCTGCAGTAACGTCTTAAGGTTTATTTTTCTGTAAATGTGTTTGGATTGCCGATCTTTAGTGGGAACCAGAATTTTTAAAGATAGATTGGTCTTACACCTTGTAAGTTATTTAACTTTTTTTAAGTACTGTAATTGTATCTGATGATTACACGATTAAGCAAAAGCATGTTGCAATCTTCAGCCTGCAGTGACATCTGAAGGCCGATTTTTCTGTAAATGTTTTTGGATTCCTGATATTTAGTAGGAACCAGACCTTTTATTGACAGCCCTTTCTGACTACTAGAGATTGGAGATTGCAGGGGACACATTTTTGACTATTAGTGACAGACATTTCAATCAAAAAAGGATGCATTAGCCATAGAGTAAACACAAACTTGGGATATACTCTGATTGGTTCCTGATCTTTAGTGGGAACCAGAAATTTTACTGACAGATCGGTCTTGTCCCTTGTAAGTTAATTAACTTTTTTTTTTTTAGTACTGTAATTGTATCTGATGATTATATGATTAAGCAGAGGCATGCTCCCATCTTCAGCCTGCAGTGACATCTGAAGGTTTATTTTTTATTAAATGTTTTGGATTCCTGATCTTTTAGTGGGAACCAGAGCTTTTGTAGACAGCCCTTTCTGACTACTAGCCACCGGGCAGAGTGGAGATTGCAGTGGGCACATTTTTGTCAATTTTACATTGCAGTGACAGCCATTTCAAGCAACAAAGGAGGCATCAGCCATAAAGTAAGCACAAGATCAGGAACTACTCTAATTAGTTGCTGATCTTTACTGGGAACTCAGACATTTACTGACAGATCAGTTTTACCCAGTGTAAGTTAATTAACTCTTTTTAGTACTGTAATTGTATCTGATGATTACATGATTAAGCAGAATCATGTTCCCGTCTTCAGCCTGCAGTGACATCTGAAGGTATATTTTTCTTTCAATGTTTTTGGATTCCTGATCTTTTATTGAGAGTCCTTTCTGACTACTAGCTGCTTGGCAGAGTGGAGATTGCAGGGAACACATTTTTGACTATTAGCGATAGACATTTCATGCAACAAAGGATGCATTAGCCATAGAGTAAACACAAACTTGGGATATACTCTGATTGGTTCCTGATCTTTAGGGGAAACCAGGAATTTTACTGACAGATCGGTCTTGTCCCTTGTAAGTTAATTAACTTTTTTTTTTAGTACTGTAATTGTATCTGATGATTATATGATTAAGCAGAGGCATGTTCCCATCTTCAGCCTGCAGTGACATCTGAAGGTTTATTTTTTATTAAATGTTTTGGATTCCTGATCATTAGTGGGAACCGGAGCTTTTGTAGACAGCCCTTTCTGACTACTAGCCACCGGGCAGAGTGGAGATTGCAGTGGGCACATTTTTGTCAATTTTACATTGCAGTGACAGCCATTTCAAGCAACAAAGGAGGCATCGGCCATAAAGTAAGCACAAGATCAGGAACTACTCTAATTAGTTCCTGGTCTTTACTGGGGAACCCGGACTTTTACTGACAGATCGGTTTTACCCCTTGTAAGTCAATTAACTTTTTTTTTTTAGTACTGTAATTGTATCTGATGAATATATGATTAAGCAAGGGCATATTGTCACCTTCAGCCTGCAGTAACATCTTAAAGGTTTATTTTTCTGTAAATGTTTTTGGATTGCCGATCTTTAGTGGGAACTAGAATTTTTAGAGATAGCTCGGTCTTACACCTTGTAAGTTATTTAACTTTTTTTTTTTAGTACTGTAATTGTATCTGATGATTACACGATTACGCAAAGGCATGTTGCAATCTTCAGCCTGCAGTGACATCTGAAGGTCGATTTTCCTGTAAATGTTTTTGGATCCCTGATCTTTAGTAGGAACCAGATCTTTTATTGACAGCCCTTTCTGACTACTAGAGATTGGAGATTGCAGGGGACACATTTTTGACTATTAGTGACATACATTTCAAGCAAAAAAGGATGCATTAGCCATAGAGTAAACACAAACTTAGGATATAATCTGATTGGTTCCTGATCTTTAGTGGGAACCAGGAATTTTATTGACAGATCGGTCTTGTCCCTTGTAAGTTAATTAACTTTTTTTTTTAGTACTGTAATTGTATCTGTTGAATATATGATTAAGCAAGGGCATATTGCCACCTTCAGCCTGCAGTAACATCTTAAAGGTTTATTTTTCTGTAAATGTTTTTGGATTGCTGATCTTTAGTGGGGAACCAGAATTTTTAGAGATAGCTCGGTCTTACACCTTGTAAGTTATTTAACTTTTTTTTTTTTAGTACTGTAATTGTATCTGATGATTACACAATTACGCAAAGGCATGTTGCAATCTTCAGCCTGCAGTGACATCTGAAGGTCGATTTTTCTGTAAATGTTTTTGGATTCCTGATCTTTAGTGGGAACCAGATGTTTTATTGACTGCCCTTTCTGACTACTAGCTGGCCAGCAGTGGAGATTGCAGGGGCCACATTTAGGACTATTTTTTATTTTAGCAGTAGAGTCGTTCTAGACAACAAGAGGAGGCATCAGGAAATTAAACTTTAGCAATGCACAGTTTTCATTTAAAGAACTTGATTGCTAATCATTAAGAGTTTATACAGGCTGCGATGCTGCAAGTTCTCCCAAGCAAAACACTTACCAAAAAAGCGAAGGCTACTTGCATCAACAATGGTTATTGCTTCCATGTCATTCGTGTTTGTAATTATTACTTCCTAACTGCACGGTCATTGTAATATACTACTGAATTACATAAACAACTTGACATTCAAAAGGACCCACTCGGATGAATACGCTTCTGTGCTTATTGTCTAATGGAGATGTTTGTTTTCAAGCATTGGCTTTGGTTAACTACTACGTTAAAGTCTATAGGCACCGCACAATGGAAGTGAATGAGGTTAATAAACTGCATATTCAACGTGCGTTTTTTTTTCCTCCTGTTTATACAAAATCGCCCCTTGTTTACATCTCTTGCTGGAGTTCGAGGATGCATCTGTTTTCTGTAGAACTTGTTACACTGATTCCTCCTGCTTTGCATCCTCATTTGTTGAGATATGAATGAGTCACGACTTTCGACAAGCAAAATATGTCTTTTTTTTGTTTTTCTCTGTTTTTTTTTTTCCTTTCTGTGGATTTGTGCAGCGAGCTGATCTTTTGTTTTATTGGATTTAGAAACATTTCCTTTTTTTGCCTTTCCATCTGCCTAGGCAATCTGTGATGAATGTGGCAGAGACGATCTTTTGGTGAGCTGAAAACATGTTGTTTTCAAAGCATTTAGCAAAACCTGACAATGAAAACAATATGTTGGAGGATAGAGTCATCCAGATAATGTTTATATTAATACAAGTTAACCTCTTGCCGACTGCATGACGCAGATATGCGGCGGCAACAAAAGTGGCCTTCAACACCGAGACCTACATATGGGTCCATGGCGGTATAAGCTTTGCGTGCTGACATGCTCCCAGCACATTGACCAAGCTGTCACAGACAGTTCTCGGTCAAGGCTTTTGATCTGAAGTCAATAGAATGAGACTGGCACAAAAGATCAGTTGACTGCTGTGCCAATCACATTAGTCACATGATACAGAAACCATGTTGCCTCCTGGGCAGTAAAGTGGTTGTAAACCCTTGCATATAACCAGTGAAATGGCACAGACCTTTGTTGTTGCTATGTCATTGTAGAGTCCACCTTTAAGCCGCTGGTCCTTTTATTTGGAAAGTTTAGGTAGACAATCTCACATAGGAGTATCCTTTCTCACTACTTCCTTTACCGTAGTCTTCATTGGGTGAAACATTTCCCAATTCAAGGTAGCACTATTGTATCATACATGCCATAGGTCCTATAGATGTCAAAAGGTCAAGCTATGTTGACCATTGGTTACCTAATTGCATCTTCTAAACAGGATACAATAGAAGAATCTAACTGCCAACTGACATTTGTCAAACGTATGACAATAGTATGTTACTATTGTATTAGAGGACTTGTGCAAACATTTCCAATGACATTTGTTTGAGATGTGTCCACTCAAACACTCAAAGGAACCTGATGTCTGTTTTTAAGACAAACATATTCTATGTAAATGAAACAAATCCTCCTACATAAGTTGTACCTGTTTATCTACAGCCCTCTCCCCTCTACTGAAGTTCAAAGTCCAGTATTTACACAGCATTTCTCAGCTCCAGAAGGCAGGGGGTGGGGATATAATGTCACATACAGCACAGCATAGAGCTGAGTGTAATCTGAGACCTGAGTGGATGGAATGGACAAACCTTCTCTACAAAATCTCATATGGAAACATGGGATCCCTTGGTGTAGGATAAACAATCAGAAGTGACTGGTGCATGTGGCAGAGGAATGAGAGAGGAGACAGAGATCACACTTGGTGCTTTGGATTGAGGCAAGTACACATTATAGAAGGATATGTTTTATTCATTTTTAATTTCAGAGGTTCACAACCACTTTAAAGACCACTTGATGGGCCACCAGAAGGCAGCATGAAGAGGTTAAAGCCCCCCATTGGGAAAAATGTGTCCCCCTCCCATCCCTACCTCCCACTGCCTTCTAACAGATCCCTTTATTAAAAAAAAAACAAAAAGCCTGAAGCCAAGATCATGTCACCTAACCAGTCGGATCCTTTTCCTCTTCTAATTACTTCTAGGAAGAGTCTTTCCTTGGGTGTTCAAAATAATGCTTGTATGACATTGACACTTCCTACCCTTTAAAGCATCTGTTCATAGTCCCTGTGTTTGATCAGATGCTTCCCTGGCTGTACCGGCCAGGAAATGATGGAACTGAAACCGGAAATGACAAGATCCTTGTCACTTCCAGCTTGTCAGAGGATGAACCGTGGAAGAACTGACACATCTGCCAACACTCAACATGGCCATGCTAATGTGTTTAGAAATGCACACAAACATTGTATATGGGTGCAAGGGCACGTGCGTGTGCGAATGTGCGGGCGCACATACTGCGCAAGCCTGTGTTCTATGGCGCACGTAAAGTGTGCCAGACCCTCTCATCCAGCAGCCTATTTAAAGCCAGCAGTCTGGTCCACAAGTTACTGCATGATCGTCAGCCCCCCACCTGTTCCTGTGCTTCTGTGTTGCTTAATTCTTGGATTCCCTGTTGCTGACCCAGCTTGCCCCTGTCTTGTGACTTGTCTTGTGACAGGTCTTGGCTTCTCTCCTGGCTCTGACCCCAGCTTGTCTCACGGACTTCGCTTACTGCTGTCCTCCTGTGTATGACCTCGGCTTGACCATGACCGCGATTCTGCTCCTGTTCCTGACTGACCTCCTGAGCATGGTCCTGGTTCTGTATCTTGACCTCGCTTCCTGTATAGTCCACCTGTTAAGATCCGCCAGTGCATCTAGAGTAGGGATGAGCTTCGTGTTCGAGTCGAACCCATGTTCGACTCGAACATCGGCTGTTCGACCGTCCGTCGAATTGCGAACGTTATGGGCCGTTCGCGCCAAATTCGTGTGGCGCGTCACGGCCCATAATTCACTGCGGCATCGCAGTGCATTGCTGGCTGATGATTGGCCAAGCATGCACTATGACCCGCATGCTTGGCCAATCACAGCGCCGTCAGTAGAGAGAGCTGTAATTGGCCAAAGCCAGGGTGGCTTTGGCCAATTATGGCTCAGGGGATTTAGTACACGCCCCACACTATATAAGGCCGCCTGCACGGCGGCCCTGTGTAGTGTGTTCCGGTGTGCTGATAGAGAGAGAGACAGACAGTGTCATTTGATTTGAGAGCTAGATTAGGCTAGATCTGTTCCTGCTCTTTACATTTAGTGCAGTGCGTCCTGCTCACAGTGTTCAGCTAGATCTGTTCCTGCTCTTTACATTTAGTGCAGTGCGTCCTGCTCACAGTGTTCAGCTAGATCTGTTCCTGCTATTTACATTTAGTGCAGTGCGTCCTGCTCATAGTGTTCAGCTAGATCCGTTCCTGCTATTTACATTTAGTGCAGTGCGTCCTGCTCACAGTGTTCAGCTAGATCCGTTCCTGCTATTTACATTTAGTGCAGTCAGTGCGTCCTGCTCACAGTGTTCAGCTAGATCCGTTCCTGCTATTTACATTTAGTGCAGTCAGTGCGTCCTGCTCACAGTGTTCAGCTAGATCCGTTCCTGCTATTTACATTTAGTGCAGTGCGTCCTGCTCACAGTGTTCAGCTAGATCCGTTCCTGCTATTTACATTTAGTGCAGTGCGTCCTGCTCACAGTGTTCAGCTAGATCCGTTCCTGCTATTTACATTTAGTGCAGTCAGTGCGTCCTGCTCACAGTGTTCAGCTAGATCCGTTCCTGCTATTTACATTTAGTGCAGTGCGTCCTGCTCACAGTGTTCAGCTAGATCCGTTCCTGCTATTTACATTTAGTGCAGTGCGTCCTGCTCACAGTGTTCAGCTAGATCCGTTCCTGCTATTTACATTTAGTGCAGTCAGTGCGTCCTGCTCACAGTGTTCAGCTAGATCCGTTCCTGCTATTTACATTTAGTGCAGTGCGTCCTGCTCACAGTGTTCAGCTAGATCCGTTCCTGCTATTTACATTTAGTGCAGTGCGTCCTGCTCACAGTGTTCAGCTAGATCCGTTCCTGCTATTTACATTTAGTGCAGTGCGTCCTGCTCACAGTGTTCAGCTAGATCCGTTCCTGCTATTTACATTTAGTGCAGTGCGTCCTGCTCACAGTGTTCAGCTAGATCTGTTCCTGCTATTTACATTTAGTGCAGTGCGTCCTGCTCACAGTGTTCAGCTAGATCTGTTCCTGCTATTTACATTTAGTGCAGTCAGTGCGTCCTGCTCACAGTGTTCAGCTAGATCCGTTCCTGCTATTTACATTTAGTGCAGTGCGTCCTGCTCACAGTGTTCAGCTAGATCTGTTCCTGCTATTTACATTTAGTGCAGTGCGTCCTGCTCACAGTGTTCAGCTAGATCTGTTCCTGCTATTTACATTTAGTGCAGTCAGTGCGTCCTGCTCACAGTGTTCAGCTAGATCCGTTCCTGCTATTTACATTTAGTGCAGTGCGTCCTGCTCACAGTGTTCAGCTAGATCTGTTCCTGCTATTTACATTTAGTGCAGTCAGTGCGTCCTGCTCACAGTGTTCAGCTAGATCCGTTCCTGCTATTTACATTTAGTGCAGTGCGTCCTGCTCACAGTGTTCAGCTAGATCTGTTCCTGCTATTTACATTTAGTGCAGTGCGTCCTGCTCACAGTGTTCAGCTAGATCCGTTCCTGCTATTTACATTTAGTGCAGTCAGTGCGTCCTGCTCACAGTGTTCAGCTAGATCCGTTCCTGCTATTTACATTTAGTGCAGTGCGTCCTGCTCACAGTGTTCAGCTAGATCCGTTCCTGTTATCTTCCTACTGACAGGCAGGCTTGTCTGGTTACAGTATATAAAGCTACCTGAAGAAAATTACAGGTGTTCTATCCCAGCTTAGTGCAGCTACAGGCCATTAGTATGTCTGGAAGGCCAAGAAGGAGAGGCAGACAGTCACAAGCCAATAAGAGAGGGCAAGCAGGCTCTGTGTCTAGTGCTGGTCGTGGAGACGGTGCATCCTCATCAGCACGTGGCCATGGGACACGCTTGGCCTTTTTTTCGGCAGCTGGCCGTGTTGAGCCGCAACATGCAGAAAACTTGGTCGAGTGGATGACCAAGCCGTCCTCATCCTCCTCATCCTCTCTCACCCATGCCCAGGGTGCTTTGTCTGGCAAAGCAGCGGCCTCTTCCCTCAGCTCAATGTCATCAGTGACTCCTTCCCTAGCTCCACCATGTCCTCATGAGGATTCCCTCGAACTGTTTGACCACAGTGTTGGGTACATGCTCCAGGAGGATGCCCAGCGTTTGGAAGGCTCTGATGATGATACTGAGCTCGATGAAGGCAGTAACATGAGCACGGACAGAGGGGGTGCCCAAGAAGGACAGCAATCTGGCAGTCATGCTCCCCCTGCTGCAGCATACTGCCAGGTTTGCTCCAGTGATGAGGAGGGAGGGGATGATGAGGTCACTGACTCAACGTGGGTGCCTGATAGGAGAGAGGAGGAGGAGGAGGAGGCGGCACATCACCAACGAGGCAGGATGCCCTCCAGGGGCCAGCCTAAGGGCAGCACATTGACTGCATCACACCCCAAAGCTCCACATGTGCAGGGCGCTGCAGTCTCTGCGCGTTATTCAAAAAGTTCTTTGGTGTGGGCCTTTTTTGAGACGAGTGCATCAGATCGCACCGCTGCTATTTGCAACATATGTCTCAAGCGTATCTCGCGTGGCCAAAACATCTCCCGCTTGGGTACCACATGCTTGACCAGACATATGTTGACCTGCCATGCAGTTCGTTGGCAAGCATATCTAAAAGACCCACACCAAAGAACAAAGAGGATCTCTCCTTGCTCCTCATCAGCTGAGATTTCCAACCCCACTAGACCTTCAGTCCTCTCTGAGACCTGCAGTGAGAGGAATGAAGGTGTAGAATTAGGTGTGTCACAGCCAAGTACTTGTGGGCAATCTGCTTTTGGTACACCGACGCCAGATTGTACCAGGCAAATTTCCCTGCCCCAGCTGCTGCACCGCCGAAAGAAGTTTGCTCCCAGCCATCCACATGCCCAGCGGTTGAATGCTAGCTTGGCAAAATTGCTAGCACTTCAACTGCTGCCTTTTCAGTTGGTAGACTCTGCCCCCTTCCGTGAGTTTGTGGAATGTGCGGTTCCTCAGTGGCAGGTACCCAAACGCCACTTTTTCTCACGGAAGGCGATTCCAGCTCTCTACCGGCATGTGGAAGGCAATGTCCATGCCTCGCTGGACAGGGCGGTCAGCGGTAAGGTGCATATTACCGCTGACTCATGGTCCAGCAGGCATGGACAGGGACGTTACTTAAGTTTCACGGCGCATTGGGTGACTCTGCTGGCAGCTGGGAAGGATGCAGGACAAGGTGCAGTAGTGTTGGAGGTTGTTCCGCCACCACGCCTCCAAAATGCTGATTGTGACACACCTCTCTCCTCCACCCCCTCCTCTTCTTCTTCCTCCATGGCCTCTTCCTCGGAACCAGCGGTGCTCCGTAGGCGTTCAAGGGGCTACGCAAGTACGCAGGCCAAAAGATGCCATGCGGTGCTTGAGCTGGTGTGCTTGGGGGACAGGAGCCACACTGGGGCAGAGGTTCTGTCAGCTCTGCAGGGGCAGGTTCAGAGGTGGTTGACGCCACGCCAACTTAAGGCAGGAATGGTGGTTTGCGACAATGGCACCAACCTCCTCTCTGCCCTCCGACAGGGACAACTGACCCATGTGCCCTGTTTGGCTCACGTCCTTAACTTGGTGGTGCAGCGGTTCTTGGGCAGGTACCCGGGCTTACAGGATGTCCTGAGGCAGGCCAGGAAAGTCTGTGTGCATTTCCGCCGGTCATATAATGCCAGTGCTCGGCTGACGGACCTCCAAAAGGAGTTTAACCTGCCCAAGAACCGCCTAATCTGTGACATGCCCACCAGGTGGAACTCAACGTTGGCCATGCTGCAGCGGCTGCACACGCAGCAGAGGGCCATCAATGAGTACCTGTGCGACTATGGCACCAGGACAGGGTCAGGGGACCTTGGTTTTTTTTCCCCACGCCAGTGGGCCATGATCAGGGATGCATGCACTGTCCTGTCACCATTCGAGGAGGCCACGAGGATGGTGAGCACTGACAGTGCATGCATCAGTGACACTGTCCCCCTTGTCCACCTGTTGGAGCACACGCTGCGTGGAATAATGGACAGGGCACTTGAGGCAGAACAGAGGCAGGAAGAGGAGGACTTCCTTAGCTCTCAAGGCCCCCTTTATCCAGACAGTGTTCCTGCGTGCCCGCCGATCACACAGGAAGAGGACGAGGAGGAGGAGGAGGAGGAGGAGGAAGATTGTGTCAGTATGGAGGTGGAGCCTGGCACTCAGCATCAGCAGTCTTTAAGGGATCAGTCCCAAGGAACACATGGACTTGTACGTGGCTGGGAGGAGGTGGCTGCGGACGTTGTTGTCCTTAGTGACCCAGAGGACTCCGGACCGAATGCCTCAGCAAACCTACGCTGCATGGCCTCCCTGATCCTGCAAAGCCTGCGTAAGGATCCTCGTATTCGTGGTATCAAGGAGAAGGACCAATACTGGCTGGCAACCCTCCTTGATCCACGTTACAAGGGTAAGGTTGCGGACCTTATCTTGCCATCGCAGAGGGAGCAGAGGATGAAACATCTTCGGGAGGCCTTGCAGAAAGGTCTGTGCAACGCGTTCCCAGAGACTGGGAGGTTACAAACTCCTGTTTCTGGACAACGTGTTGCTGAGGCTTCGGTCAGTCAAAGAAGGAGCGGTGGAGAAGGTGGCCGTCTGACCGATGCGTTCAGACAATTTTTTGGTCCGCAGCCCCAAGGTATGATCGGTTCCAGCAACCATCGCCAGCGTCTGTTTTACATGGTGCAGGAATACCTAGGGGCAAGATCAGACTTGGACACCTTTCCCACCGAAAATCCTCTGGGTTACTGGGTCTTGAGGATGGATCACTGGCCAGAGCTTGCACAGTATGCAATTGAGCTACTGGCCTGTCCTGCATCCAGCGTTCTTTCGGAACGCACATTCAGTGCTGCTGGAGGCGTGGTAACCGATCACAGGGTGCGTCTGTCCACTGACTCGGTCGATCGGCTGACCTTCATGAAAATGAATCAGTCTTGGATCACCACCAGCTACCAAGCACCTGATGCTGATGTAACTGAATAATTTTTTTCAGATCCCTTCAAAGACTGCCTATGCTGATGCTGAGTGACTATCCCTGAGTAATTATCCTCTTCCTCCTCAATCATCACGCTGATAGCTTGTAAGAACATTTTTGGTTCTGGGCGCCACCACCAGTGCCTAAGGCACAATTTTTCAGCCCCTGTATAACAGGGGCGTGTAATTACAATTTTTGATGTAATACTTTGCAGCAGGGCTTGTTCCTGCATTCCAACTAGAGTGTCTGTGAGGGGTTGCAGTGTTGTGGCACCAGCACCAGTGCCTAAGGCCCAATTTTTCTGCCCCTGTCTAACAGGGGCGTGTAATTACAATTTTTGATGCAATACTTTGCAGCAGGGCTCGTTCCTGCGTTCCAACTAGAGTGTCTGTGAGGGGTTGCAGTGTTGTGGCACCAGCACCAGTGCCTAAGGCCCAATTTTTCTGCCCCTGTCTAACAGGGGCGTGTAATTACAATTTTTGATGCAATACTTTGCAGCAGGGCTCGTTCCTGCGTTCCAACTAGAGTGTCTGTGAGGGGTTGCAGTGTTGTGGCACCAGCACCAGTGCCTAAGGCCTAATTTTTCAGCTCCTGTTCAACAGGGGCATGTAATTACAATTCTTGATCTAATATTTCACAGCAGGGCCCTGTGAGGGCTTACAGTGTTTTGGCCACAGCAACACCTAAGGCCCAAATTTCTGCTGAGTATATAGGGCAGGACCCTACTTTCAAACATCTAACTTACAAACGACTCCTACTTGCAAACGGAAGGAGACAACAGGAAGTGAGATGAAATCTACCCCTAGGAAGGGAAATTCTCTCATGTAAGAGTTAATATGGGAAAACAATTTCTCCTTTCCACTGATGCTTTCCAATCCTTGTTCCACAAAAAAACCCAAATTTTCAAAAAACATTTTTCATTGGGACAAAAAAGTGAGGTGAAATCTTCTGAAGAGGAGGAAAGACGCAAAACAAATGTCACAGGGGTGATAACCCTTCCCTATGTTTTCCAAAAAGCTTAAAAAAGATTTTTTGGCTGGAGCTAAACACGTTAAAAATGTTCAAAATTACAAACAGATTCTACTTAACAACAAACCTACAGTCCCTGTCTTGTTTGCACCGCCTGTATACTGCTGTTCAGAGTATATAGGGACCTTTCCTTATTTTAATTTGGGTGCGGGGTTCCCCTTAATATCCATACAAGACCCAAAGGGCCTGGTAATGGACTGGGGGGTACCCATGCCGTTTGTCTCACTGATTTTCATCCATATTGCCAGGACCCGACATGACATTAAACCCGCAAGCAGTTTTAAATGAGATTTTTTCCTTTAAAAATGACATTTGGTGCAGGGACTGTTCTAAACATGGGAAACACGCGTCACTTTACAGGCATACTATAGACACCCCCCAGGTACGATATTTAAAGGAATATTTCACTTTTTTTTTTTTTACTTTAAGCATCATTAAAATCACTGCTCCCGAAAAAACGGCCGTTTTTAAAAGTTTTTTTTGCATTGATACATGTCCCCTGGGGTAGGACCCGGGTCCCCACACCCTTTTTAGGACAATACCATGCAAATTAGCCTTTAAAATGAGCACTTTTGATTTTGAACGTTCGAGTCCCATAGACGTCAATGGGGTTCTAACGTTCGTGCGAACTTGCGGTCCGTTCGCGGGTTCTGGTGCGAACCGAACCGGGGGGTGTTCGGCTCATCCCTAATCTAGAGTTACTCCTGTCTTACTGGTACCTCTGCACGGTCAAGACTTGACCTTTTCTTCTAGAGTGTCTTCTGCCCTGCTGACAGAGCACCCTTCTGGTGCTTCATCTACTCAGATCTTCAGGCAAACGCTGCAGCCGGCAACCCGTGCTTCTTTGGGCGCAGCACTCCCTGTCTCCACCTTCAGGGGTTCTCTGCACCCAGCCGCAAGGGAAGACCTCTCAACACTTCGTCCTCCGACCAGGTACATGACACAGCTTCATTAGGCCCAGAGGAGATGGGGGAATGGATGGTCTGGCTTCTTCTCTATAGGCAGCTGACCCGACTGATGGAATAGGAGAACCCAGGAACGGTGGGGGGGGGGCCTTTCCAAATACTGTATAAGTAATTGGGTGGCTGTAAAGCCACTTGGATCACTTTTACTGGAAAGTCAATTGCCTTCTTTAAAAACGGTATATATATATATATATATATATATATATATATATATATATATATATATATATATATATGGCTTCTGGGCAGCAAGCGGGTTAACAACTTGTAGACTGACGGCTAAAGGGTGGATGACTAGTTCTCGGAGACCGTCATATGACCGTGCCCATCAATGCCCATCAGCGTTGCCTTATCAATGGAAGGTGGTGAAAGTGCCCAGTAGACAAGTGGTTAAACAAGCTGTAGGACTATAAACATCTCTTGTTTGATGCACTTGGAATTTTTTAAACAGAAGGTTCAGCTGAGATTTAAAGTGTTCTTTTATATGTTTGCCTACAAATTTGATTTTGAGTGAAAGTGCTGTAGTATATGGAATTGAAGTAGATTCTAAAATTGCGCCATTTAAAACACAGCATCTGTTACTCAGATAAAAACATCCATCGTATGCAGTCCAGCAAAGAATGGATGAAATGGGGAATCCTGCTCATAAACCGAGCTCCGAAGCCTTCTTGACTTGCTACAGGCATCATGTTCGAATGACCTGAGCTGGAACTGCATCGTGAAGCCATCCTTCAGTCTACATTAGAGATATTCAACAGACATGGCTTTCAACTCTGTTTACAGCTGGGAATTTCTAATCATTCCTTATTCTTGAAGTAGGGACACTCACCTGACATTTAACTCTACTTGGGAAAGGTCAACGATGGGTAAAAAAACGACTCCATGCATGTTGAGAATTAAATGGCTCGGTGATATCAACCTTGTCCAGCTGTGTGTCTTTTTTCACAGCTGAGGGTGGGAATGAAATTACAGAGTTTTCCGCACACAACCTCTGGGACATGACATGAAGTCAAAGCTATGTCGAGAGTTAAATTAACTTTGTAATCCTTGTTTGTCAAAACTTTTCTCTCATGCATAAACTGAATGAGCATGGATTTCAAGGTCAGTGAGTTTTCTCTCTAAATTTCCTTGTAAAATTCATGAAGATGTTCCTAGAAATCCGGGGGGGGCAATTTGAGTCATAGTTTTCTTGGTTTTTCAGGTCATTGTTCTAGATATGAGAGAATCCCTTTAAAATTTGGTGAACTCTCAGATAATGGGCAACCAAAAAAATAAGGCCAAATGCTGATAGTAAAACAATTGCAGGTAGATAAGGTGCTTTTGCTCCTATGTTAGATCAGCCATTTTCCTCCAGAGGTTGCTAGAGGTTCCTTGAGCTGTGGCTGGATGACCTCACATCTGATGGTGCCTACATACACTATATTGTCAATAGTAGTGGGACGCCTGCCTTTACAAGCACATGAACTTGAATTTCATCCCACTCTTATGGCCCATACACACGAGCGGATTTCCATCCAAGTTTTTTCCGACGGAATTCCGCTCAAGCTTGCCTTGCATACACACGGTCACACAAAAGTTCTCTGAACTTTCAACCGTTAAGAACGCGGTGACGTACAACACTACGACGAGCCAAGAAAATTAAGTTCAATGCTTCAAAGCATGCGTCAAATTGTTTCTGAGCATGCGTAGGAATTTTGCGCGTCGGAATTTGTACAGAGGATCGCATTTTCGGATAGGAAATTTTCCCAACCAAAAAATAGAGAACATGCGTTCCATCTTTTGCTGGTTGGAATTCCTCCAGCAAAAGACCGATACCGATGGAGCATACACACGGTCACATTTTCCGACAAACACCTCTAATCGGAGTTTTGCTGGCGGAATTTTTGATCGTGTGTACGCAGCATTAGTCCGTAGGGTTCAATATTGAGTTGGCCCACCCTTTGCAGCTATAACAATTTCAACTCTTCTGGGAAGGCTGTCCACAAGGTTTAGGAGTGTGCCTATGGGAATGTTTGATCATTCTTCCAGAAGAGCATTTGTGAGGTCAGGCACTGATGTTGGACGAGAAGGCCTGGCTCGCAGCCTCCACTCTAATTCATTCCAAAGGTGTTCTAATTTGTCACTTATTTCACGGCCAACACATAGATACCACTATTTACTTATTACATTACATACTCTGACATACTGATATCTACATGCAGTCCTATCTACCCTTGTTAACCCCTCCCCCCCCCCCCCCTTTGTTACCATCACCACTATGGGAATATTCATACATCGCTGACCCCAATAAGTACAGACAACATCAAACAAATATTAAATAAATTATAAACAGAGTTATCCTTTTTTTCAAAAAGTGACACATGATACATATATCTCTATCCGTGCTAAACAGAACGCACTGATGGTACAGTTGTCTGTTATTTGATGCTTTGGCTGCAGGTGTCGCTCGCTTGCCCCCACGCTCCTCCCCAGTTTTGGGAAATATCCACTTGGTGCGACTCCTTGTAAGACACGCATGGACGAGTAAACCCCTCTTTTCCCCTGCTGACGTGGTGGACGGCCAGGGACCCCTGTCGGGACCCGGTGGGGAAGACGTCGGAGAATTATAAGCTCAGGAGAAACTGCTCAAACACAATGTGATTGGTAATTATACTGTTAAACATATATATATTATATTATATTATATTTTTATGGTCACATCCATGAACTCTAATACGTAAATTTTGTCACAGCGCCTCAATCCTCTGAAGATGACCCAACGGGGTCGAAACGCGTCAGCATTATCACCCTATTATAGCGCTTGATCATTGTATAAATTTGTGCCAGCTTCATTTGTGTTATCTCCTGTAGCACAGCTCTTATTTTAACCATTACGGTTAAGTCCTACTAAATAAAAAAACCCTTTCAAGTAACAACTTATTATTTTCATAATTTTTTGCTGCTTTAAAGCCCCACGGGGGATATCTTCTTTTTCTTTTTGACAGTCTCCGCTCTAATTCATCCTAAAGGTGTTCTATCGGGTTGAGGTCAGGACTTTGTGCAGGCCAGTCAAGTTCCTCCACCCCTAACTCGCTCATCCATCTCTTTATAGACCTTGCGCACTGGTCCAAATCATTTGGTGGAGGGGGGATTATGGTGTGGGGTTGTTTTTCAGGGGTTGGGCTTGGCCCCCTAGTTCCAGTGAAGGGAACGCCTAAGGCATCAGCATATCAAGACATTTTGGACAATTTCATGCAACTTTGTGGGAACAGTTTGGGTATCACCCCTCCTGTTCCAACATGACAGTGCACAAAGCAATATAACAGCTTCAACCCTCCTGGGAAGGCTGCCCACAAGGAGTGCTTGCTTTGTGCACTGGTAGGCAGTCATGTTGGAAAAGGAAGGGGCCATCCCCAAACTGTTCCCACAAAGTTGGGAGCATGAAATTGTCCAAAATGTCTTAGTATGATGACGCCTTAACAGTTCCCTTCACTGGAACTAAAGGGCCAAGCCCAACCCCTGAAAAACAACGCCACATCATAATCCCCCCTCCTCCACCAAATGATTAGGACCAGTGCACAAAGCAAGGTCCATAAAGACATGGATGAGCGAGTTTGGGGTGGAGGAACTTGACCTCAACCCGATAAAACACCTTTGGGATGAATTAAAGCGGAGACTGCGAGCCAGGCCTTCCCATCCAACATCAGTGCCTGACCTCACAAATACGCTTCTGGAAGAATGTTCAAACATTCCCATAGACACACTCCTAAACCTTGTGGACAACCTCCTTAGAGGAGTTGAAGCTGTTATAGCTGCAAAGGGTGGGCCAATGCAATATTGAACCCTACGGACTAAGACTGGGATTCCATTAAAGTTCATAGTTTAGTTTTGGATCCAATGGCACTTAGCAGAGCCAGCGGCATAACACCAATGATCTTTTTTGCTGGATGCAAAGGTGACAATATGACCACCACTGTAAGGGGCACATTCTTCCCACTGAATACATTTTTTGTAATGCATTCTTTATTTTTGAAGTAGAATACTTTTCAAAGAATACAAGGCATAATCATTCCTACAGTAAACCAGACAGACATCTTCAAAGGGCCTACAAAGGTGAGAAAGCATAAACACAGGCAACACCGATGGTGGGGTGAGGAAGCCAGTTGGATGTGAGAAGACCTTAAAAGAGAAGTATGGTTTTATTTTTTCCCCTTTTATACTTACCTAGGTGGATGCAGCATGGGACCGATGCTGCATCTGTCCCCCCGGCATCTTTAAACTGAGAACTGAGCCATTGAACATCGCCGATGGCTTGGTTCTCACAAATCCCCGAGAGGAGAGCTGCTGACTGTCAGTCAGCAGCTCTCCTCTCTGCTCCTCCACACTCACTGGAGCGCTGAGCTGTGGAGGGGCGGGGAGAGGCCGTCCCAGGCTGAGAGGCTAAGACAGGCATCAGTCCAGGCATCTGGCGGATCCAGACTTTATTGTGATGACGCGGTGCCTGGACTGATTCCAGTGACGTCAGCAGAGAGCGGTCTGAAGTCACAGGAGTGCAAAACGAATTGCACTCCTGGCTGTGACCCATAGGAGAAGCCAAGCCGAACAAGCTCAGGATGGACTTCTCCTTGAAGGGCGTAAGCTCAAGTTTATTGAGCGGGCCAAATTTTGAAGCATACCTCGGTTTGCAAGACATTAGTATGAGTTAGTCAAGGCATCTAATACAGGATGAAACATAATGCCTATAAACAAGGAAAAGAGAAAAAGAAGGGAAGGTAGGGGGGCGGCTTAGGAAAACGTGGGGGCGGGAATGGGGGAAGAGAAAAGTGTGCCAAACAGGGAAGCCCTCAGCCCACTGTCTACTCGAGTAGGGGGCTATGTAGTCCACTCAATCCAAAAAGTGTAAGGGCCTTGTTACACTAAGGGTGACTGAGACATTCCGGGAGAGGAAGGAGAGAAGCCAACTAATAACTGTTTGTAAGCATCTGAGAAGTGCCACCAGTGTTTGTGGCAGTGTCTTTAAGAGAGCTAGTTAAATCTTCAATATATTTAATATCTTGGATCCGATGATACCACTGCGGTAAGGTGCAAAAAAGGGGGGGAGCAAGGGAGTGGGACTTTACATGAGGCATGTGGTTCAATGGCGCCACTTGCCAAGCGTTCAGTCGCGGCACCCCCCTCTCACTCTGCTATGCATGCGTGATGATGGTGGGTGGTCCTGTGGTGGCACCTATATGGGCGTCGCACACCGGATCCCATGTATCACCTTGGAATTCGGTCCTCCTCCTCCCTCAGCACCAGGTACTCTTTGCACTCACGAGTCACCTTCCTCTTGGTTTTCACCCATTCCTACTTCCCACTAGGGATGGGTCGAACGGACCCCTGTTCGGTTCGAACCAGAACTTCCGAACACCGAACACTTTAATGGGGTTCGAATAACGAACTACATTAAAGTCAATGGAACCCGAACACCAAAAATCAAAAGTGCCCATTTTGAAGGCTTATATGCAAGTAATTGGGCATACAATGGTTATAGGGGTCCGGGTCCTGCCCTGGGGGACATGTATCAATAAGAAAAAAAGTTTGTGAAAAACTTCATTTTTAGAGGAGCAGTGATTTTTTGATTTTTAAAGTGAAAGCCTAAAAATGAAAAAATCCTTCCAATATAGTGCCTGGGGGGTCCCCTTAGTCTACCTGTAAAGTGGCAGATCTGTACCATGTCTAGAAACTGCTGCAGCAATAATTGCATTTATAAAGCCAAGAAAATGACATTTTGCTCAGCAACAGCTGGGGAGCCAGTGTGTATGATGAGGCCACAATGTAGTGCACTGGGAACAAGATTAGAGATTTTTTGGATACATTCTGGTGTCACTTTGACTTTGTATAGGAGTAACAGGTGCGTAAAAATTGATTTTTGGGTGTTAATTGTGCCCATGAAACCTATACCAAAAACATTCTTCCAGATGGAATGATTGAACATCCTCAAAGCTAGTGTAGCGCTGGTAGATTTCTAATCTACTGCTTATAGGTAAATTTAATCGATCATCTGTGCGTTACATTGTTCAGATTTAATCTAATGTTAGCCTCTGTTCCAGCTTGGCTGTGTTGCGTGCAGTTCCACATTGCGCCTGTGGGTGTCGCTGTCATCGTGGGTCAGTGTTGGAAAGCAACAAGCTGAAGTGTATGAGTGCTCTTCTGTCCCGGAGATAATTCGGCAGAGGTGGTCCTCCGAGTTGCATTCTGGGAGAGGGTATTTATGGGACAGACGCTATGTTTCAGAGAGCTTTTTGCCTCGTGGCCCTCTTGGCCTAGAGGTATGTGTCAGTGAGTGCTATTTCGTGGCCCTCCGGCTTGGAGGGTTACGTTGCTGCAGCCGGGCGAGTGGACCCAGAAGCCTGTCTGGGGCCTGCTATGGCTGGGATGGTCCTGTGCTGTCTGTCCTGCGGGAAGAAGCCAGACAATCGAGAAGATCCAGGGGAGGACCCATCTTGGAAGAGATCATGCAAGGCTGGTCTTAAGAAGGGCCTGGTGACTCGATTGGAGGACGTATCCTAAATTATACTACCGCACAAGTACTGCAGGGTCGGCTTAAAGGTTCTGGTACTGTGTTTGCTATTCATCAAAGGACTACTACATCCCGTGGCAGAGGATCGTATGAGTTTGTTCCACCCAAAGTCTGTGGCAGAGACTTTTTGTTTGTGCTGCGTTCCAGGTGCTAGGTTAGTGAGAGAAACCTATCCGGGCGGGCAAAGATTTAATCCTAAGCTGAGGATACATCCATCTTAAAGATTTAAATTCCTTGACGCTATGCCAAGAAAAGGTATTTGAACATCCCTGCAACTCTCCTTCTACCTCTTTCCTGCTACTTCTTCCAGTTATCCCCATTAAAGCATTGGAAGAGTACTTAAGTGACTGTGGCCTACATTGCCCCGCAGTAAGCTCAACGGGGACCCCTAGATCCGGTGTTGGTGAAATTACAGGTAACAAGGTGACGGTAACAGCCCGCTTTAAATCAGCAGCTCCACCGTGATTTAGTGCTACAGTAGGTAGCCTTGAAGTCCTGCAGAGATTCCACGTCCCAAAAAAGACTTAATCAGTGACATCGGCATCAGGGGCTTCATAGCTGGTAATCCAGGACTGATTCATTTTTATAAAAGTCAAATGGTCCACGGAGTCTGTGGACAGACGCATTCTATGATCAGTAACAAAACCTCCTGCAGCACTGAATGCCCGTTCTGAAAGCACGCTGGATGCAGGGCAGCCCAACAAGTCAATAGCATACTGGGCAAGTTCTGGCCAGTGGTCTATTCTCATGACCCAGTAAGTCAGTGGATCGTCAGCTGGAAAGCTCTCCATCTCTGTTTTGGCTTCAAGGTAATCGTCCACCATGTGATGCAGACGCTCCCGATGGGATGTGGAAGCTGACAGCCCTGGGCGCGAGGACTAAAAAAATTCCAAAATGCCTCACTTAGGTGCACGCCTCCTCCAACGCTCCTCTCTTGACCAACAAAAGACTCAAAATGATGTTTTCCACGACACTGTAACCTACTAGAGTCAGGAAAAACATTCAATTAAATTCTCTTTAACGTGTCCTCAAGAGATTTTATCTTTTGCACTCTCTGTGGAGACGGGATGAGTTCTGAGACCTTGCCCTTATAACGGTGGTCAAGGAGGGTTGCCAATCATCCTTCTCCTTTATGCCGCGTATTCTTGGGTCCTTTCACAGGCTTTGAAAAATGGGGTTGCCCAGAAGCCTCAAATTTGCAGAGGCTTGAGAAGCAGACTCCTGGGGGTCATTCAGGATGACAGCATCTGGAACTTCCTCCTCCCAGCCACGTACTACTCCCAAAGGGTCCTGGGGTTGGAAAGCCTTCGCTTACAGATTGACAGCCTATGAAAGTGCCAGAATCCTCCTCCTCATCCTCCTCCTCCCCACTCTCCTCCTGTGTGTTCAGTGACATAGGAATGATGGTGTCTGGATAAAGTTGGCCTTGAGAGGAAAGGAAGTCCTCCTCTTCCTCCTGCTGCCTCCAGTGCCCTGTCCATAATGCCATGCAGAGTCTGCTCCAGCAGGAACACAACAGGGATTGTGTCACTGATGCATGCGCTGTCACGGCTTACCATCCTTGTGGTCTCCTCAAACGGTGACAATACAGTGCATGCATCCTTAATGGTCAGCCATTGGCGTGGGGGAATAAAGCTGAGGCTGCCTGAGCCTGTCGCCCTGCCGTATTTGCACAGGTACTCGTTGACGGCCCTCTGCGCCATGTATAGCCGCTGTAGCATTGACAAAGTCGAGTTCTACTTAGTGGGCATGTCACAAATCAGGCGGTTTATGGGCAGGTGGATTTCCCTTACATGAAAAGTAGTAGCGACTGGGAACCTGCCATTGTGGTACAGCACATTGTGCGAATTCACGGATGGGGGCAGAATTCACCAGGCTGAAAGGCAGAAGTTGGAGAGCCAACAGATTTGACAAGCTTGCATTTAGACACTGGGCATGTGGGTGGCAGGGACTGTATTTTTTTTACTGCTGCAGCAGATGGGGCAGAGAAATTTGCCAGCTACAGTCTACAGCTGGTGGTGTGCTGCTGGCCATTGTGCTGCTAGGGCCTGGGACACCCTGTGCCATACCATCATCCCTGTCAGTGGAGGCTGCTGAGAGGTAATGACTTGGTATAGCAGGGGCAGACTGAAGTGCGTAGGAGAAGGAGGAGGGACAGATTTGTGCCCCTTTTGTGTGGCTTTTAGGTGCTCTTGCCAACGGGCTGAGTGGTTGGACGTTAAATGCCTTGTTAAGCATGTGGTACCCAAATGGTTGGTGTTTTTGCATGTTTGATGTGCCTGAGACACAGTTTGCAGATAGCAACGGTGCGATCTGCTGCAGATGTGCTGAAAAGGCCCAGACAGCTGAGCTTTGGGGAGTGCGCCGGAAGATAACAGCTGCAGAATGTGATGGAATAGGGTGGCTGCTCTCTACAATTTCTTGATGTCAGCCTTCTGGGGTTGTGCCGCCTCACCTTCAGTTTCTTCCTCTGCTCTATCTGGCACTCAAGTCGCATCAGTGACCTCATCATCATCATCTCCATCTCCTCCATCTTCATCATTACCACTGGAGACAACTTGGCAATACGCTGCGGCTTGGGGAACATGAATGCCAATTTGTCTACCAGTGTTCCTCCCTACACTGGCAGTAACACATATAGAAGTAAATGGCGTTAAACTGTCAATAACGCACAAAACTATATGGCATTAAACTGGCAGTAACGAACACAGAACTATATGGCGTTAAACTGGCAGTAACGCACACAAAAGGAAATGGTGTTAAACTGCCAGTAACGCAATCAAATAGACGATGTTCAGCCGTCACTACACTGCCACTATCTGAACTGTCCCCACTCTAGCTATACACTAATGTCAAGATTACTGACACGGTCTCACTACACTACAGTGGAACTATCTAAGCTGTCCCTACTCTAGCTGCACACTATGCAAAGCTGAATGATGGTCCTCCTCACTACACTCACACTATTCCTAGACTAACACTGAACTAATATTCTACACTGACAATTGAAGCATAATAGCACAGTATAGCACACTAACTAACTAATAGCACTAAACAGAGCCCTGATCTCTCTCCATGCCGTAATCACACTGAAAATGGCTGCCATTGAAAGAAAACTTTTATACTGTGGGGCAGGAATGAGCCAAGATTGGATAAAGTCATGATGACAGTGTCCAATCATGACTCTGACAGTGCTCTGTGCCCTGATTGGCTGAAGCTTTCACTGCTTCAGCCAATCAGGGCTTGCAATGCACTGTGGTCGGTTTGGGGGGCCAAACAAACGGTCGAACGACCCGTTTGTTTGGCTGTTCGTCGAACGTCCGAACAGCGAAAGTTCGGCCTGAACTTATGCTCGGACCGAACCTCTCGCCCATCCTTACTTCCCAAGTGTCTTGGGGGGCAACTTTCTTCACTTTTTCCTCACTTATTTTCATTTCACCCTCTGCCTAGCTTCAGTGCTGCCAGCTTTCACCCTCTTACCCTCTTCACTAGCTATGGTTTTCCTACCCAGTTCCTAATGCATCTCAAGTTCAGGTGTTCCCTGAGACCTGAAAATTATTTTAAGGGTTTCCTTGGGTTATAAAGGTCTAGAAAGGCTGGAATAGATCATGCTGGAATTAGGGCTGTCTCAGAAAAATGTGGGGTAAAAAAGAAAGATGAGTTTGCACCAATGCTAATACATATATTGAAATCAACAGATTATCCAGCATGCACCAAATCCAATTCACCTGAACCAAACAGAGCAAGCCCCATTTCATGGAACAGATCTGGCCACTTCCTCAAGAAGGTGAAGGAGACACTTCAGGGCAGAGGAGATGCAGATATCCCTCTATGCTGGATGATAATCCTTTACCAATGGGAGCCTCTGCTAACATAATTTCCTTATATTTGGGGCATAAGATCCTCCATCATTGTCAAGAAGATGGTGTACTTGGCCGTGTCCAGTGGACCAATGCATAGGTTCAGGGCTAAGCATGCATCCATGAATGTTCACTAATGCGCATTAGCAGAATTTAACATGAGCATGTTAAATTCTGCTAATGTGCATGCTGTATTATAACTTAAATAGGCCATGGGGCCCGAAAAGCCAGTGCCAGTGCCAGCTGAGAAGCTGGCACTGGTACAGGCTTTTTGCGCCCCATGGCCTATTTAAGTCATAATACAGATAAGGAGAATTGTTGAGTGGTCACAGCGTCATTGACTTGGGATTAACCCTGCATGCTGATTATCCTGTGTTTTGGCCCAGCTTGTCTCTTGATTTTGCTTGATTCTGAGCTCCTGTTGCTGACATTGGCTTGTGCTCTAACTCCATCTTCTGCTGTTTTTTGTACTTCTTCTGTTATTATCTTCTGTGTTTTCCTCTTTGTTTTCATAATATATGCAAACTCCCAAAGCCCTTCAAAGCTTCTGGACTCCAGAACCCAATCTGGGAATTACAAGCCCCAGAGAAAATGGAAAATACAGTTTTCTCCAATCAAAACCAATATTCCAGAACCTCTTAACCTGCATCTTTGAGAACCCTGTGTGATATTCAATCCTCCTAACACATTGGCATGGCACATCACTGTCACATTCCTTACAGATTTTCCAATTAATATACTTTAAGGTGCAGGTCTGCCAATTAATACACCACAAGGTGTTTTCCTGGAGGCTTTTTTTTGTGTTTTTCTTCAAAGCCTCTGGACTCCAGAACCCTATCTGGGAGTTACAAAACCCGGAGATAATAGAAAAACTAGGTTTCTCCGCTCAAAGCCGATGTTCCAGAGCCCCTCAACCTGCACTTGTGAAGACCCTGTGTAACATTCAATTCCAACACAGTGGCAGGTCCTAGCACTGTCACAGCCCTACAGGTCTTCCAATTAATACACCAAAATGTGTTTTCCTGGAGGCTTTTTTGTGATTTTCTTCAAAGTCTCTGCACTCCAGAACCCTATCTGGGAGTTACAAAAGCCAGGGAAAATAGAAAAAATTGGTTTCTCTGCTCAAAGCCAATGTTCCAAAGCCCCTCAACCCGAACTTGTGAAGACCATGTGTGACATTCAATTCCAACACAGTGACAAGGCATAGCACTGTTACACCCCTTACAGGTCTTCCAATTAATACACCAAAAAGTGCTTTCCTTAAGGCCTTTTTGTGTTTTCTTCTTTTTTTTTTTATAATATATGCAAACTCCCAAAGCCCTTGAAAGTCTCTGGACTCCAGAACCCAATCTGGGAGTTACAAGTCCCAGAGAAAATGGAAAATACAGTTTTCTCCACTCAAAACTGATATTCCAGAGCCTCCTAACATGCATCATTGAGACCCCTGTGTGATATTCAATCCTCCTAACACATTGGCATGGCACAGCACTGTCACATTCCTTACAGGTTTTCCAATTAATATACTTTAAGGTGCTTTCCGGGAGGCTTGTTTGTGTTTTTCATCTTTCTCTTCTCCTCATTATATAGTCAAACTTCCAAGGCTCTTTGAAGTCTCTGGACTCCAGAACCCTGTCTGGGAGTTAAAAAACCTGGAGAAAACTGAAAAAATAGGTTCCTCCACTCAAAGCCTATGCTCCAGAGCCCCTCAACCTGCACTTGTGAAGACCACGTGTGACATTTAATTCCAACACAGTTGCAGGGCATAGCACTTTCACACCCCTCAGGTTGTCCAATTAATACACCAAAAAGGTGCATTCTTGGGGGCTTTTTTTGTGTTATTCTTCAAAGCCTCTGAACTCCAGAACCCGATCTGGGAGTTACAAAACCCGGAGATAATAGAAAAAATAGGTTTCTCCGCTCAAAGCCGATGTTCCAAAGCCCCTCAACCTGCACTTGTGAAGACCCTGTGTGACATTCACTTCCAACACAGTGGCAGGTCCTAGCACTGTGACACCACTACAGGTCTTCCAATTAATACACCAAAAGGTGTTTTCCTGGAGGCTTTTTTGTGATTTTCTTCAAAGTCTCTGCACTCCAGAACCCTATCTGGGAGTTACAAAACCCAGGGAAAATAGAAAAAATTGGTTTCTCTGCTCAAAGCCAATGTTCCAAAGCCCCTCAACCCGAACTTGTGAAGACCATGTGTGACATTCAATTCCAACACAGTGACAAGGCATAGCACTGTTACACCCCTTACAGGTCTTCCAATTAATACACCAAAAAGTGCTTTCCTTAAGGCCTTTTTGTGTTTTCTTCTTTTTTTTTTATAATATATGCAAACTCCCAAAGCCCTTGAAAGTCTCTGGACTCCAGAACCCAATCTGGGAGTTACAAGTCCCAGAGAAAATGGAAAATACAGTTTTCTCCACTCAAAACTGATATTCCAGAGCCTCCTAACATGCATCATTGAGACCCCTGTGTGATATTCAATCCTCCTAACACATTGGCATGGCACAGCACTGTCACATTCCTTACAGGTTTTCCAATTAATATACTTTAAGGTGCTTTCCAGGAGGCTTGTTTGTGTTTTTCATCTTTCTCTTCTCCTCATTATATAGTCAAACTTCCAAGGCTCTTTGAAGTCTCTGGACTCCAGAACCCTGTCTGGGAGTTAAAAAACCTGGAGAAAACTGAAAAAATAGGTTCCTCCACTCAAAGCCTATGCTCCAGAGCCCCTCAACCTGCACTTGTGAAGACCATGTGTGACATTTAATTCCAACACAGTTGCAGGGCATAGCACTTTCACACCCCTCAGGTTGTCCAATTAATACACCAAAAAGGTGCATTCTTGGGGGCTTTTTTTGTGTTATTCTTCAAAGCCTCTGAACTCCAGAACCCGATCTGGGAGTTACAAAACCCGGAGATAATAGAAAAAATAGGTTTCTCCGCTCAAAGCCGATGTTCCAAAGCCCCTCAACCTGCACTTGTGAAGACCCTGTGTGACATTCACTTCCAACACAGTGGCAGGTCCTAGCACTGTGACACCACTACAGGTCTTCCAATTAATACACCAAAAGGTGTTTTCCTGGAGGCTTTTTTGTGTTTTTCTTCAAAGTCTCTGGACTCCAGAACCCTATCTGGGAGTTACAAAACCCGGAGAAAATAGAAAAAACAGGTTTCTCTGCTCAAAGCCGATGTTCCAGTGCCCCTCAACCTGCACTTGTGAAGACCCTGTGTGACATTCAATTCCAACACAGTGACAAGACATAGCACTGTTACACCCCTTACAGGTCTTCCAATTAATACACCAAAAAGTGCTTTCCTTAAGGCCTTTTTGTGTTTTCTTCTTTTTTTATCATAATATATGCAAACTCCCAAAGCCCTTGAAAGTCTCTGGACTCCAGAACCCAATCTGGGAGTTACAAGTCCCAGAGAAAATGGAAAATACAGTTTTCTCCACTCAAAACTGATATTCCAGAGCCTCCTAACATGCATCATTGAGAACCCTGTGTGATATTCAATCCTCCTAACACAGCATGGGCATGGCACAGCACTGTCACATTCCTTACAGGTTTTCCAATTAATATACTTTAAGGTGCTTTCCAGGAGGCTTGTTTGTGTTTTTCATCTTTCTCTTCTCCTCATTATATAGTCAAACTTCCAAGGCTCTTTGAAGTCTCTGGACTCCAGAACCCTGTCTGGGAGTTAAAAAACCTGGAGAAAACTGAAAAAATAGGTTCCTCCACTCAAAGCCTATGCTCCAGAGCCCCTCAACCTGCACTTGTGAAGACCATGTGTGACATTTAATTCCAACACAGTGGCAGGGCATAGCACTTTCACACCCCTCAGGTTGTCCAATTAATACACCAAAAAGGTGCATTCCTGGGGGCTTTTTTTGTGTTTTTCTTCAAAGCCTCTGGACTCCAGAACCCTATATGGGAGTTACAAAACCCGGAGATAATAGAAAAAATAGGTTTCTCCGCTCAAAGCTGATGTTCCAGAGCCCCTCAACCTGCACTTGTGAAGACCCTGTGTAACATTCAATTCCAACACAGTGGCAGGGCATAGCAATGTCACACTCCTTACAAGTCCTTCAATTAATACACCAATAGGTGCTTTCCTGGAGGCTTTTTTTTTTGTGTTTTTCTTCAAAGCCTGTGGACTCCAGAACCCTATCTGGAAGTTACAAAACCAGACGAAAATAGAAAAAATAGGTTTCTCTGCTCAAAGCCGATGTTCCAGGGCCACCTAACCGGCATCATTGAGACCCCTGTGTGATATTCAATCCTCCTAACACATTGGCATGGCACAGCACTGTCACATTCCTTACAGGTTTTCCAATTAATATACTTTAAGGTGCTTTCCAGGAGGCTTGTTTGTGTTTTTTATCTTTCTCTTCTCCTCATTATATACAGATAAAAGTCAAACTTCCAAGGCTCTTTAGAAAAAAATGGTTTCTCCGCTCAAAGCCGAAGTTCCAGGGCCCCTCAACCTGCACTTGTGAAGACCACGTGTGACATTTAATTGCAATAGTCTTCCGAATAATACACCAAAAAGGTGCTTTCCTGGAGGCTTTTTTGTGTATTTCTCCTTACAAAACACTATAAAGGTGCTCTCCCGGGGGGGGAGAGGGGCTTTTTTTTTTTCTCGTCTCCTCATTAGATATTCAAACGACAATATCTTAAGAGGCTATTTGTTCAAATGTATTTTTTGGGTTTGGATATGCCTTCAAGCTACAACTGACATGGATATAAACAGTAGACAACACTGTTTTGTGCACCATGATTGTGTGGAACTTACATGACTGTATATTGTTGTTTATATCACGGATTCTAGGAACTATAAATATGGATTATATTTGTTTAGACACTGACTTTTAAAAAAAAAGAAAAAATCCACTATTCCATCCAAATAAAGTCACGTGTCTACATTCAAGCAGCTGGAAAGTAGAACCTATCACGGGGTCTTTTCGGTCCTGTATGTTACACAAAAGCTGTCAACAGTTCCAGAATTTTGCTATGCACATTAAGCGCACGGCGTAAGTTTCATGGCCGTGATGAGATGCAAGCGGGGTGAATACACTTTGTTTTGTACATCTTAACAAGAATGACTTTGGACAGCCATTGCCAGAGGGCTGCAGTAAAACTCATTTGGCTTCCACACATTCCTGAATGCAATGTTCACGAAAATAAACATTTTCACAAAGGAGCTGGGGAGATGCCAAGCTCGGGCCGGCCAAAAGCAGACACAGCATAGTACCAATGAGATCTGCTTTACACTTTTACCACAAATATCAATATGTACTGCAGCCTGTACCTGTGTTTTGTGGCATTCGTTATATATTTTTTTCGAAACCCTTTCAGTTTAAATCCCCTAAATACATTCCAGGCGCATCAACCCAATAAGGCGTGGTGAACCTTACAGCTGAAAAGCAGCCACAACCTGAGTAGAAAAGCCTGTGCTCTGCCAGCATACAGCAGAGTAGGATCCTTGCTCCCTATGTGGAAGCAGTGGTCTCTCTGCAGAGGTCTGATATGCCCCCTGTTAAGTCCAGACCAGATGTTTCAACCTACAGATTCATACTATGGAACATGCATGTATATATATATATATATATATATATATATATATATATATATATATATATATATACACACAAATATTTTTTTATTATTTATATCATTTTGATATAAATGAGCCCTGCCTCAATCACATAGGGGGCTGGATATCTTATTTTAAAGGGAGCTTCCAGATTCTGTTAAGTGCCCCACATCTATGTGGTCAAGGATGTAGGGAAGAGACCTTTGTGCCAGTCAGCACTGGGGCAAGGTGCTTTGCTATCGTAGGGGGCCCTGGAAAGGTACCCCCCCCATGATGAGGACATGTGACTAGATATGGTTCAGGAGGGGGAAGGGGCAAACGTACTATAGCCAGCCTGGATGCATGCTTGGATAAGGGTCTGGTATGGCATTTGGAGGGAATGCACATCAAAACTGTGACGGGAGTCACTTTAGGGGAGGCCCATGGAACCCCCCTAAAGTGAGGGTGCTCTGGCAAGGTACCCTCCCCATGATAAGGACATGTGACTAGGTATGGTTCAGGAGGGGGAAGGGGCACACGTACTATGGCCAGCCTGGATGTATGCTTGGATAAGGGTCTGGTATGGCATTTGGTGGGAATGCACATCAAACCTGTGACGGGTGTCACTTTGGGGGTGGGGGCCCATGGAGCCCAGAATCCCATGGAGAGGTTGGGAAACCCTTGTTTCAGCTTCCCATGCACCTCCTATGTCTAGGTCACCCTGTGTCCATTAGGGGCACAGGGTGACTGAAAAAATGATGGAACATTGTAAGAGTTTTGTAGACTGTTGCCATGCCATCTGCAATCCCTGATTAATCAAAGCATTTCTTAGATATGGATTTCATGGTCTTCAATGTAGGATTCGGTCCGTCTGCTACTGGGGGCTCCTGCTATTATGTGCAGGTGTTCTGTGTTTATACTTACGATAATGTGTATTGTTTCTTCTGAGCTAGAAGACGGCAAGTCTGACCTGAAAGGTCCGACCTCTGAGTCACCTAGGCTCTTTAAATGACTAGTTAATCAGCCCATGTTTTTTTATGTTTCTGGTTACGGTTTGTATTGTTAGGGCAATATGATCGGGAGGGGGAACCTCCTTCTCAAGTGTATAAAAACCTGTATTCTTGTTCAAATAAAACGTTTCCAGCTTTGCAGCCAAATGAGTCCTGCCTAGTTCTTGGTTGTAATATGCTGCTATAATATCTAATATCTATATTCAGACTGGAGGAAGTGGTGTATGATGGAAGCACTCAAGCGGAGTGTGGGACGTTCCGTTACAAAAAACACCCCAATAATCTTGAGTGTATGGCAAACGTGGCGGAGCGAAAATCATTGGTGCGTGGCTGCAGGATGAAGTTGCCATACACTCAAGATTAATAAAATCGTTTTAATGTGCAGCTACAGGGAGATTCTCTTCAACACTCAGTGATGGTAGGAGCCGGGATGGGCTCCCTCCCAAGCCAGCACTCACAGCAGTGGATAATGAGGACTTGCACCCCTCCTAAAGCTCGAGCGGCTCACACACTGGGTTCATTTGGAGGTAAACCCTTCTCTTTAGAGAAGGACTTCCTGTCCCACTTCCTCGTTCCATCTTCAGGCATCTTAGGCGACTCCTCCTCTCCCCCTAGGCAGCCCCCTCCCTCTAGGCCAGTGATAGCAAACCTTGGCACCCCAGATGTTTTGGAACTACATTTCCCATGATGCTCATGCACTCTGCAGTGTAGTTGAGCATCATGGGAAATGTAGTTCCAAAACATCTAGGGGTGCCAAGGTTCGCCATCACGGCTCTAGGCGATCTTCTGGGACACGTCACAGGTCCCAGAAGTTTGCCTGTCCATTTCCGAGAGCGCGGCGCGACTCGCGCGTGCGCAGTGCGCGCCCGGGCCGTGCGGCCACAAGGTGTCACGGGCCTGGGTGCCCACAGCTCCAATGGCGGCGCCGTGGAGAGGGAAGGAGGGGGAGAGGGGCGACGTTGCGTGCAGCCACATTCGGCGGACCGTGGGACAGGTGAGGGGCTGTGTATTAAAATGTCGGCAGCTAAACTTTTTGTAGCCGCTGACTTTTAATAAACGAAAAATAGCCGGGAACTCCGCTTTATGCGCTGCGCAAACTGTTGGCGCTATATAAATCCTGTATAATAATATAATAATAGTAATAATAATAATAATAATAATATAATAATAATAATAATAATAATATAATAATAGTAATAATAATAATAATAATAACAATAATATTAATAATATTAATATAATAACATAATAATAATAATAATAATAATAATAATAATAATAATAATAATAATAATAATATTAACATAATAATATAATAAAAATAATAATTATAATAATATAATAAAAATAATAATTATAATAATAAAGTCATGCCCACTTTTGCATTACTTTCAGTACAGTCCTCCTACAATGAATTTTTTTAATAATAATAATTAAAGGGAAGCTTTCATTTGCGTCTTTTATATCTGCCTGGAGTTCATAGTAATTTCACTTAATTTATGAAATACATTTGCTCCTTTGCTATTCATATATGAAAAATATAAGTCCTTTCGGTTTTTTTTTGTTTTTTTTTTGCGAAAGCTGCATCGTCTTAATATGATCGATAGCCGAACGATGAAGAATAACACATTTACTCCCACAAAAATATGGCACAGATTTTCATTTTACAATGTGAAATTTGTCTCTCTTACAGGTGTAATTCCTCTCAGCTGACAAAACTACAATGGTGTAAAAGATTTGACCATGTAATTGGCTTCCTTTAACGCCGAGATTTGGCCGCCTCGGAACTCGTCTGGAAGTAAAGCGTATTTTTCTTTCCAGAAAAGTCGAGAGACAACAGGGTGGGAGCGAAGCCCGTCACTCAGCTCCCTATCCTCAACCCACCCGATCATTGTTCTTCTGTAGACTGCTGACAAGTAACAAAGGAACGGTCCACCAAGAACTCTATGAAATCTATTTTCATTCATTTTCATACAATTCAGATGTTTTGATTTTGATTAATGTTTTCTAATGCAGTCCAACTTTCCCCGTTCCTGGTTAAAGAAAAAAAAAATTCTCTATACTACTATATTTCAATAAAAAGTTTCCTTCAATGAATAGCAATCGGACTACCGAGAAGAAACGGTACTAAAGCACGTAATGAATTTAGAGGGGCCGGGCGGACTGTGGCTAGTGGGATTAGATATCGGATTAGCCTTGGAGGAGGAATAGTGCCCCATCATTGGTATTAGGGGGAGGAATAGTGCCCCATCATTGGTATCAGTGGGAGGAATAGTGTGCCATCATTAGTATCAGTGGGAGGAATAGTGCCCCATCATTGGTATTAGTGGGAGGAATAGTGTCCCATCATTGGTATCAGTGGGAGGAATAGTGCCCCATCATTGGTATCACTGGGAGGAATTGTGCCCTATCATTGGTATCACTGGGAGGAATAGTGCCCCATCATTGGTATCAGTGGGAGGAATAGTGCCCCATCATTGGTATTAGTGGGAGGAATAGTGTCCCATCACTGGTATCAGTGGGAGGAATAGTGCCCCATCATTGGTATCACTGGGAGGAATTGTGCCCTATCATTGGTATCACTGGGAGGAATAGTGCCCCATCATTGGTGTCAGTGGGAGGAATAGTGTCCCATCATTGGTATCAGTGAGGGGAAATAGTGCCCCATCATTGGTATCAGTGGGAGGAATAGTGCCCCATCAGTGGTATCAGTGGGAGGAATAGTGCCCCATCATTGGTGTCAGTGGAAGGAATAGTGTCCCATCATTGGTATCTGTAGGAGGAATAGTGCCCCATCATTGGTGTCAGTGGGAGGGATAGTGCCCCATCATTGCTATCAGTAGGGGAAATAGTGCCCCATCATTGGTATCAGTGGGAGGAATAGTGTCCCATCATTGGTATCAGTGGGAGGTATAGTGCCCTATCATTGGTGTCAGTGGGAGGTATAGTGCCCCATCATTGGTGTCAGTGGGAGGAATAGTGCCCCATCATTGGTATCAGTGGGAGGAATAGTGCCCCATCATTGGTATCAGTGGGAGGAATAGTGCCCCATCATTGGTGTCAGTGGGAGGAATAGTGCCCCATCATTGGTATCAGTGGGAGGAATAGTGCCCCATCGTTGGTATCAGTGGGAGGAATAGTGTCCCATCATTGGTATCTGTAGGAGGAATAGTGTCCCATCATTGGTGTCAGTGGGAGGAATAGTGTCCCATCATTGGTATCTGTAGGAGAAATAGTGCCCCATCATTGGTGTCAGTGGGAGGAATAGTGTCCCATCATTGGTATCAGTGGGAGGAATAGCGTCCCATCATTGGTATTAGTGGGAGGAATAGTGCCCCATCATTGGTATCAGTGGGAGGTATAGTGTCCCATCATAGGTATTAGTGGGAGGAATAGTGTCCCATCATTGGTATTAGTGGGAGGAATAGTGCCCCATCATTGGTATCAGTGGGAGGTATAGTGTCCCATCATAGGTATCAGTGGGAGGAATAGTGTCCCATCATTGGTATTAGTGGGAGGAATAGTGCCCCATCATTGGTATCAGTGGGAGGTATAGTGTCCCATCATAGGTATTAGTGGGAGGAATAGTGTCCCATCATTGGTGTCAGTATAAAACTGAAAAATGGAGTGATAATGAAGGTACAATGTGGTCCTCATTCCTCACTCACAATCACTGATGTAGCTTTAGGAAACTAGGATGTTGTATACAGTCGCTGTTCGGCGGTCACATCGGGTATCGGAGAAGATCGGTTCCCACAGAAATAACAATTTCATTCTTGTAGCTCAACAAAAAAATATGAAAGGATAAAACCTCATTTCCATATCTCCGTCTCGTACATTTCATTCGCACCATTTGCCTTTCATTTCTCGGTCGTTTTCCATTTTCTGTATTTCGTTGATAGAAGTCTTCATACGTACTTAGTGGAATCTCTAGGGGGGGGGGGGAGCGGGGAAGACGATCGGCTCTCCTCTCTGCAGGGTGACGCTCGCCGAATAGTTTGGGATGAAATATTGTCACGTTTGGATTACATTTGCACAGCACAAAGCTTAGAACTCAAGCGGCTTCATCGCCCATTTCCAGACCTTCTCATGTGGACTCTCTGGGCATTCTTTGCCGTTTGCCTTTATCTGTAATTACATATCTGCAGATCTGATCCGATTCCCGGAGATTTTCACCCCGTTGTTTGCTCTAAAATTCTAGAAACCTCTCCTTGTGAGTGTTTAACCCCTTCACAGCTAATGGTAAAACAAATGTTAATGCCTGAGCACAATTTTGCAATTTTGACATGTGTCAGTAAAACCTTACAAATCATCACAACTACTCTGTGCATCCAGGTGGGTGATATCACGTTTTTTTCACGACAAATCAGGCTTTCATTTGGTGGTAAATGTTAATGGATATCTCATGTTTTTTTTTGTTTTTTTTTTTTATTATTATTATCAAAGGAAATTTGGCCCAAAGTAACACAAGAGGTATCAGTGGGAGGAATAGTGCCCCATCATTGCATTCAGTGGGATGAATAGTGCCCCATCATTGGTATCAGTGGAAAGAATAGTGTCCCATCATTGGTTTCAGTGGGAGGAATAGTGTCCCATCATTGGTGTCAGTGGGAGGAATAGTGTCCCATCATTGGTATCAGTGGAAAGAATAGTGTCCCATCATTGGTGTCAGTGGGAGGAATAGTGTCCCATCATTGATGTCAGTAGGAGGAATAGTGTCCCATAATTGGTATCTGTGGAAAGAATAGTGTCCCCTCATTGGTTTCAGTGGGATTAATAGTGCCCCATCATTGGTATCAGTGGAAAGAATAGTGTCCCATCATTGGTTTCAGTGGTAGGAATAGTGTCCCATCATTGGTATCAGTGGGAGGAATAGTGTCCCATCATTGGTATCAGTGGAAAGAATAGTTTCCCATCATTGGTTTCAGTGGGATGAATAGTGCCCCATCATTGGTATCAGTGGAAAGAATAGTGTCCCATCATTGGTTTCAGTGGGATGAATAGTGCCCCATCATTGGTATCAGTGGAAAGAATAGTGTCCCATCATTGGTTGGTTTCAGTGGGAGGAATAGTGACCCATCATTGGTATCAGTGGAAAGAATAGTGTCCCATCATTGGTTTCAGTGGGAGGAATAGTGCCCCATCATTGGTATCAGTGGGAGGAATAGTGCCCCATCATTGGTATCAGTGGGAGGAATAGTGCCCCATCATTGGTATCAGTGGGAGGAATAGTGTCCCATCATTGGTATCAATGGAAAGAATAGTGTCCCATCATTGGTTTCAGTGGGAGGAATAGTGCCCCATCATTGGTATTAGTGGGAGGAATAGTGCCCCATCATTGGTGTCAGTGGGGGGAATAGTGTCCCATCATTGGTATCAGTGGGGGGAATAGTGCCCCATCATTGGTATCAGTGGGAGGAATAGTGTCCCATCATTGGTATCAGTGGAAAGAATAGTGTCCCATCATTGGTTTCCGTGGGATGAATAGTGCCCCATCATTGGTATCAGTGGAAAGAATAGTGTCCCATCATTGGTTTCAGTGGGAGGAATAGTGTCCCATCATTGGTGTCAGTGGAAGGAATAGTGTCCCATCATTGGTGTCATTAGGAGGAATAGTGTCCCATCATTGGTGTCAGTGGAAGGAATAGTGTCCCATCATTGGTGTCATTAGGAGGAATAGTGTCCCATCATTGGTATTAGTGGGAGGAATAGTGTCCCATCATTGGTATCAGTGGAAAGAATAGTGTCCTATCATTGGTTTCAGTGGGATGAATAGTGCCCCATCATTGGTATCAGTGGAAAGAATAGTGTCCCATCATTGGTTTCAGTGGGATGAATAGTGCCCCATCATTGGTATCAGTGGAAAGAATAGTGTCCCATCATTGGTTTCAGTGGGAGGAATAGTGCCCCATCATTGGTATCAGTGGAAAGAATAGTGTCCCATCATTGGTTTCAGTGGGAGGAACAGTGCCCCATCATTGGTATCAGTGGGAGGAATAGAGCCCCATCATTGGTATCAGTGGAAAGAATAGTGTCCCATCATTGGTTTCAGTGGAATGAATAGTGCCCCATCATTGGTATCAGTGGAAAGAATAGTGTCCTATCATTGGTTTCAGTGGGAGGAATAGTGCCCCATCATTGGTATTAGTGGGAGGAATAGTGCCCCATCATTGGTGTAAGTGGGGGGAATAGTGTCCCAACATTGGTATCAGTGGGGGGAATAGTGCCCCATCATTGGTATCAGTGGAAAGAATTGTGTCCCATCATTGGTATCAGTGGGAGGAATAGTGCCCCATCATTGGTGTAAGTGGGGGGAATAGTGTCCCAACATTGGTATCAGTGGGGGGAATAGTGCCCCATCATTGGTATCAGTGGAAAGAATAGTGTCCCATCATTGGTATCAGTGGGAGGAATAGTGCCCCATCATTGGTGTCAGTGGGAGGAATAGTGTCCCATCATTAGCATCAGTGGGGGGGAGTGGGACCCCCTTCCTCCAAGCGCAGACATGATCGAGTGGTTAATTAACCACTCAGATCACTTTTGCAAAAAAGAGAATCGCCGGCTGAAAAGAATGATACCAGGATGCTGCCTGTAGGTGCACCCACCATCCCGGTATAACCACTGAAGGCCAAGGACGTCCATTTACGTACCTTGGGCGGCAAATGGTTAACTATATATTTCTTGCTACTACCATAACGTACCACCAAAGAACAACTCAAAAATAAATTTCCTGCTCTGGACGATCGCAGTGATACCACATATGTGTATGTTATTTGTTGTTTATACCCAGAGTATGGCCCAGAAACAATGGTGCGCATTTAAATCCTACCTAAAACACACCGACAACTGACACTTCTGGGTCTGGGGTGCACCACCGGCAACCCACTCCCGCTATGATCGCACACAGCTGGATTAGGGTTGTCACCTGGTTTGGCTTGAAGATAAAGTGGCAACCCTAAGCTGGAGCCCATTGGCAGGTACCATGGACTCGATCATGATAAGATACTGCTAAAATGACCATGGACTCGATGTCCGCTGGCGCCCGCCGATTAGACAGTACACAGGCAGATCGTCGTCAGAAGAGAAGGCATGGATCCTGTGTTTCTGCAAAGTGTATAGGGGTGTATATTAGGTGTGTATAGCTATCTGAACTGGTTACATAATGACACAGTTCTTAGTAAATAGACACCCCAGATGATGCCTAATGAGGCGAAACGCGTCGGAGCGATAGGCTGACTCCACTGTTACTGTCTTATAAGCGCTGTTTTTACCTCTGAAATGTGAGTGTAATCCTCCTATTTGCTTATTAAATTGTATCCATTCCATACGGAATTACGCTATGTGCCTTCCTTCTCCTTTTTATACCTAATTGGTTGGGCTGCCTGCCCTACATTTGCTGACATCCACCGTTTTGAGCATCCCCCTGGAAGCTGCGTTTATACTGAGAACCTGAATCACCCCGGGTACCTCAACAAAGCCCGATTGACTCATTAGGTGTACACTTATTTGAGTTAAATCCTTCCGGTAAGAGTTTGGTAACTTTGGTGGTGGATCTTCTATCAATTTTTCCTAATATTCACGTGACACTCATATTTTGATACACTTGTACAATTTATCGGACTTTTATTCATTCCACTGGACTCTATTTTGGGTTTTTTTTACATTAGGGGCTGCATGGTCCCCATATTTCACTTATGGACACTCGTCTTTATTTCTGTCCATTATATTCTAATTAATTATACACCTATTATATTTATCATTGTAATTAGCGCTGCACTTTACTATACTACGCTACGCTTTTTGCAAATTGAATCACTGCTGTGCCGGCCGCTATTTTTTTCACGTTTGGACAGCGCGATATCTACTTGTATATTTCACTTTATTAATAAATAGTCAGTCTAGCGTATTTGGTGTCTCATCGGATGTTTTTAAAGGGGGGGGCCCTGCTGGTATGGGGTCCCATTATTTCTAAAGGCAGCCTTGTGCATGCTTAAAAAAAAAAAAAAGATGAGACGAAACATGTCAGAAGGGCGAGGCTTGGGAGGAGCCAGGCTGAAGTTGCATTATATCTTTCTGTACCTGGGATGTGTTTCTGGTTTGTGGTGTCTCATTGGTTGTTTCTAATGGGGGACCCTGCTGCTACTTGGGCCCCATGAGTTCTAATGGCAGCCTTGTGCATACTTAACAAAAAAAAACATAAAAAAAGAAATGTTTGCGTCATATGACTAAGCCCTATGGGTGAGACGAAACACATCAGTGGGGCTTGGCCTGGGAGGAGCCAGGCTGAAGTGGCATTATATCTTTCTGTACCTGGGATGCGTTTCTGGTGTGTGGTGTCTCATCGGTTGTTTCTAATGGGGGACCCTGCTGGTACGGGGCCCCATGAGTTATAATGGCAGCCTTGTGCATACCTAACAAAAAAAACATTTAAAAAAAAGAAATGTTTGCGTCATATGACTAAGCCCTATGGGTGAGACGAAACACGTCAGTGGGGCATGGCCTGGGAGGAGCCAGGCTAAAGTGGCATTATATCTTTCTGTACCTGGGATGTGTTTCTGGTGTGTGGTGTCTCATCGGTTGTTTCTAATGGGGGACCCTGCTGGTACGGGGGTCCTATGAGTTCTAATGGCAGCCTTGTGCATACCTAACAAAAAAAACATTAAAAAAAGAAATGTTTGCGTCATATTACTAAGCCCTATGGGTGAGACGAAACATGTCAGTGGGGCATGGCCTGGGAGGAGCCAGGCTAAAGTGGCATTATATCTTTCTGTACCTGAGCTGTGTTTCCGGTGTGTGGTGTCTCGTCAGTTGTTTCTAAAGGGGGGGACCCTGCCAGTACGGGGCCCCATGATTTCTAATGGCAGTCTTGTACATGCCTTAAAAAATTGAAAAAAATGATAGAAATCTATGCATATCATTTCCTGCATCGTATGATTAAGCCCTGTGGGCTAGGCAAAACATGTCACAAGGGGGAGGCCTGGGAGGAGCCAGACTGAAGCCACATTGTATCTTTCTGTATTTATCGGACTATTATTCATTCCACTGGACTCTATTTTGATTTTTTTTTACATTAGGACTTGTATGGTCCCCATATTTCACTTATGGACGTCTGTCTTTATTTCTGTCCATTATATTCTAATTAACTGTACACCTATTATAGTTATCATTGTCATCATTAAATAGCGCTGCACTTTACTTTACTGCTCTACGCTTTTTGCAAATTGAATCACTGCTGTGCCGGCAGCTATTTTTTTCACGTTCAGACAGCATGGTATTTACTCGTATATTTCACGTAAATGGTCAGTCTAGCGTGTTTTGGAGTGTATGGCGGCGGCGCTCTCGGTGAACGGTCATAGAGCTTACCTCTTTAAGTTGTTGGGATTCTCCCAGCAGGGACGGCGCTATGATTGGGCACCAAAGGACATTATGCAGTTTCGCAGAACCGTATATCCATCTCTGCAATTTAATATCGGCTCTTAATGTGCTGATGTTGCATTTCAGTAAGAGGGGACATTGATTTTTTATTTTTTTTTCTATGATACTTTGGCACGTCTTTTTTATTGCAGGTTTGTGAAAGGACATTGCAGCTCTTTTTTTTTTCTCTGCATAATTGAAAAGCGACGCACTCCAGTTGTAGATGTTAGATACAGATTTCCAAATCTGGTGCAAAGAAAGGCACGGGGGGTGGGAGCTGGAGGGGATCTCCGCCACATTGCTCCTGTGATGTCATTTGAGCATTTCTTCTCCCAGGGCTTAAGATAGCGGCGATTCTACCTTGGGGGTGACTGTGTTGGCACCCTCCTTTAACCCCTTCAATACCGGGCACTTTCACCCCCCCCCCCCCCTTCCTGCCCAGGCCCATTATCCGCTATCCATTATGTACAATTAGAAAAGAAAACACTAACACAAAAAATGTAAATTATTATAAAGCAACAGTTCTAAAATTGTGGGATATACACGATCAAACAGGACAGTACGTGAATAGGAACCGCGTTGTAAACAAGTAAATTGTAAATAGATCTCTGAGAGATCTACATAAATATTAGGGAAAAAACTATATTAAACACAACACATGTGAAAATGGACGAGACACACAGCGATGACGTCAGCGCGTCAACCTTTCCGACGTACGTTTCGTCTTAGAAGACGTCGAAACGTACGTCAGAAGGTTGACGCGCTGACGTCATCGCTGTGTGTCTCGTCTCGAACGGGTGTTCGCTGGCCGGCTGCTGCATTTTTATCCTATGCTCTTATACTTTGCTGCTATGTAAGTGCAATAATCTATTTAATCAACAGTTTTAACTCACTGATTTGCGCTATGGAAAGCCGTGTTTTCATTCTTTTTGGGTCCTCCCTGCTGCCTGTATATTGATCTTTTGGACGGAGCTGCCCTGATCTGCTTGGTTTACCTGGCTATCCTGGTCACCCTCCCTCTGTATCGCTGATCCTATTAGGACGCCAATACGTTTGTGTGCCTGGTCTTTATTACAAGCTGTCTCACAGCTTGCCGTTGGTAAGCATTCAATTTACCTGGCGGTGGATTTATACACGTGGTGTCACTGGAAGGATTTACTAGGTTCTTTGCACTTTTTTAGACATTTTTTCAATTTTTATTTGGACTTTATTATTTCACTGATGTGATATTCCATACTGTTTTATTTTCACATTGTGTTGTGTTTAATATAGCTTTGTCTCTAATATTTATGTAGATCTCTCAGAGATCTATTTACAATTTACTTGTTTACAGCGCGGTTCCTATTCACCTACCATTGTGTACAATTGTTTTGCCAGCTGTGATTGGTCACAGTGATCACATGGTACAGACAGGGCCAATCACAGCCCATCTGTACCACGTGATTAGCTCTGGCCAATCACAGCTAATCACAACAAAACAAACTGAATTATTCAGTTTCATTCAGTAAAATGCTTACTTTTAGCAATGAAATTCACTGCTATAAGCAATCATAATGTGTAAAAAAAAAAAATCCTAATCACTTACCCAGAGTAGTTTCTAAAGGGGGACCCTGCTGGTACGGGGCCCCATGATCTAAGGGCAGCCTTGTGTATACCTAAAAAAAAAATGAGGCGAAACATGTCAGAAGGGCAAGACCTGGGAGGAGCCAGGCGGAAGCCGCACTCTATCTTTCTGTACCTGGGGTGTGTTTTTAGTGTGTGATGTCTCATCGGTTGTTTCTAAGGGGGTACCCTGCCAGTACGGGGTCCCATGAGTTCTAAGGGCAGCCTTGTGCATGCCTTATAAAATAAAAAAGATGATGCGAAACATGTCAGAAGGGCGAGGACTGGGAAGAGCCAGGCTGAAGCAGCATTATATCCTTCTGTACCTGGGCTGTGTTTCCGGTTTGCAGTGTCTCATTGGTTGTTTTTAAAGGGGGGGACCTTGCTGGTATAGGGGCCCCATGATTTCTAATGGCAGCCTTGTGCATGCCTAAAAAAAAAAAAGATGAGGAGAAACATGTCAGAAGGGCGAGGACTGGGAGGAGCCAGGCTGAAGCAGCATTATATCCTTCTGTACCTGGGCTGTGTTTCCAGTTTGCAGTGTCTCATTGGTTGTTTTTAAAGGGGGGGGACCTTGCTGATATATGGGCCCCATGATTTCTGATTTCAGCCCCTTGTGCATGCCTAAAAAAAAAAAAAAAAAAAAAAAAGATGAGGAGAAACATGTCAGAAGGGCGAGGCTTGGGGGAGTCAGGCTGAAGTGGCATTGTATCTTTCTGTACCTGGGATGACCTAAATATATATATATATATATATATTTATATATGTATATATAATAGAGATACATGCATTTCGTTTTCTAGCATTATATAACTAAGCCCAGTGGGTGAGACGATACGTGCCAGTGGTGCATTGCATGGGAGGAGCCAGGCTGAAGCCGCATTTTGCCTTTCTGTACCTGAGCTGTGTTTCCAGCATGCGAGATCTCAGTTGTTTCTAAGGGGGGCCCTGCTGAGTAAACAGTACAGGGCCCCATGATTTCTAAAAAAAATTGAAAAAAATATTAGAGATCCATGCATTTAATTTCCTGCATCATATCACTAAGCCCTGTGGGCGAGGCGAAACACGTCAGAAGGGCAAGGCCTGGGAGGAGCCAGGCTGAAGCCCAACTATATCTTTCTGTACCTGGGCTGTGTTTTCAGTGTGTGATGTTTCATCGGTTGTTTCTAAGGGAGGACCCTGCAGGTATGGGGCCCCATGATTTCTAAGGGCAGCCATGTGCATACCTAAAAATAAAAATAAAAAAAAAGATGAGGTGAAACATCTCAGAAGGGCGAGGCCTGGGAGAAGCCAGGCTGAAGCCACATTATATATTTCTGTACCTGGGCTGTGTTTTCGGTGTGTGGTGTTGAATACCTAAAAAAAAAGAAAATGAGGCGAAACACGTCAGAAGGGCAAGGCCTGGAAGAAGCCAGGCTAAAGTCGCATTATGAATGCCTAAAAAAATTGAGGCAAAACATGTCAGAAGGGCAAGGCCTGGGAGGAGCCAAGCTGAAGTGGCATTATATTTTTCTGTACCCGAGATGTGTTTCTGGTGTGTGGTGTCTCATTGGTTGTTTTTAAAGGGGGGGACCCTGCTGGTACGGGGCCCCATGATTTCTAATGGCGGCCTTGTGCATGCCTAAAAAAAAAATGAGGCGAAACATGTCAGAAGGGCGAGGCTTGGGAGGAGCCAGGCTGAAGTGACATTATATCTTTCTGTACATGGGATGTGTTTCTGGTGTGTGGGGTCTTATCAGTTGTTTCTAACAGGGGACCCTGCCTTGTACATACCTAACAAAAAACATTTAAAAAATAAATGTTAGTGTCATATGACTAGGCCCTATGGGTGAGACGAAATACGCCAGTGGGGCATGGCCTGGGGGGAGCCAGGCTGAAGTCGCATTATATCTTTCTGTACCTTGGATGTGTTTCCAGTGTGTGGTGTCTCATCGGTTGTTTCTAAGGGGAGACCCTGCCAGTACAAACCCCATGATTTCTAATGGCAGCCTTGTGCATGTCTAAAAAAATAAAAATAAAGATGAGGCGAAACATGTCAGAAGGACGAGGCCTGGGAGGAACCAGGTTGAAGCGGCATGATATCCTTCTGTACCTGGGCTGTGTTTCTGGTGTGCAGTGTCTCATTGGTTGTTTTTAAACGTGGGGACCCTGCTGGTTTCGGGGGCCCATGATTTCTAACGGCAGCCTTGTGCTTGCCTAAAAAATAAAATAAAAAAAGATGAGAAGAAACATGTTAGAAGAGTGAGGGATGTGTTTCTGGTGTGTGGTGTCTCATCAGTTGTTTCTAAGGGGGGACCCTGCCGGTACCGGGCCCCATGAGTTCTAATGGCAGCTTTGTGCATACCTAACAAAAAAAATCTAAAAAATAAATGTTTGCATCATATGACTAAGCCCTATAGTTGAGACAATACACGTCAGTGGGGCATGGCCCTGGGAGGTGCCAGGCTGAAGCTGCCTTATATCTTTCGCTACCTGAGCTGTATTTCTGGTGTGTGGTGTCTCCTTGGTTGTTTCTAAGGGAGGACCCTGGCAGTAGGAGCCCCCATGATTTCTAATGGCAACCTTGTGCATGCCTAAAAAAAAAAAGATGAGGCGAAACACGTCAGAAAGGTGAGACCTGGGAGGAGCCAGGCTAAAGCAGTATTATAATTGCCTAAAAAAAAGAAAGATGAAAAAAAAGGGGGGACCCTGCCAGTACAGGCCCCATGATTTGTAATGGCAGCCTTGTGCATGCCTAAAAAAAAAAAAAAAGATGAGGAAAAACACGTCAGAAGGGTGAGGCCTGGGAGGAGCCAGGCTAAAGCAGTATTATAATTGCCTAAAAAAAAGAGAGATGAAAAAAAAGGGGGGACCCTGCCAGTACAGGCCCCATGATTTGTAATGGCAACCTTGTGCATGCCTAAAAAAAAATAAAAAGATGAGGAGAAACACGTCAGAAGGGTGAGGCCTGGGAGGAGCCAGGCTAAAGCAGCATTATAATTGCCTAAAAAAAAAGAAAGATGAAAAAAATAGAGATCCATGCATTTAATTGTCTAGTGTCATATGACTAAGCCCTGTGAGTAAGACGAAACACGTCAGTGGGGGCGTGGCCTGGGAGGAGCAAGCCTGAAGCTGTATTATCCCTTTCTGTACCTGAGCTGTGTTTCTAGCATGTGGCGTCTCATCAGTTGTTTCTAAGGGGTGGCCCAGCTGGGTAAACTGTACTTGGCCCCGTGATTTCTAACGGTGTCCTTGTGCATGCCTTAAAAAAAAAAAAAAAAGAAAGACAAAAAACAGATCCATGAATTTCATTTTCTTGCATTATCCCATTTACTTATTCTTCCTAATTTTAAAAAAAAACAAAAAACATTTTTGCTCCCCCCCCCCTTTTTTTTTCATATCCCTAAATGTACCCTCCGGGGCAGCGCGGTTTTATAAACCCTCCGGCGTTGGCGGTGAAGGTAAACCTGCCTCGGTTGTTGTGAAGCCTGACTTGGGCAGATGTTCCATAAGCCCGTAGACTTGAGCTTTGGCTGCGAAGCTGTAATTACTTGCACGTCTCGCTGTATCATTGACGTATGTTATATTTGTTATCCCCTTTCTGAACCTCTGCGAGGCTCGTAGGAGAATATTGGGTCCCATGTTTATGTAAAAACCACACACGGCCTGACACGGGAAAAAAAAAAGTCCTCTTCCTGGAATGCAGCAGTGACGTCACCCACGGCTAATTTAAAACCCCAAATCTTCCCTTTTTCCTAGAAGGCTGAGATACCGTGTCTGCTCCGACCTGGAGGCTTGAAAAATTGTAACTGTATACAATTTTTTTTTTTTTTATATATATATATATTCTTAATTATTCATCAGTTCGATCGCAGGCGCGTATTTGTTATCTTTGGATCCGTTACATTAGATAACGTGAGGAGTACCAGGAAAGGCAAAGCGTATCGTAAAAAAACCATAAAAATGATAACACGGCACAGTTAAAAAGGGACTTACCAGATGTATGCAGCAGCATAATATCTACAAATAACAAATAAATGTTAGAGCTAAACTCCCATTAAACCCGTCTATGGATTACCTGCCAAAGGATATGGGTTTTTTTTTTTTTGTCCATCCAGTCATAAGTTTTAAAGAGCTCTGCTACATATCACAGATCTGTGTGACAGGGTAAAAAAAAAAAGATTATTTATGATTATTATTATTATTATTATTATTTATGATTTTTGCCTACCGTGCCAATTATGACATTTCTCTCCTACATGTAAATTTTTTTATTTTTTTTTGGTAAAAAACTACTTAGAATCCCCAAACATGTACAATATATATATTTGAGAGAAGAGAATAAAATGGTGTGTGTTGCAATTTTTTAAGTTACACGGTATTTGCACAACAATCTTTAGAAAAAAATACTCACTAAAGAATTAATTTTTTATGATTATTATTATTATTATTTATGATTTTTGCCTACCATGCCAATTCTGCCATTTCTCTCCTACAATATATATAGATATATAAATATATCTATATATATCTATATATATATATCTATATCTATATATCTAGATATCTAGATATATAGATATAGATAGATATATAGATATAGATATATCTATATATCTATATATATATAGATAGATATAGATATATATATATAGATATCTATATATCTATATATATATATATATATATATATATATATCTATATATATATATATATATATATATATAGATATATATATATATATATATAGATATATATATAGATCTATCTTTATATATATTTAGATATATATATATATATATATATATATATATATATATATATATCTATATATATAAAAGCCGTTTCCTTTAAACAGCGTTCAATTGGTACTAAGGGGTCCAAAGTGTGCCAAGAAAATATCCCCCAAACCATTACACCACCAGCCTAAACCGTTAATACAAGGCAGGATGGACCCGTGTTTTCATGTTGTTTACACCAAATTTTGACCCCACCATCTGAATGTCACAGCTGAAATCGAGACTCATCAGAACAGGCAACCTTTTTCCAATCTTCTATTTTCCAATTTTGAAGCGCCTGTGTGAATTGTAGCCTCAGTTTCCTGTACTTCGCTGACAGGAGTGGCCCCCGGTGTGGTCTTCTGCTGCTGTAGCCCATCTGCTTCAAGGTTCTATGTGTTGTGCATTCAGAGATGGTATTCTGCATACCTTGGTTGTAACGAGTGGTTATTTGAGTTACTGTTGCCTTTCTATCATCTCCAACCAGTCTGCCCATTTTCCTCTGACCTCTGACATCAACAAGGCATTTTCCTCCACACAACTGCCGCTCACTGGATATTTTCTCTTTTTCGGACCATTCTCTGTGAAACCTAGAGATGGGGTTGTGTGTGAAAATCCCAGTAGATCAGCAGTTTTTGAAATTCTCAGACCAGCCCGTCTGGCACCAACGATCATGCCTTTTCATGCTTTTTTGATTTTTGCAGAAACGCAGGACATTTTTTCAACATGGGTTTTATGGAACACGTTCATATCAACGCAATTTTGTGCCTCTGTGTTTTTGGAAAGGGTCAGGGACTTTTTTCCCCGCAGCATGCAGTGTTTTGCATGTAATATAATTTAATGGACCCACATCCAAAACTCAAGTACTGAGTTTTTACCACTCTTTGGTCTGGTATGGATTTTGAGGGGCAACCTCACGCTAAAGTGAAAAAAAATGCTTGGGGTCTTCCCAAAATCCATATGAGACCCTTATCCGAGCAGGCAGCCTGGCAGGCCAGGAAAGAGGGGGATGAGTGAGTACCTGTAGATGGGGACAAGGGCCTATTCCCCACAACCCTGGGCTGTGGTTGTAGGGGTCTGTGGGCAGGTGGCTTATCGGAATCTGGAAGCCCCCTTTAACAAGAGCGCCCCCAGATCCTGGCCCCCCTATGTTAAAAAGAGTATGGGGTAGATTGTACCCCTACCCATTTACCCCCAAAAAAGTAGTGTAGTGTGACAAAGAACAAGAGACAGTTTTTGACAAGCCTTTTATTAAAAATGTCTTCTTCCTCTAGTCTTATTCTTCCCCTGGTCCTCTTCTTCCTCTGGTCTTCTTCTTCCTGCGCTTTTTCCTCCAGTCTTCTTCTTCCTAAAACTATCATCCTCCCACGCTGGCTCCCGCCTTTCTGTCGGCTCTGATGTCTGACATTTCTTATATAACTATGGGGCGTGGTCATGGGGTGACATCCTCCGGAGAGCCCGCCACCTTGTGACATCACCGCCCGGGGCATAATGGGTCAGTGACGTCATGAGGGGGAGTGTTTCCAGATGACGTCACCCGATGGCCACGCCCCATAGTTATTTAAGAAATGTCAGACATTGGAGCATACAGAAAGGCGGTAGATAGTCAGAGGATAATAATTTCTTTTATTTTCAGTGGGTCGACAGTGATGGCAGCAGCAGCGGACGGAGGAAGAAGAAGACCGGAGGAAGAAGCAGAGGAAGAAGAGCGGAAGAAGAAAAAGAGCGGATGAAGAAGAAGACCGGAGGAAGATGCAGGGGAAGAAGAGCGGCGGAAGAAGAAGAATGAATGAAGAAGAAGATTGTAGGAAGGAGAAGATTGGAGGAAGGAGAAGATTGGAGGAAGGAGAAGACTTGAGGAAGAAGAAGACCGGAGAAAGGAGAAGACTGGAGGAAGGAGAAGACCGGAGGAAGAAGCAGAGGAAGAAGAAGACCGGAGGAAGAAGAAGACCGGGTGAAGAAGCAGACTGGAGGAAGATATGGAGGAAGAAGAGTGGAGGAGGAAGAAGACCGGCTGAAGAAGAAGATCGGAGGAAGAAGAGGAGAAAGAAGACCGAAGGAAGAAGAAGACCGGAGGAAGAAGAAGACCAGAGGAAGAAGACCGGAGGAAGAAGCAGAGGAAGAAGACCAGAGGAAGAAGAAAACCGGAGGAAGAAGCAGAGAAAGAAGAAGACCTGAGGAAGAAGAAGAGCCGAGGAAGAAGCGGAGGAAGAAGAAGACTGGAGGAAGAAGACATTTTTAATAAAGGACTTGTCAAAAACTGTCCCTTGTTTTTTGTCTTGTTACACTACTTTTTTTTGGGTGAATGGGTAAGGTTACAATGTACCCCATACTCATTCATCTGGAGGGGGTAATGGGGGCTCCAGATTCCGATAAGCCCCCTGCCTGCAGACCCCCACAACCACAGCCCAGGGTTCTGGAGAAGAGGCCCTTGCCCCCCCCCCATGTTGAGGGCATGTGGCCTGGTATGGTTCAGGAGTGGGGGGCCCCCTTGTCCCCTCTTTCCTGGCCTGCCAGGCTGCATGCTCGGATAAGGTTCTGGTATGGTTTTGGGGGGGACCCCCATGCCATTTTTTTCATGAATCTTTACATCCAGCTTATGACTCATCAGTTGTTAAGGATGCAGCGGACAGCTTCCCAGCCCTTTACTTAGCAACCCGCTATATACAGTGAATGCAAAGCAAACAAAACTTATGCAAATCGCGGCAAAATTGCTGTAAAAGCACTGCAGAAACACTCAAAAGCAACATGCATAGATATGAATCGAGCCTAAAGGAACAATGGGGCTGGGCGGGAAGAGGTTCAGTATGCACAGGAGCAGAGGATCGGAGGAAGAACCAGAGGAAGAAGAAGATGGAGGAAGAAACCGAAGGAAGATAGAAGAAAGAAGATGGAAAGAAGAAGACTTTAAATAAAGGAAATTGTCAAAAATTGTCTCTTGTCATTTTTAACATTTTTGACACTTTTTTTGTGAAATGGTAGGAGTACTTTTGTACCCCCTTACCATTTCACACAGGGGGGGCCGGGATCTGGGGGTCCCCTTGTTAAACGGGGCTTCCAGATTCCGATAAGCCCCCCCGCCCGCAGACCCCCACAGCCACCGGGCAAGGGTTGTGGGGATGAGGCTATTGTCCCTATCAACATGGGGACAAGGTGCTTTGGGGGGGATCCCAAAGCACCCTCCCAATGTTTAGGGCATGTGGCCTGGTACGGTTCAGGAGGGGGGGCGCTCTCTCACCCCCCCTCTTTTCCTGCGGCCTGCCAGGTTGCGTGCTCGAATAAGGGTCTGGTATGGATTTTTGGGGGGACCCCACGCCAATTTTTTTTTAAATTTGGTGCGGGGTTTCCCTTAATATCCATACCAAACCTGAAGGACCTGGTATGGAATTTAGGGGGACCCCCACGCCATTTTTTTAAAAAAAATTTTGGTTCGGGGTTCCCCTGTGGGGAAATCCCATGCCGTTTTTATCAATGAACTTTTATGTGTATTGTCGGACCGACAATTCATTAATAGCTGCGAGTAGTTTTAAATGACTTTTTTTCCTTTGAAATGTCATTTGGCTGTCAGACTGTTCTAAGCACGGGAAACATGCGCCCCTTTACAGGCATACTATAGACACCCCCCAGGTACGACATTTAAAGGAATATTACACTTTTATTGTTTCACTTTAAGCATTATTAAAATCACTGCTCCCGAAAAAAACTGCCGTTTTTAAAACTTTTTTTGCATTGATACATGTCCCCTGGGGCAGGACCCAGGTCCCCAAACACTTTTTATGACAATAACTTGCATATAAGCCTTTAAAATTAGCACTTTTGATTATTCATGTTCGATTCCCATAGACTTTAATGGTGTTCGCGTGTTCGAACAAATTTTTTGCCTGTTCGCATGTTCTGATGAGAACCGAACAGGGGGGTGTTCGGCTCATCCCTATCAGGGATGGTACATCTTCAACCAAAAAAAGGGAAGTATATCTACTCTTACCGGAACAGATGGACTCGTATGTCAGCGACAGCGAGTCATAAAGGCATGGATGCCGGGATCGGCAGTTCGACAGAACTCCAAGGAACCCAGGGCCTCCAGACATAACTCCAGGAGATGTTAAGGACCACCACCACCACGTCACGACTGGACCTTAGGCGTGAAAGGACCGACTGGACCACAAAAGAACTCTCGTTCCGGGAGATTATGCAAAGAAAAAATGCCTCCATATGGTGTAGGTCAAAAAATTGGGTTTTTTATTTCTAAAAACCGGCATACAACAATCAGAATAAAAACTGTGATCAAAGGATAAAAATAAGGGGCAATGTGAGAAGCAGAAAGCGAAGACCGACCCGTTTCGTCCCAAAGGACTTCAACTGGGGCAATACGTATGCATCTCCTGGAGTTGTGTCTGGAGGCCCTGGGTTCCTTGGAGTTTCTGCCGATCTGCCGATCCTGGCATCCATGCCTTTATGACACGCTGTCGCTGACATACGAGTCCATCTGTTCCGGTAAGAGTAGCCCTTTTTTGGTTGAAGATGTACCATCCCTGATGCTTCTCATACCGGACACTGCCAGCGTATTCCATCTCTGATTAGTCATCTTCTGGTGGTTGACGCACATGGCCCTTCTTAGAACCTTCACCCTTATTGGACTTTTTTACATTTCCATTTGTGTTATTTTTGTACAATTGTTTCTTTTTGTATTATTCAATCACATATTGATATATGAGTTCACTCTCTAGTGCTACATTATTTATTGTTTCACTCTTTTAGCATTTTTGTCACATTGTTTATGTAGCCGCTTTTTCACCCTTCATTTGAGTGAGCGCAGTAATTTTACCATTTACATCTTATTCGTTAAGCTTAGTGAACATTCACTACAGTCCTCTAGTAAATTAAATCCAACGTGTCCGGGAATTGTTCCTATACCCGTATTTTGGATATGTACAAAAGTTTTGTGTCCAAAAAGGAAAAAAAAAAAACAGCATCCCAGAAAATATATTTACAACCTTTTTCGTGCTCTATTTAAAGGGAAATAAGGGGATTTTGGAAGGGAAAACTGAAACACGGGCTAAATTGAAACAGAACAAACTTCTGCTCAATAGTTTCAAGTAACATCTACTACAAATAAGATTTCCTAGAAAGTGAAGCTCGGTGCTGGGATGGAAATATACACCATCTGGGAAAAAAAAAAGGGGGGGAATAGAAAAATAAAAAGAAATTGACTGCTCACGACAGCGCTGTGTTTTGTCACTACATTTCTTGGAAAGTCTCAAGCTCCCCGCCGATCCAGACTTTCTACATCCTGAACTAATACATCCTGAGAGTTGCTTTCCATAATGCAGCAGACTATACAGATTTCATAGGATTACCAAAGGCAAAGCTCTCTGGATCAAACGAGCAGAACCTGAATACGGTATGATTGTGTTATGTATACAGAATGAGAGGAGCATTTCAGGTTTGGAAACCTCATTTGGTTTTTTATGAATACGGATGAACCTTCTGGTCTGGTTGAACCAGAGTTGAACCAATCCACGGCAACTCTCCAAAATGTGCCAGTGCATTGGCAAAAGTAAGGGCCGGGACAAGGAGTGGGCAAAAGGGGCGGCTGCCCTGGGCGCTGCGGTATCATGTGAGGTGGGGTGAGGGAGGGGGGGCACCTAAAGGTGATAGGGCGGTGGGTGATTTGTGTTGGGAGGGGGAATTTGGAAGGTGGCATGGGATAAGAATTGTTTTAGGAGGGGAAAATAGGGGTGTGCACTAGGAATGGTGATTTAGGTGGATTTGTGCTGGGAGGGGGGGAAGGGGGAGGGCATTTGTGCTAGGAGGGGAAATTATATTATTGGGGGTGATTTGTGTTGGGAGGGGGAATTTGAAAGGTGGCAGTGGATAAGAATTGTTTTAGGAGGGGAAAATAGGGGTGTGCGCTAGGAATGGTGATTTGGGGGGGAGGGAGGGTATTTGTTCTAGGAGGGGAAATTTTCCTCTTGGGTGGGTTTGAGCTATTAGGGATGATTGGGAGTTTTTTATGCTAGCAAGGGGAAATTTGGGGGGGGGGGAAATTAGTGCTAGGAGGGGGGATTGTGAGGATAATTTGTGATTGGAGGGGGGTTTTAGAGTGGAGGGAGAAGATTTGTGCTTGGAGAGAAAATTTGAGGGAAGGAGGATTTGTGCTAAGAGGGAGGATTTTTTTGGGAGGGGGGATTTGGAGAGAGAGAGGATTTGAGCTTGGGGGAGGGAGTGGGGGAGCAAAGATTTGTGTTGGGAGGGGATATTTGGAGGGTATCAGGGGATAAGAATTGGTCCAGGAGGGGAAAATAGAGGTGTATGCTATGAATGGTGATTTGGGGGGATTTGTGTTGGGAGGGGGAGAAGGCGGATTTGTGCTAGAAGGGGAAATTTTCTTATTGGGGGGGGGATTTGTGTTGGAAGGGGAATTTGGAGGGTGGCAGGGGTAAGAATTGTTTCAGGAGGGGAAAATAAGAGTATGCACTAGGAACGGTGATTTAGGGGAATTTTTGTTAGGAGGGGGTAAGGGCATTTGTGCTAGGAGGGGAAATTTTCCTTTTTTTTGGAGGGGGGGTAAAGCTATTAGGGATGATTGGGAGTTTTTATGCTAGGAATGAAAATTTTTTTTTGGGGGGGGGGGGGGGGTCGTGAGGAGAATTTGTGATTGGAGGGGGGGTTTAGAGTGGAGGGAGAAGATTTGTGCTTGGAGGGGAAATTTGAGGGAAGGAGGATTTGTGCTAGGAGGAGGATTTTTTTTTTTTGGGAAGGGGGATTTGAAGGGAGAGAGAGAGAGAGGATTTGAGGGATGGGGGAGCAAAGATTTGTGTTGGGAGGGGGAATTTGGTGAGTGTCAGGGGATAAGAATTGGTCTAGAAGGGGAAAATAGAGGTGTGTGCTAGGAATGGTGGTGGTGGTGGAGGGGGGGTTGTGTTGGGAGGGGGGAAGGGGGCAGGGAATTTGTGCTAGAAGGGGAAATGTTCTTATTGAGGGGGTGGGATTTGAGCTAGTAAGGATGATTGGGGGGTATTTATGCTTGGAGTGGAAATTAGAGGTGGGGGGGGTTAGTGCTATGGGGGGGGGGGTATTGGGGGGAGAATGTGTGACGGGAGGGTGATTTTGGAGTGGGGGGGGGGGATTTGTGCTTGTAGAGGATTTGTTTTTTTTTGGGAGGGGGGATTTGCAGAGAGAGATAATTTGAGCTTGGAGGAGGGATGGAGGAGCAAATATTTGTGCTGGCAGGGGGAATTTCAGTAGGGGGCAGATTTTTCCTGGGAGGAGGGGGAATTTATGCTTAGGGGAAGATCATGCAGATAAGTGTTTTTTTTTTGGGTGGGGAGGTTGCTGAGTGCTGACACATAATGCTCATATATCTTGGAGTGGGGGGGGCACAGTTTGGTATGTTTGCCCTGGGCTCTAGATGACCTTGTCCCAGCACTGGGCAAAAGTGCCAGACTGCCAGCCTGCTGTTTGATGTTCTGTTCTACAGAGCTGACATTTTTATTGAGTCTTTTGATTTTGGTGTACCCTCCCTAGAGGAGCCGCTGATTTTACCAGGTTCCTCCCCCGCACAAGTGCAGAGGCAGCTAGGCAGACAGCAACAACCCATTCACTCTGGCTCATTGAACATTCTAGGGCACATGTGTCAAACACAAGGCCCACGGGTTGAATGCATCCCACCAGACCATTTCACGTGGCCCTCACACTCCTATTGCAGTTGGGACAACACCCCCCCTCGTCCCCACCCCCACCTTGTCTTAGCAGTTGGCAGCAGCAGTGCCAGGACACGGTCAACTAGCGCCCAGGGTAACGGCGTCCCCCCTTGCCCAAAATGTATGAAGATTATGTGTCAGCAAAAATCACCTCCCTCCCCTCCAAAAAAAAAATCCCAGCACTAATCTGCACGATGACCCTCAAGCATAAATCCTCTTTGCAACCCAAAATTCTACCCAAACAAAAATTCCCCTTCTTCCAGTATTCCTGCCATCTTGTAGGTAGGCACTCACTATGCAGCAAACCCCCCCCCCCCCCAACCCCACCTCATTTGATACCACAGCGCCCAGGGCAGCCACCCCTCCTGCCCATCCCTTGTCCTGGCCCTGGGTAGCAGAGAAGAGAACTTCTCCACCAGAAGCACTAACTTCTCCACCAGAAGAAATTCTCTTCTCTGCTGCCCAGGGCCAGGACAAGGGGTGGGCAGGAGGGGCGGCTGCCCTGGCCGCTGTGGTATCATATGAGGTGGGGGTGCTGCATAGTGAGTGCCTGCCTACAAGATGGCAAGAATACTGGAAGAAGGAGAATTTTTGTTTGGGTAGAATTTTGGGTTGCAAAGGGCATTTATGCTTGAGGGTCATCGTGCAGATTAATGCTTCTCTGTGCAACCTCCAGAATGGTTCATCACTCCCCCCCTCCCATTTTAGAATTTGACCACGGAGAGGAGGACAGAACTCCCCCACCACATCCTGTGCTTCTCTGTGCAGCTTCTGCAGAGACTCATCTCTACCCCCCCCCCCTCCCATCTCAACAGTCGACAAAAGAGAAAAGGACAGAACTCCTCCTACAAATCCTGTGCCTTTCTGTGCAGCCACAGCACCCCTTGTCTCCTCCTCCCCTCGTCTCAGCATTCAGCAGATTCCAGCAGCTGACTCCAGCGCTCCTCTGGTCCTCCTCCAGACCCTGCACGTTCTGCTTCCCAGCTCCACCCCCCCAGCTGACTCCAGCCCTCCCCTGGTCCTCCTCCAGACCCTGCACTTTCTGATCCACCCGAGCTTCTTCCCAACAGCAGCACAAGTTAAAAGGGGGTGCAATGTGATGTAAGGGAGGGTAAGGGACTCTTGACGTCTGATGGTGGGGAGGAGCTCTTGACATTTGATGTAAGGGGGAGGAGTGGGGTGCTCTGGACATCTGCTTATAATTACAGTGGAACCTTGAATTACGAGCATAATCCGTTCCAGGAGAATGCTTGTAATCCAAATCACTAACATATCAAAGCAAGTTTTCCCATAGAAGTCAATGGAAACGAAGATAATTTGTTCAGCATTGACTTCTATTACATGCAATACCGCATATGGCCAGAGGTGGGAGGGGGGGCGCCGGAGAGCCTCTGAATTTTTTGGGGACAGCTCAGAAAGCCTCGGAAAGGCTCGGAAACACTCGGGAACCGAGTGTTTCCGAGTCATTCTGAGTATTTACGAACGGCTCCGAACCGTTCCGAGTGTCCCCGGCGCCCCTGGCCAAATGCGGTACTGCACCGCCCATTAGCTTGAATTCTGCTCGTTTTGCAAGACAACACTCGCAAACCAAGTCAGAGTTTAAAAAAAAAAAGTTGCTCGTCTTTCAAAACGCTTGCTAACCGCGTTACTCGTAAATCAAGGTTCCACTGTATTATGAGAATAATACAATTCCATGTCGGTTGAAAAGCAGGGTTGCACACCGCTGGTATAATAAGTTATTACTAAAACTAGTAATAATCGAATGCAGAGGCCATTATTTAATATAATAAAGAGTGGATACATTTGTATAGTCTTACAGATACAACCATAATGCTGATTCGGCCCGAAATGAAGTTGAGTTTGATACCCATGGTCTAGGGGATGTCTTTTTAGACTTTATTTGCTTATAGAAATTGAAACCGGATGAGGCCTGGGGTGGTCTGGGATACTCCAAACACTTACGCACAGCAAATAGAGGACATTCCTCTCTTTTAGCAAATAGATAAGTCTATTTCTCACAGCTGGACACCATAGAGCAGTTGTTAAACTAAGGCCATCTTTAACCTCATAGTGTGGACTGTGAGGTCATTTACAGCACAGATAATGATGATGATGGGAGTTCCCCTGCACTAACGACTAGGGAAAACCAGAAGTAGGGACCCTTCAAGAGAGGAACTACCTGGCCCAGATGTATACAGTCACTAAATCTTGAGCTTGGGTCAGTCCTCACAACATCCCAGGTAACTGCACACCTTCTAGCTTCAACCAAGCACTACTCAGCGAGTTCTCCAGACCAGATCCTTGGCTTCAGAAGAAATAAGGAATAGGCTTCCAAGCTCTGCTATAGCTGGGGCCTTCGATGAACATCAGCAGACTGTAGCAGGGTTGACCTAAAGGGGCAGCAGCCCCAGAGGTTTGGAGGACAAGACCTTGGCTGCTCCGGGCCTCAGGGTGTTCATGGCCCTCTTCAGCAACCTACTTGGCACACCTCCCCAGGGAATAGCTGAAGCACAATAAATATTCAGGTTGTTCAATTGACTTTCCTTTGCCCTCTATGTTTTGGGAGCCTCCAAAATGCAGGGAGAAAACAATCAAATCTAGAACATCCCAAAGAAATCAATAGCTGCTCCAATGATTACAGAGGAGCCAAAAAAATAGAATTTATCTATCATCCTATCAACCTATCTACATCGACAAAAAAAAACTGTAGAAGCTGGGACATTTATTATACATCTTAGGTCAGTATGAAATATTGCAAATTCATTTTTCATAAACTATATGGCCAAGGTTTGTAGACACCTGACCATCACACCTGTATGAGTTAGTTGAATGTCCAATTTCGATTCCCATCTGTCATGTATCTGTTATGCCGCGTACACACGGTCGGACTTTTCGTCTACAAAAGTCAGACAGCCTGTCCGACAGACTTCCGGCAGACTTTCGGCGGACTTGCGGCGGACTTGCGGCATACTTTCTAACGAACGGACTTGCCTACACACGACCACACAAAAGTCCGACGGATTCGTACGTGATGACGTACACTGGACTAAAATAAGGAAGTTCATAGCCAGTAGCCAATAGGTGCCCTAGCGTGGCTTTTTGTCCGTCGGACTAGCACACAGACGAGCGGATTTCGGGGTCCGTCGTAGTTACGACGTAAAGATTTGAAGCATGTTTCAAATCTAAAGTACGTCGGATTTGAGGCTAAAAAAGTACGTTGAAAGTCCGGAGAAGCCCACACACGATCGGATTACCAGCCAGCTTTAGTCCGTCAGCGTCCGTTGGACTTTTGTAGACGAAAAGTCCGACCGTGTGTACGCGGCATTAGAGACTGAACTGATGAGAGGGCTTCCCTTACGTTTCCTGTCCCATTACCCCTGGAAATGATACCAGAGTAAAGTAGGGCAAGGAGTGGCATGGGTGCCTGTGGGAGATCCCGGCCAGAAGATTATCTGGATACCTGTGAATAAGCTGCGCTAAGAGTTGAATAATAGTCCATACAGATAATCAACAAAAAAGGAATTTTTGAATCCTTCCAGAGTAAGAACACCACCACCGTGCAGTTATAAACAATAGTGTCAATCCACCGTAGTAGTTGATCCTGCTTACCAGATGGCAAGCATAAAAGGGCAAGTGGCTTTAGCCCAGCCAAGGCCTTTTAGCTTGCTGGCGCTCCCGGTGTTCCGGTGGGGGGGTAAATCTCCAGGCTCACATATGATGTTCACGTTTCCCCGTTTTGCAAAGGAAAGAAAGACTTGCCATAGTGTAAAATCCTCCAGATATTTTATTTAAAAAACAAGTAGTCACTTACATTTAAATTTGCAAATTTGCGTGTACGAAAAGCCGGCCGGCATACAAACAAAACAGAGCCTGTTCTCTCACTCAGAAAGCGTGGTGACCTCAGTGCGTACCCTCCCAGACGCGTTTCGTCATCATCTGACGTTGTCAATGGATAATTTGGGGATAGTGTGGATGCAGGACTGGAATCCATACAGGAGGCTGTTGTAGCAACTTGGATCCTGGAAAGTAGTCGAACAGGCAGAAGTCGGCAACAATCGAGCGGCAAAGGTGGAGATTCAGGAAACAGAAGCAGGGTCCGAAACACGGCCAAGGTTGGTATCAGACTGGCAGAACCAATACTGAATCAGCAGGCAGAATTTGGAGCCAGGTCACAAGCCAGGGTTGATAACGGGAGATCATGCTCTGGCAGAGTCAGAGAATAAACCGGGCCAGGGTACAGATGAGGAAGCAGGACTGGCCGTGGATTACAGAAGCTGTAAACCACTCAGTGGTTCTCCTAACCTCTGTAAAGCCTTAAATAAGCCATTGGGCAATAAAACGCCAGTGCCCAACGTGCGCATTCATTAATGCATTGACATATGCACAGCCCGGATTCTGTGTATGGGTGCATGAATTGTGTTATGCACATGCGCAGATCTTCGGGCACGGTTTTATGAAAAGGTGCCATCATCTGCCTGCGGCTTGTTTTGTGCTGTTTTCTCCAGATTGGGAGCGTGGACCTGTTTTTTTGCTAGCACCCATATAGTTCACAGCAAAAGAGACGCTTTGGTTTATGGAGTGGTGCTGCTAGGCTTGGATCATCTCAAAGTGTTTAATTAATAAGTTGCAGCCAGGGCTTTGTGTAGGCCACTCCAGTTCCTCTGTACTCAACAAACCATGACTTTATGGAGTTGGGTTTCTGTACAGGGGCCCAGTCATGCTCTAACTGAAGAGAGCATCCCCAAACTGTTGCCACAATTGTCCAAAAGTAGAACTATGGCCTCCTGTAACATGAATGGACACCCAGACGTAACCACTTTTAGGACAGCACCCTTAGCTCAGGGCGATAAGCGTGTAAGCAGGTGCAGTCTACTTTCTCCACTGCAGGTGGTGCTCAATCGCAGCGGCATTGCAGAGGGAGAGGAAGTCAAGAGCAGCAAGGTTTCCTGGGTCACTGGGGAAGCAATCCAGTTGGCTGCTGCCACCCCATGTTACTTTGGTGATCATCTTGGGTCAGGCAGAGTCTACTTAAGACCCTAGCTCCCGGGCTTGGCGTGAATTTTCTCGTGTGGGTGGTGTAGGCACTAGAATATCGGTAAAGAAAGGTTCCAGATGAGTAGGGAAAGGATAGGGACACACCATCATTCCTGGAAACCCTCCCATTTGGGCACGGACTGGCCAGGCCTCCTAACGCCCCTCAAGACAGACTCTGTTGGCACATCCAAGACCTGCTCTGCTACACATCGCTGTTACATCCAGTGAGTGTTCGCAGTTGGGTGCCTTCCCACTGGGTTTGTTATTGCAGCACTTAATTAAACATCCATCTGCACTTAGTTTTCCCTTAGCCCCCCTACAAAGTCCCCCAAATACCTGTTGATCCATCTAATGCAAAGTCCTCTGATAGTATGGCAACAATTCTGCCTGTTGTCGCCCAAAAAGTTGAAGTGAATGGGCTGCCCTATGCGAGACACACAAAAACGCCGGTAATCGCACTTTCAGAATCGCAAGCCCTAAGGATGAACTCAATTGTGTTTGTGTTTGGATCCTACTCCTACTGCTAGCTTAACTTCCAGAAGCCTGCCCACACACTGCGAAGACTGAAAGGGCTCTTGGGAGATGTAGTTCTGGGGGCATACCTACATCAATTGCAACTGAGCTCCAAGCAACTGCCTCTGCAAGAAGCCTGGTAATGGTCACTAGGGATGAACTCAGGTGTTCAGATCCTACTCCAACTTCTAAGCTAAAAAATGTAGCTGCCTTGACTTCCAGAAGCTCGCCCACACACTGTACATGAAAAGGGCTCTTGGGAGCTTTAGCTCTAGGGACGTACCTACATCAATTGCAACTGAACTCCAAGCAGCTATCCCTGCAAGAAGCCTGGTAATGGTCACTAGAGATGAACTCAGGTGTGGGCAGATCCTACTCCAACTTCTAAGCAAAGGAATGTTGCTGCCTTGACTCCCAAAAGGCTGCCCACATACTGAGTTTAGACAAAGGGCTCTTGGGAGGTGTAGTCCTAGGGGTGTACCTACATCAATTGCAACTGAGCTCTCAGCAGCCCCTGAGGGAACATTACAAGCCTGGTAATAGTCACCAAGGACCAAGTTTGGATCCTAGTCCGAACCCACCAAAACTATCCTTCCAGAAAGATGTCACCGCACAAAGCCAATCAAAAGAGGTCCAGGCATTATCCACCCACAGCCACATGGGGCATGTAGGGCTTCAGGGAGGAAAATGCCTACCACTTATGATTGGCTTTGTTAAGTGACAGTTTCCTGGTGGGTTTGCTCCTGTGTGCTTGGACTTGGTTCTGACCACGTCTAAGCAGATCCCCAAGGCCTCATTTAGACTATCAGTTTGGAGGTGTTAAAAATATGCGTTGAGCCACTGTTTTGGTGCCCCCCGAACTAACTTCCTCCTAAGCTCCATTTGGACTTCACACTGGACCTCATGCAACTTGGATTCTGTGCCTCTCCACTCTTCCTCCAGACTCTGGGACCTTGATTTCCAAATGAAATGCAAAATTTAGTTTCATCCGAAAAGAGGAACAGTCCAGTCCTTGGACGGTGGAACCTTTTGCATTTCATTTGGAAATCAAGGTC